>CM076578.1:863653466-864394325 GCA_034641835.2 Pinus albicaulis | reverse complement strand
CGAGTCTTGAGGTAAGTCCTACGCTGACAGAGGTAATCCCTACTAGCCCAGCAGGGGTCTAGCAACAATCATCAAATGCTACATCGCAAGTTCCTAATTGCGAATAAATAGACCAACGATGGAGGCCTACCTGGAGTCTAGTGCTATGATTTGTAGAAGAGACAACGTTCTCGTTCCTCAACCTCGGCAGATCACGATCCCCACGATCTCCGTGAATGGACACCTGCACATGCAAGAAACAACACGAATGCAAGCATAAAATCCAGAATATGCAATTATATACCAGTCAGAAAGGATATAACTCATTATTAACATAAGTGAAAAAAAGAGTGGAACCATAACCGGTAGTCATTCATTAATAAACAATCGAAAGAGAGTATAACCAATGTTCTGACGCCGCGGTCTCCTTCGAAAGGGTCCCCAGTCGTTCATGTCTCAAAAAGCTCGCCAGGGAAAGGGCAAGCCTCTCTAGAGTCTCTCGATGATAGTCTCCTTACTGAGTCGGCCTTAAGGGAAGAAAGAGGGCTCTTACAGCACAAAGGCTCTTGGGAATTTGGAGATTCAAAGCTTAGGCACTTCAAGACTAGCTTGCAATGGCAATAAGCAAGCTTTTATAGATGGGGAAGGAGGGAGTTGGGATCCCTATTATTGTGGGATTGGCCCTATCATCAAGGAAGGTTCCATGAGAGGTGGCAAACCACTTCCCTTCCATGGAACTCCCGTAGCCAAACCTCCCAACTCAAGATAGGCAATGGTTTTTGAGTTTGTTGAAACAAAACTTCCGCCATCTTTATTTAAAAAACACTCCTTAAATTGGCTGGCGCGACTGCGACTCTGGGACAGAGCGCCAGTTGGCGCGGCCTCTTTGTAGGATTTTCCCCATTGGCGCGAGTGATGAACTGTCTGCCCGCGCCAATGCAAAAGGAGATGTTTTCATGGTTTTTTTCAAGGAGATGTCTTTAGGGCAATTGAAGCTCATGTTTAGAGGAATGCATTGATAATGGTTTCAAGGCATGACATTGTTCACAGGTCACAAAATGGGTCCTCCATTGTGCGGGACGGGGAATGGTAGGGACGGTGACAAATTACTGTGTAACAGATGCCCCCTAAAGCATGAGGCCCGAGAGAGAGAGGGGTGAAAATGCTTTACGAGAACATGTCCAACTGAAGGCCCGCCGTCGGAAAACCTGCACAGAAAGATACAACTAATATCTCAAGTACATGATGTATATATATGGTATGGACGCAGCCATCCGAACAGAGTATGCTATAATCCGGATCCAGGGTATGGGCGCAGCCATCCAACTAAGATCAAACAAATAGACTCGGGTATGGTCGCAGCCATCCAATCATTGAGTCATGTACATAATGACAATAATCCACAATCGCAGCCTGGATTACAACAGACACAATCCAGGGTCTTGCGCTCCATCTCGACCCAATAGAGTACAAGTTCAAGCATGCGAATATGTGAGCTGAAGTCGAACATGCAAGAACATCGTCTGATTACCAGCCAATGATGAAAGTTGTTAACAGACGCGAGAGGGACCACCAATAATGACAATGGCCCTCAAGGTACTACAGGTACAATCTACGGCGTGTGAATCAATGAGTTGGCGTCGAACACCCGCAGAATCACTCGATCGGAGGCCAATGATGAAAACCCCACGTCGAATGCGACGAACCTGCCATTGAGGCATGCAGGCTCCAAGGTACCATAAAGGAGTCTCTAGATCAACGTCCTGGATAATGAGCTGAAGTCGACAGGAAGTGACCTTGATCGAAGGTGGGCCATAATGCTTCCCACATCATCGACACGAGACAGAGGAACATGATGTTTTTGTTGTGAATCAGGATCGTATGAGAATCAGAGGAAGGTTGATATTCGCAGAGGTCAACTTCTCTTGAACACATAACGGCACAAATAGTGGTTTTGGCAGCATATTTGACATCAACGGATCATAGGTCATGGTGACAAGGCAATGAGCAGAGGAGAGGTCAAAAAGGATTATCCAAACCCACGGAGGCAAGTGAAAAAATGAGATGAGATGTCCCCAACCCGACACGAATGCAAACAAGTGCCATGTTCAAGAGCGACATACTGCCGACGACAACGATGATGGTTCCATTTTTTCCCCCACCATTTCTGGCGAGTACCCCAATTTGTTTTGATAACAAGCTTGAAGGGGATAACATATGCTTGTAATATAAGTCCACCCTTCGGGAGAATCCATCCTAGTGCATTTAACGAGTCCTAGGAAGGAGAAACTCGGAGAACGTCATTTCGACTGGATCCGATGTCATCAGGGTTTAACGAGTCTGACAAAGGGAGAACTCGGCGTCTTTTCATGTTTAGAGAGTTTGAAAAGATAGCAGAAAAGTAAACTCCAAAGGTCCCTTTTCGTAAATAGTTCCTCAAATCCGAAAAGGTAGAAAACAATATCCGAGAAAACCTCCTAGTCGCGATAGGCTAGGGTATTCCTTTTTCGTAATCAATCCATCCCAGCCCGAAAAAGGGTTAAACGTATATTGGGTAGATGTCGATTCGTGTCCAATTTAACGAGATCAAAATGACAAGGGCCTCGGCAATCTTTTCATGTTTAGAGAGTCAGAAAAGAGCTGAAAGATGACTCCAAAGTGACTTTTTTGTGTATTTACCGAGTCCGAAAAAGTATAAAATACAACTCGTTTCCATCGTTAAAGTCGCAAAAACCTGCTGCTGCACATACCAAGCAAGCGTAAAACCCATTTTCGACATAACATATTAAAATATTTGATAAAAATAACTTTTAAAACCCATCCTATGTCGAAAAAGTTATAAATATGCCAAAATGGTAAAAACAAAATTACATTTACTATTTACCTTGGTAAAAAGCAGCAGTGGTCCATTTTGGAGTGCAAACTTCTGACGGCGATTGCGACAGATCCGGTTGACCATTCAGATTCTCGTCTGCTACAGGTAAGAGGCGCTTCCCTGTACTTCATTTCAATCCATTTTTTGATAGTTTTCCCTCATATATCAGCCTCTGTGGAAACTTTTTGAATTTTTAGGGCTGCGCTCATTGGCGTGGGTATCAGGCACAGACCCGCGCCAATGGGCTTTTCCATGCAAAGGGCTCGCGCCACGTGGCGCGACCGTTCACAAAACAGCCGCGCCAGCAGCCGAACCCAAATTTCCGCCTAGAAATTCGAAATTTTAATCATTTTAAATGAAATTTGAAGCCTACCAGAGATCTAATTAAGGGTTTATGACCATGTGGATGCAGGAAATCAAGCAAAATGGTGATTGAGTGGAAAGAAAGAGAGCATGGAGAAGAGGATGAACAGGCCATAGAAAGTGAGGCTTGCATGAATGCCCTCAGAAACTGTGGGCTAAAGAAGTTCTTCCTTACACCCTGTTTACGAGCTCAGCCCGAGCTCCTCCAGTATCTGATCAGTATTTGGGATGAACAGGAACAAGTGTTCAAGTTGCGAGACCAGGTATTGGAACTGGAGGTCTCCGATGTGTACTTCATAACCGGACTGTCTCGCAGAGGTCCGGTACCCATCCTAACTAGGAGCAGACCATCTAGCGAGAAGATGGAAGAAGTGATGGCACGAGTGTGCCCAAGAGCACAAATGGGATCAGGGAGCAAAAAGTTGGATATCCACACCATCCCCGACCTCGCATTGAGAGTTGTCCTACATACCATCACACGGGCTGCAGGATCGCAGGCACCGCACGAGGCCACAAAGGCCCAACTCCTGCTGGCCTCAGAATGCATGAGTCCCTTATTGTTTGATTGGGCTACAGCAGTAACAATAAACATGAAGAGACAGCTCACAAAATGCAAGCAAGCTAAACTGAAACAGTTTGGCTATGGTTCCATCCTGGTATCGTTCATTCTGGAACGTTTACCAATCTTCCAGGGCCAAGGGGCCATAGTAGCAGATCCGATACCATGAGAGCCAAGAATGGCTCGCTGGGCAGCACTAATGCCCAGAGCTGGAGGCGGCCAACAGATGTCCTGGAGGCCGGAGTTCTTTAGGTGGTTACGGCGCCAGTTGATTGTAGTGGAGGATTGGCCATATGCAGGAACTGACTTCACCGGAGACCCAGATCTCCCACTGCCAGAAGGAGATGACTGGGACGAGGAGTTGGGTAAGACCTCATGTTTTTTTATTTTTATGTTTTATGTTTTTTTTTTGTTAATACACATTCGTCCTAACACATTTTATATATGTATGCAGATGTGGGCCCTGAGAGACCAGCCGGGATGTCTCCAATCTCGCGGAGGACTCATCTCGCCCCTGATCCTCAGGGAGAGGGCACAGGAGGGGAGGAGTTGATCCAGAATCTCGAGGGCATTGCCCGAGGGATCCCGGACTATGCTCGGCTGGCGGATGTACCGATGGCATACAAGCATCATACGGTGGGAGTTCCAAGTCGGATCCACCGAATCCTGAGATGCTTAGTGCGTGCAGTTACATGTTATCATGAGCACCATGCGGATTAGCTCTTAGGGATTATACCACACATATTTTTTGAGAGACATATCGTCTCCGGATGTACTTAAGACGATTATGTATATTTTGACTTTATGTGACACACTCTATGTAAACATTTCGATATCTATATATATATGCATATCTATTTCTGGATGGATCTTTCTTTACATGTGATGATGATTTACAAATTGTGCAAATGTCTGTCTAATACCAAATTTTCTACTGCATCTGTTAATGTATTCAAATGCCTGGGTATATGTTGATATGTAATGTAGTCAAAATTCCTTTCCAGTAATCGAATACGCAGATACAGACGTAAAATGGATGGGTTTCTTACCGAATAGTGTCCGTTCAGCTGTAACACTACAAGTTGCGAATCTAGATACACGAGCAATTCACGGATACCAAGGTTTACTGCCTCGGTTAATAATTCTAACACAGCACTATATTCCGCGATGTTGTTCGTAGTATGTCCTAGACACACTCCTTGCAGGTTGACCAACTCACCAGCAGGATCATAGATTACCCAGGCTGCTGAAGACAGATTCCTGGTACTGCGGGAGGCACCATCCACGAAACCAACAAATGGATGAACAGACATCTGCACAACCAGGAAGACCCGATCAGCAGAAATATGTTTACAAGGCACACCACACCATATATGCACACAAATGAAAAACACACACCTATGTACACACACCACACCAAGAAATCACTTCAGGCATAGTACTTTTTGAGGTACAACCCATTCCTGGGCTGCGCCAGCGGAACTCCTTCATAATCTATAAGCTCATAAGCCCCATTTTTCAAAACGCGTTTTACTATATAGGGCCCATGCCACATAGGCTGGAACTTACCGGCTCCAAGCTTGTCATGTGCTTGATTGTACAGGAGGACGAGGTCTCCTTCGATAAAGGAACGAGGAGAAACAGATTGATCAAAATGAGTTTTGACCCTCTTCTTTTGTGCTTCAATAACCAAAGCATCCAGACGACGGGTTTCATCTAACCGTTCCAGATACAAAAGACGTTCTTCCTCAGCAGAAGTATTAGGTAGAAGTTCCACAACTAATTTCAAAGAAGGAATCTCGCATTCAACTGGAAGATTTGCTTCCAGACCATACACCAATTGAAATGGTGTGAACCCAGTTGCACACTTTGCAGATGTTCGGTATGCCCAGAGAGCTGAGAACAGTTGGAGATGCCAATTGGATTTGTGAATACCAACTGTTCGCTGAAGCATAGTGACCAGAACCTTGTTCACTGCTTCAACCTGACCATTCGCCTGAGGGTAATATGGTGTTGAGCTGTCGTGACGCAAGCCCAACTTTGAAGTCAGCTCCGCCATCATATAATCTCGGAAATGAGTATCGTGATCAGTGACGATGGCTTGAGGAACCCCAAACCATGCAATAACGTGGTTGAATATAAATTGAGTAGCCATTTTCCCGTCAGCAGCTAGTGTAGGCATCGCCTCGGCCCACTTGGTGAAGTAGTCGACGGTGACAATTATATACGCATGCCCCCCAGCCGAGTAAGGGTTACACGTCATAAAATCGACGCCCCATTTCGCAAAAGGGCCAATGGTAATAACGGGATGCAATGGTAAAGGCGGCGCGCGCATCTTGCGCTGAAATATCTGGCACGCATGACATTTACGGACTGCAGTGATACAGTCTTTGAATATGGAAGGCCAGAAATAACCTGCTCGCAGAATCTTCTGGGCAGTAGCATACCCGGACATATGTCCACCACAGGTGCCACTGTGGCAGTCATTTAGGACCTTTTCAACCTCTTCCAAGGTTAGGCACCGCCGGAGCACCGAATCTACTCCAATGCGGTATAAGGTATCTCCTACTATACGGTAGGGCTGGGACTGATGCCGAATTCGACGGCGGGCAGCTTTATCCAACTCAGACCGAAATGTCGAGGTCTGAAGATACACAATTATGTCACCGTACCAAGGGTCACGAGTACTGATGAGGAAAAGCGTTTCGTCCGGTATATGGTCTTCAGAGTGTGAGGGAGCGGAGTCTGTAGGGAGAGAGCATATAAGATCCGCGAAAACCAGTGATTTAGTTGACTTAGCGGTAGTGAACTCTAAGTCAAACTCCTGCAGGCTAACAATCCACTTGGAGTACTTGCCCCCTAGTAATTGTCGAGAGAGAATATACGTCATAGGGTTGCAATCCGAAACCACTGTTATCGTACGCAAAAGGATGTAATGGCGAAAGCGCTGCACAGCGTGTACTGCGGCTAACGCCAACTTCTCGACATGAGCATAACGCGTTTCTGGATCGAGAAGGTTCCGTGACAGATAATAAACAACATGTTCATTACCGTCATCTTCATCCTGCACCAAGACCATGGCTATGGTGCTAAATGCGGCGGCGAGATATAAAGTGAAGTCGCGGTGGTAGTCCGGAGGACGAAGCAACGGAGCATTGACAAGCAACGTCTTCAGCTTCTCAAAGGATTGCTGAGCGATTTCGTCCCAATGGAAGGGAACATTCTGCTTTAATAGACGAGTGAATCCTTTGGCCACCTCGGCATAATTCGGGATAAAGCGCCGAAGAAAGTTCGCTTTCCCTTGCAGACTCTGTAACTGATATAGGGAGGAGGGTGATGGGAGATTAATAATGGCCTCAACCTTTAAAGGGTCAAGGTGAATCCCGTCTTTCGAGACTATGAATCCCAAAAGACGGCCAGAATCCACGCCGAAGATGCACTTATGAGGATTGAGCCTAATATTGTAGCGCCTGCAACGAAGAAAGATCTGGCGGAGATGTTCGGGATGGTCCTCTCGCTTAGCTGAATGAGCTGGCAAGTCGTCCAGATAAGGCTGAACGATATGGCGAATGTCATGAAAAGCGTAGGACATCGCACGCTGAAAAGTGGCTCCAGCGTTCTTCAAGCCGAACGGGAGTTTTTTATACACGAAAGTACCCCACGGACAGATGAATGTGGTCTTGTGTTGATCCTCAGGTGCAATATTGATTTGGTTATATCCTGAGAAACCATCCATTAAGGAATAGATCTCACTCCCGGCACATTCGTCGATGATCTGGTCTATAAACGGAGTGGGATAATTATCCTTTGGACAGGCGCGATTGATGTCGCGATAATCAACACAGACTCTAATCGTACCCTACTTTTTATCGACAGGGACAATGTTATACACCCATTCTATGAGGGGGATAGGATAAATAAAGCTCGTGTTCATAAGTTTTTCAACTTCTGCCTTAATTGCGGCGGCTTTCCAAGGATGCATGGGGCGTAAACGTTGGCGCACGAACTTCGCACCAGGATAGGTTGGAATCTCATGCACTACGATACTGGGATCAATCCCCGACATTTCCTCGTAGGACCAGGCGAACACATCTCTGAATTCTTTAAAAAGATCAGTATAGACTTGAATCTCATCGGGAGAACAAGTCACTCCCACATGAATATTCTCAACGATCCCCGGTTTAACGGAGATGTTGATCGGGATGGTTTGAGTGATGTTACTCAGGTTTCCCTCCGAAAAAACCTCGTGCATCAAAATAGGCGTTTGAAGAGGAGGGGTAGGAACCTGAGAAGCATAACGCTCCAGACAGTCAGTCATTGCCCCCAAGCTAGGCATAAAAGAGGAGCGATGATGTCCATCGCCCCAAGGCAGCTCCTCAAGAGACATAGTTTCAATGATGGCTTCATCGGAAGGAAAATTCTCTTTGAGAGGATCAAGTGAATCGGCCTGACCAAGCCAGGGGGATTGAGAGTAGACGTCGAGAGCCATGCTCAAAGGAGCATGCTGAGGAGGTGGAGGATCAGATGCGGCAACAATTTCACAGTAGTTGATCTCTACTGGAGTCAAGGGCATTGATTCTCCAAACTCAAACACCTGCTCAGGCGTAGGAATAAGCCAGGGGTCATCAGACCTGGACATCATGTTGACTTGAGCGGTGTGCGGTGGCGGTGCGGGAAAAATACCCATGAGGACCGGGTCTTTGAAGAGACCAGGTCCCACACTGTCCGGGGGATTCGGAATTTGATCCACGTATGGCACGTTGTTCTCAGAGGTAGAGGTGAAAAATGACAACTGATCCACCGTGACAATTTTTCCCTCGTGAGGGAACTTAAGGAGTCGAAAGACGGTGGACGGCACGCAGAGCATGGCATGGGTCCAGCTGCGGCCAAGAAGTATATTGTAGTTGAGTTTGGCGTCAACCACTTCCACTTCCACGTTGACAGTTTTCCCCTGTAAAGTGATCGCTAGACTCTCGAGAACACCCAGGGGTTTAGATTCCCGACCATCAAATGCCTCTAGGGCATTGGGAGATGACGAAAGGGCTGGAGAGCCGATGGCCTTCCAGCAAGCGGAGGACATAACGCAAGTAGAGGCACCTTCATCCACGACGGCCCTATGAATGTTAAGACCGTTAATCCCGACTTGAATAACAAGAGCGATTTGATGTGGAAGCCGGGGAGTGAAATTCTCTAAATCGAAGGTGAGAAGACTCGAATCGGCGGGATCAATGCCCCCGATCGTAGACAGTAAAGCCTTCCGTTGCGAAGGAAAACTTTGAAGAACTTCTAGCGTAGACATAGCAGACGGCGCCTATGCCAAATCCTCAACAATGCTGTAATGTTGAGCGGCACGAGCATTCATATTATAAGAAGATCTTCGAAGGACACCTTTAGAAGGTGGCTTCACAACGGGTTCAGGAGTAGGCTTCTCGATTTCCAATGAACCGGAGGCAGGTAGGGGAGGCGGTCCATCCGCAACTGCCTTCCCGGGTGCCTGCCGCGATTCGTTGTAATCCTTCGAACGCGTAGCGACAGAGATAGGTGCAACACTCTTCATCATGAAAACTTGGGACCCAAATGGTGCAGATGGTGACGGCTGTTCGACCATCTGGGTCTGCTGAGATGGGAATGGCTCTTTTAGAACAGCCGGAGTCCCTTTAGGGCCCTTGAGAAGTTGACTAACCTCGGATCGTCGTGGACAATCCTTAGTATAATGGTCCCCTTCACAAATGAGGCAAGGGTACTTCGGTTTACGCTGAGAACCATCCTCAGTGCGAGATTTAGATTCTGGCTTTGGGGCATCAGATTTAGATTTGCCTTTGCCCTTCTTTTTCCCCTTGGAATTTTTCTCCGTAGGATTGGCCTGAACGGCATTCACCTCCGCAGTTTTGCCAGAATCGGACAGGGCGGGATTAGCAGGAGCATTGTTGGAAGAATTAGACTTCTTCTTCCCATTCGAAGATTTCTTCGAATTCTGAGAGATAGAACCAATGACACCATCCACCGCAGGGGTAGGCGGAGCATTAGAGGTTCCGGACCGTGGGGCATCAGGCAAGATATCATAAAGCGTGCCGGACTGAGAATACACAAGATCCAGATATTGGGCACACGCAATGGCTTGTTCCTCCGTCACACACGCTCCCATCACAATATCTTGAGCAATTTTATTCACGAAGGAAGTGGTGAACCAGTGAGTTAGTATATGATCAGGTATGTGAAACTTTATCAGTCTATGATGGCGCCGCCACTCATGAATGTGATCAGAAATGTGAGTGGCTTTATCCTGCTTCAGAGAAGTCAGGAGGTGCGTCCCGGCTTCATAACGAACCGGTAACTGAAAGTGCGTGAGGAAAGCCATGGCTAAAGAATTGAAATCTTGGAAAATGCCACGGGATAACTCTATGTACCACTTAGCAGCAGCTCCAGTTAAAGTACGCTGGAAGAGGCACAGGCGAATCGAATCATCGACCCAAGAGTTAGACGAACACCAAAGATGATACGTCATCACATGCGCCTGGGGGTCCTCTCCAGCTTTTCCCTCAAACTTGGGGCAATCACCTGGTATCTTGGTGGGAACCGGAGGCCAATATGGATTATGTAAAATCGGATCATTGGTCAACTTTGAAACATCCGGCAACTCCAAGGTGGCCAGGAACGACAATGGTGGATTAACCGGCATGCCAGACCCAGGATGAGGACCGTTACCTGTACTCCACAATGGTTGTGAATATCCTTGCCCCATGGGTTCTGTCCCGTAGGATTCTGACCATAGGGGGTGTAGGTCGTATAACCAGACTGATTTGGATGCTGGTAACCAGAGTGTGGGGCCTGATAACCAGGGTACGGACCCTGATTATATGTCGGCCTGGTGTAAGCAGCGTTTGGATTTGGCTGCTGAGTATAGGTAAAACCGGGTGGAGGAGGATAATACTGAGAGCCTCTGGGGTGGTTATAATTCGGTTGAGATTGACCATGAGGATAATAACCACCCTGAGGATGAGTAGGCCGCTGAAAAGTGGAACCCTGCGGAGCCTGATAAGTAGGGCGCAACTGTTGATTTGGCTGCGGCATTGAATGAGTCGGCTGCTGAGTAGGGTTAATAGAATGAGTGGGCTGCCCTGAGTGAACAGGTTGACCCGACTGAGAGGGCTGCCCTGAATGAACAGGTTGGCCCGGATAAACAGGTGGCGCCGGTTGAGCAGGCTGGCCTGGTTGTGAATGAGCCCCAGGTTGTACCGGATGGACCGGTTGGCCTAGAGGCGGAACACCAGGTTGTGCCGGATGGGCCGATTGGCCTGGTGGAGGAACAGGACCAGGTGGTTGCTGGAAACCGGTTTGACCTGAAGCGGAACCATAGGATGGTCCCGGCTGATATGCAATGTTAGAAACAACAGGATACTGAGGTTGCATAGGTAAAGAAGGCTGGATTTGCCCCCCAGGACCATAGACCGGTCCCGGTTGATACCCCGGCTGAGGCTGAACAGGTTGACCAGAAGGGCTATAATACTGTCCTTGCGGACCGTACGATGGCCCTTGTTGGCCGACAGGATAGCCTTGAATGGGCTGCCCCTGTGGATCATAAAGATAGCCAGGTTGGCCCGCAGGTTGGCCTTGGAAAGGCTGTCCTTGCGGGTTATAAGCCTGGTTATAAGGTAAACCTTGAGCATAGAGGTAAGCCTCAGGAGCGGGTAGACGTAAAATCTCCCCGTGCTCATCATACTGACCTGGGAAAGCATACATGGGTGTACCATCCTGTGCATAGTGCGAAAAGTAAGAGCGGTTGGGATCTTGGGTCGGCTGTTGCACAGACAACCGATACTCCTCCGGAGAGATGTTCTTCGGTATAGCAGTCACTAGATAAACATCTTCAGGAGTTGGCACAGCCCTCGCAGCGGATGCTGTGACAACAGGAGAAGAGGCGGCCACACAGACAGTGGGCCGGACGGGAACAGAAGTAACGGGCGTCTGAGGAGACACCCCGGGCGTAGTAGCAGCCGACCTCGGAGAAGGAGCTGACACTCCCATAGAGGATGCGGCGGAAATGATCTGACCCAAAGATCTGTACCCCTGTGGTAAGGAGGGACTGGCTGTTGACATGTCAGCTAGCTCAGAGTTGTCTCCCTGAAACAATATTCGTGGGAAGAGCTGATAGTATTCACCAGACGTTGGGATTTCCTCACCAGAATCACTCATGGTTGATCCTGCCGTTAAATCATGCAATAGACGGCGAGGACTAGGATGAAATACAACAGCAACAAAAGGTGAACCCGATGTAAGAGAAAGGAAATCAGCTCCTAATCTCAATTCAGACACAGGGTCCGAAAAGGGCCAATCGAACTCAACTGGTCCCCCAAAGGGTTGCTCAGAAAGAACCGGTCCCCCGTCAGGAAACTCAGAAACAATAGGCTGCTGCGGTTCAGCAGAGGATTGGGAAACCTATGATGAATCATCCGTGTAAGGACTACCAGTAAACAAAACCGAAGGTTCCGCCACTGTGGCAAGCGACAAGAGAAAAAGAAGCAAACACACACACGGGCTGAAAAAGAGTCAAGACACATGATCAAATGGTTAACAAGCAAAATCTAAGAGGGCGTGTAATCGTGGGTGATTAATTTTTACCACATTGAAAAATAAGAAACTTTACCGTTTCATGTTTTAAGAGTCGAGAAACGATAAAAGATGACTCTATCTCTTTCAGATTTGACACAAGCGTGAAAGGACAAGCGCTTGACGGTCTTTTCAAATTTAGGGAGTCAGAAAAGACCAAATGACTACTCAGGAATACTAGGCACAAAGGGTGTACCAAATAACCATGAACTGCAATATACACCTTGGTTTTAATAATGAAAAATAAATCAACCAAGGACTTTCCGTACGTGCAGGCAATCTCCCCGAATGCTGTGTTCGGTGTATCACGGGTATAGGGCGGCAGACTCGGCTTCCTATGGATAAAGGATTGAAACCTATAGGGGTCTCCCTTTATATACTCGACGGTACGGGGAGCACAAGTCCATACTAGCGCTGTCTAAAGCCAAAAGGCGAACGACAACTACTAGGTTTAAAGACGTCGGAACACGTCTCTAGCCTAGACCTCTAAATATGTTTCGTTAGATTCCAATGCTGCCTTAGTGTAAATTGAGTAGATTTTAAAGTTGATCTTCAATTACGTTTCAGTTTTTAGGCCCTAACGAATGTGTTGTTTCAAAAACTCCTAAATGCAAAGCTACATGCCACAGTACACCATTTCGTTCGATGAAAACTAGCTACAGAAGAGTTGAGAGTCTTTACACAAACAAAATGATCGGAAGACAAACAATGAGATCTCTAATGCAACTAATGAAATCAAAAAATTTTCATTCCAATCACTAATTACTAGTAAAATCGAAAAATTTCAATTTGCACTAATCAACCAAAAGCAAAAGAGATTTTTTTTTGTAATTTTCAATGTTTGATAGCTAGATGCACTAAACAAACTGAAAATAAAAGAGAAGCAACTTGAGAAACGATATTGAGAGAGCAAAACGAACAAATTTCACTCAATGACACAAGCAATCAGATCTCAAATCGACCAAAGTCTCTCAAAACTAAGAAAAAGACTCAAAGGCTCCAATGGACCGTGTGATCTAGGCCCAAAGCAAGACCAAACGAAATTTGAATGAAGAAACGAGCAATCACCCAAAAATCGCAACAAAACAGTGAACAACTACTAAGAGAATGCGGAGGAGCAATCAGAGAGTTGACTGGATAAACGAAACACCAAAACTCCCAAGGAGGGCTCGATACACAAAGCCACTAGATGCCCTAGGGCTTAAAATGTGAAATCGATGGAGAAAAGCAAACAACCAAAGGACGAAGGCAAATTCCCAGTCAAACAGGACTCCAACACACTCAGGTAGTCGAAAAATCAAGAAGAAAAACACTGACCAGACCTAGAGAGCTCAAAACTGAGCAAACTCAAATACCCTACAGGAGTGGCGCGACTGTAAGGCTGCAACTGGCGCCAGCAAGCAATTGGCACGGGCAATACAAAAGCAACATGCGCCAATTGGCGCGACCGTCGGGCTAAAAAGCGCGCCAGTCGAGTTTCTCAGCCAAAAATAAAAAATAACTACTCCAGAAGCAGATCAATGTAAACTAAGCAAACCAAGAAGCAAAAAACAACAAAAGAACCCAGCCCAGAAGGCTAACCAAGCAAGGAAAATCATAAAACAATCAAAACGAGACAATCCAAACGAGACAGTGAAAACTAGACGATCCCCAGCGGAGTCGCCAAATTTTTGAGGAGGTAAATCCCCTCTGCGGACAGAGGCGATCCCTACTAGCCCAGCAGGGGTCTAGCAACAATCATCAAATGCTACAGCGCAAGTTCCTAATTGCGAATAAATAGACCAACGATGGAGGCCTACCTGGAGTCCAATGCTATGATCCGTGGAAGAGACAGCGTTCCCGTTCCTCAGCCTCGGCAGATCACGATCCCCACGATCTCCGTGAATGGACACCTGCACATGCAAGAAACAACACGAATACAAGCATAAAATCTAGAATACGCAACTATATATCAGTCAGAAAGGATATAACTCATTATTAACATAAGTGAAAAACAGAGTGGAACCATAACCGGTATTCATTCATTAATAAACAATCGAAAGAGAGTACAACCAATGTTCTGACGCCGTGGTCTCCTTCGGAAGGGTCCCCAGTCGTTCACGTCTCGCAAAGCTCGCCAGGGAAAGGGAAAACCTCTCTAGAGTCTCTCGACGATAGTCTCCTTACTTAAGTCGGCCTTAAGGGAAGAAAGAGGGCTCTTACAACACAAAGGCTCTTGGGAATTTGGAGATTCAAAGCTTAGGCACTTCAAGACTAGCTTGCAATGGCAATAGGCAAGCTTTTATAGATGGGGAAGGAGGGAGTTGGGATCCCTATTATTGTGGGATGGGCCCTATCATCAAGGAAGGTTCCATGAAAGGTGGCAAACCACTTCCCTTCCATGGAACTCCCATAGCCAAACCTCCCAACTCAAGATAGGCAATGGTTTCTGAGTTTGTTGAAACACAACTTCCGCCATCTTTATTTAAAAAACACTCCTTAAATTGGTTGGCGCGACTGCGACTCTGGGACAGAGCGCCAGTTGGCGTGGCCTCTTTGTAGGATTTTCCCCATTGGCGCGAGTGATGAACTGTCTGCCCGCGCCATTGCAAAAGGAGATGTTTTCATGGTTTTTTGCAAGGAGATGTCTTTAGGGCAATTGAAGCTCATGTTTAGAGGAATGCATTGATAATGGTTTCAAGGCATGACATTGTTCACAGGTCACAAAATGGGTCCTCCATTGTGCGGGATGGGGAATGGTAGGGACGGTGACAAATTGCGCTGTAACGGATGTTCACAGGTCACAAAATGGGTCCTCCATTGTGCGGGACGGGGAATGGTAGGGACGGTGACAAATTACTGTGTAACAGCATATAATTGTTTCTCCTCCAATAGTTTGAACACCTTGTCAACATGTTGAACATGATCCTTCCAAGACCTGCTATAGATTAGTATATCATCAAAAAATATTAACAATTTTTTTCTAAGGAAGGGTTTTAAAATGGAATTCATCAGCTACCCTTACATTCAATTTTTGGAAGTCCTCAATGTGCTCCACCACATAACCCTTTTGTTTGAGATTTATCAATTGGCTAAAGAAGGTGTTGCTATTTGTATCCTCATAATGTTCTATCATTCCCTCCGTAAAAAATTACCAAGTGACAATTTTTTTATGGGAGAAAAGCCATCGATACTATACAAATGTATTTTTTTCTAAATATAAAGTTGCAATGCTCACCTTTTGTGTGTTTTGCACATTATTGAGATCAAAATATTGCTCCATCTATAGTATCCATGTTATGGGATCCTTTCCATCAAAATTCCTCATATCAATCTTTGGAATATGGTGGCTCTTCAATCCAACATTAGAGTTTATGAAATCATGATTAACATTTAATTTTTTCTTATCATGTGTTTACTCTAATATATTTTCTCCATTAGGAATCATTTCTTGTATAAAATTTGTCAAACATTCCTTCAAACCTTTCATGTCTGTTTTTAGATCATTCTTCATGTCTTCCATGTTGTCTTTGAATTTTTCTTCCATGTCATCCATATTAGCTTTCATGCCATTCTTCAAACCATCCATCTTAGCTTCCACACCTTTCTTCAAACCATCCATCTTAGCTTCCATGCCTTTAATCAAAACTTCCATTTCATTTTTTGTTTCTCTTTGCGAGAGAGAAAGTTGTTGCACTTGCTCTTGTAATTTTGATATATCATGTTGCACTTATTCCTCTTCATGAGTCATAGTAGAGCCTTTTGAGGGCTTAATGGGTGTTGAATTATTTTTAAGGGGATTTTCGAACCCAATACTGATATTTATGCTTCAATATGCCCTTGGAATCACTTCAAACTGATTTTTCAACAAGACTTATGCAATTTGAAAAATAAAATACTCACCTTTTTATTTCTTTTGAGGAACTCAATATTGAAACTGATGTATCTCTATAATTTTGAATCCCCAAGATTTCACCTTCAGTCCTTTAGTATCCCTCTGAATCTTATTTCCAATTCCATAGGCCTGACCTAATTTTTATTCTTCAAGACAAAGTTATGCCCAATCCCCCCATAATGGCCTAATTATGGACTGGTTCAGTAGAGTGAACTTGTACGACGTACCGCATGTCATTGTTTCCTCCTTTGGCTCTGAAATTGATACACAGGAAATTGAATTTTGTGTATTTTTGACCACTTTTTACAGAATTACAATCTAATGCTCAGAGAGAGAATTATGATTATTTTCCCAAGTTCACCTCTTTGAGATGAAATTCAGGAGCCTACAAAAACCCTAACTTCCACAAATCACATCTCTGACAATATTGTGAACCAAGATTTGAAATTTTTAAACAAAGTTCCTTAGGATTTATTCAAAAATGGTTTTTTTTTAGCTTCTGAACCTTTGTAGAAAACAAGTTATAGTAAAAATTACACCATAACCTATTTAAAGAAGTGAAACCCTAGAATCCAAAGCTCTCGCACCAAATGTTATGAAACCAACTCACAAAATAGAAGAAAAGAGAGATCATCGACTTAGAAATCAGCCTCTTCGAGGGGGAAGCCTGCTTTATGTTACATAAATGAACAATTATTGGATGATACATGTTATCACCAAATTGAAGTTGATGGGTTTCTTCAACAGTCAACCTAGAGTAACTATTTTAGAACACTTTAAGTTGGAACTTAGCCTTTCCAACCTGAGAGGGCTCTCTCAAGGTAATGTATGATGATATTCAATAGACAATATTTAGAGACAAAGATGGATAACTATGAATGTATTTTGAATGTTTTTATGCAGGTGAAGGATGTTAATAAGTAGCTACCATTGGGCATGGAGTCAGAGGGAACTTAATTACATGAAAACATCTAACATGGATGCTGAGGCATGTGTGTATTCTTATAAAAAAAAAAGTTGAACAATAAACCATGTGCTTACAGGAAATTGGCGCATGATTAAAAACGAATTCCAAGTGATTATACATAAATTCAACTGCATAAAAATAAAAAATATAAGTAAAACACACAAATATGAGAACACATAATGAATCTCAGGTCTGACAGAAGTCTTCTGCAACTGTATATTACTGTCTTAAAAATATTACAAAATTAGCTTGTAACATGACATCAATAAACACTCTCTCCATCAATTATCTGCCTATTTATAACTTTAGACACCTTTACAATGAGTCTTCCAGCAAGGATAGAACTTTAAATACTTCTAATGACACCTTGACTAACCAAAAGAAAATTACAAGGAGAGAAAATAGACATCTACTATTTTTAAGATTTTGAAACCTAATAGGACTCTAATACACTTTATTATATTCGAAAATATTTAAAAACTTCATTCTTTTCTGATATACATCGAAAATATCATGTGCCTATGGCGAAAAGCACCATGTCTAAACAATAAATACCCCCACCATGATAGGAGGACTGTCTTCCGAGATTTGAGGAGGTGATGTCATATTTGCAGATGTGGATTTCATGATGATATGGTGGCTTGAACAACTTTGTTGAGGAGTATGTCTTCATCGAAACATTCAACTAATGATTTATAACCTTTCTAGGTGGCTGACCTGTCCCAAAAAGACAATTAAGACTTGAAAAATCTCAAAATTCCTCTTCCCTGCAAAAATAGAGGACTTCTAGTCAAGTTCGTAGCAAGAGTTCGTAGAGTTTTTTAATTTTGTCGTCTATGTAAACTATTTGCCTTATTTGCTAATTGGAGGTTGTATAATGAGCCTAAACACCTAAATACATGCCTTCACCTTCCTTCTTTGTGAAAAATCTATCATATATTAAAAAAAAACATCTTCAACGAGTTCGTAGTGTTTTATCGGAGTTAAACCTGAGACATGGTACGAACTTTCCTAATAGACAACATGCTTGAAAATTCTTGATATCTTCTTCAAAATTGATCATGCATATGTAAGTGAGGAACTATAATGAGGAAACAAATATTTTAAGATGTATTTTACCCCCTTCCAAGCAACAATAGCTTCATCCTTGGCAGCAATGGTTTCAACTTCAACTAGTTCATTTATCATTGTCATATTTAAGCCCTTTTTCTTGAGTTTTGTTTGTATCATTTCCATTTTCACCTCTATCTCCTTCACTTGACCTTTGAGATTATTTCTCTCTTCCCGCAACCATGTATTCCTTTTCTTTGTTTGCTTCATCACTCTGCATAAAGTGAGGGTTCTCTTCAACAATTTCTTAGCATTTGTTAAGGCTTCATCATAATAATTAATCTTCTCATTCACTTTCTCCTTGAACTCCTCTACCATATTTATTTCTTTCTTAGCCTCTTCCAACTTGAAATTTGTTTCAATGACCTCCTCCCTAGCTTCTTTCAACTGCTCCCTTAGAAGCTCCACTTCATGTTTTTCAGTGACCTTCTCCTTTCCTTTCCTCTGCTTGATAATTTATTCTTTTGTTGGGGATGGTCAATGATTTCTTCTACCATAGTCTATTTTCCCTTTTTTGTCTCTTCAGTCTTCTTATCATCCTTGATACCTTTGGAAAGTTGCAATCTAGTGAGAGTTTTTCCTAGTTTAAAGAAAAAACCTGCATCTTCATAGGAAAAGTCAAGTTTCTTAGCAGCGAGGCCTTTCTTTTTCTTCTTATATCCTTTGACCTCCACAACTTTGACCACATGAGTTTCTTCTATATCTATGGATTGTAAAATATCATCAAGATTACCTTTTTCCACTGTCTGGCTCCTAGTGATTCTTCCATGGCTCCTTGCGCTAGGTTTAGGTTTGATTCTTGAAGGTGTGGGCTGAGGTATATCTTTCTTCTACAAATTTTCCATTTCAACCTCCATGGGATTTGTAGTTGGCTGCATTTCTCCTTCCTATCCACCTTCTGCTTAAGTTATAGGATCATCATTCTTACTTGAAGGGCTAGAATTTTATTTAGGGTTTTTCTTAGGAGTCAACATATCCACTTCATAACCACTTAGAAACAGAATTGTGGCCCAATCTCTATTTAATTTGTTAAATTATTTCATAACCAAAAACTTAATTAATCCATGATGGAAGATATAGGTTTCACTAGTCTCAGGCCTAGCTTGTACTTTATCTGAAATTTTTCCTAGGCTTCTGAATAAGAAAAATGGAAGGTCCAAAAGCTGCTTACCAGTGAAATGGAGAAAAATCTTGAAGTGATATTGATATATCATGTGAAACCTCCCTTCCAATGTGAAATACTTCTGAATCACCAGCAGGAGTTTGGAGTAATTTTCTTTGAGATAGCTTCTTGGTATCCCCGAGGTCATGTCCAATCCTATGTTCTCAGCTTCAGGAGCTCATCATAGTTCTGCAATTTTAATTTGGTGGCTTTAAACCACTCTTCCCTTGTCATTGGAATTTCTGTAGCTTGGGCTATAGTTTCAAGAGAAACAATGAAATTTAGTACACCCACCTTTGATGCAGTGCCAACAAAATTAACTGCAAAATCCTTAGAAACTTGGGCATGATACCCCTGCAAATTCTGACAAAACATCATGCAGCCAGCTCTAGTGAAGCCTGCTGCAAAACGTGGATCTTCGTTGACCAACCTTAAATCCATTGGCTCATACCTGACCATTGAGCTCCCTATTTTGGTCCTTTTATGCATGTCCATTCCTTTCAAGACCTCATTGGCCTCCTTGGCAATATGACACTTGCAAAATCCAATTACACACAACAAGCAGCTTGTAGACAGAGGCTGGACATCCTTAAGACAACAACAACAACTATACTTAGAAAAAAGAGGGAAAAGGTGGCAGTAAGCAGCTCACAAGGATGATTTGAAAAAGGTAAGTTTGAATTGGAGAGGAATGAGTCGAAATAAGGAAAGAAAAATGGAATGAGGGGTTGATAATGATGATCACACATGCACCATGACTCCAAAAAACTAATCAAATGATCTCAGACTAGATTCTATCGATTCACAACTTGACACCTCATCCATTATCTTGTCGGTGTAGAAAAACACGAGTTCGTAGCATTTTCTGTTATGAGTTTGGCAGATTCGCTACGGACTCGTCAGGTGGGTCCGTAGTGAAAACAACCTATTTTCCATAGAATTCGTTGCAGACTCAGGAAAAAGTGAACATGTGGCTTAAACCTTAATTTGAACCAATGCATGCGGATTTTTGGTAGATTGTTATTGACATGACCTTAATGAGATGACATGTGGGGACTCTAAAGAGTTAGGATTATAACCAATTCATAAAATTTCATCAATTTTCATGAATTAATTCATCAAAACACTAAAACCTATACAAAATGACCTTCCTAACTAAACTGAATGTTATTGATGATAACAATACAAATGAAAAAACCTCCTTTCTATATATAGGAGTCCATGGGGTCACAATATAATCCTAGCCGACGTAGAAATAATATTGTAAGGGCACGACAATAACAATAGTGGCTTTTTATGGGGCACAATAATAATAATATGGGGGTGACAGGGGTACAACAATAATAATAAAGGGGCTACACTACCAATAATAAGGGACTACACTAGTAATATAGGAACCTAACAAGGAACCTACAATGTGAACATATTCATCACCATTATGAAGTAATATTAGCATCAATATTCAACAAAAACAATATGTGACCAATTATTTCAAGCATCACCAAGAATCTTTAGTATCACAAGACATAGAACTATGCAACATCATCATCAACCAATATATGTAGCATTTATCTGCATCAATGTCAACAAGTAATGAAAGATCCATGAAAACAACATAAGATAGCAAGTAATTCTCAAGTAAATATAATTCCAACCATGTGCTATTATAAACATAATAGATGCTCCCCCTAAACCTGTGCCACCTACCCACTGTCAGGTTTGATCATACCCAACACATCAATTAACAAAGCCATCAAAAGAACCAAAGTGTCAATGACATATTGCAACAAATCATAAAGTAATATCATTTCTAAGTAAAATCTGAGCATCATTAACAGACTGTAACCAATCAATGTCAGAATCAAAAGGACAAATAATAAACTATTGAAGCATATAAAAAACTCTCCCTGAGTCCATCCTACTCTTTCTTCATATTATAGAAACATACACGACTTTCTGGATCAAAATTCACTTATATACGTGATTTTCCTCTATGTAATCCACATACAAAAGTAAATTGTAGTAATTTACAATCTTAGCTCCCCCTAAACATGAAATCCCTAAAATAATAATTAATAAGGTGATGAAGAAAATATCATTCCTAATTTATGTCTGAGATATTCAAAGGAGTCACGTGGAAGTGGCTTTGTAAATATATCTACAACTTGTTCCTTTGAAGGAACATATTCCAGTTTGGCCTTTTTTTCAAGCACTTGTTCTCTCAGAAAATGAAATTTGATCGAAATATGCTTGGCTTTTGAGTGCATGACAAGCATTTTAGATATACTTATGGCACTCGTATTGTCACAAATAATAGGTATAGGTTGAGGACAAGTGACTTGAATGTCTTGCAATGTTTGCATCATCCATATAATTTGAGTACAACAAGATGCAACAATCACATATTCTGCTTCAAGAGTAGATAAAGTGATGAAGCTTTGCTTCTTGCTGAACCATGATACCAAGTGGGGTCCCATATAAAATTCCCCTCCACTAGTACTCTTTCAATCATCAATATTTCCCGCCCGCTTTGCATCTATGTACATGTGAAGAGAAAATTCTGTAGTTTTTGAATACCATAGAAAAAAGTCTTGAGTTCCTTGTAGACACTTTAATATTCTCCTATATGTTTGGAGATGAGTTTATTTAGGATTGGCTTAAAATTGTCCAAAAATCCCAACTGCATGCATAATGTCTGGTCTCGTGCCTATACATAGAGAAAAATTCCAATCATTGACCTGTATTCTGGTTTATTTACTGAAGGAGAGTAATCATTTTGAGTAATATTAGATCCTGTTACCATTGGTGTGCATACAAGATTACAATCTTCCATTCCATATTTATTCAAAATCTTCTTGAGATACTTTCTTTGAGAGAGAAAGATACCATTCTTTGTTTTTTGAACTTGAAGGCCAAGAAAGTATGTTAGTTCACCAAGTAGTGTCATCTGCAATTCTTGCTGCATAAATGAAGCAAATTATTGACTCATAGATTATACATTACTTCCGAATATGATTTCATCTACATAAACAACAACTATCAAAAGTTTGCATGTATCAAGTTTATATATAGGTTGCTGTCTGTAGACCCTTTTGAGAAGCCTTGTTGTTCAAGATGTATGTCAAGATGATAATACCATGCACAAGGAGTTTGTTTTAACCCATACAATGCATTATTAAGTTTTCAAATAAGATTTTTATCATTGCCTAGAATGAACCCTTCAGGTTGCTCAATATAAACTTCTTCTTCTAGATCCCCATTCAAAAATTAAAATTTAAAATCCATTTGATATACTTTAAAGTTATGAAATATTGAAAACGAAAGAAACATTCTTATGGCTTCAAGTCTAGCTATAGGTGAAAATGTTTCTTCAAATTCTATTCCTTCCTGTTGCACATAACCTTTGCATACAAGTCTTGCTTTGTTTCTAATTACTTCATTTTCATTTAGTTTGTTCTTGAACACCCATTTTGTCCCAATAACATTTTTATCATGTGGTCTTGGTACTAATTCCCATGTATGGTTCATTTCTATTTGAACAAGTTCTTCATTCATTGCCTTAACCCAACATTCATATTTTCTTTCTTGATTAACATTTTTATGTTGAAATATGGATAGTAAGGCTAGGTAACTAGAAGTGCCAACAAGAGTTCTTCTAGTTTGTACTACTACTTCCTTTTCACTTAGAATTTGAGATTCCATACAATTTTTCTGAACATACCTTGAAGGAGTCTTTTCTAATGTTTTTGTGTTTCCATTTCCTTCTTCTGATGCTTCACTAATTCCCTCTCCTTTGACCTTTTGACTTGTAGTAGTAACATGTTCGTCATCTGCTGGCACTTCTCTTTTGGTACCTGTGGATGCTTCATCAATCACAACATCAATGCATTCAATAATATTTTTAATCTTCTTAGTATAGAATTTATGTCCTTTGCTTCTAGAAGAGTAACCAATGAGGATTCCTTAATCTGCTTGAGATTCAAACTTTCCAAGTTTATCATCTTTATTCTTTGTGTAGAATTTGCTTCCAAAAATCCTAAGGTGTTTGACAGTTGGAGCCTTACAAAACCATATTTCATAAGGAGTTTTATCACTGTTTACACATACATGGGCTTTATTAAGGATATTCATGACTGTATGTGTTGCTTATTGTAACAACCCTAGTAAAAAATCCATGTAAAATTAATAAAATTAAAATAATAACCACGGTTATGGGACACTTAATCCAAGCTAAATGTTGGGAAAAACATCCTAGTGTGGGTGTTCATCTAGTTTATTATGGCTATGAAAATTGGCAAAGGTAATGGCTAAGGCTTTGGAAAGGAAAAGTGGAATTTATTCGTATTTATTTATGAAAATAATGGAAAATAGGAGAAAAAGGTCACAGGTTGCATGTGAGGAGGAAAATGAAGGAAAATAATGGAAAATTGAAGAAATTAGAGGCCTCATTAATACAAATTCTTTTGAGGATCAATTCACAAACTTTTCTCAGTTCAATTTTGGAGCTCTCATTTTATATATATCTCTCTCTCTCATACTCTTGGAAAATTATAGTTTTATTGAAGCACTCTTGGAGGAGTGGAGCATCCTAGAATTTGGAGAAAGAAGGAAAAGGAAAATTAGTAAAGCACAAGAGGAAATCAAGATTAGCAGCTATAATGGGTTTTTCTTGCAAGTACTGAGTTGCATGCATGATTTCCTCACTAGTTTTGGCATGCATGACATATTCATGTGGTTATTTGTTTATGATATATCATTGGCATGGAGGATTGCCTAAATTGATAGTGGTTTTGCCTAGCCTTTCCATTTCCTGGATATCCATGGTGTTGTGGGAGTTTACCCTTTTGTTTTCTGGTTGTTTCTCATGTTCCTTTGGATGTGGGTTGAGTTATTAGTTCCTAGAGCCTTGGTAGGAAAAATTCTCTAGAGCCCCGTAACAACTTAGGTTGAGTTATTGAAACTAGAGCCATGGTTGGAAAAGCACTCCGGATCCCTTAGTGGGTTGCGTTACTAGCCCTAGAGCCTTGGTTCGACAAATTCTCTAGAGCCCGACAGCAACTGTGGGTTGATTTACTAGTCCTAAAGCCTTGGTTGGAACAAACACTCTAGAGCACTAGAAAACTTGGGTAGAGACAACTCTGGTGATTGTTAGTGATGTTCGATCCAGAGGTGGAATCATTGGTTGAGGATTGAGGTGGTTTGGCCTCTGGAAGCCCTGGTTTGATTTTGATGGATTTGTTCTATGAGATTCCACATTCATGCTTTGAATATGGCATAGGGGTTATTGGTTGAAGAGAGATTTGGTTCAACGAATCTATGGTCAGATGGAACGTGGAAGTCTTGAAACTAGTTTTCCTTTGCATTCATTATTCATAGCTACCTCTAGTAGGTATTTTATTGGCAAATTTATTTGTTTATATGTGGTTTATATGGTTGTTATATCCTTGATATTTCTGCTGGTTATATGCTAGTTATGACTGAGTTTTATGGTAGTGATGATGTATGGATCTCATCATGTGTTAGCTAAACATTGAATTTAAAATGAATGTAAAATAGATCGTAATGCAATTATTGTGATGAGGCATTAATGCTTCTTAGTGATTCTTAGACAAGTGTGAGACCCCTATTCTCAGATACGTCATTTAAACCCACAGAATGCATATTTGTGACATGTTTGAAGAAATGTCTGTCATGGATAGTAGGATTCGAGTCAATTTCTTATTCAAGTATTTACATTTGTATCATTTTTCTGATGTTATTTTTAATTTATGAAAGTTTCATGGAGTTCTGGGCAGTGACCTGAGCCCTGGCCCGAAAAAAGTGGCACATAATCCATAGTTGTTGGCACATAAATACCTAGAAAAGTCCCCAATCACATGCATTCCTTGTTGTGGGAGCGACTGGAGGGTTGCAGATGCATGCATTATCATGCCAAGGGAGAGACTGAGGCTTTAATGTAGGAAAATTTCAGTTCATCTCTAAGGCTAGTTACCTTGATGTGTTAGATGGATCCTCAGGGTTCTGTTGCAGGTATATAGGGTTAGGTTGTCCATGTCTTGTCGGTTCCACTTCCTTAACTGTTACATAGGGATTTGAGTCATATCATAGTAACTTTTTGTCACATGTTTACCCCATTTTTCCAATTACTTGGGTAGATGCGGGAGGAGGGTGTTACAAGGTGTTATAAAAGCATGGTTTCGTTCTCCTTGGCTAATGATTGGTTTTCGTTCTCCTTGGATGAATGTGTTGTCATATGTACATGAAGGTTACATATACATCCTTGTGATAGTGGTTTATGTGATTTTTGTGTATGCATGGCGTGGGTAATGATTGCAGTGGTGTCGACATGTGAAAGTTGATGGTGTCATTGTTGAATGGACTTGTTGTGAGTGTATGTCGGTCGTGCATTGGTTGTGTGTGCCAGTTTTCATATGTTGTTATGCATACCTTGGCTGAATGATGGTCGAAGTCATGATATGTGGTCAGGATAGTCATGCATTGATAACTGGATAATGGTTAGAATGATGATTATATGTTGACTTTATTATCTTTATCTATATATATATATATATATATATACATATACATATACATGTGTGTGTGTGTGTGTGTATTGTGATAATTCGGTCAGTCTTGCAGATGAGGCATCCTTCCCGAACTATATTAGGGTACATTGGTTTGTTTATGATTTGGTTTAGCTGAAATAATATACCTTGTAGGAGGAAGAGATCAAAGATGACTAGCAAGATGGTAGAAAGCAAAAATTCTCCCTATGAATCAGATGAGAAGCATGATGTTGGGAAATATTCTAACTTATCAGACACATTGAGGAGTTTGAAGGAATAAATAAGAATTTGCAAAGAATTCAATGATATAATCATGCAGACGCAGGAGAAATAAGCATAAGTCAATGCAATAATTATTCATAGTTTGCTAGAATTGCAGAGACAGGGGCCATTTCAGATCAACTATGGACAAGAGGATGGAACTAATGGGGCATATGGTAGGATATCTTGTAGTGGGCACAAGTCAGATAGATATGACATGATTAGGGATGGAAGGTTCTTGGATACACCAGAAAAAAGAGGTGATGGAAACAGGTACTATTCTAGTTCCAGTTCTGACAGGTATCATGGTCATCATCATTATCACCCTTACAATAGGAGTGATAGGGGATATTTACTAGATGAGTTCAAGAAACCAAAACCACCTACATTTTATGGGGAAATTAATAAATCACAGGATGCAAAAGCATGGTTGCTTGGGATGAATAAGTTATTCAGGTTAAATTATTACTCATAGAATATGAAGGCCAAAATAACTACATTCAGTCTTAAAGGTAAAGAAGATATATGGTGGAAAGATATAAATAATTTCAGAGATATTTATGAGGGGGAGTTGACTTGGAGTGAATTCGAGAGACTATTCCGGAAGTACCTATTGAAGAGGTACTATGATGACAGGGAAAAAAAGGTCTATGAGCTAAAGATGGGATCTATGACTGATGAGGAGTACACTATCAGGTTCTTGGAGTTATTGAGGTATGTGCCTACCTCAAGGAGGAGAAGGCCAAGATTCATAGATTCATTAATGGTTTATCAGTAGCATTCAGAGATAAGATTGAGTTTGATGAGCCTAGATCATTGGAGGAGACTATCCGGAAGCTAAAGCATTATTATGAACAATCAAAGTGCAAAAATGATACTAAGAAGGACTGTAAAGATAATGATAATAATAAAGGGAAATGGGATAATAATCGAGCAAGGCCTCAAGACATTGGTAACAAAGAGAATGTATCTCTGCACAATAGATTCAATGCATTTGAAAAAAGGTAGGGATTTCAGTTTGAGGAGAAAAACAAGGGTGTAGGTTGGAAGCATATGCAATGTTGTACTTGTGGAAAATATCATCATAGGAGAGATTACCCACAACATCAGGGTGGTAGACCACAGATCTATAGTGCTCAAGAAGCACAAAAAGTGGGGGATGTCAAACAGAGTGTTCCTAGGATTTGTGAAGAGTTGGATAACAAGAAGGAAAATCACCACGTGTCTATTATCAAGATGGATGATAAGATTTTTGATTAAGTTGTTTATATTTTGATTTACCCTAGATATAATTATAGTTATGTTAATCCTGACCTGGTGGATAAGTGTGGTCTAAATAAATAATTGCATGCAGAGTCTTGGTTAGTGCAGTTGGCTACAGGTACAAAGAAGCGAGTTCATAATTGGGTAATATCTTATGCATTTGAGTTGAATGGTATGTCTACATCAGTAAATTTGAATGCATTTCCATTGGGTTCATATAGTATGTTGTTGGGTATGGACTAGTTCTATCTTCATAGGACCAAAAAGGAATGCTATGAAAAATATATTGAGTGCTTGGATGAAAATGGAGAACAAAGAGTCTTGCAGGGAAAGAAGAAGGAAACATTAGTTAGGATGGTAACATATATGCAGGAGAAGCGTAGTTGCAAGAAAGGGCATGTGTTATTTACAATACATATTTTTAGTGACAAAGGTAAGGAAGTTGAGGATGCAGATGTCTTGAGAAAGTACTTGACTCTACAACAATTTTAGGATGTATTCCCCGCAGATATTCTAGAGTTAGTGCCTCACAGGAAGTGGATTTTTCTATTGAGTTGGTACCATGGGGCACATCGATATTCTTTGTGAAGAAGAAGGATGGTACTCTTAGGTTATGAATTGAATACATGTTTTTGAACAAGGTAACCATCAAGAATAGGTATCCATTATTGAGGATTGATGATTTGTTTGATTATTTGAAGGGAGCGACAATGTTCTCGAAGATTGATATGAGATCTGAATATCATCAGGTACACATCAAGGAAGAGGAAATTTACATGAAGTCTTTCTGGACTAGGTACAAACATTATGAGTTTGTTGTAGTTCCATTTGGCTTGACTAATTATTCAAATAATTGTATGTTCTTGATGAATAATGTGTTGTGACCTTATCTAGATAAGTTTTTTATTATATTCATTGATTATATAGTGGTATATTCTAAGAACGAGGAAGTGCATTCCGAACACTTAGCAGCAGCATTGGGATCGCTAAGAGATAATTAGTTGTATGCTAAGATTAAAAAATGAAGTTTCTTTTAGAAAAAGGTACGGACAAGTGGTTTCCAAATAGGGCATAGAAATAGAGCCAGAGAAGATAGGGGCTATCATGGAGTGGGAAACTCCTAGAAATGTGGATGAGGTAAGATCATTCATGGGGTTAGCAGGCTACTACAAGAGGTTCATCAAGAAATTATCATAGATTTCATACCCTATCACATCATTGCAAAGGAAAGGTAAGAATTTTGAATGGAAAAATGAATGTGTAGCAAGTTTTGAGCAGTTGAAAAAATTGTTGACACATGCTCCAGTGCTAAAGATTGTAGATATGAAAAAAGAATTTTTGGTATGCACACATGCTTACAAATGAGGACTTGGTTGAGTTATTATGCAGGAAGGATAGGTAGTATGTTATGAGTCACGAAAATTGAATGAGAACGAGTAGAACTATCCGAAACATGATCTTGAGTTGGCAATGATCATCCATGCATTAAATATGTGGAGGAATTATCTTCTTAGAAAGAGGTTTGTACTAATGAGTAATCACAATTGGTTGAGAAATTTGTTTGATAAGAAAAATATGAATTCTAGGCAAGCTATATGGTAGGCCATGAACAACGAGTTTGAATTTGAGAGTAGGTACATCAAGGGTAAAGAGAACAAGGTTGCATATTCTCTTAGCAGGCGGATATGGGTGAATCATATAGAATCTATGAGTTCTAATGGAAAATATTTATAGGATCAGATCTTACAGGAAAGTCAACATGATAATAAGTACATGGAGCTTAGGCACAGGTTACAACAAAGTACAGGTACAAGTAGTGGTACAGGTAGTAGTATAGGTAGTGGTATAGGTAGTGGTACACACATAGGTACACATAACGGTACATGTACAGGTAGAGGTAGTGATATAGGTGTAGGTGTAGGTCCATAGGATGTGGACTATTGTCTAATGGAAGATTTCTTGATCATATTTAGGGACAAGATATATGTACCATATAACAGTGAGATAAAGAATCTTACCTTGGAATTTCATGTCAAACAATATTCAAGTCAACTAGGATATCAAAATACATTGAAAACAATGAAGAAGTTTTATTATTGGAAGAATCTGAAAGAGGACATCTAGACAACACGATTCCATCATGGTTTTAGTGGAAATATTGATGAAGGTATCACAATTCCTTCCAGTGAAGTCTACTTATTTGGCTAATGATGTAGCATAGGTCTTCATAAGGGATGTGGTGATATTGCATTTTGTTCCAAAGAATATTGTGTCAGACAGGAATGCTAAGTTCACTTCCAAGTTTTGGAAGGAGTTGTTTGCAGGTTAAGGTACATAGTTTGCCTCCAATACAACCTTTCATCCACAGACAGATGGAAAAAGAGAGAGGGTCAACAGGATATTGGAGGAAATGTTGAGGATGTATGTGATGAATCAACAATGAAAGTGGGAAGAGTATCTTCCATTGGTTGAGTTCTCTTACAACAATGGGTATCAAGAGTCACTGAGGATGAGTCCATTTTAGGAACACTATCGTTGGATTTGTAATACTCCCATTAGTTGGAGTGATCCGGTGGACAAGGTATTGATAGGATCATAAATCTTGGTAGAGATGGAATAAGAAATGCAAGAAATCAAGAATAATTTGAAGGCAACACATGATAGGCAGAAAATTATGCGGATTGAAACAGGTTGTTTAAGGAGTTTTAGGTTAGGTAGCAGGTTTAATTGCGCATCAAGCCAAAGAAGAGTTCCTTGAGGATTGGATAATGTGCCAAATTGACACCTCAATTTTGTCGACCTTTCAAGATTATTGAAAGCATTGGACTAGTAGCTTATTGACTTGCACTTCCTCCGACAGTAAAAGTCCATGATGTTTTCCATGTGTCATTGCTTAAGAAGTATGTTAAAGATGTTGATCATGTGATTGAATTGTTTGTATGGAAGGTGGAGCTAGAAGGAGAATTCCAGCTGGAACCTCAGGGAACTTTGCAGAGAAATATTCTCATGCTCTGGAATTGAGTAATTGAGAAATTTAAGGTGCAGTGGACACACTTTGGGCCTGATGAAGCTACATGGGAGATTGTGGATCAAATGCATGCTATGTATCCTACTCTATTCGCTAGTTGAGATATATTTGGTATATGTTTTGGTATATGTACATATATATATGGATGTAAATATCACCACGAGCTATATTATAAATCTCCAATAAGCGGTATGGTGTCATGTCATGGTTGTCATGTTGGTTTGCTTCTCAACAGGTTGATCATTGTAAATACTGCAACGATCTAAGTTATAAATATCCATGGGAAGTATGTTTTTCTTTCAGTAGTATTATTGGTTGTAGGTGTTGTTGAACACCAAGGATGGTGTTCCCCCAAGGGGGAGGGTTCTGCAACAACCCTAGTCAAAAATCCATGTAAAATTTAATAATGTTAAAATAATAACCATAGTTTTGGGACACTTATTCCAAGATATATGTTAGGAAAAACATCCTAGTGTGGGTGTTCATATGGTTTATTATGACTATGGAAATTTGCAAAGGAAATGGCTAAGGCTTTGGAAAAAGTGGCATTTATTGAAATTTATTTATGAAAATAATGGAAAATAGGAGAAAAGGGAGGTGAAAGGACACTGGTTGCATGTAAGTAGGAAAATAAGGGAATATAATGTAAAATTGAAGAAATTAGAGGCCTCATTGATAAAAAAAATTCTGAGGATCAATTCACAAAATTTTTCCAGTTCAGTTTTGGAGCTCTCATTCTCTCTCTCTCTCTCTCTCTCTCTCTCATACTCTTGGAAGCTTAAGATTTTTCTTGGAGGACTCTTGGAGGAGTGTGGAATACTAGGATTTGGAGTAAGAAGGCAAAGGAAAAGTAAAAAATCATAAGAGGACATCAAGATCAACAACTACATTAGGTTTTTCTTGTAGGTACTGAGTTGCAGGTATGATTTCCTCACTTTTTTTGGAATGAATGTGGTTTTGTTTATGATCTATCATTGGCATGGAGGATTAATTGGATCAACAATGGTTTTTCTTAGCCTTTTGATTTCCTGGATAACCATGGTGTTATGGGAGTTTTCCCTTTGTTTTCTGGTTGGTTCTCATGTTCCTTTGGTTGTGGCTTGAGTTATTAGTTCTTGGAACTTTGGTTGGAAAAACGCTCTAGAGCCCTGTAATTGCTTGGGTTTAGTTGCTAGTCCTAGAGCCTTGGTTGGAAAAAAGCTCTAGAAGCCTTGGTGGGTTGAGTTACCAATCCTCAAGCCTTAGTTGGACAAACTCTCTGGAGCTTGGAAACAATTGTGGGTTGAGTTATTAGTCTTGGAGCCTTGGTTGTAAGAAACACTCTAGAGCCCTAGAAAACTTAGGTAGAGAACAATATGGTGATGGTTAGTGATGTATGACTGAGAGGTGGAATCACTGGTTGAGGGTTGAGGTGGTTTTTCCTATCGAAGCCCTTGTTTTTTTTTTTATGGATTTGTTCTATGATATCCAACATTCATGATTGGAATATGGAACATGGGTGATTGGCTAAAGAGAGACTTGGTTCAACCAATCTATGGTTAGGTGGAACGTGGAAGTCCTGAACCTGGTTGGCCTTTGCATTCATTGCTAAGATCTTCCTCTACTTGGTATTTTATGGGTAAATATACTTGTTTATATGTGGTTTATATGGTTGTTTTATCCTTGATATTTCTATTGGTAAATATGTTGGTTATGACTAAGTTTTATGATAGTGATAATGTATGGATCTCATCATGTTTTGGGTAAACATTGAATTTAGAATGAATGTGTGGTTGAATAGATGGTAATTCATTTATTGTGATGAGGCATCAATTCTTCTTAGTGATTCTTAGATAAGTTTGACATAACTATTCTCAAAGTTGTTGTTTAAATCCATAGAATGCATATTTGTGACATCTTTGATGAAATGTATGTCATGGCTAGTAGGGGTCCAATCAATTTATTGTTCAAGTATTTACATTTGTATCATTGTTTCGATGTTATTTTTCATTTCTGAAAGTTTTGTGGAGTTATGGGCAGTGGCATGAGTCATGGCCCTGAAAAAGTGGCACAAAATTCGGAGTCGCTGGCACATAACTACCTAGAAAAGTCCCCAGTCACATGCATGCCTTTCTATGTGAGGGACTAGAGGGTCCCAGTCACATGCATGCCCATGTCAAGGGAGAGATTGATGTTTTAATGTAGGAAAATGTCAGTTTTTCTCAGGGGCTAGTCACTTGGATGGGTTGAATGGCTCCTGGGGGTTAGGCTACAGGTGTAGAGGGTTAGGTTGTCTATGTTCCATTGGATCCACTTCCTTAACTATTACATAGGTATTTGAATAATTTCATAGTAAATATTCATCACATGTTTACCCAGGTTGGATGATTAATTGGGTAGATGTGAGAGGAGGGAGTTAAAATTATCCCAAGAAGGTATGAGGTGTTCCAGAATCATCAAGCATGACACGTGCAATTTGTTGGATTGTTATGTTCATTCATTCTGACACTCCATTTTTTTTAGGAGTCTTAGCTATATAGAACTGTATTTTGATGCCATGTTGTTCACAAAAATTAAAAAATTCATATGATATAAACTCACCTTGTCTATCATATCTAAGACATTTGATTTTAAAATCTAACTCATTTTCTACTAGAGATTTGAATACTTTAAATTTATCAAATGCTTCATATTTAGTTTCAAGTAAGCCAGTCCAACACATTCTTGTAAAATAATCAATGAATAATATCAACTATTTTTCACCTCGAGGATAAATCTTTCTCATAGGAAAACACAAATCAATATGAATAAGTTCAGGTGGCTTAATTGAAGTACCTTCTTTAGCATTAAACTGAACTTTGGTTTTCTTACTGAATTGACATGATTTTCATATGCTATTTTATAGTAGAGAGATGTTAGGCAAGTCACGAACTGTTCCTATTCTACTTTATTGGTGTAATTGAGTGAAGCTTATATGTCCCAACCTTTTGTGCCAAAGCCAACTTTATTCTGATTTTCTCAAGTAACAATGCTCTTGATCACCTTCCAATACATAAACATTGCCTGGAGTTCTTGTTCCAATTTCTTATGATCTTATCGATATCGAGATTCCATACCAGACAATTAATTGATCTAAATACAACCTCATGCCCTTGGTCACAAATTTGACTAACAATAAAAAATTCGTGTCTTAATCCATCAACAAATAAAATATTTCTAGCATTAACCTTTTTCTTTAACAAAATAGATCATTTCCCTTTGATAGTAGAAGGTGAGTTATTTCCAAAGGTTACATTATTTTCTTTCTTTATTTCATTAAAAGACATAAACTTGTCCTTGTCACTTGTCATATTGTTTGAAAATCCGATGTAAATGTACCACAAATTTTCTTGATCTCTTGCATACAAAGCTAGACCACAATTTTTAGATTATATGGTTTTCTTTTTCCATACCTTGGGTATTATTTCCTTTTGCTCATGCCGAGGGGATGATCTCATTCTGCTTCTGCATTTAATTTCTTTACGCCCACATTTATTATGGAAATAACATTCTGTTTAATATTGGAGAGGTGAGAACACATTATAAGAGTATTTCTTTAACCCAATCTCATTCCTTTGTTTTATTGATTCTCTAGTCATAATTGTTTTATAAGTGACACACTAAAAAAATTTATGACAAAAATTTTGAAAAGTGAAGCATTTACCATTGAAGTAGGAGTTCCTAGGAGTATAGTACCTTTTTGAGTAGCGTCCCCTTTGATTGTGGTAAGGATGTTTTACTTAAGAGACATTTGATCCCTTATTCCTTTGTTGAGAGTTGGAATGACTACTTCCCTTTACTACATTGAGATAGCTTTCTATACCCATTTCAAAAGATTTTATAGTCTTTGATGATTATCCATTTTATCCAATAGGTGTCTTAATTAAAGTAGAGCTTTGTAATTTGATGATTTATTCTAAGGTCTCAGATCCTTTGGCAAATCTAAGATTTAGATCTTTTTTTTTCAATTTCCTTTCTTAGAACCACTATTTAAACTTATAACCTTTAACTATGATTCATATTGGATAAATATATACTTTTTCATCTATCTCGATGCATTTAGACTAGAAAAAGTGGAGGAATAATCTCACGAGACTGTTTTTACCGGTGGGACCCAGTTTGGCGAAATAGGGTCTGAAACTTCCCGGGATCATTTTGATGCATGAAACGAATTTTTTTGGTGGTAAAAATTTTCCTATTTGGTGCCACACATTTTTATGCTATACTATACACATCGACCTTTCCAACAATAAGCGCGTTAATCAGAGTATGAATGCAAAAGTTATGCCACGTAGAAGTTGAACTTCTTGTTTTCACACATATAGTTAGGAAGGATGCCACATTAACCCCCATTATTCATGTAAAAGGGGCTAGCCAGGTGTTTATGATGTAAAATACTCGAAAATATTTTATACTATAACTCTCGTTAAGAGTTGATGTAGTCAAAATTAACCACTAGTAGGCTATCAAGATGTGTTATAACCAGGCCACTAGGAGGAAGAGATGTAGAAATTATATACAAGATGCATGTATATATCCAGATTCTCCTGATCTAAAAATATTTATCTTCTTTCTAAATACAGAATCCTTCCACTGTTAATCTTTTGTGGAAATTAAAATCAATTGCAAACACATGAAGCAATAAAAACAATCGCACATAACACAGTTGTTTAACGGGAAAGCCTGAAGCTGAAAAAACCAACTATCATGTATTATGTATCATGGAGATCATGTAAAAATCTCATACAAATCTTAGTAAATCAAGCTCTCAGTTCAATCAATTTTCACACACTAATCAGAAGAAATCTGCAAATCCATGCACTGATTTCTTGCCACCTGCTAGCCTGCCTCCACTGCGCAATCCCTGCTGAAGAATAGCTCTCAATGAATTCGAATTACCCTTGCCTTGACTGTGAAATCCTCATTGGAAACTACAATGTGTGTATGGTGTAATCAATGCATCAATATAGTCACACCGGATAGTCCATCTTTCTCTTTCACCTATCTCTCCACTAGGTCTCCACTGGAACTAAGATGCATTGTAGTTAACTGTTGTATTTGTTCAGTTGATTAATGAGTTATTATTTGTGAATTAATTAACTAATTAATTCACTCCACTCTCACTAGTGTATCATTCAGTTAGACTAGATACAACTAGCTCAACTGAGTTTAACTCCATTAAATGAGTTAAACTGAATAACAACTCCATGAACCACTCTTCCAACTCTATCATAACTTTTCCACTTCAGTTCTAACTGAGTCCTCCATGCATGAACCACTAGTAAAACCTAGGAATTGTGTAGTTCCTTCAGCCCACTGATTTGCCAAATATGTATACTGAAATAAAGTGCTCCAAGAGAATAAGTCGTTGTTTATTGTCGAATTATTATTAAGAGCTAATAATAATCGACACTTCTATTTTTAGATCGACGATCTATAAATAGACTTCGCCCAATATTATAAAAATAGAATTTCATCTATTTTTCCAACTTGACCAACCATCCACAAATAGCATCCTGCAACTTCTGAAATATGATCACCATGTCTAAAAATAGACATAGCCTAAAAATAGACTGGTGCCAAAAATAGCTTGCAGGACCACTTAGTGAAGGTGACTCTTTTCACTAAGCTCATCATCTTGTTGAATCTCAACACTCCCTCTCAACAAGATATGGATTATCCTTCACCTCGATCCTGCCTCTACGGTATTTGAATTTTCTCCTGGTGAGTGCCTTCATCAGAATATCTGCATCCTGATATTCCATAGGAATGTACTGAAGCAACGTGATCTTCTGCTGCACACAATATCTGATATGATGATATCGGATATCAATATTTTTAGATCTATCATGAAACACAAGATTAATCAAGAGTTTAATGAAACTCTGATTATCACAATGTATCACTGTAGGATCTAAATGTGAACCGAATAAACCGACCAGGATATTCCTCATCTAGATAGCCTCACATGCAGCTTGACTTGCTGCCATGTATTCTGCTTCCACTGAAATGAGTGCCACGGATCTTTGTTTCTTTTTTTACCAAGAAATTGCCATAGATCCGATACTAAAAATCCCTCCTCATGTGCTCTTTCTGTCTGTTGGGCTGCCTGCCCAATCTGCATCCGTGAAGCCATGCAACTTCACCTCATCCATCTATCTGTACCATAAACCATACTCAGATGTGCCCCTGAGATATCTTAGGACATGCTTTCCTGCCTTCCAAAAGAGCTTGGTAGGCTTAACCATCTCTTTTGAAAGCTGGTTCACCACATAGCATATGTCTGGTATTTTATTAACTAAATACATGAGTGAACCCACCAACTGTCGATAAACAGTGGCATCCACTACCTCTGGTGATGTAGCATCCTCTTTCCTCCAATTTCTTGGAAGAGAAATGTCAATAGGCTTGCAGCCTTGCATGTGAAACTTCTCCAGTATCTCTTGGGCATACTTTCCTTGAGACACAAACAGTTCACCTTCTCGCTGCCATATTTCCAATCCAGGAAATAATGAAGGAGGCCCAAATCCTTCATCTCAAACTCCTTTGCAAGATCTGCCTTGCATGAGTGTATTAACTGCTCATCACCTGTTAGTATTAAATCATCAACATAAAGAAAAATGATTAAAATTTTACCCTCCACCACAATTTGGTACAGGTTTGCATCTGCCTCACTCTTGGTGAAGCCAAGTCCAGTGAAATAACTGTCGATCTGAGTGTACCAAGCATGAGGTGCTTTCTTCAGCCCATACAATGCTCTTTTGAGCCTGCACACATGTGACTCACTGCTGTAGATCTCAAATCCTTCAAGTTTCTCAATGTACACTTGTTCCTCAATGATTCCATTAAGGAACGCAGTCTTCACATCCATCTGATGAATGTGCCAACCCATCTGAAATGAGAGAGAAAGAATGGTCCGTATGGAAGAATACCGTGCAACATGTGCAAAGGTTTATTCATAATCAATCCCCTTGATCTGTGAGAAGCCCCAGGCAACAAATATTGCCTTATACTTCTCGATGCTCCCATCAACAACTTGCTTTACCTTGTAGATCCATCTTGATCCTACAACTGATTTATCCACCGGCCTTGGAACAATCTCCCAAGCACTGTTTCTGAAAATGGAGTCATACTCCTCCACCATGGCATCTACCCCTGTGGGCTTCTACATTTCTTCTTCAAAAGAATATGGCTCTGTCATGATACACTTTCTCATTAGATCCATGTATCTAGTAAATCGTTCAGGTGACTGTCTCTGTCTGCGCTGTGATGTAGGGACTCCTACATTCTGTGCCGCATCAAGCTTTAGTCTCTCAGCTTATGTGGTCCGCTTTCTACCTTGTCCGATGTTTGGTTTTGTATGAGTGGACTCCTCCACTCCATGAATATCCTCCTGTGGCTGATCCACATCTAGAGGCTTGTCTTTGGGAACAAGAAGTTCCTCCTCTACATGTAAGTGTAGCTCCCTCTCAAGTGACAACTTCATGGCTTTCACCTCATTGAGTTTTATATCCTGTCGCACCACAGTCATCCGACTGTCTTGGCAAATACACATGATAATTATGGGGTGTTTCTGTGTACCCCACAAATATCCCAACTTCTGTAGTTGGCTCCAGCTTCTTCCTGGCATCATTTGTCACATGAATGTAAACATATGAGCCAAAAATATTCAAATGAGAAATATTAGGCTTCTTACCGGTAAAATCTTCTTCAGGTGTACTCATGCCAAGTACTCTATGAGGACAACGGTTTTGCACATAAATCGAAGTATTGCATGCTTTTGCCCACAAGTGCATCGGTAGGCCCTGGTCATGCAACATCGCTCGTGCAGCACCCACGATCGTTCTGTTTTTCCTCTCCACAACCCCATTATGTTGTGGGTTATGAGGCGCTATGAGTTCTCTTCGAATTCCTTCTTTTCTAATGAAGTATTTGAATTCGCCTGAGATGTATTCACCACCATTATCGCTCTGTAGAGCTTTCACTTGCTTCCCCCACTCCTCCACCAATGCTTTAAACTCACATAACTTTGAGAATGTTTTTATCTTCTTCTGCATGAAGAAGATTTAGCGTCTACGAGAATAGTCATTAGCAAATATAACATAGCACCTGTGTTTTGTTGTTGAAGCAACCGAGAAAGGTCTACACATGTCTGTGTGAATTATCTCTAGGATCACCGAAGCACGGTTCTCCTTCTCATGAAAGGTGGTCTTCACAAAATTCCCCATTGTACATCCCTTGCACTGATATAACTGTGCAAGAGTACCCTTGGGATCCAGTAGAAATCTGCTGCAAAATCTTCAAAGCGCCATGGTGAAGATGGCCCAATCTCTTGTGCCATAATTTGCCCTCATCCCAGCTCACCACTTCTTCTGCTTTTCCCACCATTACAACGCAACCATCTATATCCAGCTTCTAGTGATTCTTAACTCAAATCCTTATCCTCTTGGTTTGACTCATTTTTTTATGTCGCAGGAAAGATTTTCCATCGCTAAAAACAACATCATAACCTTTGTCTTCCAACATTGCGACCGAGACCAAGTTCTTCTTCAGACTTGGAACATGCATAAAATATTTCAAGAAGAATGGATTACTGGACTCCCTCTCAAAGGTAATGGTCCCAATTTCAGTTGCACTGTATCAACCATCGTCGCCCATCTTTATATGCATTTGAAGGTTCTTCTCCTCCAAGTCACTAAACAACTCCTTGTCTCCCATCATATGGAAAGATGCACCACTATCAAGATACCACAACGATCCCATATAGCTTGAAACCAAGCATGTGATCAAAGAGAAATCAAGTTCAAATTGTGAGGCTAAGGCCTCTCCAGCTGCAGCTCCAGCAGCCTTTTTGTCCTTCTTCTTCTGTGGGCAGTTAGTGGTGAAATTCCCATGTTCGTGACAGTGAAAACACTTCACCTTTGACAAATCCTGCTTCTTGCCTTTAACATCGGATTTTGAAGGAAATTTCTTTCCCTTCCATTTCCTTGCTTTGGTAGCCAAAGAAAAATTATCTTCATCTTCATTCTTCGATGAAGAGCCATCCCTAGTACCTCGCCTTATCTCCTCCTGAACAAGATCCGACCAAAGTCGCTCCCATCCTGGAAGTTTCTCCCATCCATTGACAGAGTATTTGTAGCTATGCCAACTCTTCAGAAGCCCAAGGAGAGCCAATCTCACCAAGTCTTTATCATCAACAATAATCCCCACACTTCCTAGTTCATCCCTACAGTGGACAAACTTCGTGAGATATTTTGGAATATTGTCGCCCTTCTCCATTCTTATTTTTCTGAGCTTGTCTTTTAGCGCCAACTTCCTTTGGTCGCTGCTGCTTTGGAAAAAATCTGTCAAAGCCTTCCACTTTAAGAATGGAGTGGCTTTCTCGTGAAGGATGGACACAATATGGTCCTTCACACCTTCCAACATAATTCTTCTTGTCTTTGCTATCTTTTTTTTCCATGCGTCAAGTAATGCAACATCGCTAGATCCCGGCTTAGGAACATCGCTATCGATGAACTCCTTCAATCCATTATCCTCCAGCACTGCCTCCATCCTATCCTTCCAGGCTATGTAATTCGAGCTCCCATCAAGGGCGTACTCCAATCGCAACCCATTGAAAGACATTTCAATGCATACTCAACTGTCGCACCAAGAATTTTCTACAGCAACTTCGAATTGTCCACCAGCACAAACTTAGCAATTCTTCACAATTGCAATCTTCAAGAATTAACACTGCTCTGATACCATGTAGAAATTATATACAAGATGCATGTATATATCCAGATTCTCCTGATCTAACAATATTTATGTTCTTGCTAAATACAAAATCCTTCCATTGTTAATCTCTTGCGGAAATTAAAATCAATTGCAAACACATGAAGCAATAAAAAAAATCGCACATAACACATTTTTTTAATGGAAAATCCTAAAGCTAAAAACCCCAAGTATCATATATTATGTATCATGGAGATCATGTAACAATCTCATACAAAGCTTAGTACATCAAGCTCTCAGTACAATCAATCGTCACACACTAATAAGAAGGAATCTGCAAATCCATGCAATCGTATTTTCACACCGCTAGGCCTCGCTTCAACGGTGGAAATCCCATGAAGAATAGCTCGAATGAATTTGAATTAATTTCGTCTTTTGACCTAAAATCCTAATTACAACTCCAATGTAGAAATCAATGCATCACTATAGTCACAACTAATAGTCACACTTGCTCTTTCACCTATCTCTCCACTGGTCTCCACTGAAACTGCCATGCACTGTAGTTAACTGATGTATTCTTCAGTTGATTAATGAGTTATTTTTTAGTGAATTAATTAACTAATTAATTCACACCACTCTCACTAGTGTATCAATCAGTTAGACTAGTTACAACTAGCTCAACTGAGTCTAACTGAGTTAAACTAAGTTAAAAATGAATAAAACCCATGAACTACTTTTTCCAACTCTGTCATAACTTTTCCACTTCAGTTTGAACCGAGTCCTCCATGCATGAGCCACCAGTTGCCCTTGGGAATTGCATAATTCCCTCAGTCCACTGATCTTCCAAATCTTTGCACTGAAATTAAGTGCTCCAAGAGAATAAGTTGTTGTTTATTGCCAGATTATTACTGAGAGCTAATAATAATCGACACTTATATTTTTAGATCGACGATCTATAAATAGACTTTGCCCAATATTCTAAAAATAGAATTTCATTTATTTTTCCAACTTGACCAACCATCCACAAATAGCATCCTGCAACTTTTGAAATATGATCACCATTTCTAAAAATAGACATAGTCTAAAAATAGACTTGTGCCAAAAATAGCCTGTGGGTCCACTTAGTGAAGGCGACTCTTTTCACTAAGCTCATCATCTTGTTGAATCTCAACAAGAGAAATTCCATTCTTTCGAGAGAATTTTGTTCCATAAATGATAAAAGATAGCCAAGAGAGATAGTAGGTAAAGCATAGAGAGATGATATGTGCACTGTAGAATCCCGTGGACCACAGGAATTACTTCTTTGTACTTGCAGCCATGTTTCCAGACAGAGAAAGAGAGCAAAGCGACCTCACCTTCCAATTGGGTTTTCTCCCAAAAACTTTTTCCAAAGAGCATATCTTGTGTGTTGTTTATGAGTGTGCTTATTTTGTCAGTCTATAATTTTATTCATAATTTATATTCACATTTATGCACTAATTATAGTTAAATATGCATATAAAAAAGTTTAATAAAATTGTAACAATGTAAAAATCTAGAATTTTAATATATTATTATCATATATGTTGTGACGAAATGTCTAGTGGAATATCCACAGAAGTTTACAAACCATTTGGTATCAAAGCCAAGTTTCTTTGAGTATTTTTTGGAGATTTCAGGGATGTATAATGTCAGCACTGAAAATCATAAATCCCTAATCATGGCTGATGAACCTCATGATATTTTAAATGTGAGGTTTTCGTGGCTTGAAAAACAAGTCGCGGATATAAACTACAATGTAAACCTCCTCCCGGTGGCCCTAAGAAATACAATGGGGATATTTGAAGAATAAGGGAGTTTAAATGTAGAGGACAAATCATAACGGGGATTAGAATATCGGGCAGAAACAAAGAACCCACGGAAGAAATAACATAAAAAATATCAACCCAGTTCAGGTGCTGTGAATCAGTCCTTATTTAAAATGAAATAAAAAGTCGATATCAAGACATACCATAGTGATATTGATGCTTTGAAGTTGAGCCATTGGTTTCAAAAACTGGTAGTTTATTTCAACATCCGTTATATCGAGGAAGGGAAACAGACCTCATTCGGGCAGCTGAAATTGGAGGGCAATGCACTGACTTGGTGGGAGAGCCACATAGAAACCCTAAGGTTGGAAGGAGAACACCTAGTGACTAAATGGGAGTATTTCAAAACCCTCATTAAGTCATATTTTTATCCCATTTGGTACTTGGAGGACTGGGGGATCCAATGGCATTACTTTAGGAAAAAATTGGGCCGAAGACTACAGGAGTACACCACAAACTTTAGGAAGATGGATATAATGTTGGGCATCTCTCCAAAGAACCCAGATGTACTCCTCAAGTATTTGGGGGGTATGTACTACCATCTGTGTGAGAAAATGATGTTTTTCAAGCCCAAATCATTGGATGATGCTTGTGTACAGGCATAATACCTAGAGAACATAGGCCTAAAGAGAACGTAATCAAGTGGATCGAAGAAAAAGAAACAACAAGACACTTTTAAGGAGGGAAAGAAGAAGCAAAAAGGGGGAAAAGATAAGAAGACGAGAGCCACAACACACCAGTGAAAATATCCTAACAACCACTGCAACCACTGCAACATTGATGGCCATACATAGAAGAAGTGATAGAAGTTTTATCCAGAGCTAAACATGAAGAACAAAAATAAATATAACAAGAAGAAAAAGAAGCTCATGGCTGTAAATTTTAGAAATTAAGATGAAAGTACTTGGGAAGTGGATGAGAATATTTTCTATATGTAAATGCAGAAGGAGGTGAATTTGGGTAGCCTTCAGTAATGAGAAGTGAAATAAATGACCAAAATCTTCCATATAAATATACATGGAAAGAAGACGAATATTGATGCTCTGTTTGACTCAGGATCACAAGCGAATATCATTGCAGTGGAGCTGGTCAAGAAGTTGGGGTTGAAATTTCATGATCATCCAAACCCATATCAAGCCAATCAAGCCAAGAATTTGATCAATTCTAGCAAGAAGTACGTTTTATTTTTTTTAAGAGAAAGTCACTCTGAAGAAGAGTCATTAAGAGGCAAGGAATCCATGGATGGGTGTACTAAGAAACAAAAAAAACAATTGGAGGAGTTGTTACATGAATACAAGGATGTGTTCCAAGAGTCTAAAGGGTTACCACCTAAGAGAGAAGTGGAGCATGAGATCTAGTTATTTCCATAATATCCATTGCGAAATATTGGGATGTACATGTAGTCTGTTATAGAATAAAGTGAGGTAAAGAAACAATTGCAATAGCTGCTAGAATAGGGTTTCGTTTGAATGAGTACATCACCATGTGGGTCACCCATCATCATTGTGACAAAGAAGAATGGGACTTGATGGATGTGTATAGATTACAGGGCGTCGAATAAAATCACGCTCAAGAAAAGATAAACCCTGCCCAGGATAGAAGATCTTCTAGAGTAGTTGTAAAAAGAAAAGTACTTCACTAAGATAGACTTGAAGTCTAGATATCACCAGGTTCGAGTCAAAGAGGAATATACATGGAAGATCACCTTCAAAATTATAGAGAAGGTTTGTATGAGTGGTTAGTAATGCCAGTTGGCCTATGTAATGTACCAACTACATTTATGATATTAATGAATGATGTAATGTGCCCTTTTATAGATTTAATTTTTATTTTATATTTGGATAATATAATGGTATATAATGTTACCTGGGAGGATCATATGCCACATTTTACATAGTTGTTGGAAACATTAAAAAAGTGCTATCTGCTAGAAAATATCAAGAAATGTGAGTTTGCGCTACAATCTTTGGTGTATCTTGGGTATGTGATCGATGGAGGAGAGCTGAAGGTAGATCCTTGATGGAGGCCATCATGAAATGACTGGTGCCTACTAATTTTTCCAAGGTCAGTAGTTTCATTAGGGAAACATGGTACTTGAGGAAATTCATAACCTCATTTTCAAAGGTAGCTGCAGCACCGCTTCATGCTATAACATCAAGTGGCAAGAGTTTCTAGTGGGGAAAAGTTCAGCAGAAGGCTTTCAAGGAGCTAAAGAATAAGATTAGTGAAGCACCAGTTTTGGGATTACCAAACTTGTAGCGTCCCTTTGAAGTGGAGATAGATGCGAGTGGGTATCCCATGGGAGCTTTCTTGATGCAAGGATGAAGGCCTATTTGCTACCATTATGAAGTATTTCATGGGGCAATTATTAAATACTCTACCTATGACAAGAAGCTCTATGCCATGGTGAAAGCTGTGAATAAGTGGAAACATTATCTGATAGGAAAGGATACAATAATCCACACATATCACTAGCCGTTACAGTACTTGTAGGCCCAAAGTAAGCTACAACAGACCAGACATTACAAGTGGATGGGGTTTTTACAATAATTTCATTTGGTAGCATAAGAAGGGTAAAAAAAACAATTTGGTCGATGTTGAGCCTCAAGATTGTGCTTTCTTTCATCTTACTTTACCTCATTTTCCTTTGTCCATTTTTATCCCAGATCCAATTGATCAATGAATTTAGTTAAAATTAATTTTAGAATGATTAACATGACTGACTTGCTAAGTTTTGTGATTTTTGTCATTGTAATGCATTTTGACCTGAACTAGCTGCAGAATGTAGACATTCCGTAGCTAACCGGCAATTCTGCAGCTGACTTCACGTTCAGGCATGTTCCAGGTGGTCTCTCAAGAAAAACCGCATATGGGTATATTCCCCGCATATGGGTATATTCTACGTCATGTCTACATTGTTCAAGTCACTAAGAAGGAAAAACCGACTCGGATATGGTTTTGGCATGGGAACACATTTAGGAAGTGCGTACTTAATAGGGATCAAGCCATTTCCGTATGTCCTTTTTCTCTTTACGTTGCCATCTTCAAGAGTCCTAATGTGATTTTGATAAGGAAAGACAGTGATCCTGGAATTGTTGCAAGTCTTGTTATGAAAATTTGTTATAAAAACACTTGGGAAACTGAGAGATAGGCTAGATTTTGCTCTAGATTTTGCTTAGATTCTGTGCTACATTTCTGAAGACGCAGATTGCTCTGTTCAAGTTATTTCTCCTTTAATGAAGAAGACAGTATTGTTTTGAAAGTGTTGATTTGATTTGGAGTTAGATTCCGTCTGGTGGTAGAGGGCCCCTGCCTCCTGCATGGTTTTACTTGCGTAATTTAGATAAGTATCTTAGTTGCCTTTACGTTTTTGAAGTTTGAATTCGTAGTTGTTTTCATTAGCCACTATAGTTATACTCGTTCTAAAAACTCTTCCAAAAGAAGAAGCTCTTCCAAAAGATCATGATAATGAATGGGAAATGGCTATAGTGTTGTAGGATTTAATCATAATCTCTTTTGTTCACCATCACAGTTATACTTATGCTAAGCACTCTTCCAAAAGAAGAAACTCTTCCAAAAAATCCTTATAATGTCTTAAGCATGATTGTGATCTTGAACGTTTCAGTTGTGTGTTTCCACTAAGTACCATAGATGTTCTTGCTCTTAAAACGCTTTTCCAAAATATCATAATGATGGGTAGGAGATAGCTATGATATCTTAGTTTTTAATAGCTTTCAGTCTTTATGTTTGCATTTGCACTGAATTGTACAGTTAGGATTGTTCTAAGAAACTCTTCCAAAATACCAATCATGATGGACAAAACAGACTGTATAATTCCATAGAATAATGCATGATAGCTTAGTTAGGATACTCCGGAGTCTAATTGCATTCAACTCATGCTCCGTTATTTTGTTTTGAGTTTGATTATGACTTGTTAGTTCAGCACTGTTTTAGACTAGTGACATCTTAAGTTCAGTTTTAGCTTAACTCATTGCATTTTCACTCCACATTTAGTTGTCATCCACTGCATATTAGATTACTTCAGTTGTTAAACTTAACAAAACAGCCTTCATTATTTACAAAACCTCTTCTTGTTCCAAATCTATAATCAATTCATAACCCTATGAACAGAAGACAATATCATTTCAAGGCCTGAAGTACTTTTGCAACTTCCCTTATCATCTCACAAACAAACATTTCCTCAGAAGACTATTTTTAAAAATCTATAACCTTCGAGTGAAGTGTAGTATCAAACTAAGTTGCAGAATAGAGTTAGGAACTAGTCTTAGAGTAGAAGATCTTATGATGGTATCAATGTTTTACTCCAAATATGCTTCAACAAATCTCTAATCATGGATAAAATGTTGCATCATTATAAGTTAGTTGTTTAACTGTTTAGTTAGGAGAATTTGCATGCTTAGCTGACCATGTCTCAAGCTCTCTCTCAAAATACCTTTGATGAAAGAACTTGACAAGTTGAGTTTATGTTTTGAATCATTTGCTTAAAATTCATTATCAAGCTTTGTTTCTGCTTAGTCATAGTTTAGATTTGATTTTGTTTCAGTAGTTTCCTTTGCATTTTCCACTTGTCATCAATCAATTAGGCTTCACTCTATTTTAATCATTAGTTCCTTCCCACTAGCTTTCTAGTCATTTTCCCTGTGAACATAAAACTACCAAAAGACCAAAAACATCATAAATCATCACAAAAGACCAAAAACATCATAAAACACTAAACACAACGCATTAAGAGACAAAAACCTAGGTACATATAGTACACTTCACTTCAGCAGTTTACCAACCCTGGTTGACAATTAAATGAACTCAATTTAGAAGACTAGATTGAGACCAAACATTTTGGCGCCGTTGCCGGGGAAGTGAAAACTAGGTAACCTTTGTTTCTTAGCATCCAAAAACAATTATATGCATAGGGAGAGAGATTCAAGGGGAAGATTTATAAGCAGCAGAGGCAGAAGTTTGATTTCTAGAACACCACTTGTTTCATCTAGATCCAGAGCTAGTACACCTTCAACTTAGACCCACATTCCATCCTTTACTGATCCTGGACTTCTAGAAGATCTAAAATCAGATATCCCATTAGAGAAACCTTCCACTTCATCCACTGAACCTGCCTTAGAAGAAGATCTAAAGACTCCTGGTAGGGACACAAACCTTTCCACTTCCACAGGAGAGTCAACTATGGCAGAAGAAGGAGGAGGAGGAGTCTTCAATGGAGAACACACACTATTTGGAGGTAGAAGTAGAGGTAGAGGAGAAAGAGGTAGAGGTGCAGATGGAGGAAGAGGTAGAAGAGAAATAGGAAGCTCTTTTGGGTTCCCTATAATTGATGAAGAAACCAATACAACCATGAAAAACATTTCACCCTCTGTCCTTCCAAACTTCTATGGACTTAAAACTGAAGATCCTGAAACCTTCCTATTTGAATTCAAAGTTCTGTGTAGAACTTATGACTACTTACAAGATGCTCAAAAACTGAAATTTTTCCTTCAACCTTGAAAGGAGCAGCATTGAAGTGGTTTATGAGTTTGATCAACAGTTCTATTAGGACATGGGAAGACATGAAACAAGCATTTCTAGAGAGGTATATGGATTATTGTATGCCGATCAATCATAAGGAAGAAGTGTTTAAGATGTTACAAAAAGAAGATGAAAACTTGGAAGATTTGTTGGAGATATTTCATTACAACATCAAAAGAGCAAAAATGGAAAACTTAGATCAAGACACCTTAAAAGCTCTTTTGTTGAAAACAATTAGGGATGAATGGTTGGATATCCTTAACATGATGGGAAAAGGGGATATATCACAGCTCACATTACCTGAAATATCTGATTTATTTATCAACATTTCAAGAGGGAAATCTAAAACTGTAAAGGTCCAAGAGATCATGCTCTTGCAAGGGCAAGTAAGTCTGCTTCTGTGACAATAAGTAGATCAGAAATAGGACACATGCTTGATGATTTCAAATCTGACATCTTAGGGAGTCTTAGTGAACAAATAGACACCCTTAAGATACAAAACAAGCAAAAAGCTGAATCTGATGCCTTGGCAATATTTTGTCCCAAATGTAGAAAGAAACATGCCTTGAGAGAGTGTCCTTTGGATGTAAAAGTTGTAGAAACCTGTGTCATTTGTTCTGAAAAACATGAGACCAAGAATTGTCCTTCTCTTCTGGGTCTCAAAGCTGTCTTTCAGGAGGAAACTCCTACAGATTCCACAGAGTCTCTCAATTTTGTATCTAGAAGAACTTGGCAGGGACCTCAAACACAAGGATTCCATGATCAAATGTATAATCAACCTCCACCTTGGAATTCTTGGCAGCAACCTTGGCCCCAATTTCAAAATCAATCTCAGTCTTGGGCACAAGGAACACAAAGTCCCTATGGAAGATACTCTCCATACTATCGGTATCCACCATCCTATCCACCATATCCACATTTTTATCCTCAAAATCCTCAACAAAATTTTCCTCAAAATCTTCAACAAAATTTTCAACAAAATCCTCAACAACATCATCAAAACCAACCACATCAAAATCAACCACTTTCATTACCATTCCCTCAAAAATCAAATCAATTGCCTGCTCAACCCATACCAAACCCCAATAATAAGAATCCTCAGAACACATACATGATAGAAGGCCAACAGTTTCCAACTTATTTAATTACTCCTCTAGACCTTAGTGATGTTCAACTTAGGTCTGGAAGAATACTTGAAAAGATGAAACCTTCTTTGATCATACAAGAACAATATAACTCTGAGGAAGACTCTCTACGGGTGAATAAAAGTCTTGAGGAAGACACATCCTTTCAAGACCCAAACAATGAAAAATTAAAGCAAAAAGATCCAATAAATTCAACTCCTGTATTGGAGCAACCATCTACATCTACTTCTATACCTCCCTTTCCGGAAAGATTACAAATTGATAGAGGTGTAAAAAAACAAATTATGGTGCCTAATTATGATTTCCTAGATGAGCTGAGAAATGTTTGCATTAAAATTCCATTATTACAAGCCATCAAGGAAATTCCAATTTTAGCCAAAACAATAAAGGAGTTGAGTATGAAGAAAACAAGAAAAAGAATAAGAGAAACAAAGAAAATTCAACTGGAAAGAAAGATAGCAGACATTATGATGGGCAAGATTGCTATTCCAAAGTATCCTGACCCAGGAAATCCAGTTGTCAAAATTCACATCAATGGAATTGAAATCCAGAACACACTCATTGATTTAGGAGCAACAATCAATATCATGAGTAGACAAATCATGGATAAACTGAAATTTCCTAATCTTCTCTTTACACCCACACTATTACAATTAGCAGATAGATCTGTGATCAAACCAGATGGGGTAATAGAAGACATTCCAGTGTCCCTAGATTCTTGGGAGTACCCTGTGGATTTCATGTTCCTAACTCCTAAGAATAATCTAGGAGGACATCCTGTTATATTAGGAATACCTTGGTTGGCTACAGCTGATGCTTTTATTAGTTGTAGAACCGGTGATATGTATATCTCTGATGGTAGTTCAACAAAGAAATTCACTTTATATCCTCCAGCTAGGACAATTACAGATTTAGATGACACTCAATGGATAGAGGATGAAGAAGATTTACAACCTCTCTTCACAATTTCAGAAATTAGTGAAGATAATCAAATTCTGAATACTCTAGAAAACTTTGAATCCTCTCTAGAACACAAACATGAATCATTTCAGGAGGGATCCAATATTGAATTTTTGTCATCTAGGCAGATGTCTCTTCATTCTATGGACAAATTTGGCAGCTCTACAAGTGAAATTTTTCCAGGAAAAACTTTGAACATAAACAAGAACCTAGAAAAATCTCAACAAGAAGAGTTAGTCAAAGTATTACAGAGACATTCTTCTGCATATGCATGGGAATACATTGACATGAAAGGGATAAGCCCCAAGACTTGCACTCATCACATCTATATAGAGGAAAATTGCAAACCAATCAGACAACCTCAAAGACGGATGAATCCAAATCTTAGGGAAATTTTTAAAGAAGAATTGCAAAAATTGTTAAATGTCAATTTCATCTATCCTATTTCAGATAGTCAGTGGGTTTCTCCTTTGGTAATTGTGCCAAAGAAAAATGGAAAATGGAGGGTATGTGTTGACTACCGAGAACTAAACAAAGCTACTCTTAAAGACCATTTTCCCGTACCTTTCATAGATCAAGTGTTAGATACATTAGCTGGCAAAAAGTACTTCTCATTCTTAGATGGGTTTAGTAGTTACAATCAAATCCAAGTAGCACTTGAAGATCAAGAAAAAACCACATTTACATGTCCTTGGGGTACCTATGCTTACCGAGTATTGCCATTTGGATTATGTAATGCACCTGCAACATTCCAAAGGGCAGTATTAGGAATTTTTTCAGATCTAATACATGATTGTGTAGAGGTGTACATGGATGATTTCACAGTTTATGGAAACACTTTTGAAGAAGCTTTAGAAAACTTGGAAAAAGTTTTAAAGAGATGTCAGGAAGCAAACCTTTCACTTAGTCATGAACAATGTTTTATGATGTTTACTGAAGGTATTGTTTTAGGGCATCACATTTCAGGGGATGGGATTAGAGTTGATGAGTCAAAAGTTGAAGTCATCTCTAACTTATCTATTCCAAGTTGTCAAAGAGATGTTAGAAGTTTTCTATGATTTACAGGATATTATCGGAGATTTATAGAAAACTTCACCAAGATAGCATCTCCACTCTTCAAATTACTTACCAAAGATTGTGAATTCAAATGGACTTCTGATTTCCAGTTAGCTTTTGAAACCCTGAAAACCAAAATTTCTGAAGCACATATATTAAGGGGACCTAACTGGAAGTTACCTTTTCATATCTCGACAGATGCTTCCGATACAGCTCTAGGAGCAGTATTGGGACAAAAAGATTTGATTCCCTATGCCATCTATTATACCAGTAAAAATTTGACTCCTGCAGAGTTAAACTATACTGTAACTGAAAAAGAGTTTTTAGCTATTGTTCATGCCATAAACAAATTTAGACACTATATAATAGGCTATGAAACTTTTGTTCACACTGATCATTCTGCAATTAGATACTTAATGAACAAATCAATTACTAATGGCAGAGTCATAAGATGGTTATTGCTCTTACAAGAATTCAACATTACCATTCTAGATAGGCCTGGAAAACAAAACACGGTAGCTGATTTCCTATCTAGACTCCAAAATATCAAAGATGACACTCCAGTTGAAGATCAATTTCCTGATGAATATCTTTTTGCAATTTCTACTCAAACTCCATGGTTTGTTGATATTGCTAATTATTTAGTTTCAGGAAAATTTCCTTCAATAATGAATGCAAGGGATAAAAGAAAAATCATTTATGACAGTGCAAAATATTCATGGGTTGCTAATGAGTTGTATAAGACATGTCCATATTTGATCATTAGAAGGTGTGTTCGTGAAGATGAGATGCCTGAGATTCTCAAAGCATGTCATGATGAACCTTGTGGCGGACACTTTGCTGATAAGAGGACAGCCTATAAAATCCTTAATTTAGGATATTATTGGCCATCCTTGTTTAAAGATGCTAAAGAATATGTCAAAAGGTGTGACAGTTGCCAAAGGGTAGGGAAACCTTCTCCTTCAGGTGAGATGCCATTACAAACTCAGGTACATATTGAACCTTTTGAAAAATGGGCTTTGGATTTTGTAGGACCTATTAGTCCTCCATCAAGACAGAAAAGCTATATACTAGTTTGCACTGATTATGTTACTAAATGGGTAGAAGCCAAGCCATTACTTGTTGCTAATGAAGCATCCGTAGTTACTTTTCTTTTTGAGGATATTTTTACTCGTTTTGGTGTCCCAAGGGAAATTGTTACAGATCAAGGAGCTCAATTTACATCAAGGCTAGTGGAGAAAATGATGGAGAGGTACAAAATCAGGCATAGAAAATCTACTCCTTATCATCCAAAAGCAAATGGTCAAGTGGAATCTACTAATAAGGTCATTGAAGGAATCCTAACAAAGACTGTTCATTTACATAGAAGAGATTGGGTAGATAGGCTTCCTGAAGCCTTGTGGGCCTATAGAACTACATGGAGAAACACAACAGGCCATACTCCTTATGAGCTTGTTTATGGAAAGCAAGTTTTGTTCCCCATAGAGTTCCAGATTCAAACTTTCAAAATGGAATTTCAGCTAGGACTTGATTTAACGGAGGCACAAAAGCATAGACTGGAGCAGATTAATGAATTGGATGAGATCAGACAAGATGCAGTTCAGAAAAAATGTCTAGTCCAACAGCAAAGGACTAGATGGCATGACAAGTACATCAAAGAGAAGAAATTCAAAGAAGGTGACTGGGCTCTCTTGTTTGATTCAAAATTCAAGAATTTTCAAGGTAAATTTCAAACACATTGGCTTGGGCCATATGAAATTGTTGAAATTTTTGACAATGGAGCAGTAAAAATCAGGACAATAGATGAAGAAGAGGTCACTTTTCTTGTGAATGGTCATAGATTGAAGCTGTATCACAAACCACTCTCAAGAGAAGAATTTGTCAAGAAGTTCCAAGAAAGTAGTGATGTGAAGTTAATGAAGAAGAATCTCTCTTCTTCATCAACTTGATTAAATTTTCTAAAGCATTTCTCTTTGAAAAAATAAAAATAAAAATAAAAAATAAAAATAAAAAATAAAAATAAAATAAAAATAAAAGTATAAACATGAAAACCAATCATTGATTGGCATGTTTATACAGAAAAGATAGGGTGAAAATCAGAGTCTCTCTGACACTCTAACTTTTCCATTTTGTTTTTGCAAGCAGCTGTTACAAAATCATAAGTTCAAATCTATTGTACTTATGATCCATCTCATTTCATTTCATTCCATTCACTTATCCATCCATACTCCATTTCATTCATTCATTCATACTTCACTTCATTCCATATATCATTCATCTCATTCCATACTCCATCCACCTCATTTCCATATCAAAATTCAAAGTTTGATGTCTTGCTGTAAATGAATAATACATGTCATGGATTGCAGGCCATTTATTATATTCTTCCACTCCATTTCATAAATTGAATTCATTCCATTTCATCATCCACTTCATACATATCATGACTCATCATCCATCTTCATTCATATAACATCTCACTTATATCCCAAACCACTCCATTCCATGATTAAAATGCTCTACAGGTACATTCTGTAGCTTAACAGACATTCTGCAGCTGATCAGACTTTCTGCAGCCAGACAGTCATTCCGCAGCTACAAATCCTGAAGGCACTAATCAGCAAACATTTGAATTGCAACAAGATGATCCAGTATATCCATGAATAAGAAGCATCAAGAAGGATTATGAAGACTCTTCCAAAGTAGAACAAATAAGACAAAGACCACAAAAAGCAAATGAAAAGCAGAGGTAACAAGTTTAGATTATAATGGAATTTCATAAAGTTTAGCATAGTTTTAGTTATGAATCATTTGAAAAAGTTGTTTTGATTATTTTTATTGATCATGTCCAATATACCCTCCACAAACTTTGGATTAAAATCTCTCATTTCAAATTCTATACCCGACATCATTTAAGCGGTTAAAAAGGCTGAAGTGTTTGAATTCCTCACGTCACCCAACCAAATCATTCAATGATGATTTTCTTTTCCGTTGTAAAAATCTCCGCCGTCTTTTCACTCATTAATTCGTTTTCTCCACCTCACTCCATTAACTCATTCCGTAACTACTTACATCACTCCATTCTGTAGCCAACCCTTCATTCCGCAAAACAGAGATATCCCTATCACCGTGAGCAGAGATTGAGCATTATCACTGTAAAAACAGAGGTATAGCAGTGTGGAATTTGAAGCCATTTATCACCGAGAGACAGAGGTATAATAGTGTGGAATTTGAAGCCATTTTTCACCGAGAGACAGAGGTATAGCGGTGTGGAATTTGAAGCCATTTATCACCGAGAGACAGAGATATATCAGTGTAGAATTTGAAGCCATTGTCACTGTCAACCAGAGGCATATCAGTCCAAAGTTTGAAGCCATTTTCACTGTCAACCGGAGGCATATCAGTCCGAAGTTTGAAGCCATTATCACTGAGAACCAGAGGTATATCAATTCAAAGGTAAAATTTATTGTTTCCGTGGGCAGAAAAAGTATTGATTTGAACATTGAAGAAGCAATTATGGGCCTTATTGTAAGAACCGAACCAATGGGTACAAAATACCTGGAAGGATACCCTCAATGTAAAGAAATGTTGCAACAGGTAGGATGGCTACAATTTCTTGAGAAATTTAATGGCTTCCACAAAGAAGTCACTAAAACATTTACAAGGTCATTTAGAGGAGCTGAGGTTGAAGTGGGAGATGTTAAATTCACTGTCACTGAGGTTTTCATTGCAGAAGCTACAGGATTGCTTAGAAATGGAGAGAGATGGTTCAAAAACAGAGAATTCCATAATGAATCCTGGAAGCAAATTCTAAAATCACCATCTATGGATGTCACTGTGTTTAAGAAGGGAATTCCAAGTTCTGCATTGAAAAATAAATGGAGAAACATACTACTTATTCTGCAAAAATTTATTACATGTGAAGGTAGATATGGCACATTTTATGTTTACCACATTAGACTGATAATGCATTTTCTGGAGGAAGATTTAAAATTACCCTATTTCTTGCTTCAAAGTTTGAAAAAGATGGCTTCTTGTGTTCAAAGAAGGGCCCAATTTTTAGAGACAACTCTATACCATCATGGCTTGGTTAAGATTTTAATTGAACACCATTTAGCCAAAAAAAATGATACTTGGGACAATTTCTTGATAAGAAATCATTTTGCAGAGCCAAAAGAGCCCTCACCTGAACAACAGCCTACAAGGAGAAGCAGAAAATGGAGAGCTTCTAAAATTGAAATTGACAAAACAGTCCAAGAAAGTAGTGAGGAAATAATCTCAGAGAAGTTGACTCAAATTAAGAGACAACTTAAGAAAGAGAAGGTAATCAGAAAATATGCCACAGAAAGAGGAGAGGGATCTTCCCAGCCAAGAAGAAGCCATAAAATAAAGGGGAAACTATGGAAAACTCAGATCAAACAAACAGGGGTGATAAATATAGAAGATGAGGAAACATCTATTGAAGAAGATGTTGAAGAGGATTTTAATGAAGGAACCCCTGAAATTGACCCTGCTCAACAAGAAGTTTATGATTATGTTAAAACTTTGGAAAGGAAAGCTTCAGAGAGTAGAGAGAGAACCCCTAGTCCTCCACTATCTGAAATAGACGTGTTAAGAAGGGAGAGGTATGAGCTGGAAATACTTAATAGACACATAAAAAATGAGAATGATATTCTGAAGGAACAAGTCAAACTCAAAACCGATATGAACTCAACCTTTTCTCTACATATGGACAAAGTGGAAAAGGCTAATGAAAAGTTGAAAAAGAGGAACAAGAAGCTAATCAGGGCACTTACCAACTTAAGGTTCAAACTTTTCATCAGAAAACCCAGAAGATCTTTAGCTTCCAGGCAAAGGAGAAGGAGAGGATTAGATGTTCTTGCATAAGCCTCTAAATTTATGGAATAAGTTGCATGAGGACATACAAGAAGTCAGCAGTGGGGGTATGTTGAGCCTCAAGATTGTGCTTTCTTTCATCTTACTTTACCTCATTTTCCTTTGTCCATTGCTATCCCAGACCCAATTGATCAATGAATTTAGTTAAAATTACTTTTAGAATGATTAACATGACTGACTTGCTAAGTTTTGTGATTTTTGTCATTGTAATGCATTTTGACCGAAACTAGCTGCAGAATGCAGACATTCCGTAGCTAACCGGCAATTCTGCAGCTGTCTTCACGTTTGGGTATGTTCCAGGTGGCCTCTCAAGAAAAACCACATATGGGTATATTCCACGTCATGTCTACATTGTTCGTTGCTCACCATGAAGGAAAAACCGAATTATGGATATGGTTTTGGTACGTGGGAACACATTTAAGAAGGCAGACTTCTAATAGGATTGTCTTAGTCCAGATGTCCTTTTCCTTTTTACGCAGCCACTTCAAGAGTCCTAATGTGATTTCGATAAGGAAAGACAATGATCCTGGAATTGTTGCAAGTCTTGTTATGTAAATTTGTTATAAAAACACTTGGGAAACCGAGAGATAGGCTAGATTTTGCTCTAGATTTTGCTTAGATTCTGTGCTACATTTCTGAAGACGCAGATTGCTCTGTTCAAGTTATTTCTCCTTTAATGAAGAAGACAATATTGTTTTGAAAGCATTGATTTGATTTGGAGTTAGATTCCGTCTGGTGGTAAAGGGCCCCTGCCTCCTACACGGTTTTACTTGCGTAATTTAGATAAGTATCTTAGTTGCCTTTACGTTTTTGAAGTTTGAATTTGTAGTTGTTTTCATTAGCCACTATAGTTATACTCGTTCTAAAAACTCTTGCAAAAGAAGAAGCTCTTCCAAAAGATCATGATAATGAATGGGAAATGGCTATAGTGTTGTAGGATTTAATTGTAATTTCTTTTGTTCACCATCACAGTTATACTTATTCTAAGCACTCTTCCAAAAGAAGAAACTCTTCCAAAAAATCCTTATGATGTCTTAAGCATGATTGTGATCCTGAACGTTTCAGTTGTGTGTTTGCACTAAGTACCATAGATGTTCTTGCTCTTAAAACGCTCTTCCAAAATATCATAATGATGGGTAGGAGATAGCTATGATATCTTAGTTTTTAATTGCTTTTAGTATTTATGTTTGCATTTGCACTGAATTGTACAGTTAGGACTGTTCTAAGAAACTCTTCCAAAATACCAATCATGATGGACAAAGCAGACTGCATAATTCCATAGAATAATGCATGATAGCTTAGTTAGGATACTCCGGAGTCTAATTGCATTCAACTCATGCTCTATTATTTTGTTTTGAGTTTGATAATGACTTGTTAGTTCAGCACTGTTTTAGACTAGTGACATCTTAAGTTCAGTTTTAGCTTAACTCATTGCATTTGCACTCCACATTTAGTTGTCATCCACTGCATATTAGATTACTTCAGTTGTTAAACTTAACAAAACAACCTTCATTATTTACAAACCTCTTCTTGTTCCAAATCTATAATCAATTCATAACCCTATGAACAGAAGACAATATCATTTCAAGGCCTGAAGTAATTTTGCAACTTCCCTTATCATCTCACAAACAAACATTTCCTCAGAAGACTATTTTTAAAAATCTATAACCTTCGAGTGAAGTGTAGTATCAAACTAAGTTGCAGAATAGAGTTAGGAACTAGTCTTAGAGTAGAAGATCTTATGATGGTATCAATGTTTTACTCCAAATATGCTTCAACAAATCTCTAATCATGGATAAAATGTTGCATCATTATAAGTTAGTTGTTTAACTGTTTAGATAGGAGGATTTGCATGCTTAGCTGACCATGTCTCAAGCTCTCTCTCAAAATACCTTTGATGAAAGAATTTGACAAGTTGAGTTTATGTTTTGAATCATTTGCTTAAAAGTCATTATCAAGCTTTGTTTCTGCTTAGTCATAGTTTAGATTTGATTCTGTTTCAATATTTGCAATTGCATCTGTCATTTGTCATCAATCAATTAGGCTTCACTCTGTTTTTAACCAGTAGCTTCTTTCCACTAGCTTCCTAGTCATTTTCCTTGTGAACATAAAACTACCAAAAAGACCAAAAACATCATAAATCATCACAAAAGACCAAAAACATCATAAAACACTAAACACAATGCATTAAGAGACAAACACCTATGCACATACGGTGCACTTCACTTCAGCAGTTTACCAACCCTGGTTGACAATTAAATGAACTCAATTTAGGAGACTAGGTTGAGACCAAACAGTCGACATGCTTTCAAGGCCACCCACATCAAAAATAAAATATTTGGGGACTCTTATCCACGTGAAGCCATTCACCCATGATGCATACAGAGAGGTATATTCAAAATATAATGACTTCAAGGTGGTGTATCAACAGTTGTAGAGGTAGATTCATGTGAACGATGGTGAAAACACCATTGATTACCATCTCCAAGATGAGTTAATCTATAGGCTAGATAAGATATGTGTTTCGAAAGGTGAGCGATTACAGCTGATTACAACAGCTCACACCTCCCAGGTTGGAGGGAAATTTCATGTAGGGAAGATCGTGGCTAACTTGCGAAGGTATGTGTATTAGCCCAACATGCAAGGGAAGGTAGATAAGTTAATAAGAGGATGCATTCTTTGTTGTACCAACAAACCTAACAAAAATAAACAATGTATATATCATCCCTTACCCGTACCTAATCATCCTTGAGAAAGCATTTCTGTGGCCTTTGTGGGATATTACCGACAACTAGGAAGGGGCATGACTATCTATTCATGGTAGTTGACATGTTCAACATGATGTGTGTTCTGATGCCCTGTAAAAACACCATCAATCGAAAATAAGCAACACACTTTTTCTTTGGACAAGTTTGGGTTCACTTTAGGATACCAAGGAGCATCATTTCAGACATGGATACAAGATTTCTCAGTCAATTCTGGACAACATTGTGGGAGAATATAGATACAAAGTTGAAGAGATCTACAACATTCCATCCACAGATAAATGAGCAGAAAAAAAGTAGTCAACATGACTTTGGTGCAGCTTCTGAGGGGATACAACCAGAAGTATCCAAAGACTTGGGATGAAAATCTGGTATATAACAACCTTCCTACAATAGAGCAGCCCACAGTTCTATAGGAAAGTTCCCATTTGAGACTTGTTTTGGATATTTTCCACCTTCACCTTTAGATATTGCATATGGGCAACAAGGAGGAGTGAGGGAAGATATTATAGGAGATTCCTTGAGGGATAATTTTTTTTTAGATAAGATCAGGAAGATCCATATATAGGTACAGGAAACACTGCATCATTCACAAGAGAAGTGTAAGGCCAGGCATGATCAACACATAACATAGAAATCATTCAGGGTGGGAGACATAGTATGGCTACAATTGAATAAGGAGAGGCTACGGGGGCCTGATAAGAAAATAAAGGCTCTCATATATGGTCCCTTTGAGATAATGGAAAAGGTGGGTGATAATTCCTATCGACTCAATTTAACACCATATATGCACACTTACTCAGTTGTGAATATAGAGAATTTGAAACTCTATTAGTCGGCCATGCTAGATCAGGAAGAGGAACATGTATTACTTTCTTTGGAGGATTTGGCACCAGATGCTCATGCATAGTTGACAGAAGATACCATTTTTCACAAGAGGTCCAATACTACAATATATGGGCAACTTGACCTTTGGTATATTGGATTTAAGAGAAAAATTAAAGGCAAAGAAAAATAGTACACCAGAGAGAACGTGGAGGAAACATTTCCTCAACTCATTAACAAGAAGCTTTTGGGAACCAAAATCCTCAAAAAATGGGTATGTCTGATCCGAATTGGATCAATATATTGTTTTTCATCCATATCTATGAATTTGGAGTGGAAAATATGGAGGAATCAACTCACAGGACCATTTATACCGGTGGGACCGAGTTTAGCGAAACAAGGAATGAAACCTTCCTATAGTGTTAAGAGGCATCAAACAACATTTTTTGGGGGTAAAAATTTTCCACTTTAGCACAACAAATTTTCGATATATTATACACATAAATGCCTTTCCAACTGTGCAAGAAGTGCATCAATTAGATTTTGTATGCAAATTTTATGCTACTCAGAAGTTGACCTTCCTGTTTTCACACCTATAGTTCGGGAGGATGACACATTAGCCCCCATTATTCACGGAAAAGGGGCTAGCTACATGTTTTTGATGTAAAATACTCTAGATGAGTCTATATTGTAACTCTAGTTAAGAGTTTATGTAGTCAAAATTAACCACTATTAGGCTATCGGGCTGTGTTATAACTGAGCCACTAGGAGGAAGAGGCATTCCATTCTTTTGAGAGAATTTTGTTCCGTAGATGAGAAACGATAGCTAGGAGAGATAGTAGGTATAGCACACATAGAGGATATGTTCACTATAGTAGCCCATGGGCCACAGGAATTACTTCTTTGTACCAACATACATATTTTCAAACAAAGAAATAGAGCTAAGCGACCTCACCTTCCAATTGGGTTTCTCCCAAAAGGGTTTTACAGAAAGCATATCTTGTGTCTTGTTTGTGTGTGTGATTATTTTTCCGTTCTCTACTTTTCTGCATAATTTATAATCACATGAATTCACTTATTACTGTTAAATCTACAGATCTAAAAGTTTAATAAAACTGTAATAGTGTCAAAATTTATAATTTTCATATTTATTATCATATTTTTTGTGACGAACTATCTAGTGGAATATCCACAACAATTTACAGATCACACTATGCCTCTCCTTTTCTAGAATTTTTTTCTTCAGGACTTATTCAACTAATTTAACTTCTTCCAGACATATTTTTAGTTGATTTATTTTTTCAATGCGATTATCCCTTTCTTCTAGGGCATCCATAAAAACATCATCAGATTCATCAACACATTTCTCTTCAAATTCCATAAGTAATTGATATTCTTGATTAGGTTCAACATCTTCATCATTTGAAATAAAATCACTATCTTTGTGTGTGTAGAAACTTATCTTATTTTCAAACCTTTGTCTAACATTTAATTTTTCAAAGTTCTTCTCTTTCTCATGATTTTCTTTATAAGGGAATTTAGCAGCATAGTGAACAAGTATTCCACATGCAAATCATTTGAAAGGAATGTTACCTCTAAATTTGTTAGTTCCTACTTGGAGTTTCTTTACGAAATTCACATCTCCTTGATTGGATATGTAACTTGATTCCTTAACCTCCTCCTTTTCCTTTCCTTTATAAGCAACTTTGAATTTTTCTTCTTTGATATCTGATGGACCCCATTTTCTCATTTCATAATATGTTAAGATCCCATGAAGCTGTTTAATAATAATATTCTTTAAATCCTACATTTATTCAATGGCAGAGAATTTTGAATCAAATTTTGGGGTAAAATATCTTAGGATTTTCTCAAAAAGCATCGATTCTTTTACTTCATCACTAAGATTTCTCATTGAGTTAATGATCTATATGGGTATTTTTGTAGACTCGAAACATCGACACTCCAAAGAGCTAGTTCTGAAATATCACAATAAAGATCAATCCAACATAAATTTACAAACCCTGATCTCATCTACCCTAATAGAGAAGCTTGCAATACCTTCGTCATTATGCATTTTGAGAGTTTCATATTGGATTATAAACATTTTAATTTTGGCTCTATTTACCTTAGTGTTACCTTCATAGATTTGGATGATCTTGTCCTGTATAGCCTTTGCGATATTCAGTTGCATGACCTTCACAAATTATGATTTTTTTAAGCTTCCTAAAAAAATGTTGACATCCTTTGCATTTGTCTCATATTGTTTTTTTCCTTGCCTCATTTGTGGGAATGGAGGATGGATACTAATAGCCTCCTTCAACGATTTCCAAAATATCAACTCCAAGTGATTGCATATACATTCTCATTCCGAATTTCCTGAAAACCAAGTTAGTTCCATTAAACAATGGTGTCTAGATAACAAATACTCCCTCTTGATTTCTCATCTTGATGAATCTCCCTTCAAGCAATAAAGCTTCTTTTGAAGGACCTCCTCTAATTCCAATTTTTAGGAGAAATAATGAGGGGGGGGGGGGTGGTGGGGGGTGAATCAATATTTTACAAACTTCAAATTTGTAATTTATTTTTATAATTTATGTAATCTACAATTATAAAATAAACTATCGCATGCATGCAATTGTGATTAAAGAAACATGTGTATATCCAGATAAATTAATTGGTCATTAATTTCATCATTTGTTCTTAACATTAATCAGTGCATCATTACTTCATTATTCATCAATTAACCAATAATCATGATAAATTAAGAAGAATATATATCATCAACACAAAAAAACCATATCAACACACATGAACACCGAGATTTTAGGCGGAAAACAAATGTGGGAGAAAACCACCACTATTGCCATATCTATCTTCTTCTTTTATTAAAAGAAAATATTCTTACAATATCATACTAGTGCAAAATCTAACCAATACGTAGGCTCCTACCTGCAGAAGGATAAAGCTTTCTCTTGTTTTCCAACTCCTATTCGAAGGAAGCTACAACCCCCTTTCTGAAGACTGCTATCCTAAAATCCTTTTGGTTCACTTTTCATAATGTTTCAAACTAGACCCACTTCCAATATTAAAACCAAATATTAGATAAAAATTATGAAATCAATCACTAAATCAAATTTCCCAACTATTGTACAAATCAATCATTTAATAACCATTCATACCATATACTGTTGATCACAAAAAAAAGATGTTGTCATTACTAACTCTGATCAAACATATGCCAGAAGGTATATGCTACTGTTTTGCAGCATACCTGTGTATGTACACACTTTTCCAGAAAAATACCTGCGTACAGATATCATATAACTGATAATTGAGTTTGAATCATTGTAACACTGAATTAATAACTGAATCTTATGTTGAATCCATCAGAAACAACTGAAGCAAATACAGGTCACCATACAATAATATCATCACTAATCAAAATTTCATTTCATAACCAAATCATTTCAACCAGCACTCTCAAACACAAATTATTATGAGAGTGACATCATCGAAAAATAAAAATAAATATAACAAAACTGATCAAATATCATCAACAACCCATCCTGCAAAACCTTAGCATGTGTACATGACTTTACAAGGCACATCTGCGTATGTATGTGCTTACCATTCTTAACACATGCATAAAGATTTCGTACTTTCAAAAAATATATATGCGGCTATTTAGAAGAAGAAACACGTATGTATGTGACTTCTCAAAGGAAGACCAATGTACATATTTAAAATCACCGAATCATACCTTTGTTGCAACCATAACATCAATCAGACCCAAATCTCGACATGCACACCATTAAAATCACACATTATTATACCATCATCATGGACCTATCAAAAATAGAGTGACAAGCAAGTATTCCTTTAAGATCCATCCGATTTGACCAGTTTCAAATTTCCCTGTTACACACTTGTCTCAGATCAAATCATTCATGAACAATTCAAAACTTTCACACACAACACTTTGATCTCCTTCTCCTTTTATAGCTTTAGTCTTAGCCAATACCTTAGGCCAATCCCTTAGTAATTTAATTAATATTCTTTTATGAGATCAAATAAACGTTTTCTCACTCATTACTATGGGCTAATACCATGGTAAAGACCCACGTTATTCCAATTGACATGGTTTAGATTATGTACGTGACTTCTCTTAACCATACCTCCATATGTATGTGGTCTTTATTCATAGGACCTGCGTATACTTTCTCACACTTTATCTTTACCATCCATATTTTTCTGAACTGATATACATCTTTGTATTAATGGGCCATGAATGTAAATTAGCCTTCCATTCAAGTTCAGGTATAAAATCATGTTAATAAGCAGAAGAATTAATATCCTTTCTCCTCTTTGATATGACACCATGGGGATCATAGTGCCATACTTATCTCATTTCAAATTTAAGCTCTTTCAACATGTCCTCAACTCATTGAAAGGCTTGTCTAGTGTTAACAATGAATGGGCTACCACTTTACCCAATTTAAACATGTAACTCTTCTTGGAAGGAACAAAGTAGGTCTGATTCAAATTTATGTTCTATATGATGAATTCTAAATTGAATATTCTCATGGGCATGAAAACAGGTAAGTGGTAAGGGGGAAACTGACCCATAGACCCTGATTTTGGTGTAGTATTCAAATAAGAACCAATCACCCACCATGGTATCCTTGCTAAGTTGAATGATGTATGGTTGCATCATTGTGCACAAGAAAACTATTGTGTATGTAGTGATGTTAACGATTTCATCTTCCCCAAAGAGGAGGGTAACTGCAGTCAGTATGGGTTGTACAACTTCAAAAACATAGGCATGGGAAATGTGTCTACAATAGGTAGGGTTTGATAACCAAGGGATATAATCAACTAAAGGAAGGCTTGTTGTTCTTTGGTTGAGATCGAGTTATAGCTATAAAGCATGGTGATATTTGTAAATTTATTAGGATCAGGGAATTTAGGGTAAATGAAAGAATTTTGAATTAATTATGGAGTTATTTCTAGAATTTTCACCCCAAAGGAGTATATGAAATTTTTTTTCTCTTGAACGTATGATGTTTCAAGCTAGGAAGAAATTAGGTAGTATAACCATGATTCTACAACCTTAAAGGTGTCCTACCCCTTGAGATGTCAGTCATATATGTCAAAACGGAAGTATGACAAGTGGAAGGAGAAGGGCGGGTCATGAATCTTGACTTATTTTCCCATGAGGGGCTCAATATTACTAAAGGGTTTCTCCTCTTGATATTTGGGGGTTTTAGGTGCGAATTTTTTCATTTTATGCATATGGAGAATGATTAAGTGCCAAAGGACTGTAGGTTACCTAATGATCAAGTGTAATTGGATGGAATAGTGATGGAATATCTTTGTTTTGGTTGAAAATCGAACGACGTAGTAAGCAGGGAGAGTAGTAAAGAAACTTGGTTGTATAAAAAAATTTGAATTCAAACGGGTAATAGGTAATGGATTTATAGGCAGAGGAAACAATCATGTGATGTGTGGGGAATGACGTCAAGGGAAATGTTAGGAGAGGGACATGTGGCACCATGAGGTTAGTTAGGATGTGTGTGTGAGAGAGAGGGGAGTGATTGGTTATGTGAGCACCGCACTCACTTTCCAATGTCAAAGATATGCGAGCCCCCCAGAGTTAATCCTAGCATGACAGGGTGAACGAACGTGGTTCGGGAGTGGGGTTGGACCCCCCCAAGTTAATCCTGGTCGTACATTAGTCATGCATTCCCTCTTAACCTTGAGCTTCTGAGGGCTAAGGTTGGCTTATCCGTCGTGCTAGTTATCCTTCTGAAATGATTCTGGGGTGGAGTTGCTCGAAGATAGACAAAAATCCACCCCACCAATTTCTTGTTAATTAATCAGTCTCATACAAAATGGAAAAGAAAAAAAATGGGGGGGGGGGGATTATTTTTTCATTTCTATTTCTCTTTCTTATGCCCTATTTTTTTTTTCCTTTACCGACACTCCACTTTATAATTTTCCATTTTTCTATTTTCCCATAGAACAAAACCTCTACCAATTAAATTTTGTAATGAAATATGGGTCACACCATATATCAGAGTAGAATAATAGACCCTATGTGGCATCACCCTCGTCTAGCATGTGGAGCTCTCAAACACAACAGATGGGCACATAGAAAAAACCATGGTTGTGCTCCTTCATTCCCTTGCTTATCTCCCTCAGGCTGCTTAGAGGATGCTTCAACCATGGAAGCTAATCCTATGCCTCGACTCATTCGATAAGGCTGTTGATTCTTCCCTCACAACAAATCTAGGGTTGCAAATCCTCCATGATGACACAACCACGGCTGAGGATGTGCTTGATATTGTTATGGCCTTGTTGTTCAGATTATCCAACACACACTTTATTTTGAAACAAGGCTTTCACAACTCAGTTTTATTGGATCATTCTAGCCTTTATGACATGGTATCTTCCACTACCATCGTCTCATGCTCAGGATCATCAAAAATCGACTCAAGCTTACACTCTTACCACCAAGATCTTGGCATTCAATATGTGAGTCCTTTATTATGATTGTGAAGAGGTATGTGATGTTGATATATTTTTGTATTTTTTATAACACTTGCCTCTCAATAAATTATTTTTCAAGTCAAATATTTAGTGGCTTTGAGAAATAATGAACCGAAAAGTAATTCTGGAATATCAATTTTTTTTTTGGCATTTGAATGTTGAATCTTTGTAAAATTATGAAAATGCTCTAACAAACATTATATTTAAATAAATATTTCCCAAGGGTAATTTTCAATGACCTTCCATGAGTTGTTTTGAAGAATGAGCCGTAAAAATGCTTTCAAGCCATGGAGGACTTATTTGGATTTCGAATGATGGATCTCGAAACATTTTTGAACTCATAAGAATTATATGGTGACCAATGTCATCTCAATGTGTATAAAATTTACATAACTATTTTCCTATTCTTGGGGACATGAGTATTGATAGAGGTGATTTTAAACTTTGGTTCATTTGAAGAGAAAAGCTATGAGAGGGCACAAATATTTCTCTACAGCCTCCAAAGAGATGGATACTTTTAATGATTTTCTTTCAACAAGTGACCTTGTATTTCTCCACTGTGCTATGAAAAACGAAACACTACATATTCTGAATCTTGAAACTTTGAAACACATAAAGCCAGGTAATGGATCTAACTTATTTCAAACAATTCCTCTTTGAAACTATTAGTTTATTACATTCTCTAGAAAACAAGTTGTCTTTTTGCATCTGAAGAATTTAGGCCTTGTTTTCATCCATAAGAAATCTATTCTTCATGCATGGGAAATATTTTGAGTGGGATGTAGGAGTAATGGATTTTTTATCTTGTATACACAAGATGAAAATTAAGTGGATGATGGTACTCAGGGGCCTTTATTTTGAATAGCAGCAATAACCACTTATTGGATGATTGTTCCTTAAAAAAATTCTAATATATGGAACTATGGTGGGAAATGTGCTGGATGGAGGCATGGGTAGTTCAAGTGATCTAAGAAATGTCTCACCTTTTATTTATTGATTTACACCACAAAAATTTAGTTCCCCTTTAAGAAAAATTATACTTTGTTGAATATTTAGTTGCTTTTTCTTAATTATATTGAACCATTTTTAGAAGTCATAAGACTTGGTTTTATAGGTTTGGAGATCATATGTGCTCTTGGACTAAATTATCTAAACGTGATATGTCATCCTTTATTTATTTAAGTTCATACTTTGGTATGAAAATAGTTCATTTGCAGAGGCAGACAGGAACAACAGGGTAGGAAATTGTAGACCTACTAATGGTTCCCAACGTTAGGCCTTATAATATGAAAAAAATAGAATAGAAGGGCATTAACCAAGTTTTAGACCTCAAGCAACTCTCTTGAGACAAGGAGAGGAGGCTTAATATTTGTAACCCTATATTTTTTTGTTCATATGATTTTCTTAAATTATTTAAAGGTGAAGTTCTAAGGTAATATTTAAAAGTATCTATGCTCTTGGCATACTCACACCATATTTACTCTGGATTCCTTTTCTTAGGGTCTATTGTAACATTATTTTATTTTGATAAAGTTAGCATGTTAGTTTAAAAAATAAAAAATAAAATGCTAAGTTAGGATATGGATGAAAAAGAAAATAAAAAAATGTTAGGAAAAATTATGTTTTTATGCATATAAAAATGTTAGAGTCAGTTTCCCTAAAAAATGAAGGAAAAAATAATAAAACGTTAGATAAGCAAACAAAACAAAAAATATAAATGCTTTAGTTTTCAAAAATAAATTCATGGCTGGATGTTTAAATGCGAAAATTTACTAAAAATATTAAATATTAATTAATGATGATTAGATTCTTTAAAAAGGGTTTATATTTTCATTAACTAAGAAAATCATATAGCGCCTATTTTACTTTTATCCTAAGTCACAAAAAGACAAAAGTTCAAATTGTGCTAATAAAAGGATGGCAAGTTTCAACAGACGATATCTCTCCTGCTCAAGATCAATGGTGGAGGATCACTTCATGACTCCCCCGACCATTTCTTTTTAACGCGAGGAGGGGGGGAGGGTCTGAAAAGTGGTTTCAATGGCTGCCACTTTTGGCAATGTGTTGACACCACGTTACTTCGCACCCCCTCCACCCAAAACCATAAACTAGGAGGTACCCCCACGAAATCCTCTTATGGTAAATTTTTTCCAATGTGTGTTTCCTCACGCACCTCAACCCAATGGGTCTCTCCTTCAGCACCATAACCATTGTCCACATAACCAATGACATTCTGCCACGTCATCCAACCATTATCCTCCTACGCCTCTGCTCCCTAACCGTTTGTGCTTCTCCATTCACATGTTCACTCCATAACCATTTGGTTCACCGTTTCTCATTAAATCCTACTCCTGAACCGTTAAGCTACTACGATCACTATCCAGGCCGTTAAACAAAAATTTTCACTTATAAAAGGGTTTGTGAATTGACTTATATCACTTTTACCTTCTTGTCAATTCATTACAGCTTATCATATCTGCACTCTGTTCCCTGTCACCAAAATTTCCTTTTCACCATTTCTGTGACCACTCGACCTTCAAATTATTCCTCTCATTCCATATCCTTGTCTAAAATGGCCCCAAAATCCAAAAACAAAAAATAAGTGACCCCGAAAAAAAAAGACAAGAAACAGGTGGTTGAAGAGCTGCAGACCACCAACCCAATTGCAGAAGAAATCTCTGCCCCTACACCACAACTCAAATTGGATCTAATACCCCTCAAAAACGCCTTCTTTAAGGTTACAAATGCCCACTGCGAATTTTATTTCATTAATTATATCTATGACTCAGACAAAAACACATTGATAATCATGACCCTATCAGGTTCTAGGAATCAATGTTGCCCCTGTTTGCTTTTCCACAGACCCATTCTTTCCCTGACCTTATTTCCTGGTGCCAAGAAAATTATGATCCTATAAAGAGAGCAGTGGTGGCTTAGAATGGAAACATTCTAATCACCATATCTCCAAAGACCATAAACCAAATGCTCCTTATCCCTCAATTTGATTCTCTAACCCATTTTTCACCAGTTGCTCTTATGGACCTCTACCATAAGTTAACCTTCCCATAGAGAGCCCATATTTTTGAAATATTCTTACCTGAGGATGCATAATTTTCTAAGAAAAATCCACCATGCTCATCCTCTATCTTTCCTGAAGCCTCTAAACACTGCATTTCACTTCTTTCATACCTGTTAGGATACCCAGATGACCAAATAGTTGATGAACCCATCATGGGGTTCCTATCCATAATTAGCTAAGACCAAGCACCATTGTTCATGTATAATTACAACCAATTATTGGCTGAAAATATACATGAGAAATTCATGAATTTCAAAACTCAGGGTGTGTTTAATTACAATTCTGTTATTATACACATGATTCTTTTTCAACAGGAAGAGATGCTGCCTCTCAACTTCAACAAAAAGGACGCACAAGGAGTGAATCAATCAATGATTCACGGGACAAAGTTAGTTAGGGATACATAAACAAAAATTACATTTGTAGAGTTCATAGACTCCTTCATACACCCAGTGAAGAAGTTGCTTACCAGTCAGAAAAAACCCAGAATTGTAGAAGAGATCAAAAGGATCTTACATTTGAGTGAGCAAGCCAAAACAAGTGATTGGTATTTATACCGAAACTACACAGAAATTATAGTATATGGCTTTGAACTCCCACCTTATAAGCTCCCTATATATGTCCCTATGAGAGTCTTTTCCCTAGAGTATATTCGACAGATGATAAATATGGATGACCTCCATTTTGTTTCAGGGAAAAGGAAAGCTCATTTCAAGCTCAAGGAAAGCATTGGATATTTCATTTGTAATACCAGATCATCTGGTGTTGAAGCTGATGTAATGTTGAAGAAAATGGGTTTCCAACCAAGTTTCACTTGGTCTTATGACCCACATGGCATTATTTTTGATCTGAGAGTTGAACTCAAAACAACCTCCTATAATCATACCTCCATAGAAAAAATAGAAAAATATATGAATCAAGATCAATGGGTTGAAGGCACTCTTCAGGAGGCAGATGAACAAGTTCTTTCAACTTCTAATGTGTAGATCCCAGACCCTAAGAATAAGCAGCGAAAAAGAGTCAGAGAAGAGCTTCCACCTGCTAAATAAATTAGGAATGATTTTAGCTTGCAACATAAGAAGCAAAAGCTTGGTTCAAATTTAATTTCAAAAGGAGGAAAACCAGATATTAACAATTTGGGAGAAATTGAAGTTTCCACATCAACAAGTGTTCCCATGACTCCATAATCATCACCTGCTAGAGAACCTCTGGAGATTCTCCAACACTCAGAAGCCAGTTCTTCTAAAGAACATAATATTTTATCTAGATTCTTATACATTAAGCATAAGAATGAGGCATTAAAATCTAATGTCGATAGTCAGTTCTGGAAACAAACATCAAATTCCTAGGGATGCAAATGACCTTTTTGCAGGCAAAAGTGCATTTTCCAAAGAATCATGCTAAATATAAAAAGATCGTGTTTTATTTTGATGGAAGTCAGATCCATCCTATTAATCAGATGGACATGCACACAAAATATAGAGAAATTTTGTTTTCAACAATGACAACTACAACCATGTCACTCTCCAAAATAAAAACTGCATTGTCAAATGTTCAATCTCAGCTTAAGATTGAAAATTTGTCTTCATTGGCCAAAGATAATAGACTGAATTCTTTGGAGGATATCGTAGTGAAAGTTGGATATGATCCAAAAGACTGCAATTTTGTTGAAGAAATTATTAAAAAAAGAATGCAGACATCTCTACTCTACGCAAACAACTCAAATTTCCTTCAACTGAAGATCCACATACAAAAGAAATTGTAGTAAATGAATACAACAAGGAGGAGATGCTCAGATGAATCATTGAGCAAAACATTCAAATAAGAAAAATGGAGGAACATATTGAAGAATTATTAAAGGATAAATCAACAGCACAAGTGGCTACTGATCCAAATACAACAGTTCAAATGTCTTCTGTAGGTACAGGCCCTTCAACATCATTTACAATAATTGATACAACAAATTTGACACATGATTTGGCTATTCAAAAGCAGGAACATGAGAATTTAGAGCAAATATTTAAGATTCTAGAATCACATTATATCATAAATGATACCTTATATATGGAGGAAATTCCAAAGTCACATAAGTTGGGACTTAAGGTTAAAGAACTAGAAAGTGAATCTTTAATGGCAGGGACATTGGCTAAAGCCAAGCAGAACATTTGGGAATACATCAGCAAGTCTATGACAGAGGTATGGCCATTCATACAGATGATTTTTCAACAGCAAGAGGTCATCACCAAGTGCAAAGCAGCAATAGAAGAAAAAAAAGAATATCTCAAGAAAAATCCAAGTGAAGCCACATACATGATCAAAGTCTTAAACTCAAAGAACATAGAAGAGTTGGCAGAAATAGACATACTGGACAGAACTGCAACAATCTTAGAGATCAAGAAAGTTTATAGAAGAGGAATTTAATCAACCAACTACAAACAAAATGTGAAGCTTTGAATACTGTTGCTCAATGGTACATACAAATTTTAATGTTTTGAATCATAAAGGACAGCTAGGATTGGCAAGATTAGATGAAAAATTGATTAAATTAAAAGATTATTGTAAGAAGTTATATACTATTGCAGTGGATAAGTCTAAATTTGCAGTTATTAAAGGACATATTACATGGAAAGCATTTTTAGAAGCTTTTCGGTTTTATTTGATCATTTAACATCAAATCAAACATTTATTCATTCAGAATCCTACTTTCGAGAGATATACAGAGGTAGATAAAATTTTCAGAAAAATGATGAGTGTAGAAATCCCAAGTCAAGAAAAATGGGATAAATTTTGTGAGACCGTCGAGTAAAATTATGATATTTACAACATTCAAACACAATAGATTTTCAAGGGTCCAATCATCAACAAATTCCATAAGAAAAGGCAAAGTCATCAACAACTTCCATAAGAACATAGACACATCATCTATCTATTTCCTTCTTCTATTCTACTCTATTCTGTTATTGTAATAATTTTAAGATATTTCTGAGTTTTAGAAATTAGTATAAATAACTCTCATTACAAGTTATTAAGGGTTGCACCCTTGGATAAGCAAATTTTTATAAGCAAAATTGTACAAGTTTTTTGATCATGAATAATAGAAGAAGGATTCTGAATTTGTCTCATACAACTTTGTTCCTTCTGTGAGTTTTTCTTGTTTTCATTACATTTTGTCTCTACATATGTTTAATTGTTATCAAGATAACAAGGTGAGATTAACTGTGTTTTAGTTATCTTACAATTCCTCCTGAAGTCATTATTAATAAAAAGAATGATTTACTATACATATTGTTGATGTAAGTCCCTTTCATTTATAAATTTTCAACATCTTGATAATGTTAAATTTATTTTGTTGAACTTTTAGACAATGTTTAAATTATTTCAAACTTATTATTAATTAAAGAATTCAATTTGAATATTTGGTTATCATATCTTCTTACATAAGTCTACTTAACTATTTACAAAAACTTAATCACTGTGTGAGATAAACAAGCAACCCTTACTCATATTTTCTGATGTTATCTGAAATATTTAATCATAATTGTTTGAAAAAGTTATTTTATACATTGGTCATCCAAAATATCAAAACAAAACAAAATATTATAGATGCCTTGGCATAATTATTGACCCCAACTATCTCAAAGGACAACATAAATCTGGCGCCGTTTTCAGGGAATGAATTTGATTTGTTTTCCCTGGGACAATGATAAAAATATATTCCTTTAAAGGTGATTAAAGGTATATTTAGGTTAACATTTTTCACTTGGTGACTTCACTGAGACCAAGATGGCTCCTTCAAAGCATACCAGGTCTCATTCTGACTCTGAAATTGTCTTACCTTTATCAGATCCAGAGAGACTGGTAAGAAAATCTTCTTCCAGAAGAAGGCATCAAACCCCTTTTTCTACCCCTCAATAGGAGACCACCATAATTCCTGATCCTTTTAGATCTGGACATGTTATCTAGAATCAGAAGACATACCTCTTAGAGTGCACGAGTTAGTATCCAAAGGAGTGGATTTTCAATCAACATTTTTATTTCATTCTTTTGAATCTTATAAATCACCAGAGGAACCTTCTGAATATCCTACATCAGAACATGATTTGGATCTAAACTTACCTGGATTCAAACCTACTGATTTCATTTCCCCTGTTACACACTCTGCACCTTCTACTTCACACCAACTAGAAGATATCTTTTCTCTTTATTCTAATCCTTTATTTGAACACAAACAAGGAGAAGAAGAGGTTCAAAAGTTGGTCATTCGAACTCCTTTAAGATCCCGAAGAAGATATTCCATCCCATTTCATTCTCCTCCTCAGTCTCCACCTCATTCATCACCTCCTTCTTCCCCATCTTCACCTTCAAACTCTACTTCTTCTTCTACAACCACTAATACTCATTCTTATACATCTACATCTTTAAGTATGGTTGGGTTTAGACCAATTGTACAAGCAAGATATGCTCCCCTATTACTTCCTAATCTTCTTAATGATTTTCCTATTGGATATCTAAAACATCTCCCTAGATTTAATGGAGAAATTGGTTTTTCAACTGAAGATCATCTAGCAGCATTTCTAGATTTTGATGATAACATGAACATAAAACATGAAATTTTTTACATGAGATTCTTTGTGCAATCTCTAGAAGGAAATGTTAGGATTTGGTTTAGACAACTACCAGATCATTCTATTAGAACTTGGGAGGAATTAACCAATATCTTTAAAAGTCAATGGGGAGTGAAAAAGGATCTTGTTTATTTCTTAACAGAATTTGAAGAACTTAAAAGAAATTTTGGAGAACCAGTTGCTGATTTCAACAAAATATTCAATCAAATTTATCACAAGATTCCTCCTGCTTGAAACCTCCTGTAGCAGCAACTAAGGTTATATTTTAAAAAGCCTTTGAAGATGAATTTGCTGTCATGTTAAGAGAGATAACAACTCGAACCTTAAAGGATATGCAAACAAATGCTATAGAGGTTAAAGCAAATAAGTCTACATCAGCTAAGCTAAAAGCTAAAATTGAAAAAGCCCAGAGGAAATTGAAATCAAATCAGGAAGCTTATTCTTCCTCTAAATCTAAAAATGAAGATTAAAAAATAGATGAAATCACATCACTTTTTAGAAACCTCTCAAATAGGATTTCAAATATTTAAACACAACCTAGAATAGTCCAACAAACTGTTTCTAGACCCCAAACACAGGTCCAAGGTCAGTACAAAAAGTATCCTCCATTAAAAATTCTTCAAAGACCACATAATGATCAATAAGTACCTACACAATTGTTGATTGATGATCAATAACATGATGATAATACTTTATCTATTACTGAAGATATTAATAATATAGATCGTACATCTCTTTAGACTGCCATTCTTCCTGTTCCTCAACCTCAATTCCCTCAAAAAGACCAAGATACTTCTTAGGTTTCTAAATATCAAGCCTTTTCTGAGTTTTTGATTGCAAAACTAAATAGAAGGTATCACTTAAGACCTAGAGCTGGTCCTAGTAGACCTCCTAAAAACCCTATCATAATTGAGCCTCAAGTAAAAACTGTTGAAACTCAAACTACTTCTACATAACCTATAAATCAGTCAAGTGACTCTACTCAAATTGATAAAACTATGTTGACTGCTTTTAATGTTGAAAAATAACTAGAAAGAGTTAAAATTCCTATTCCACTTTTAAAACTTTCTAAAAACCCTGGATATAAGAGTCAAGTTGAAAAATGGATCCAAAAATATAGTGTGGATGCTGAAGAGGATATCATTAGTCTGCAAAATGAAATACCCACCATAGCTTTTGGTCCTAGTTATGAAATTATTGATGAATCCATACCACCTTTCTATGTGACTTTGAAATTACATGACTCCTTGTTATACAATTATATGTTGGATTCTGGAGCTTCACACAATCTAATTCCAAAGGCCATTATGGAACAACTTAATTTGGATATTAATTGAAATTATCATGACCTATATACCTTTTACTCTAAAATGTTGCAATGTTTAGGACTTATAAAAGACCTAGTGGTTAATTTACACCAAATACTAGTCAAAAGTGTTGTATTAGACATAGTAGTTATTGATATTCCCCATAAGTTTGGAATGATTTTATCAAGATCATGTTGTGCCAAATTAGGAGGGAGCCTTCAAATGGATATGTCTTTTTCCACTATTCATGTATATGGTGGAGAAATCCTTAGGTTATACAGGGAAGCCAGATTCTTAAACACATTTTACAAAGCAGATCAAGCTAGAAACCATCCCATTTTTGCAGTTGACCAAGACTTTAGTTGCGTCCAACTATCATCACATATTTCATAGAATTATCGACTCAAGATTGAGGATGTATTTGAAACTCCTAAATCTATTCAAACAAATATTTGGAAACTTTTCTTTGATGGATCTTTCACCAAATATGGAGATGGAGTCAGAGTTGTTTTAATTTCACTTGATAAAGAAAATATCATTCAATCATGCAAGTTATATTTTGAGGTCACAAATAACGTTGCTGAATATGAAGCTTTTATTCTAGGATTATAGCTTGCCAAAAGTTTAAAGGTGAAAAATTTGATTTTATTTACTGATTCAGAACTTATAGTAAGACAGGTTAGGAATATTTTTCAAACATAGCATCCTCGGCTCAAGTCTTACAGAAATGAAATTTGGGATACCATTGAAAACTCCTTTAATGATTTCAATATCACTTTCATTCCTAGAAATGAAAACATTCATGCAGATTCCTCAGATGTTTCTGCCAGTTATTTTAAGATGTCAGATCAATTTTAGATACAATACCAAATTCAAGTCAGATAAAGGTGTTACATATCAATTTGTCACCGTCCCTGCAATACCTCACCCCGCATATTGTAGGGTCTTTCCCGTGACCTGTGAGTAGTGTCATACTCTGTAAACACCTTCTTTGCATCCTTCTGCACAAGAACATCATTTCTCCTGTTGAAGATTTCCTCAAAAAGCCCACAAAAACCTATGTTTTGGCCTTGGCATGGGTAGCCAGTTCATCCCTCGCGCCAATGTGAAGGATGTACACTAGAGCTCGCACCACCTGGCGCTCTGTACCTTTGTTGTGCCTGCGCCAACCTTTTTGGGAATGTTTTTAAAAAAATTAGAGGCGAAATTTTCCTTTAACCACTTCGGGATGAGTCACAGGAAGTGGTTAATCTGAAGAGACACAAATCTCCCTCTTTAGGTAGTGGTTTCCTCCTCCCATGGAACACTCCTAGAAGATAGGTCTCTCTTACATGATTATAGGGATACTAACCTCTCCCTCTCCCTCTATATAAACAAGCTTTCTCCCTTTATGAAATCTAGCTAAACAAAGATAATTATACAGCTAAAATGTTGAACTTGGAGAACTAAGTTATAGTTGAATAACTGAGAAGGTAGATCAAGAAGGAAGTCCATCGAGAGGTCCCTTATCCCGTCTGAATTCCCCGATCAGATTTGAGACATGCTTCGCCCGAGCCCCACTAGAGGAGACTGCAACGTTAGAGCATGGTTATATCTCTTCTTTCTACCTATTAATATAAGTGACTATTGTCTGGTTCCTGTCTTGTGTTTTTTCTTTATAGAATGCAATATGCTAGTCTTCTTTAACTGATTAGTAGTTTTTCTATGGAATTAGTATGTGGTATGTGGTTATCATTTTCTGATCTTTGTGTAGGTGTCCAAATGCGATAGGCAGAGGGGTTGTGACTTGTCTTCGATTAGGAGCGAGAGGCTCTCATCATCACTACGGGTGTCGACGATAACTTTGGGCCACAGGTAGGCCATTTTATCACATCCTCTTTCTTTCAAATATCTAGGAACCTACACTTTAGCATGATTCCTTGTTTCTAGAACCACCCCAGGGCTAGAGGGATCGTCTCTATCCGCAGAGAGGATTTACCTACGTAACAAGTTGTCAACTCTGCTGGGGATCAGTGTGATTTTGTCTTTCATCCATTAGGTCTTATTATTGGTCTTTGCCTACTTAGATTTCCTTTTCTGAGTATTTTAGCTGAGTCTAAGACCCCAGTTCAGCCCCAGAGGATCTGATCTATCCTTTGTTTTTCCAAAATTTTCCTTTTTATAGGGTTGGCTTGATTGGCGCAGTTTCCAGTCTGACAATCGCACCTAATGGCGCTTGTTGCCAGTTCAGCACCCATGCCATCCCCTATCTGGCGCTGATTATAGCTAGATAGTCATGCCATTTCCTGTAGGTGTTAGGGTTTTCCCTGTTTTGGAGTTTTTGGTCAGTACTTCTATCTCTGGGTGTTTTCTTGCCTTGATTTGAGTGCTTTGGGATTTTTTTTGATTGTGATCGGCCTTCATTCCTTCGGTTTTTTGTCCATTTCTTATCAGCATCATGGCCTTATGGTTTTCTAGTGCTTTGGTATGTTGAGCCTCTTGTAGGAGTTTGGGTCTTGTGTTTCATGGCCACCTTCATTCCTTGCTTGATTGCATTCAACCCTCTTGATCCGTCTGAGTGATTGCATTTGGTGGAATGAGTCTTGAGTGAGTCTTGCCTCTTTCATTCAGTTTTGCTTCTTGTCACTCCAAGCATAGCTCACATTGCTTGTATGGGTCTGTTCCAACATCTTTCTTAGATTTGAGAGATTGTGACATTGGTTTGAGTTTTTTTTTTGCTTGCTTTTGAGTTGATTGAAGTGTTTCATTTCAACTCTTGCATTAACATTCTCGAACTAGTGTGAAGGTTTTTTTTTCATGTCATTTAGTCCATTGTTTTCTCTATTACATTGAAAAATCAAAAAAAAAAAAATTGTGCTTGCATTCTTGTTTGCATTGTGGAATTAGAAAATCTTTCGCATAACTAGCATTGGGCATTCTAGGAAAGATTTCTCGTTTTCATTAGCTTGCATTAGGTACTGTAGTGGATGATTCTATGTATTCTCATTATTTTCTATCGCTTGAAAACTCCTAAATTTCTCGTAGATATATTTTCATCGAACAAAATGGTATTTTATGGCATGTAGCTTGCATTCAGGGATTTGTGAGATCCAACATTCAATAGGACCTTGGAATTGAAACATAAATACAAGATCAACTTAAAATTTATTCAATTAACCTAAGGCAACATTGAAACTTAATGAAACATTTAGTGGTCTAAGTTAGAGATGTGTTCCGGCATCTTTAAACCTAGCAACTGTCGCTCGCCATCTGGCCTCAGACAGCTCTAGTAAGGACTTGTGCTCCTTGTACCATCGAGTATATAAAGGGAGACCCCTCTAGGTTGCAATCCTTTTATCGGTAGGAAGACGAGTCTGCCGCATCGTAACCGTGATACACCGAACAAAACATTTATGGAGACTACCTGCATGTACGTCAAGTCCTTGGTTGATTCTTCTTTCATTTTATAACCAAGGTGTATATGGAAGTTCACGGGAACCTGGTACACCCTTTTACCTAGACTACTTGAGTAGTCATTTTTGATCTTTACTAACTCCATAAATTTGAAAAGATCATCGAGAACTTGTCCTTTCATGCTCGTTTCAACCTGAAAGTGATAGAGTCATCTTTTGCCTATTTCTCGACTCTTGAAATATGAAACGACAGAGTTTTGTTTCAATGTCTTAAAAATTAACTGCCCATGGAATATTCTTGGTTAAGATTCCTTAGGGTATTGTTTTAAATTGTTTCTAATGGCAATGATTCTGGAGTTCACTAATCCAGGAATCCCTTTCGACGGGAATCCTGGCCCTTTTCCTGCTTTTGGAAATGTTGGTGCTCCTTATGTTGGTGCTCTTCGAGGGTTAGCTGTTGGTTTTCCTGTATGGTTATTTTCAACCTCAGTGGTCCCGAGTGTTTCGTCCACCGTACAACCATCTCATTCACGAGAACGAAATCATGTTGCTTCTAAGGTGGACCTCTCCCCTTCTTCGCCTATTTCTTTGTCCTCCTCTTCTACTTCGCCTGGTGAAAGTCTGGATTCTAGTAACCAGGTGGCTAAGAAGAAGAAGAAGAAGACAAAGAAGAAGAAGTCAGATAGGTGAGAGGCATTGCAACTACTGCGCTTAAGAAATCCCTTGCGGAATCATCCAAACTTCCACGGAAAGTAAAATTCCCTTGCATGCTCTGCAAAGGTAACCATCTGCTTCGAGAGGTCCCTGGCATTCCCAAGGTACTTGATGCATGGTCTGATGTCCGTCCACCATTTCTTTTGGCTTCTGGAAGTCATATTGATAACACATCTTCGACTAGCTCTCGTAAGACTCGTAAAAAATAGGGCAAGATTACCAATCCATGTAAGTTATGTGAAGGGCATCAACCCATTCACCTTTTTCCGTACATGGATGAAGCCAAGAGAGTGTTGGAAAACTCCATTGTTTCTACACCTTGCCTTCTGGCTGGTTATCAGAAGCTTTCTTTGAGTCTTCCACTAGTTGATTCCACGATTGGTCAAGCGTCATCCTTTCTCAATCCCGCTCCCCCAAAAATTCAAATTCAGGAATCCATTCTCGACCAACCGTTGGTTGAGGAATCGATCGATCTGACCCCATCTGTGGTTCATCAGGTATTTTCTGTTGAGAGTGGATCTCATTCCCCCCACGTTTTTCTTGTTTCATCAGATTCTTCGGACTCAGAGAAATATTTGTCCATCCCTATAATTCCAGAAGTTTCTCCTCCTACTCCTGTGATGGAAGTCCAGGAGAGTGCTCCTCTTGCTCCTGTAACACTGAGGGAAAACCATCTCAGTTTGATGGTGTCCCCTCCAAGTAGTTTGGTCACTTCCTTTGATTGGAGTCGATTTTCCGGATACCTCCTTCTGTCTTATGCGCCTTTCGAGATAACGGTACAAACCTTTGATCTGGTCATACCCAGCACTATTATAGATGAAGGTACGTCTGTTAGTATTCTGTCTTCAACTACTTGGCATGCTTTTGGTTCTCCACTGCTTATGCCTATTACCCAGAATCTGTTGGCTTTTAACAAAGGAACCAGTCAAACTTTAGGGATCCTTCAAAATTTTCCTGCTACTTTGGGAAGGAAACCGTCCATATAGATGTGATGGTTGTTCCAGGCCCCTTAGATTTCAATTTTCTATTGGGTCGCGACTATATTTATGTCATGGGGGAAGTTGTCTCCTCCCTTTTTCATGTGATCTATTTTCCACACAAAGGTTGGATTGTGACCATTTATCAGCTTTCATTCATTGGTCCTGACATGACATCTGGTCCACCGTCATCCCTTCCAGGTCTTTATCCGCTGATTGTATCTTTGTTGTCACAGGTTAATTACGTGGCTACCTGTCATGTGCCCGCAGTCAGTGATGGTGCCATTGTGCATCATGTGCTGGGGGAATTTGGTCCTAATTTTCAAGATGTTGTTCTCCCATCAGATGTGAACCTCTTGGAATCTATGTCCTATTATTCGTCGTAATTAAGGGTCGTCGGAGCAGAGTTCATTTTCTTGAGTCAAGCTCCTTAAAAAATGAAAGAAGCTCATCTCGAGGATAGTTCGTCTTCCATGTCAACCTCGTTAAAAAATGAATTCGGTCTCGAGGATAGTTCATCTTCTATGTCAACCTCGTTAAAAAATGAAATAGGTCTCTAGGATCATTCGTCTTCTATGTCAAACTCATTAAAGAATCAATTAGGTTTCAAGGATGGTTCTTTTACTGTGTCAACCTCATTAAAACAATGAAACACGTTCCCATTCCATTCAAGTTTTTGCTAGATCTCGTAAAATTCAAGTCGAGTCTTTCTCTTACTCTCGTTTTTTGAACCTTCACTCCATTTCCTATGGACTGAAGCTTGGGGGGAATTTACACCTCGAATTGAGTCACCATGCTGGGGGGGCATGCCTGTTTTTCAAGCATATTTTACTTTTGTTTCAAGCTCGTGTCAACATGAAACCAATCTCAAGCATAGTTCACTTTTGTTTTCGAGCTTGCATAAAAATGAAATATTTTGGTTTTATACCCTTTGTGAACATTTTTCCTAATTCTTGGGTTATTAATTATTATGCAGATTATTCAACTGATACATTAGCTAAACATTAGGCATTTTCATAATTTGTAACAAGAATCATCACATGTACAAAGATCCGTGCAGGAAAATAGATGTATATATATATATATATATATATATATATATATATATCGACTGTTTGCAACGTGTGCATCATAACACCCAAAAAATATATATGTCTGTTTCAGTTACATCATGAGACAACATGTATCTCAAAAATGTGCGGAAATAAAAGCCTAAATGCCTAATTGGTGGGGTGCTTATGATAGCACGTCACCACTCGTACCAACCGCCTCAGCAAGCGGTGGATATGACTCGGCACCCCTACAGTGTGCCTCTGATAGGCCCGAGGCACATAATCTAAGTGAGCATAGTCTGGGACCCCATAGGTGATCCCCTCTAGGTTTTGTACTATCTCATCCTCGCCACCCTCACCATTAGGATCGAAATCGCGAGGAATTTGCCTCGCTATCGGCGACATACCTGCAGGATGCTCTGGGTAAACATCTGCATACATATAAAAGTAACTGTCAGAACATGCATATATACCAAAAAATTATAAACTCATGAAAATAAAAAATGACTCTCACCTAGCTCTTCTTCCCAATCCTCTCCCTCCAGGAGCAGGACGTCTGGATCTCTAGTGAAGTCTGTGCCAGCATAGGGAAAATCCTCCATGACAATTAGTTGTCATCGAAGCCAATAAAAAAACTCTGGCCTCCAGGACATCTGTTGGCCACCCCCTGCTCTAGGCATCAGTGTGGCCCATCGGGCCATTCATGGCTCTCTGGGTGGTGGCATCGGGAAAATGACCTCCTAACGTTGGAATATGGGTAGTCATTCCAAGAATAACGATACCAGAATTGATCCATACCCAAACTACTTTAGTTTGGTCTTCTTGCACTTAGTGAGTTTCCATTTGATGTTGATAGTCACGACCTCGGCCCAGTTGAAGAGTGTCAGGTTCATACACTCTGAGGAAAGAAGTAGTTGTGTCTTTGTGGCCTCATGCGGTGCTTGCGATCCTGCAGCCTACGTGATAGTGTGCAGCACTACTCTTAGTGCCAGATCAGGGATGGTTTGGATGTCCACTTTACCACTCCCTGTTCCTTTTCGTGCCCCTCTACACACCCCGTCAATTACCATTGCCATGCTTTCCCCGTAAGGATGGGTACCGGTCAAGATAGGGACTGCACCCCTACACGACAATCCAGTGATGAAATACACATCAGAGACTTCGAGTTCAAGCTCTTGATCCCGAAGCACAAAATTTTCTTGATCTTCGTCCCAAATGCTTATCAAATATTGAAGCAATTCAGGTTGAGCCCAGAGGCACGGTGTCAGGAAGAATTTCTTGAGCCCACAATTTTTGAGGGTGTTCATGCATTGTTCATTTTCCATGGCCTGTTCATCCTCCTCACTCTTTTCTCTCTCTTTCCACTCAATTACCATATTTTCTGCTTGGTACTTGCATGCATTATTCACATGAACATTATAAGTCCCCTTGTACTTCAAATTTTGGAAGTAAATGGTTGCATTTTATTTAAATTGAGGTGGATTTTGGGTTGTGCACTTGGCACGGTTGTTTTGCTAACAATTGCGCCACTGGGCATGACCCCTGTGTAGAAAAGGGTCAATTGGCACGGGTCCGTGCCCGAAACCCGTGCCAACCACGATGCCTTAGTTTTTACAAATCCTCCCCTAAGGGATGAAAAATGACAATTAAAGGCAATAAAATTTAGCTCAAAAGATGGCAAATAGTGTTGGCTCTTACCTGAAACTGACGGAATCTAGATTGGTTCACTGGATCGCTTGTAATCGTTGCCACAAGATCGCAAGGAAAATGGGTCACTGTTGCTCTGCAAAGAGGTAAAAGTGAAAAGTGAATAATTTTTACCACTTATGGTCTTTTATAACTTTTGAAAATCTTCAATTAGGTTTTAAAACATATTTGTCGATTATTTTATCATATTATTTTCGAGGAATATGTTTTACACGTGTATTTTTGTGTAGCGACAGGTTTTCACATGATTATGACGAAGAAACGAGTTGTATTTTATACTTTTTCGGACTCGTTAAAAACACGAAAAAGTTGCTACTAGAGTCACCTTTCAGCGCTTTTCTGACTCTCTAAAACTGAAAAGATTGCCGAGTCGCTTGTCGTTTTGGACTCGTTAAATTGGCTGTGAAATTATATCTACCCAGTATACATTTACCCCTTTTTCGGGCTGAAATAGATTATTTATGAAAAAGGAATACCTTAGCCTATTGCGACTAAGAGGTTCTCTCAGACATAGTTTTCTACCTTTTCGGATCTGTGAGACTACCTACGAAAAGGGACTGTTGGAGTTTTCTTTTCCGCCTTCTTTTCAAACTCTCTAAGAATGAAAAGGTGCCGAGTTCTTCCTTTGTCAGACTCATTAAAACTGATGACATCAGACTCCATCTTCATGACATTACTCGAGTTCCTCCTTCCTAGGGCTCGTAAAATGTACTAGGTTGGATTTGTCCGAAGGGAAAACTTACATCGCAAGCATATGCTATCCCCTTCAAGCTTGTTTTTAAAAAATAATTGGGGTACTCGCCAGAAATGGTGGGGGAAAATGGAACCAGATTGTAGTCGTGTTGGCAGTATCTTGCTCTTGAACATGGCACTTGTTTGCATTCGTGTCGAGTTGGGGAAATCTCACTTCGTCATTTTTTTTGTTTCCATGGGTTTGGGTAATCTATTTTGACCGCTCATTTTCTCTTTGGCATGTCACCATGACATTAGATCCCTTGATTTCAAATACTGCCAAATCCAGTGTTGTGCTGCCGATATGTTCAAGAGAAGTTTGCCTCTGAAGTTTTCAACCTCCCTCTGATTCTCTGTTGTTCTTGATTCACAAACATAATATTCCTCTATCTCATGTCGATGATGTGGGAAACATTATGGCTGACCTTCAATCAAGGTCACTTCCTGTCGACTCTAGCTCATTATCCAGAAAGTTGATCAAGAGACTCCCTTCAGGTTCCTTGGAGCCTGCATGCCTCAATGGCAAGTTCTTCACATTCGATGTAAGGTCCACGTCATTTTCCTTTGATTGACTGACTCTTCGGGTGTTCAACATCAGATCATTGTTCGCATTTCGTGGATTGTACCTTTTGTACCTTAAGATCCATTATCGTTATTGGTGGTTTCTCTCGCGTTTGTTAACAACTTTCATCATTGGCTGGTAATCAGACGATGTTCTTGCATGTTTGACTTCAGCTCACATATTTGCATGCTCGAATTTGAACTTTGTTTGGGTCGAGGTGGAGAGAAAGACCCTGGGTTTTATTTGATGAAATCCAGGCTGGGGGTTCTTTGTGGATTACTATGACTTGTTATATGACTCTTCTGATTTTATGGCTCCGACCATACCTGAGTCTATTTATTGATCCCTACTGTTGGATGGCTATGTCCATACCACGGATCTCACTGTTTATGTACTCTATTATGGATGGCTGCGCCCATGCCACCTGTCATGTCTCAGATGTAGCAGTTGTATTCGTATTTGCAGGTTAGTGTTTGGGTCGAACGCATTCTCATAAAGCATTTCACCCCACCCTCTCTCTCGGACCTCATGCTTTATGGGGCATCTGTTAGATACCATTTTGTCATCATCCCTGCAATCCCTCGCCGTGCATATTGGAGGGTCTTTCCCGTGACCTGTGAGTAGTGTCATACTCTACAAACACCTTCTTTTCATCCTTTTGCATAAGGAAATCATTTCTCCTATTGAACATTTCCTCAAAAAGCCCATAAAAACCTATGTTTTGGCCTTGGAGCGGGTAGCCAGTAAATCCCTCACGCCAATATGGAGGATGTACACTAGAGCCCACACCACCTGGCACTCTGTCTCTTTGTTGTGCCCACGCCAACCTTTTTGGGAATTTTTTTTAATAAATTAGAGGCGGAAGTTTCCTTTAACCACCTCAGGGATGAGTCACAAAAGGTGGTTAACTTGATGAGCCATGGATCTCCCTCTTTAGGTAGTGGTTTCCTCCTCCCATGGAATACTCCTTGAAGATAGGTCTCCCTTCCATGATTATAGGGATCCTAACCTCTCCCTCTACCTCTATATAAACATGCCTTATCCCTTTATGAAAGCTAGCTAAACATATAGCCAAAAATATAAACTTGGAGAAGCGATACTATAGCTGAGTAATCACTATTGAGAAGGTAGAACCAAGGAGAATTCCGTAGAGAGAGCCCCGTCTGAATTCCCGATGAGCCTTTGTGAGATGCACTCCACTGGAACCCTGTTGGAGGAGACCGCAACATTGAATCTTGATTGTACTCTTCCTTCCTTTTTTAATATACTCGACTATGTTATTGGTTCCATCATTGTGTTGTGTTTATTGATGCAATTGATTTAGTCTTCTTCGACTGACTGATAGTTATGAATGCGAATAGTATGTTGTATATCGTCTTTGTTTCTTGTGTAAGTGCAGGTATCCGAGCGTGAGAATGAGAGGATCGTGATCTGTCAAACCAAGAGTGAAAGGCAGCCACTCTTTCTGATGACAAAAATAGCGTAGGACCTCTGGTAAGTTATCTATCAAATCTCTCTCCATTTGTTAACTAGGAATCGATGTTATAGCATGTCTTGTTTGTGGCTAGACCCACTCTAGGGCTAGTGGGATTGCCTCTGTCCACAGAGGGGATTTACCTCACCAACATACATGAATCATCTTGAATGGATTGAAGGTAATTTATAGGAGGCTAAAGAAAAAACATTGCCTACATCAGCATTACAGACTCCTATTGCAAAGGAGAGAGAAGGTAAAAGAGTTATATATGATCAGCCAACTCCAATGACTTATTCATCCAGCAAAGAGTTTAAAATGCATTACAAGAAGAATAAAAAGCTTAATACAAAGGTAAATCTTAGCAAGGAGTCAGATAAAGAAGTAATTATTATTACTGAAGAGACACCTTCTTCCACACAGGTGGGTGATAAAAGAACTTCTACTACTCCTACTACTTCTACAATTTCTAAATATCAGGAATCAACATCTTCTCAAGATCAACAGAAAGCCATTCGTACTAGTATAGTTGCTATAGGCGAGAAGGAGAAGATTGTCTTTGGCACCTTCAAAGAGATAAATTTGAAGAGTGAAATTTTAAATACCAGTACATACAACCAATTTTGGAAACAAAATCCCAGCTCACAAAGTAGGTTGCTTTCATCTTTTGTTTCAGAAAAGGGAGAAATTCTTTTTGCTTTTCTTCAAGCACAAATTCCATGGCCACAGTCAGAAGAAAATTATAAAAGGGCTACATTTGATTTTGATACAAAAGAGATACATTAAATAGATCAAATGGAGCTACACAATATAAATATGGTGAGATGATTTCATACACTCTCACTAACACTGCTATGATTTTATCAAAATTGCAAGTTTCATTGGCTAATGTACAATCACAGCTGAAAATGGAGAAGTTGTCTTCATTTGAAAAGGACACAAGAATAAAAAATCTGGAAGACTTGGTGATTAAAATTGGGTATGATCCATCCAATTTCATTGCAATAGAAGAAATCATCAAGAATAAAAATGCTGACATAGCATCCTTAAGGAAACAATTGAAAATTCTAGCCATAGAAGATCCTTTGGCTAAAGATATTCAAGAGACTGAATCTCAGAAGACAGAAATGATGAAATTGATTATAGAGAAAAATCTCAAATAAATCAGATGGAATCAGAGTTAGAAAAAATGATAAAGGAAAAAGAAGTAGCAGCAAAAGCATCAAAGGTTCCTTTAGAAGCAGTCCCCCTTGCAGTCATTCCTATAGCCACACCTACTACATCAAGTATTGTAGATGGAGCTGAGAAACTCACCAAAGTAGTTCAGAATATGTCCATTTAGGAAGAAGATATAAATAAATTACAGGATCATGTAAAATTATTGCAATTTCAGAAATCTAATGTTGATATTTCACATGCAGCTAAAGCACAAAGAGCCAAAACGTTAATTAAAAGGTCGCAGAAAGAGAAAAAAGAATCATCCATTGGAAATATTTTGTGCCAATTAAAAGAGATAATTTGGGCAGACATTATGATCTTTAAATGAGATTCAGCCAAGTATAAAAATCATATTTGAGAAAAAGGAGTTGATACAGAGGGAAAATGAGGCTATTACAACAATCTAAGCACAGCTGGGAGATAAGCTTGCTATATAAAACAAAATCATAAAGCTTCTGAATGCAAAAATCAAGTATGATTTGGATGATTTGGGAATATATGACAGAGCAAAACAACCCTGGAAGTGAAGAAGGTGATCACAAAGAAGAATTTTTTTCTTAAGCTTGAGGAAAAGCGTCACAGTCTGGAGGTCATAGTTCAGAGATTTTTCAGCGAAATAGAGCCTCTGACATAGAAAGGGTTGCCCTCTTTATTTTTTATTAATGATAAATTGATGACCAAAGAGGATTATTGGAGAATACTAAAGGAAATTTACAAATATACTGCCAAGTTTTCAAACATTAAAGGCACATTTACATGAAGGGAATTGTTGGGAACCCTGAGTAATGACATTTATATTCACTATGAAATCAAACACGTTTTTGTGGTGAGTCTAACTTTTGCTAAATACACTCAAGCAGATGAAGTTTACCATAAGGTAATGAAATTGGTCATCCCTAATGAAGAGCGTTGGGAAAATCTGTGTGAATTTCAAGGGTAATTAGTAAAAACAGAAATTCAAATATTTTCTAGATCAGCAGTCAACTGACAGTGAGCACAACCCGCAATTATCTCCTTCAACAACAGTTTTCAGTTAGAGCAACGCCATCACAGAGAGTTGAATTTATTTCCATGATGTAGTTAGAATTTAGTTAGCAAATAAAGAATTATCTGTTATGATAGCCCTTAATGTAACTATTGTAATTTTTCTTTTCTATAAAGACTTCGTTGTATGAAGTATTGTTGTTGGACAATCCAATTTTTAAGACTCTTTGTATTATTGTAGACCTTTATAAATTAAATCAAAGGAGTTGCAACAATTTTTTGTGAGATTCATGTGGTATTTTTTTTAGCACTGTGTCTTTCTCTATTATTTCATTTCCATTTCATTTTTTGTGTAAAAATATTATCAGTTTATAAACAGAATTATCGGTTACATCTTCTGTTTATTAATATTTCTACAATGTGTCTTTTCTTCTGATGAATGAATTCAGTAAAATGCTCATTCAGACCCCTGCCTTTTTCTACCACTATACACAAATGGAAAATTAATTATGTCAAATTGTTTGCCTATCTTTCCTTACTCTGTTCTCTGTAATTCAGTCTTTGAAATTAGTTTTAGTTTCACTAATCATAATTTTTGTACAGCAAGCAAATTTCTAAATAAATTTTAAAACATATTTAAATTATATCTAGCCTAAAATCTGGTACTCAGCCTAAAATTGAATATTTAAAATGTGACATAGAGAGATCCCTCTCTGGTTAGGTAGGGCTAGCTACCTAGATAAAATTTGGTTTGTGGTTACCTCTCTTCACTCCTATTTTCAGCCTAGGAGCTTGGGGAGAGTGATAACACATTGCAACATTGTTTTGAGGACTTTGTTGATAGCTTCTACCTGACCTTTGGACTGATGGTAGTATGGGGATGAAAGCTCATGAGAAAAACCAAGGTGTTGGGATAATTCCTGGAATATTTAGTTTTCGAAATTTTTCTCGTGATCATATACCAATTCCTTGGGAACATGGAACTATGTAATGACATGGTTGAAGAAAAACCATGTGGTAGTTTCTTTAGTGTTATTATATGTGGGTAGGGCTTCCGCCCACTTGGTGAAATAATTGAAGGCCACCAATATGTATTTGTGTTTTCTGGATGATGGGTGTTGCAGGTCATGAATTATATGCCCTATTTTTAGAAAGGGTCAATGGCAATGACGGGGTGTAAAGGAACTAGAAGGGCTCGTGCCTTATGAGCATATCATTTGAATCTCTCACATCATTTGATCGCTTGAATGTATTCATGAAAGAGGGTGGGCCAGAAGTAGCCGACACAAACGAATTTTTGAGCAGTGGCCATCCTTGAGAGGTGGTCGCCACAAGCCCCACTGTGATAGTCATTCAAGACCTTATTATCTTGGTTGTGAGTGAGGCACCTACAAAGGATGGTGTTTGTTATCACTCGGATTGAACCACATACTAAGAAAGGCAATTCCAAGGTAACCACAAACCACGCTTAGCCAAGTAGCAAGCCCAATTAGGAAAGGAGAGGGCTCTCTCCGTAAGGATCACAACCAATATGGATGAGTAAAGAAGATATTAGGCTAGGTATAGTAGCTCATGATTTTGATTTGATTGTATAGGGTTGTGCTGGATCAGAAGGAGTCAAACAATCAGGGCAAGGAAAATTAGGTCAAAATTTTCAAGGTGTTCTATGGAGAAAGTTAGGTACAATGGTTTAGCACTTTGGGATTTCGATGGTGGGATGATAAAGATAGGTGAGGATCTAGAAAGAGCATGGTAAAATCATGGTTTATTTCTAAACTGAAGAAACTATAGGCTCTGAATATTTACCCAAAACAGAGCATAGAATTATGGATTATGTTCATCAAGATTGAAAACATTCACTTAATACATATGAAATGATGGATGAAATAAACAAAAAATTATAAAAACTGAGTACAAAAGGAGAAACTAGAAGTAGACACCATATCACATGGATCCCATAAAAATAGCTACAAATTTGATTAATATTCCTGCTCATAACAGATACAAAGTGTGTCTCTTCAAAATATAAGCATCCAACTGAGTCCAACCCTTCCAAATGAGAAAGAAGAAGAATATATAGACCTAATAACCAATCTCTTTAGCCTTAGGAGGTAGAATCCATGAGATGAGGATCTATTCCAAGAAATACTGAACTGACAACTAGAGAATGGGGTGGTCAAAGTGACTCATCTAATTTAAGAAAAATGATTCACTACATGTCATTGAGGCCATTTACCTAATGTATCTACCCTAAGTAACATATAGAACACCATATGTTAGTATGAATCTTTTTTCGAAGTTTACAAAAAAAGACCACTTTAGCTATGCATAAATTATAGCCCTAACATCAAATATGGCTTCCAATATCTTCAGATCTGCAGTTAGTTGATCAAGACAAATGCTGCACAAATCTAGATCTATGCATAAAAAGACATTAAGCAGTGAAAATAAGGTTTTGCTCCATACATCCAATAGACAAGACAAGAACATTATTTTTCAAAGAATTTTATATTAAGGGCACCTGGGAGGAAAAAAATAAAGGTGTTTCCAATTCTCCTCAATGGGATGGGTTCTTGAAAGTCCTCAACACTTCAGATCTAGAAATTCTCTCTCTTGTTGGTGTAGAAAACTTAGACAAACATAGAACTCAAAGGGAGCTCACAAAGTGAAATAATAGAAAATTTGACAATGATAATGGCTCAAAGTCAAACCAAGAGTATAGATCCAGAGTGATCTAAGAGGCAGCAAAAGGTGAAGAATGGGAGCAAAAACCCTCCTACTTATAACAAAATATTGGGTCATTCTAGATCTTGGTGCATGATTAAAATAATATTAACCAAATCTAGATCCACCTTTTATGGAATATTTTATTATATTTTTTGGAGGGGAAAAGTATTTGACTTGGGTCAAATCCCTTTATTTGTAAATAATAAATAAATAAATGATTTATTTATCATTTTAAGGAAGTGGTTGAATGATAATTAAATAAATAATGATTTATTTAATTATTTATAAATGATTTAGTCATATTTAACAAGGAATATTATTTAAATAAGATTTAAATAATTATTCCTAGAAAATAAGAAGATAAATAAGGATTTATCTAACTAATTTCCTTGTTTTGGGTTAAATATGACCCGGAATAATAATTAAATTATTGTTTAATTAATTATTCCATGAGGAAAATCAAACAAATATAAATTTGTTTAATATTTCCTTTTGGGGTTTCTTGTTTAGACCATAAACAACTTAATAAATGTGTTTTATTAGGTTATTTTACATAGTGAAAGCAATTTTACTTAGAGTAAAATTGGTCTTACATGGTGTACTTGGGTATATCTAATGATAATAGGTTAGATGACCAAAAAATGGTGTAACACCATAATTCCATCATCAACCACTTATTACATTAGTAAAAAGTCAAATTTACACAAGTGGAAGTTAATTCTAAAAACTGAGAAAATTGACAAAACAGGCAAAATTTGTCCTAAGTGCAGCGCCAAGGAGGAAAAAATAGGTCTTCTTGTAGGTCATGTTTGACTGACTTCCTGATGTCAAAATTGAGCTCATGATAGCTCATTATAAAGCTTGTCTTGTCTATTTGTGATATCGTCTTTTTTTTCTTATTTGGAGTTGATTTGACCCCTCAAAACGACATTCTCTCAAGAGTGCCTCTAAGCGCAGCACCATGCTGAAAAAGAGGCAGAAACATAATTTTTTGGGTGTTTTTGACTCTTTTTCTTGACCAATTTTGCTCCAAATTCTTAGAAAAAGTACAGTGGGTATGTCCTCATCATTATGAAACCAATGATGTCTTCCTTTTTCTAATTATCTACCAAGGCACTGCGCTTAGGGCATAATTTCCTGTGTTTTTCTAAAATTGCCAAAACACTGAAAAATCTTCAAAATTTTTGAAACTTCTAAAACATTGTGGGATTGGCCCACAACTACATGTCAATTTTGAGCTTAAGAGGCTTCAGCAAGCATCTTGATTTTATTCCCTCCTTTCTTTCCCTTCCGGATCTTCCTCAATTTATCCTTCATCTGTTTGACCTTGATATTGCAAATTTTGTTCCGGGTCTGATAGTGATGGGCCATGTGCATAAGAATCTACTTGTATTTGTTGGCTTTCACCAGTAGCTTCTCTAAGTGAATTTTGACTCTCTCAAGTAACACTTCTCTGTTGTCTTCAATTTCCTTTGCCAATTGCTAGTCAATAGTCAAATTTTGAGTTTCTTGATCTTCTTGCTCTAAGGCTCTTTTAAGGCCTCTTGTCTTTGGCCTTTTCCAGATATTTTCAGCCTCCTCAAGGTCTTCTATGGCAGCTTGGTTGATCATGTTTTTCCTCCTCTATTGCAGAAACTTCATCTCCAAAAGGGTTTGTTTGTCTGTCAATTGTTTGTTCTCTTACTCTAGCGAACAGATGATGAATTTTTCCCTCTCAAGGTTGTTTTGCAACTCTCTGATGTGAGCCTCCTTTTCTTTGATGCCAATGTTTGATGTAGTATTATCATCAATCTCTTCAAGTTCTACTAGCTCAAAATTAGCTTCTTCCTCATGGGCATCTTCATGCTATTGATCTGTTTCTTCATGACTAACCTCTATGATTTTCTCCTTTCCTTTTAGTGCATGTTGTACATTCTTTGTTGATGAAGAAGGAAAAGCCCCTTCCACACCATGTGGAGAAAACATTTGCCTCTATGTTGATGAAGAAGGTAAGGCCCCTTCCACACCATGTGGATAAAACACTTGCCTCTCTACTTCAAACAGTTTTCTAAGCCCTGTCTGATATGTTAGACTACATTTTTTGACTGGCCCTGGTGATTTGACTTGATGCTTCCTTGTTTTTATAGTTGTAGGGCTAGTAGATGTCTCTCTTCTCCCTTGTGGCACTGGTGGAGGAATTTGGGGATTTGTGAATATGTAATTTGAAATAAAGGTATCCCAAGAGATTTTCAGTAGATATAGATGATGAAGCACAATGAGTTTGATGAGGGAGTGATGACAGAGGATGTTCATTTGCTGATGATATGCTTTCTTTGACACCAAGTATGCCATATATTCAATGTCCTGGAACAAGAAATATGGAATTTTCAACATCCTCACCATAGTGAAATGCATGAGTAGCCTAATATGGTATGTGTACAATATATAAAATCTGCCCTCACAGATAAAATATTTCATGATAATATTCATCATCGGTGCATAATTTCTAAGGAGGAAACTGAAGGGAAAAAGTTTTCTTCCTTCATTCTTGTACCTGGTTTTGAGATAGCGCACAAAATAATGATCATCCAGGTCCTATGCTTTATACCATCTCTCCCCAACATTTCAAATCCCTGTAGTATCATCAATGATGGCAATGTACAAGGCAAAAGTTACACCTGCAAGAGTTACCCTGTTATCATGGAGGTTTAGTATGAAGAGTCTAGTCAAATCAGGATGATGCTGAACTCATTCCACCTTTTCACAAAACTCATAACACCCAACATATCTGAAACAAGGCACAACTAAAGATGAATCCTCTAGCTCTCTAAGTTTTGTTGGATCTATTATGATGATTTTTCCTCCTTTATGTGGCCTTCTATGTTGTACAACCTTATTTTCCTCAAACTCATCATCACAATTTTCCTCCTCCATGTAATCTTTGTCTTCTCTCTCCATGCTTGTTTCTTTGGCACTTTGAAAACCTTGATTTAGCGAAGAAATACAAATTTGAATAATTTGGAAGATCTTGGAGGGTTTTTGGCCTAAGCGCAGCACCTCACCCAATAGTGCAGCGCCCTTCTCCTAAGCACGGTGTTGTTCAGTTTTACACTACTAGAACTTCCCTAAGCGTAGTGCCTAACCCAGGAGCGCAGCGCCAGGGAATTTCTTCATTGTTTCTCTCCTTGCTCGACTCTATTGCTCCAAAACATGTTTTTTCTCTTGGAAAATGAACAAATGAGGTTTTCTTTTGGCAAAGGAGCTTTTTATATCTTGCATGATTTTGACTTTTGAATGATGTGAACACACATTTTCCTTTTTTCTCAATAACCTTTCACAACACCTTTTGATGCTTTTGGTGATTTGGATTCTTTTACCTGATCTTTGTATCTTTTCGTGAAATTGCATTTAGCTAGGAATAGGTAGCTTTTTGGGTTTATTACATATAGTGATTTTAAAATTACATAAAATTATAACATAAAAATATCTCTGTTTTTATCTCAAAAATGTCATTTTTGAGATGAAAACTTACAAAAATTAAATGTAACTTTACATGGCAAACTTTATTGAAACAAATCATGAGTTTTATTTCTAGATCATCTTCACACCTTCTACTGTGCTTTATTTCAAATGAGACCATGCAATGAGCTGACCTAATGAAACCCTAGTGACCTAATAGAAAATAAAAATAGTTGTCTCAACGAGTGTTTTGAATAAAAGTGAAAAGAGAGCAGATTTATTTCCAGTATGATGAAGACATGGAAGAGGGTCAGTAGGCATATACTTGTGAAGGAAAATGGGACACTTGACAATGACAACCACCAGTGGAACAATTTTATATCATGACCTAATGGAATGATTGAAAATTTCTTTAGAATGGGACACCTAATATGCACATGAAAAGTGTGTTTTGATCCCTGGTGGAAGTATGAAAATAATGACACTAACATTGGCCTTATTGGGGATGGCAACTCCTTGGAGGTGTCAAGAACATCATAGATGAAGTGCCTAACCTTTGGGCCAATACGGTCAAACAATATAAAATATTTTAGACTCTAAAACTAACTCTAAAACTGAATAAGAATTGAATAAAAACTCTAAAAATAACAGAAAATCAACAAGCTTTATGGCCTTCACTTCAGGCCCCAAGCCTAAATGATTTTCTGCTCCAAATCTTGCAGAAAATACAAACTAGTATTTACAATGAAAGTGGAGAATTTTTTTACAAGTTTCATCTAAAATAGTAACGTTTCAAGAGCTTACCATTGACTGGTCCTCCTAAACATTCTTGTCCATTCATTTCTTTCAGAAAATAGGCATTTTGTCCTCGATAAGCTAAGATCTTGTATGATCCTTTCCATATATTTTCAAACTTTTGTGTCTTCATTTCTTGCATCCCATTGCAGCACTACATCTTCCAACTGAAACTTATCTACCTTGGTTTTGCGATCATAAATCTTTTTTATTTTCTCCTGAAGTTTGAAAGTAGTCTGAGAATCTTCCTCCTTGTTTGTTGAAGGTGAATCATTTGATTTATTCGACGTTGAATATCATCTTCCTCTCTCTTTTCTTCCTGTGATAATCTCGTGACATGGACTGCAAGTGATGTAGGAAACACTGTATCCATACCATAAACCAATTTAAAGGGTGACATACCTATAGACTTCTTCGTGCTCACTCTGTATTCCCACAAAGCATTGGTAAGCTTCCTATGCCAATTTTTCTTGTTCTCCTCCAACATTTTCTTAATGATATTAACTAAGGATTTATTAGAGGACTCAGCTAATCCATTTCCCTATGGATAATATGGGGTTGAATGGCCCAACCTGATGTTATACTTGTGAAAAAAATCAGTCATTTTCTTTGACTTGAATGCTGCTGCATTATCTGTAATAATCTTGTGAGAACAACCAAAACGAGACAAAATATTGGATTCTAAAAACTGAATAATTACCGTGTCCATAGCTTGCCTTGTAGGAATAGCCTCGATTCACTTGGTGAAGTAGTATATGGCTGTTAGAATCCATCTATGTTGCATTGATGATGTGGGATGAATTTCCCCAATAAAATCAAGTCCCCATTGCTTAAAAGGAGCATTTACTACAATAGGTTTTAGCAGAAGAGGAAGGAGTTTTCTTTTTCCCTGAAAAACTTGACATTCATGACAATTTGTGACTATTTTGTACAAATATGAAAATAGATTCGGCCAATAATACCCTGCTCTCAACACTTTATTAGCTATTTTTTTCCAAAACAAATGACCTCCACAATCTCCCCTATGGAAGTTATACATTACCTATTTAGCTTCATATTCAACCAGATAATTTAAAAGAGCACCTCCTAGATCTTTCCAATAAAGGGCACTACCTAGAATGAAGAATTTTTCAGATTTAATTTTAAAGACGTGCCCTTGATTTTTGACATTCCAAGAGGAGGACACAAGTGCTGAAGAACATACACTATATCTGAATACCATGGTGAAGTGAGAAACATTTCTGATACCTCTATTAGAATGCATCTTCTTCATCATATGACATTGTTGCAATAAGGTTTATGTCTAGAGCATGCAAGTTGGATTCATCCATGAGTTTGGCTAACCCTGCCCCTTTATCAGCTTGGTGGGCTTGATCTCGATATCATACTCTAGCATTGTTGTTATCCATTTACCTTGCCTTCCTTCTGGATCGGTCTGCGTGAGAACTTCTTTTATAGTTGCATTTGGAACATAAGCTATAGTGTGTGAATGTAGAATATAGACATGGAGATCCTTCAAGGCTTTTATTAAGGTCAAAGCTTTCTTCTCGATAATATTATAGCAAAGAGCAGCATATCTAATGGCTTGACTAAATAAATTAATGGGATTATCAACCTAATCCTTCTTTTTCATCAAAACCGCAGCCAAAGTGTGCTTAGATGCAAATGAAAATATTATAAAATCACTGGTATAATCTAGACTTACCAAAACAAGATTTGTAGTTAAAGCAAGCTTTACCAAGTTGAAATATTTCATAACATCATTGGTCCATTTTACACTACTGTCCTTTTTGAACATATTAGTCAGTTCATGCAAATGCTCAACCAAATTAGGAACAAATCTTCGTAAAAATTCATCTTACCATTGAAAGATTATATCTCCATTTTATTACGTGGAAAATATATTTGTTGAATTTCTTCTACTATGGAAGGATCGATGTGAATGCCACCTTTGGAAATTATGTATCGAGAAGTTTTCCTTCCTACATGGCAAAACAACTCTTTTTCGGATTCAAATAAATTCTGAACTCCCTGCATTTCTGAAAAACAATTCTCAGATGGTGTAAATTTTCATCATCAAAACCAGAAAACACTGTCAAATCATCTAAATACACCACTAAGAAAACATATTTCTCATTAGCAAAGGCTATATCCATCACTCGCTGAAAAGTAGCCCCTACATTCTTGAGTCTAAATGACATTTTGAAATACTGAAAGGTTCCCGACGGTGTTGTGAAAGTATTTTTACCTTGGTATTCTTCATGTACCAAAATATGATTATAACCTGAATAACCATCAAGCAACGACATTCGTGATGCTTCAACTACCCCTTGCAGAACATGGTCCATCTTAGGAAGTGGGTAATTATCCTTTAAAGACACTTTATTCAAATTCTGGAAATCAGTGCAAAACCTTATCTCTTCGGTTTTTTTCCTTACCAAAACCAAATTCGAAATCCAAGTAGAAAATCTAATTGGAACAATGATACTAGATTTATACAATCAATTTACCTCTTTTTTGATGGATGGCAATAGTCTTGGATTCATCCTTCTCAACTTCTGTCTGAAAGGTTTTTGATCTGGCTTGATGGGAATAGTGTGTTGAATAATATTTTTTTCATAGACCTTCAAATTTGCATAGTTCTATGATAAAATATCAAAAAATTTAGATAACAATTTGATGTACTTATATTTTTCCTTGGGAGATAATGTCTTAGACAGATTAACCATATCGGGCTTATATTTTGTCCTGATGTCTACGTCTTCCACACCCTTTTCTGTAGGAGTCAATGTTGGTTTTCTCGCCACATCATCATGATTAAACAGTTCTTCTAAAGGTATGAGACCTCTAGGAATAATATTATCTTTTAGCTGCAAAACATTAATCTGATTGGCCTCTATGTTTTGATCATCAAAATCATAAACATCATTAATAAAAGCATCTTTGAAATTTCCTTCATTCTGCAAAAAGCTAGTAATTTCTTTGTCATCCCAAAAAACTTGCCAGTACCTTAAGTTATTAGGAACACTAGGTCTATGTTTGACATGGATTTAAAATTTATTACTTGAGTTCATCAGAATTTTGAGATTACTTGCTACCATAGAAAGTGAACCTACAATGATATTTTGACTTCTTGGTACCATTGTTAATGTATATTTAGGAAACATTTTTAAGATATCCAAGACAACATTCCTATAAGCTCTCATTCGCAGATGCTTTGCTTGATATTCTCCTTTCACCTACTTTATCACAAGCTCAGAATCACCATAAATAGAAATTATTTTTGCACCAAGTTTCTTCAAAATTTTGAGACCTATGATCAATGCTTCAAACTCCGCTTGGTTGGTAGAACAGTCAAAAGCCAATTTATAAGGGCATTCTCTAACGTTACTTGGAATTCCACCTGACTTACAAACAAGACTTCAAATCCAAATACCAATACCTGCACCTTCCTTACCCAAAGCACCATCGAAATCCATGCTCCAAAGGCAATCTTTGTGTTCTAGATGTTGAAACTTGAATATTGGTTATGATTTACTTTTGTCAGTCACCTCATTTTTTTGATCTGCACTGAGTTTATTTTATTCTAAGGGATGTTCAGAAGAAGTCACCATTTCTTTCTCTTTATCAAGAACTGCTCTAAAAATCTCTGAAACTTCTGGTACATCCTCTATCTCTACTATCTGATTACTTACATAATTCAAACTACCATCATTATACAAAATAAAATATTCTAGATCTGTATGTACAAATTTTATTGGATTATTTATGGGCTTATCCTTACTAGTGATCATGTACTTCATTTTATTTTCCCAGTACAATTTCCTTGATTGCCTGAAAACAAGAATAGTAGCATAAGAGAAGTCAAGTTGTAAAGTACCTTTGAGTTTGGCTCCCCATGATCTAGACAACAACATGTCGAATTGAGGCGGTATATCAACCACCACCACATCCATTAAGACATTCTTGGCTGGGATTTGGTCTAAGGAAACCACTAAATCTTTAATAATACTAATGTAAAGAACTCTACCATAATCAAACGAACAAAAATCATGATACGGTCAGGTGATATCCATGCCCATATTTTCCATAATAGTCTTTGGCATTAAATTGTGAGAAGCCCAGAATCAATCATAGCATTATGAAGTATGTACTCATGTATTCTAAGGCTTAAATAAAAGGGGGGAACTTCACTCTCTTCTAACTGACCATCTATAGCTAGACCGAAAAATGAGCTCAGGGTGGTCATCTTCAACATTAACCATATCGGAAAAAGGATCAACTAACAACATTTTAGACACCTAATGTTTATAGTGACTATTCTTTACTAATTATGTCAAAGGAATAGACACTTTCAATTTAGCTATTTCATTTTCTAAATTAAAAGTTGTGACTTTATCTACCTCTTTGGTGATAGTATCTCTTCTATCATTTTGATCCTTTGTTAGATTCTCTTTTTTTTGAGTGTCCTTCTCTTTAGTAGCTGAGCTTGTTGATGGCTGGTTGACTTTGCTATGATTATGATCCACATGCTCTTTACCCTTTTTCTGATTATTCGAAAGATCATTTTTTGGCTGGGCCTCATTTCTTTTCTGAATAGGATTAACAAGTACATCTCTGATCCTTAAAGAATATTGTTTATGTTGTGCACTTAAAGCATTCATATATCCACACTGGTAATCATTGGATTCAATTTCTAAATCATCATCATTTGCCAAGATATAGTCCTCATCTTTTAGAATATCCAAATTTTCAGTATACTCTTCATCTTTAGTCAGAAACATGGGCAAACCATCTACTGTAAAGAAATTATTTGTTTTGACCCCCGGATCTTCATATTCTTCCTCTTCCACTCCTTGAACATAATTCCACTACAACGGGGTCTGAATATATTGTTGTTGTATTGTTTGGTTAGGTGCTTTCTTCTCTCTTTGCTTGATTCTAAACTGAGGCTGCTCCTGCCCTCTAAAATTTGGGTTCTAGATTTGTGTTTCATGTCTATCTAAGATAGAAAATTGATCAACCATTATTTCCATTGTTCATAGTAATGAATCCATTTTAGCATTAGAAGTAGATGTATCCTCCTTGACGGTCACTCTCTTTTCATATCTCATCCTTGCTCTTTTGGCTAGCAAATTCGCTTCCACACTTACAACATTCTTTTGCATATCTTCTAAAGTTGTAGGATCACATTCACGTAACTGATATGCCATATCAGTATCAAATCCATCCGGAAATTTGAATAAAACAAAACCTTCTGGTGGTTTGATATGTGTAGGAAGAGCATTGTACACTACATTAAATCTCACACAATAATCTTGCACAGTCTGGCCAACATTTATTTTGATGTTCTCATATTCGGATATAATTTGAAGGGGATTTTTATTTTCTTCCCATATTTCTACAAACTGTCGATTCAAAACTTCTAAAGTGTCAATAGTGGCTACTGGTAGAGCTCTGAACCATTTTATTACTTCCCCTCCCAGACTTTGTGCAAACAACCTCATCTTCACATCCTTGATATCAATTTCATGAAGATAAAAGAAGTCATTCATCTTATCTGCGTGCTTTTAGGATGTCATAGGCTGATTATTGTCAAACAAAGGGATTTTTTTTTGGTAATATTGGGGCATAGCACCCGGGTTCTAAGGGAGAAAAAGGGGGGCATATCTTGTGGCCATGATGATTGGAGGTGGAGGATTTATAACAGGGATTTGGATGCTTGATGTAATCAATGGAGGATTGGTCACTGATTGAGTAGTATGAACAGTAAATGAAGTGATGGTAGAAGAATTTGGGATCTGAGGTCTTTTTATTACCCAAGCATTTATTTGCGAAGAATATTTCTGCAGATCATTAAGAACCTGTAAAGTTGTGACCCTTATCGTGACCCTGATTGTGACCCTGATTGAGAATGTGAAAATAGATCTTCAACAGGAATGTGAAAGGAAATAGAGGAATCAACAATTGTTTCGTCAACCCAACTCAAATATTTGCTCTGGAATAAGTTCTGTTCAAAATTTATATCAAACTCAATATCTTGCAAGTTTTCTAACTTTCCAAGGAATGAATTAGCTCTGGTAATGGAACTTTTCTCTGACTGATTTCCAGCTGAACTAGATGTCTCCACAAAAGTTTTGGATTTTTTTCCTATGTTCTGAGGATCACTAACAATCACTAGTAGAAAATGGCTAATTAGTTACTAAAAAAACGACTAAAATTTGCATATAAATGACTATTTTTCGGTCGGTGACCAATAGTAGCTAATTTACAGTATCTTATAACGCGACTAACTTTTGGTCGTTTTTAGCTTACTCAATTTTTGTGTCAATGCATATCATGGAAGGGAAATCGGTAAGAAAAGGCCTGTGTGCCTATCCTCAGCAGTCTTTGTCATGTCAGATGATCTTGTAACGCAAAATCTCAGCAATCTGAAGACTATAAATTTGTTCTACTAGTCTGGTTTCCCATCAGGCAAATCAATCAGGCAACCCAGTAACACAACGACATATCAGATGTAACTTTTTGATAGCGTGATGAAAAGGCCAACCTACAACCTACACATACAGAGAGTTTATGGAGAGTGTTACCCCTCACATAACACGAGGCCTTGTCCAAGAAAATCATGTTTGGAAGAAGTCTGTTTTGGAGCTAATACACTATTGCTTTCATGCATATGTGTTAATGGACCACCACCTTTTAGGATCTTCATTTCATATTTGGAGGATTGCTAGGATGTTTACCTTAAACACTAAGCATTATTTTTTTAGGTATCCTAGTGTAAATTTCACCTTTGGATGTTTCTCTCACATGGATCCATTCATTTTCACATATTTGGAGACATGTCACATCATCCAATGTATGTAGATTTGGAGGAGTTACATGTTTGCTAAGGGTTTTGTTTAGCATGATGAGTGTCTTGAATATTGTTGGTGTGTTCACATGTGCCATGGCACACTTCTTGGATATGAATTCATCGTTATGGCAGAAGGCATATGGTTCTAACTTATTTTTGGATAACATGCCACCCTTTATGCACACATTCCTAAATTGGCCTACCTACTTTTCATGTATTAGGAATGTAGTTGGTTTACATGAATGAATGTATCATTTATTTGATAGATCACTCCCACAGTATTGGTTTGTCAGTGACGCCCCCGTGTGTATTAGATGGGTTGAATCTATTTTAATGGTTAAAAACATCATAACAGAGGAAGTAGTGTTGAACAATCCTAAGCAAACCTCAAATAGTTGACTGCAGAGACAGACCTTGCTAATTGCAAACATTAAGAGTAGTCATCACTTAAGCTCGGACCAAGTCCTGGACTAGTGGAACATTCCTGTGCAGGCATAAACACAGAGAAGAGTTCAAAGGATGCCAAGGAAGGAAGGTTATTTAGGCATTTTCAGTGTTAAGGTTTAAGCTCATACTTGCTAGAAAGGCTCGGACAGAACAGTGATTTCATAACTAACTTGTCAACAGAACTGTGCATGACTGTTTAAAGGAAAAGAGGCCTAGTCTAAGGCTCTCTCTTCAAGCTACAAGTTGACAGTGCAACTAAAGGCTCACAACAGCTCAGAATTGTAGGCTCAATAAGACAGTCACATTTGAAAAAGGTTGAGACTATTTTTCTTTGATTAAGGCTTCCTCCATTATGACAGTAGACAGATGTGAGTTTCTTGTGGGTGTAGAACTCAAAGAACAATCACCCACAGTAATATCGCAAATTTGGACCTAGTCCTGTAGCTTGTCATTATAGAAGTTTTTTGCTATTACAGTGAAGAATTGTGTACAGTCACTCACCTTGGACTGTGGAAGAAACATGATTTGGGTTGGCAAGAAGGCTTAACACCTATACTCTCTGACAGGGCTGAAGTAGTGAATCTTGGATTGAAGTATAGAAGTTGACAGTCACCAAAGGAAACTCAGACTATACTTTGACAAGTGTATACTTAGCCTATGTGTTAATGAACCACCACCTTTTAGGATCTTCATTTCATATTTGGAGGATTGCTAGGATGTTTACCTTAAACACTAAGCATTATTTTTTGAGGTATCCTAGTGTAAATTCCACCTTTGGATGTTTCTCTCACATAGATCCATTCATTTTCACATATTTGGAGACATGTCACATCATCCAATGTATGTAGATTTGGAGGAGTTACATGTTTGCTAAGGGTTTTGTTTAGCATGATGAGTGTCTTGACTATTGCTGGTGTGTTCACATGTGCCATGGCACACTTCTTGGATATGAATTCATCGTTATGGCAGAGGGCATATGGTTCTAACTTATTTTTGGATAACATGCCACCCTTTATGCACACATTCCTAAATTGGCCTACCTACTTTTCATGTATTAGGAATGTAGTTGGTTTACATGAATGAATGTATCATTTGTTTGATAGATCACTCCCACAGTATTGGTTTGTCAGTGACGCCCCCGTGTGTATTAGATGGGTTGAATCTATTTTAATGGTTAAAAACATCATACCAGAGGAAGTAGTGTTGAACAATCCTAAGCAAACCTCGAATAGTTGACTGCAGAGATAGACCTTGCTAATTGCAAACATTAAGAGCAGTCATCACTTAAGCTCGGACCAAGTCCTGGACTAGTGGAACATTCCTGTGCAGGCATAAACACAGAGAAGAGTTCAAAGGAGGCCAAGGAAGGAAGGTTATTTAGGCATTTTCAGTGTTAAGGTTTAAGCTCATACTTGCTAGAAAGGCTCGGATAGAACAGTGATTTCATAACTAACTTGTCAACAGAACTGTGCATGACTGTTTAAAGGAAAAGAGGCCTAGTCTAAGGCTCTCTCTTCAAGCTACAAGTTGACAGTGCAACTAAAGGCTCACAACAGCTCAGAATTGTAGGCTCAATAAGACAGTCACATTTGAAAAATGTTGAGACTATTTTTCTTTGATTAAGGCTTCCTCCATTATGACAGTAGACAGATGTGAGTTTCTTGTGGGTGTAGAACTCAAAGAACAATCACCCACAGTAATATCGCAATTTGGACCTAGTCCTGTAGCTTGTCATTATAGAAGTTTTTTGCTACTACAGTGAAGAATTGTGTACAGTCACTCACCTTGGACTGTGGAAGAAACATGATTTGGGTTGGCAAGAAGGCTTAACACTTATACTCTCTGACAGGGCTGAAGTAGTGAATATTGGATTGAAGTATAGAAGTTGACAGTCACCAAAGGAAACTCAGACTATACTTTGACAAGTGTATACTTAGCCTTTAAAGGCTCAGTCCTATAGCAAACATTTTTTCTAAGGGCACCTTCAAAATCCCTCATGAAGTAGTCTTGGAATAAACAAAAGCAATGGTTGAAGTACTTGCCGGAGTAGCAGCATTATAAATCACTTGGAACAGTCATCTCCAAAGAAAATATTTGAAGATACCTTGAAGATATTATGGGACATTCCTTGATCTAAGTGTCGAAGCCTTGTGAAGACTAAACCTGGACAAGACATCCCACCAGAAGGCTCACTACATCTCGGAATTGCAGGCTCAATAAGACAGTCACATTTGAAAATGGTTTAGACTGTTTGTCTTTGATTAAGGCTTCCTCCATTACAGCAGTAGACAGGTGTGAGTTTCTTGTGGGTGTAGAACTCAAAGAACAATGACCCACAGTAATATCGCAGTACTTGTTGGATTAGCAGCATTATAAATCACTTGGAACAATCATCTCCAAAGAAAATATTTGAAGATACCTTGAAGATATTATGGGAAATTCATTGATCTAATTGTTGAAGCCTTGTGAAGAATAAACATGGACATTGGAGCATCTTTTTGAAGTTTCTTGGAGAAAAATTGATATACATCTTGAAGTTGGTCTTGGAGATATTATTGGAGACCATGATGCGTTGAAGCCATCATGAGGTGACTTTGGAGATCTTTGGTTGGGTATCATGAAGAGCAGTGGCGACAGTGTATTGGAAATTTGCAACTTCGTTGTGTATCAATGCCATTACATTTATCTTGTTTTTGGTAAAAAACAAGTCACTGTGGCAATTTTTTGGCTTTGTTATTTGTGTTTCTAATGGTGGCAGGGTTATCATGCTTTCAATAGAGTTACAAACCCAATCAACATTAGAGTACCCATGTAGTCTTACATCTTCGACAATATATCTCAGTCCAAAATTGATGGTCCCATGCAGTTATCTCAACACATGCTTTGCAACAATCCAGTGTGCATGTGATGGCTAAATCTTATAGTGGCTCAGAGTACTGTCCACAAAACATATGTCCAATCTAGTGTTTTTTGAAATGTAACTAGTTTTAGTCTTCATAATTTTAGTTGAGTCATGACTTGATGTAATTATTGATGTACTTGACAAAAGAAAAGAAAAGAAAATTTATTTGTAAAAAGGAAAATTATTATGGGTTTTGTGCCCATTATGTTTTGGTCCTAGGTCAAAGCACCCATTGAGTGCTCTAGGGGTCTTGTTGTCAAGGTCATGATGGTCTAATCCTTGGAAGACCCATGTAACAAGGAAATAAATATTATTAATGTAATATCTAGAAGTCTCCAAATGATGAGTCAGTCATCTCTCTTCAAGTTTGCCTAGAGAGAACTAATTTGCTCTCTTGGAAGCCTATATACAAGAAGAACCTCAGTTCTCTTGGGACACACATCGAACTCAAGTTATCTCTGAATCTAAAGTAAAGTGAAGTCTAATCCAGTGATAATGTGGAGGAAGAGGAGTAAATCTCTGTGGAAGATCTCAAAGAAGAAAAGGAAGTTGAACTCAGTCTCTGCCTGCTCTCATGTTTGAGTTCCTTGGAAGAACCAGGGTTTCCTTAGTCATCATTGTGCAGAGATATGGCGTGAGTTTCTCGCTGGCTCATCATTTGGAAGCTCTGGTGTTGGGTCAAGGTCAAGGTCTTGGAAGTCTTCATTGGATAGATTCTATAAGAAGATATTTTGTGGGTTTTCCTCTCGAGGAGAGATTTGGCCCTGGCTTGCAGCCTACATCTGGTGTTCTTGTGTTTGCATTGTGATATTCTATTGGAATTTTTCTTGATGATAAAACAGAACTAAATAACAATACTAATACTCCAAGTTAACTCACAAGAAAGTGTCAAGAATTGCCAAGAAATCAAGTAATAAATTCTATATCTTTTTTGCCTTAGATTTCTCAACATGATATCAAAGGTAAGGCTTTGGACAATGGGCAGAAATAAAATCAGTTTGGCATTACTATACCTCAAGAAAGATCGAGTTCCCTAGACCGAAATTGTGGAAGCAAGAAGTAGAAATTCTGGGCAGTTTTACAAAGCCCTAATTACAGAGATTAGGCTGCAGGTCCTATCAAGGATAGAAAAGGTACTGAAAGAGAATTTTAGCTCTGTTTCAAGAGACTGAATGAGTAAGGGAAGAACCCTCTCAAGATCGCACTCTCTGGCAAGTATTTTTGCTTCTCCATCAGCTCTAATCTCTGATTATAAGCTGCAGACCTATCCACTGGAGATCAAGGTCATAAATAAGTCTGTTTCTATGGAGCGAAAGGATAATCAATCCCATCAAAGCAAGCTGCATTCTATGGTATAGGAGCAAAGTTCAAAAAGTCTACAAATATCTCCAAATCTCTGGTATGCATATCCTGTTTCTGTTACAAATTGTTTTGGGCATTAGAAGGTGTCAAATGCATATCTAGAATCCCTTGAAAGAGACAAAATCATCTATGGTATGGTTCTGTGCATTTGTATGCCCTAGAAGAAGTGTCAAATACTCTTTATACCTGATTCAACCTCGTAACTAATTGTCTTGATGATAAAACAGAACTAAATAACAATACTAATGCTCCAAGTTAACTCACAAGAAAGTGTCAAGAATTGCCAAGAAATCAAGTAATAAATTATATATATGTTTTGCCTTAGATTTCTCAACATGATATCAGAGGTAAGGCTTTGGACAATGGGTAGAAATAAAATCAGTTTGGCATTACTATACCTCAAGAAAGATCGAGTTCCCTAGACCGAAATTGTGGAAGCAAGAAGTAGAAATTCTGGGCAGTTTTACAAAGCCCTAATTACAGAGATTAGGTTGCAGGTCCTATCAAGGATAGAAAAGGTACTGAAAGAGAATTTTAGCTCTGTTTCAAGAGACTGAATGAATAAGGGAAGAACCCTCTCAAGACCGCACTCTCTGGCAAGTATTTTTTCTTCTCCATCAGCTCTAATCTCTGATTATAAGCTGCAGACCTATCCACTGGAGATCAAGGTCATAAATAAGTCTGTTTCTATGGAGCGAAAGGCTAATCAATCCCATCAAAGCAAGCTGCATTCTATGGTATAGGAGCAAAGTTCAAAAAGTCTATAAATATCTCACATACCAGTTGAAGCAATCGTAGCTGAAAACTCAGAATCGTGTTTACTTCCCTAACCCTGCTCCTCCAGTCCAAGCCAATCGAACCAAAACTCCAACCAAAGCTCAAAATCAGATTTTCCTATTCTCTCGTGCTCCTCCGCGCTCTGTCTTCCCACCTTGCTCTGCTCCAAATGCACCTTCATAGACCAAATAGACAAAAGCAGTAGGCTATCGACTGTGGTAAGGCTATTGACTTCAAAAGCTGGTGAGGCACGCTTCCCTGAATGAATGAATCTATCAATGCGTGCATCCGGCTCCATCCACAGCAGCTAACTGGCACCCCATCCTTTGTATGATAATGAAATGCATCTATTACACAATCTCCAAGAAGCTTATAGATCTCCAAGCGTATAGAGATGAAAGTGTAGATGCCGAGTAAAAGGTGGACAGTACCTCAGACTAAAAGGGAAGGTGAGTTGTGCTCCAAATGCACCAGTCGAACCAAAACCTTGCTCTGCTCCAAATGCACTAGTCGAACCAAAAATTGCATTTTCAAACCAAAAATCGCATTTTCCCCTTCGCGGTCTTTGCCTTCTCGCCTTTCCACGACTTTCCTAACTCCGCTTGGCCATAAAAATTTTAAAAAAATACCTCAAAATATAAATATTTTATATAATAAATAAAAAAACCCCTCCCCTCTAGTTATAAAGGCAATATAATGTTTTTTGATTTTTTGATTTTTTTTACCCCAATATGAACGCACGTGATATAATATTGGTTTGTGAGTGACACCCCCGTGTATGGTGCCCTCCCACCATATTTCTGTGCTTTCATTCGTCACTCAACTCAATCAAATGGGTATGCCACCATTTCTTACTTGTCCGCAACCTAACCAATCACTGCATTTCTAGTAGATCCTATAACACCATCGACATCTCGGCCATTGGTTTGATTGGGGGAGGGCGAAAGTGAGGAGGATGAAGAAGGGCCAATAGAATAAAATATGTCATCATGGAAATAAATTTCCTACCTGATAGATAGATATCAAGTGAATAGGCAGAGTAGAAATAGCAAATGTGCTATACCAAAATAAGACTCATGAAGCAAGTGTGGTTCACTTGTAATATCTTCCTTACAAAATCTGGGTATCAAGGGTTGAAAAGCCCAGCGTATAAGTAGTAAGATACGAGTTATATGAGCTATGGAGACACGAGCTAGAATGAGGTATTGCCAATAGAATAGCAGCATAGTTAAATAGGCCTTCATAAAGAGAAGATAGTTTATGTATAAGAGCCTCCCGAGGCCTTAGAAGCAATTTGATTATCCAAAACTAGCAAATTAGAGTAAGCTATCAAGCCTCATTTTCTCTACTCAAGGGGTAAATATTGATCCTAAAACACTTTAAGCCATAAATACCGTTCCTCTGCTCGCTAAGTGAACTATTCCATTTCACACATGCACTACCCAACTATCTAAGCGGAAGCGGGTCCTCATTTTGCCGGGAAATATGAATCCCATTTTTCATCGGGGTGTTTTCTTCTTCGAAAGGAAGCTCTGGGAATAGAGTATTAAGTAAGTCAGAAAGCCTGCTTGCACAAGCGAGCACAAGAAAGGGAGTTCTTATTAAACACGTGTAATGGAAGTCAGAAGAGGTTTAGAATTGAAATATTATTGAGCAGGCTGAACGGAAAAATAGAGAGGCTCGCTCATATGAGGAAGAAGCGCACTTTGATATCGTCCTGACCCCCTTGTCAAAGCAGTCAGTGATAATTCTTTCCAACTTGATATACCACCTGAATTGGGAATGAAGCCAGTCTTAAATGTTTGGCTTATAATGACAGATGTATCAAACCGAGCTTGGTTGGACTTGACTGCAAGTGTTCTATATGACCTGTTTCAGTACAATTAAGAATATTTCTAAATAATGAACCATTTAGGTAATTCGTGGACAGATTCCTAAAGGTCTCGATAGCAACAACGTAATGGATGGGTTAATCATAAATTGCAACATCGGAGTAACAGGTATGAGGTGGCTAGCTTTTGGAAGTACGGCTCTAGGTGGTTGCTTTATTCGGGTAGGTCGACTTTTCGTTGATCCAGGTAGTGAAATTTCTTCATAATCTGTTTTCCTAGTTACACTTGAGTTTACCTTATTCAGTCAGATGGGTAAGGAAAGACATCGGTAAATTGAAAAACTACTTCTTCCTAACTTGCTCCAAAGTAACGAAAAGAACGACAGTAAAATGACCTTGACTCGTCAATGCGGAATAAAGCCCTTGTAAAGAGTCTTAGGACCTACCAGCTTGACGGTCTTCATAGCACAGTCAAGGGCTTCAGAATAAGGTGCCGACTCCTGGTAGAACACTGTACAGATGTCTGGCTCCTGGTAGAACGCATATTTGCCAGCAGTAGTCCAGAAGATACCTTTATCTGGGGCGTTCTGTCACCGTTTTGTCAATCTTCCAAGTTAAAAAAGAAAACCGAATCGCAATTTCTCTGCAAGAGCTTAGGGATGTCACTGAAATTTTCCGTTGGATATCTTCTAGATAAACTGCCAACACAAAACCATGGTAAGTTGTTTCGGATCTGGTGTGTACTGCTTCAGTTTTGCCGAACAGATGGAATCCTAACCCCACATGATATTCCTCCCTGTTTCTGCAAGGTAGATCTCATTTCCTCGTAGAGAACGTTGGGCAGTTTTCTCTTTGGGTCTACATCTTTCATAGGAAGGCAACCATAAAAACAAGATAAGTGACTTCTGATTCAGTACATTCGACTCTTCCTATTAAATAATAAAAAAACATGAATCGATAGTAAACTGGAACAAACAAAACTCGATCCATAAAATACAAAACCCATATATTAAAGCCACGGTAAACTCTAATAACATGCAAGGAAACAAGAGAGTTTGACATATTTCTCTGGGGAAAATGGAAGAACAATAGCCTAACGGGCCTCTCACCTAAGTACTACATTTTTTCAACAGACGACTAGGGTTTAAGAGTGAAAAGAAATTTGCGTCAAGAGACTGAACCTTGAAAATAATTAGACAATGGTGTCTTAGCCTCCTCGGCCTCTTCGCTACCAGTGCCTTCTTGGGAGACCCTCATCAAATCTTTGGCCTCTGGTGAGTGAGTGGATGACCTTCATTACTGCAATTCGAGCGCTTGTCTAGAAGTATTATGAAGTTGTGAAAAGAGATGGAGGCTTTAGGGATGGGCCATCGCCCCAAGGGTGGGGAATATTGTTCAGATTCGTTTTGTGGAAAGAAATCACCACGATTGAGGTACCCCTTCTCTTTCCCTGTACAAACCGTGCAACATGAGAGAAACGAAAAATTTTGATCTTTGAAACTTTTTATATTTTGACGCTGCAATAGGAGAGAAATGAGAAAATTAGATATTTGAATTTTTTTCGATATTTTGATATGAAATGCTTTTGTTTTTCTTGTCACGGAGAAGACATATATGAAGCATAGAATCCAACTTAGCGGTGAGTGGGAAGGCATGGTCGAGGATTAGTTTTTACAAAGTTTTAGCATGGAGAAAAGTTCAACAAAATTTGAAAAATTATGAATTTACAGAAGTAAATATGTAGGTTGAGTATATAAGGTTAAAGAGTCATCTCATATGTTTTTTGCGCCTAGTTTTCTAGATAATTTTTATATCTCTCTAAATAAATTGACTTTTTTGTAGTCTATTTCTGTGTTCAGTGGTTTATAGTTGGTAAATTCTCTATTATAATTTTGAGTTTTTTGAAGTCACTCTAGTTTCCTATATATGCAAGGTCTATAATGTACTTAAATAGATTCAATATTAGGGAGAAGTTGTAATGTAGATTGCATTTGTTATTAGTGTTTGGTGTTCACTCTACATTAGAGTTATGTAATACTATGCTTGTTATTAGTATAATGGAATACTATTCTACCTATGTGTTTGTATTTGTACTATATTTGGGTGATATATGTTAGCTTTTATTCATAATGATGTTAGCTATAGTGGTATAAATGGATGCTAATAATATCATAATGAATGTGATCCTCACTAAAATATTTAACATTTTGCACTTTACTTATTGGGAATTATTATATGTGTCTCAAGTGAGACCTTCTTGCCCTTATAAGATGGAATATATTGGGACATTAGACAACAATAGGCCATATTTAGAAACATTCCATTAACCTTCACTCTATGATAAATCCAACACTCAATAATGGGAAATAATTGTCTAAAATATTTGAAATATGGTAGATGAGTTAAATTAGGGTTTAATGACCGAGGGTGTTGGGTTTAACCTACAAAATGTCTTCAAGCGACTTGAATGTTTTTAACCATGACCCTAAATTTCCCCTAAGCTTATTTAAGATGAAAATTATTCTTAGAAATGGGTTGGGAAAGGTAGAAGGTGACATTAGGAAGAGGTTCTTGAGGAAAAAAGTCATTTTATTGGCTCTTGGGAAAAATGGAAAGAAATATTATTCGGACTTTGTTTGTCTATGTTAATGTATAATTTCTACCTCAGGAGAGATAAATTTTTCACTAAGGCATATGGTAATTGGAGTAGTTAAATACTACTCAAGTATTGTCTAAGTGGATAGAGGAGGATATGGTATACTTAGCCATATTGGGGTACTAAGCTCCCATTAGTAAGCTTGACATTTTATTTGGATGAAGGTGGTGGTGTAAGCCAAAGAACTTACAATTACAAAAGTACTAGACTAAGTTTGATATTATAACAATTGATGACATTGTTGGGTAGAGTATAGTTCTTGATTGAATCTTAAATTAGTTTAAATCATGTGTTCTAATTGAGATAAATCCTTGATTGGAGGGAAAAGCATATTTGAAGGTGTACCTGGTAGGGATGAAAAGAAAACATTCTATGTGATTTCCCTCCACAATATACCATTCATACAACAAATATATTAATATGCCCTAGTCTTACATTGATAATTGCTTTAGGAGATAGAGGCATGAACTAGATCCATCCTAACAGTGGCAAGAGAAAGGAATGCACTAACAATTTTCCTTGTTGACGCAAAGGGATGTTGTTAAAATGTATGTTTCTAGGATTTTGTGTGGATTTGATTAGACAAATTGTGTGACAAGAAAAAATCTAGAAAAAACTGCTATATCAACTAGCTTTTTCCAAATAATAACCATAACCATTTGATCTTCAATATTGTAAGCATAGAAAATATTGTTTTTACTTCTTAGATGATTACCAAAAATAATTAATTTCTTCATACATAACTCCTCATCATAACCATTGAAAGAGTCAAAGAAATGTCTTACAACTTTTGTTTTACCTAGAGCAACTTCTTCAATAACGGACCCACTATGACCTCAATGTTCAATTCTTATTGCATCCCAAACCTGGAAAACAGTAGAAATAAATGACCACTTGTCATATAAATATGAACTTTACTTTCAAAAAAAAAGGTTTAAAAAGAATGAACTTAAGAAAAAATGAATGCATTTCCTCCACAATAAAAAAAGGTCATTTCCAACAAAATAAATTTAATTTAGTCTAGGTTTTATTAATGTCAAGCCAATGTATGGTTGCACTTCAATATGTAGACAAGTGCAGAGACCATTTCATGAATAGATTTTATGTTTTTGGTGGTGATTTTTGAAGATCTATTAACATTCAACGTTTCTTGAACAATGAGATGAAAATTTGTCTTTCTATTGTTTTCCAACTCTAAGTGGATGAGGAAATCAACTATGGGTTGAGTCACTATTGTGGTCACTGGCGAATCATCTAGGAAAGCATAGTTTGTTCTCAACAGTATTACTTTCCAAGATATGGCATCTGATCCTCGTAGAGGTATAGATAAGATCAATGTTAGAGACATGTCTACATTGTTTCGAAGGAATTTATCTTCTCTGATTGAAGATGAGAAACATAGATGAATTTAAAAAATAGTTTGCAGCCTTTTATTTTATTTTGTAATTCTTCCTTTTATAGTTGACCATTTTGCACAATACAGGGTGCCTTGTGAATATTTCCTTCGATTTTAATGTGAGCTCAAGTGCTTACAAGATGAGGATCCTTCTTGAATACGAAAATGGAGATGGCGACCTAAACTAGGTGGGTGCTTTACAGAGTTAATTAATTTCCCATTGTATATACTACATTTAATAATGCAATAATATTATGCATGGGTTACAAGTTCTTATAACGGGTTTGTGTTTCACTTCTCTTCAGGGAAACCCCAATACACGGAAACCAATGCAACAAACATGGGGTGAAAATTGGGCTTTGAATAGTGGCCCTTTATGTGTTGTGTTCTCAATTTGCCTCACAACCCTCTTAGCAAGGAAGAATCTCATTATAGATAACGTTATTCTAGAGAATTGGCATTGAAATTCTACATACAATACCGATGACAACAATCAAGCACTATAACTTTCTTTTCAATGTCATTTTCATCTTTTCCTCACAATACTTGTTTGTTATCAGTATCTTGTCCATATTTAGCCTTTGACTTAATTTACCACCCAATTAGGGTAACATTCCAAAACAACCTAACTCTTCGACCATGTCGCATGGTCTTTCCCTGATGAGTTAGTCACCCTATCAAGTGCCCCCTTCAAAGGGACTTGGGCCTAGTATGGAAAAAATGGGAGTTGATCACCCTACAAAAGGCCCTCAGTCAATCTTTAAATGGGCCTGAAAAAAATATTAAACCGCATCACCCTTCACAAAAACTGACAATTCCACCCATCAACCATGGATCCAACATCTTCGAAACCATACAAAGGCAAAGCCCCTGTGAGGGAGTTGCATCAATCCCACAAACAATTTTTCGTTCAAATTTCCTCCCACTAAGGTGTGCTTTATCCAACATACTACTCATGTGCTACTAGGTGTGACAACCAAGAAAATGACAATCAACCACCCTATAATTGACCTATGACCAATTTTGAGGCGAACCCAACTTCTATCTCATTATAGAGTCACACTCTTTGCACACACAAACGATTTCCATCACCATTGAAAAAAATGTGGTTGTGAATATTCACAACATTCCAACTAATGTCCAACTAATTTCCAACTAACAAAACCGAACTAGCAAGAATCTAGGGTGAAAAATTGTCAAAAATGCATATAGAGGAAGCACTTGCGAGGGAGACACAACAATCCCCCAAAAGGGGGTTCCTGTTCAAAGTGTCTCCCACTAAAGTGGTGACCCAACATACCATGTCTCATGTGTTACCTTTTCCAAAATTTCATATTAATGCTTATGTTATCTCCATCAAGTAATATTTTTTTTGGATTTATAAGGCTTGGTCTATGTTAGTCTTCCTTCAGTAGACAAAAAAAAAAACTCTAAATTTTGTGCTTCTTCCTTGAATTTTCATCAAAGATAACTTAGATCATCATCATGGAGAGTTAGGTTGTTATTATCTCGCATCATAACTCAACTTACAATAACCTCGATCATATTGGCTTAAATTCATATTTGTGCTCAGAATTGAGATTTTCCTAATCTCAGCCTGTTCTAGGCCTGTAGTAATAAATCAAGACTCTTGGTCCTTATCTTATAATAGATATATTCAGACCCTCGTAGAATAGAGATCATTTTAGACTTTTCTTAGGTATTTTTTCTTAATAGGAAGTCTGTTTCCAACCATAGAAATTTATTCTTACAAACTCGAATTCTGGTGAATACGTCCTTCATAATCTTGACTCGATTTTACAGACAAATTTGAACCTTATTCCTAACTCTAATACCATGTTGAAAAAAATTCATAATAGAATTTCTTAACACGATAATTGTTTATATATGTTTTCTCATTTAGACATTACTTCATTCATTGGTTCATAAAGAAATTATACAAATATAATTATACAAGTTCAGAATAAGAATTGCAAGAGGGAAGCCTATGGTTGTTCTAAGGTGTGGAAAAAGAAATTTCAGAGAAAGCGAGAATTTGGGCTGGGCACAACATTTTTTTGCTAATGACTTGGTTGGGTTCCCAAGTTGTAAAAAAAGTAAGGCTATATTTGAGAGTATGACAACTAAGGAGTGTCAAGGTGTTCCAGGGAATGTAAGGTTCCCAAGTAGGGCTAATTTTCAGGGCATGAGTGCCAAGGAGTGCTTGGGAATGATAATATGTGACAAATAGTGTGAAGTCATGTCAAACATGCTAAGATGTTCCAAGTGTTAAGGCATGCCAATATGTACAAGGGTGCGATAATGCGTGTCAAGGACAGTCAAGGAAAAAAAATGGAGAAACAAGTTAAACTACAAGGAGATGAACACATAAGAGGGTTAATAAGTCATCAATTTACATTTTCTGTGAGGGGCATGCTAGGGACACCAAAACTAGGTGAGAATAACTGCAAAGTTTCAAGTGTTAGTGCATTTTACGTGCCAAATCTTCCTCTTTTGCTTTTCATCTACTTTCCAATAATTGATCTCAAATAACTTTAATATTAAATGATTCCAAAGCATAGAAATTCATCTCAATGCATGTCGGACATGCTAAGAATTTCCAAGAGCTAACATGTGCCAAGTGAAAATGTGTGTCAGGGAGTGTTATGCATGCTATGAAGTGGCATGGCATGTTGAAAAGCACTAAGTAGAGAGTTCCAATGCATGTTGAGGAGTGTTAGGGAGTACTAGGACAACACAAGGGAGCACTAGGTCAAAATGAATGGAAGTGAATGAATATGAGGGTGTGTCAGGGAGTGCAAATGAGTGCTAGTTGTCATGCCAAGGAGGGACTAAGAAGGTATTCTAAGCACTCACACACCATATTGACCACTAACTTCTTACCATTCCCACACCATAAAAAAAACCCTAACAATGTCATTCTTAAAATCTCTTGTATAGTTTCCTAATGTCATTCATGTAGAATCTCGCAATTACTTATGTTAGTAATGGTGCGATCAATTTTTTATTCTCTTAATGGAACTCTTTAGAGACATGCACCCCATCAATCATAAATCAACAAGTGAAAATGAATGGAAATGAATGAATAAGAGGGTGTGTTCAGGAGTGTCAGTGAGTGTCATGCGTGCCAAGGGGGAAGTGACAAGACATGCTATGGAATTTCAATAAGTTTCGGGTTGTGCTAACATGTGCTAGATAGTGCCAAGGCATTCCAATGCATGCTAGGCATGCAAGATATGCCACATGTTAAGGCATGATGATATGTGCCAGGTTTTAGGGTATGCACACGGGTTTCAAGGGGTGTAAGGAAACAAAAGGGAACACCAAGTTTAAATGAAAATAAATGAAAACATATGAGGGTTAATAATTCAGGAACTTACCTTTTCAAGAGGGGCATGCCAGGCATATCAACACTAGTGCCAATACATGCCAAGGGCCAAGTTTTAGCGTATCTTAAGTGCCAAATCATGCTCTATTAATTGTGAATAATTGATCTCAAATAAATTTTATCTTAAACCATGTCAAGGAATTCCAGGGCATCCAAACACGTGCCAAGAATTTTGAAGTACCAGTAAGTGCCAATAGCCAATATGTTCCAGATAGTTATAGGGCATTCTATGGAGTTCCAGGTTTGCTAAGGAGGGAGTGACAAGATATGATAGATATTTTCAAGGCATGCTAGAGTGCTAGGGAATCATACCAAGATGTTCCAAGTTCCAATGTGTGTTGAGTGTTAGCGAGTTCCACGGAAACACAAGGGAGAACTATGTTAAAATGCATGGAAATGAATGAATAAGAGTGTGTGATAGGGAGTGTCAGCGAGTTCCAAGTGTGTTAAGGAGGGAGTGACATAGTATGATAGGTAGTGCTAAGTCATGCTAGTGTGCCAGAGTGGCATGTGGCCAATATGTGCCAGGTTCTAGCATGTTCCAACACATGCTAGGAAGTGTTAGGGAGTCATAGGGACACAAAAGGGAGCACTAGGTGAAAATAATGCATGAAAATGAACAATTAAGAGATTGTGACATGAAGTGTCAGTAAGTTCCAAGTGTGCTAAGGCGGGAGCAACAAGGTATTCTAGGAAGTACTAAGGTATATTAGATGTTAGGGAAACATGCCAAGATGTGCTAGATGTTAGGGTGTGCCAATGCATGTCAGGGAGTGTTATGGAGTGCCAGGGAAAAACAAGGGAGCAATAGTTTCAAATGCATGGAAATGAATGAATAAGAGTGTGTGACAGGGATTGTTAGAAAATTATAGGTGTGCTAAGGAGGGAGTGACAATGTATATTCGGTAGTGCAAAGGAATGCTAGAGTGCCAGGGTGACATACCAAGATGTGCCAAGTGCTAGCATGTGCCAATGTGTGTCAGTAAGTGTTAGGGAGTGCCATGGAAACATAAGGGAGAACTAGTTCAAAATGCATGGAAATGAACGAATATAGAGTGTTTTATGGCATGTCAATATGTAAACTATGTTGCTTAGTTGCTTTATGGCCACGAGTGGACGTGAGCCTTGAATTTGTAACTTGTTAAGTGGGATGAGTTAATATTGGCCATGAGTAGCCTAAGATTAGTTATAAACCATTCTTAGGTGAACAAGGCATAGTCTAGTTGTAGTAAAAGAAACTTGGTCAAGTTGTTGTAGTTGAGGCAGGACTTGGTTGGGTTTTCAAGTCTAAAAAAAAAAAGTGTAGTTATGAGGACGTGATAGTTAAGGAGTGACAGGGTGTCCCAATGAATTAAAAGGTGTGCTAACACATTCCATTTAGTGTTAATGCATGATGAGGAGTGTTTGGTAGTGTTAGGGCATGACAAGGGGGAACTAATTCAAAGCGCATGTAAACGAATGAATAAGAGTGTTTGTTAGGGAAAGTTAGTGAATTTCAGGTGTCCCATGGATGAATTATGTTAGGAGAATTTCATAATAGGACTTGCAGGAGGAAATCCTATGATTGTGATAAGGGGATGGATGAAGTAGTTTCATAAAAAGGAAGACTTTGTGCTAGAAACAACACTATTTTTTCAATGACTTGGTTGGGTTCCCAAGTCACAAAAAAAGTACGGTTATATATGAGGGCATGACAACTAGGGAATGCCAAGATGTGCATGGAATCCCAGGTAGTGCTAATACATGCTAGAAAGTTCCAAGGAATGTTAGGAATTCCAATATGTGATAGGTGCTAGAGTTTGTTGCCAACACATGCTAGAGAGTGCCAAGGAAACAAAATGGAGGACTAGTTTCAATTGCATGGAAATGAATGAATAAGAGTGTTTGATAGAGAGTATTAGCAAGTTATAGGTGTGCTAAGTAGGGAGTGACAAGGTATGCTAGGAAATTCCAAGGCATGATAAAGTGCTAGGAAAGCATGCCAAGATGTGCCAAGTTCCAGGGTGTGCCAATGTGTGCCAGAAATTATTAGGGAGTGCTAGAGAAACAAAAAGGAGTATTATGTCATAATGCATGTAAATTATTGAATAAGAGTGTGTGACAAGGAATTTCAAATAGTTCCATGTGTGCTGAGGAGGAGTGATAAGGCATACTTGGTAGTGCAAAGGAATGCTAGAGTTCTATGGCGACATGCAGCCAAGATGTGCCAACGTGTGCAAGGAAGTGTTAACTAGGAGTTCCGGGGGAACACAAGGGAGAACTACATAAAAATTCATGGAAATGAAGAAATAAGAGTTTGTTATTGAAGTGGCAGTGAGTCCCAGGTGTGCTAAGGAGGGAGTGACAAGGTATGCTAGGCAGTGTTAAGGCATGCTAGAGGCCAGGGAAACATGCCAAGATGTCTTAGGTGCTAGGGTGTACCAACACGTGCCAAGGAGGGTTAAGGAATGCTATGGAAACACAAGGGAGAACTAGGTAAAAATTCATGGAAATGAATGAATAAGAGTTTGTGACTAGGAGTTTCAGTGATCTCTAGGTGTGCTAAGGAAAGAGTGAAAAGGTATGCTAGGTAGTGCCAATGAATAATAGAGTGCTAGGGTGGCATGCCAAGATGTGTCAAGTGTTAGCGTGTGCCAATGTGTGCTAGGGAGTGTTAGGTAGTGTCTTCTAAACACAAGGAATCACTAGATAGAAATGCATGGAAATGAACGAATAAGAGCATGTGATAGGGAGTGTCAATGAGTTCTAGGTGTGTAAAGGAGGGAGAGACAAGGCTATATGCTATGCAAATCCAAGGTTATCTGTTAAAATACCAAGGCATGTCAGGAAGTGATAGGGTATGTTAGAGAGTGTAAAACCATGTCAAGTAATGTAGGGGATGCTAAAACATGCCACATAATTCCAAGTCATTTAAGACATGTCGGGTGTTATGGCATGTCAAGATGTAAACCATGTTTCTTAGTATTTTTACGACCACAGTTGGATGTGAAGAAAATTGTCTTGATAACTTGTTATGTGGGATCAGTTGATATTGGACATGAGTAGTCTAAGATGAGTTACATGTAGTTCTTACGTGAACAACACATATGTTGATAAATTTCCATGACACATGAGAATATGGGTTTGGTCTTATAATCTTTGATGAAAACACACTCATGTGCCGCAACACACCTACTTTTCACAATAAAATCTACACACATCAGAGAATCAACTAGTGCCCATGAAAATTTTTAAATTTTTCAAACCATTCTTTCTTAAATTACAAAAAATAATAGAATAGGCTAGAGCTCTCGTACTAGGGATCATGGTCCTTTATAATCACACTGATACAAGTAATACAACTAGGGATTGGTGTTACTCCTTTGACAACCAATCTACCTTGAACAAGACAACGCTTGACCCACTTTTTGATGGTGGCCACACATATTTCTTTCAATCCATGTGTCTTGAACACATCTGGCAAGTCCTCTTGCCTCCCATTATGCAACTCCTGAGTCTGCCTCCATCAATGAACTCAACTCCTTTAGGTTACTAAACTCGGCTAAAAAAATATTTCCCTCTATCTACCTCTTTTTTTCTTTAAGGTTTGCAACACATAGTGTTTTTTTTCAGTTTTTCACAAATTCGTTGTGAAAAACTCTTTCGTCTACCCACTTTTGATATAATGGTACTCGAAGATGACAAGTATAGGGATATAAAGGTTTCCCTTATTCTCAATGACGCAATCGTCTGCAATACAATGAACTAGGGATAGTTGGCTAGCCCACTTGATTGCTACTTTTTTCCTTCAAATTATTCATGTCCTTAGGCCCAATACACCTACCCTTCTACCAATATTGTTTTCCTTCACAAGTGCAGGACTTAGATCTCTTATTTCACAGTCACCTAAAAACCCTCCCATTGTACTTGGACTACCATCAATTTTCCCAACAACAGTCAATTCTTTTATTGATCTAGTGCCCACAACATTTCCTTCATATAGGGCTCTTCAAATATGCCACCTAACATGTGCCAGATAGTTTGAAGGAATGTCAAATATGCTAAGATGTTTTGAGTGCAAGGTTGTGACAATACATGTTAGGGACTATCAAGGAAACGACAAGGAGAAACAAGTTTAACTACAAGGAAATGAACACATCATAGGCTTAACAAGTCATCAATTTAAATTTTCTAGGAGGGACATGCTATGCACCACAACACTAGGTGGAAATAAGTGTCAAGTGCCAAGTGTTAATGCAATCTAAGTGCCAAATCATCCTCTGTTACTTCTCTTCTACGTTCCAATAATTGATCTCAAATAACTTTAACATTAAACCATGCCAAAGCATGCCAAGGCATCCTAATGAATGCTAGACATGCTAATGATCATGGTCTCTGTAGGACTACATCTCTCTTCGCCCCCTTGATCAAATGAGCTCCTTCCCACTTTATGTTATTTCTTTCATCCTAAGGCCTCGTTAAATAGTTTTTCCTAGACCTTTTAGGAACCCTCTAGAACTTACGGGTTTTATCCACTTAGACCTTAGGAAATATTAATTTTCCTTTTTAATTTTCTTTTATATTTTAAACCCCATCTTGGGTCCAAAATCCCTTTGCTTAGCTTCTTTGCCCACAAAGCCTTTTGTGACCAAACTCACACAAACCCATCTCACTAGGCTTTTGGAGTACTTCCCAAGCTACACAATTCAACAACATATTCTAGTTGTAGTAGCCATAAACTTTTCAAGCTCTTGTAGTCAAGCAAGGGCTTGGTTGGGTTCCCAAGTTGCAAATTAAGTAAGGGTAGTTGTGAGGGCATGATAGCTAGGGAGGGTGAAGGCATGTAAAGGAATGAAAATGTATTCTAGTGACATGTTGGAAAACGTCAATGCATTCTTAACTAGACTGTTAGGGAGTGTCGGGGCATATCAAGGGTTAACTAGGTCAAAATGCATGTAAATGAATGAATAAGAGTGTGTGATGGGGAGTGCAAGCGAATTTGAGTGTGCTAAGGAAGAAGTGTGTTAGGAGAAGTTTAGAATATAATTTACAAGAGAAAATCCTACAATTATTATACGGGGCTGGACATATTAGTTTTAGACAAAGGGAGATCACTTTGTGCTAGGCACAACATTGTTTTTCCTTTAGTTATTTTTTTTTATATGAGATGTGCCACACTTTGGCTACATTTTCATGATTTAAACTATTCTAGATAATTGCATATTGTACATTATTGTGTATAAATTTTGGGGCACTCGACTTGTGTCAGCTTATATCTTGTGTGCCTTGTGCATCTTGTGGTTCTTGCAAACACTTAGTTAATGGTATATTGTTTATATGAATTGAACATACATGTGAAATATTTCCTATGTAAGCTATGCTTCTTAGTTGTTTTATGGCCATGGCTAGATCATGTGATCCTTGTCTTCGCAACTAGTTAAGTGGGACAAGTTGAGCTTGGACATGACTGGCATAAGATGAGATATAGGAAATTCTTAGGTGAACAAGGAACAATTACTATTAGTGGATGTAATTAGTCAAGTTGTTGTGGTTGAAGCAGGCCAATATTGTCACATGAACTGTAGTATCCAAGGAATTTATTGGGTTCCCAAGTCATGAAAAAATGTAAAGGGTAGTTGAGAGGACATGAGTGCTAAGGCGTGCTAGGGAATGATAAGATGTGACAGATAGTGTGAAGGCATGTCAAACATGCTAAGATGTGCCAAGTGATACGGCATGCCAAGAAATGCAAGGGTGTGTCAATATGTGCCAGAAACTGTCAAGGAAAAAAAAGGGAGAAACAAGTTAAACTACACGTAAATTAACACATAAGAGGGTTAATTAGTCATCAATTTACCTTTTCCAAGAGGGGAATGCTAGGCACACCAACACTAGGAGCCAATAGGTGCCAAGTGAAAAGTCTTAGTACATTATAAGTGCCAAGTTTTCCTTTGTTGCTTCTCATCTACTTTCCAACAATTTATAATGAATTTAATATTAAACCATGACAAATTATACCGAGGCTTCTCAACGTATTCCATACATACTAAGACTTTCCAAGCACCAACACCTGCCAAGAACCAATATGTGTCAGGGAGTGTTATGCATGATATGAAGTGGAAGGGAATTTTGAAGAGTGCTAAGGTGTGATAGAGAGTGCTAATGCATGTTGAGGAGTGTTAAGGATTACTAGCAAAAAAAATTAAGGGAGCACTAGGTCAAAAGTCATCGAAGTTAATGAATATTAGGAATGTGTGCCAGGTACTAGTGTTAATGAGTGCTAGTTTTCATGCCAAGGAGGGAGTGAAAAGGTATGATAAGTATTGGAAAGGCATGCTAGGGAATATCAAGGCATGCTAGGGAATATCAAGGCATGTCAAGAAGTTCCAAAGTATGCTAGGGAGTTCTAGGGTTTGCTAATTATATGTTCAAATAGTGCCAAGATATGCCAATACATACCAGGTGCTAAGGATGTTCAGGGTGCTAGGTTATGTCAATATGTGTCAAGAAGTATCAAGGAAACAAAAGGAAGAACCAAGTTAAATTGAAAAAAATGAACACATAAGAGGGTTAATGAGTTGAGACTTTATATTTTCAAAAGGGGCATGCTAGGCACACTAATAATAGGTCCCAATACATGCCAAGTGGAATTGTGTGCCGAGTGATAATGTATGTCAATGCATGAAACAAAGGTATTCCAGGGCATGTTAGGGACTACATGCATGGCAGCACGTGCTAGGAGAGTTCTATGTTGTGCTAGCACTTGCCATCATGTACTTGGGCATCAGTGTCATGACAAGATGTTCTAGGTACAAATATTTTCTAAGACATGTGAGGTGCTAATAAATGTTAGTGTGCCAAAGAATAATTTAAGTGTGCCCAGTTTTTTTAGGAGTGTTATGTCTTTCTCATTAATATAGTTAACATAGTTTGATTAAGTATTACATAATATATTTCCTACACACACTAGTGGAACTTTATCTAAAGGGAATTTTCCAGATAATAAACTTAATAGATATGAATCATGTGTTGACTCATAGGAAAACTTTATTCGACTAGTCATTACTTGATGGAAATGATACTCACTAATTACTTCTTAACAAATTGATTGACTCTAACAACTGAGGCATTGGAAATATTATAAAGAAGACTCCAAAATAATGGTATTAAATCATTATCTTTTGACAAAAAATATATTAAAAATCACATAGCGTCATAAAAAACTCATTGGAATGATAAATGATGACGAACATTTTTTTACCGTTACCGAAAGTAACAAAAAGAGCATTGGTGAGGGTCATTAAAAGCTTGTCACTAGAAGTGTCACCAAAGAGAGAATTAGTGATGGGCCTTTAATGAGCCTCACTAAAAGTGTCATTTAAAATGACTTTGGTGATGAACCTTGAAGGAAAATCACTATATAGACTTACAGTGAAGCTTTTTTGAGGACCGTCACCATATGTGACATTGGTGATGGACCTTAAAGGTCCATCACAAGCATGACCCTCACCAATTATCTTTCTTTTTGTAGTGATTGTCACGGGTTTTTTAGGCCATGAGCCACTATCCTGGTTTGGTAGCTAGTTTGATAATGTCAAGTTTACTAGTTTCCTATGAACATGATGAGACGACTCGCAACGAAATATTTCAAGTTTAAAGTTTTTATATTTTTGAATTACGCTTTGAAAAATATCTAATATGAATGAAATGGGGAGGTTATCATTTTTCTCTTTATGATATTTTGGATTACCATTTAAGTAAAAGATGTTAATACTTCAATAAAATCCTATACTTTGTAAAAATAAAATTTCGAACTTGATTCATGTCAAAATAATTTTTCAATTTACATGGGTTCCAAAAATTTTTCTTTCTAATTTGGCTATTTTGAATCAAAATTTTCGAAAGAAACATAAATTTTAATTTGATGATTTATTTTCTAGTTTTATATATTTAAGGATTAACAATTTCATGTTCATGAAAATGATGAAGTGTTTCACGTTTTGTGTAAAATTAAAAAAACCTATTTTATTTTACATTAAAGTGTGTACAGATTTTTACAAAAAGAACTGCTTGTTCTTTTAAGAAAAGTATTTTTTGAGGATAAGTCCATTAATAGGAAGAGTTTCCTTCTTCCCTTGTAAATTTTTCAAAATAAAAGTTAATGGAAATATCTTTTTTATTATTTGAAAAGGGTCAAGCCAGAGTTTTTAAAATTTTGCATGTTTTCCTTTGTCCTCATGCACTTTATCTCATTTCAATACCAAATCACCAATTTCAAATTGTATATTTTTAATTATATTTGAATCGAATGAACTTTTAATCAATTTCTAATGATTATTATGTATCATTCTATCCTTTTCCATTTCCTCTTCCATTTTAATCGTTTGGGACATTCTTGATTGTAATGAAGAGAAAGGTTGTTCATTAATGAATTGGACCAAGGCTGTTGACGGAATAGCTACGTTCAAGGGTAAGGCTGCTTGATTCCCATATACCAATTAGAAAGGAGAAGTTCCTATTGAAGATTTTTTGGTTATCCTATCCACCCATAATGCAAGAGTCAAATATTTGTGCCAATTCTTCTAATTTTGATCAATGGTGCATTTAAGTATTCTTATGAAGTATTTATTTATGAAATTTTCCAAACTGTTTCCCTGAGGATAATAATTTGCATAATATTTCAATTTAAACCCTCCTTTCAAAGCGAATTCAGTCATGGCATTTACAAAAAATAAGAGCCATTGTCAAAGACTAAAGAATAAGGGATAGCAAACCTTGTGATGATGAATTGATTAATGAATTCAATAGTATCTTCAAAGTTGTTTTTCCTCATAGGTATTTCTTCTACCCATTTCATAAAATAATTTGTAGCACTCAATATATATTTATGATGTTTAGAAGAATGAGGAATGATCTCACCTATTATGTTGATTCCCCATTGTTCGAAATATTGTTCCATATTGACTGGTTGAAGTGGAATTGAGGCTTTCCTTTGTCTTCCTGATGTAGTTTGACAAGTCTTACAATTTCTAACATAGTTGTGTACATCCTTGAATAACGTTGGCCAATAATAACTTGCATGTAAAATTTTATGTGTTGTGGTATCTCCACTAAAGTTTCCACTTGTTGGTCCATCATGAAGTTCCTAGAGCAAATTAGGTATTTAAGTTTTCTCTAAAAATCTGAGTAAAACAAAATCGTAATTTTTTTTTAATAATGCATCATTGACTAATTGATATTGATTAGTCTTCAATCTTAATGCTTGGTTTCTTTTTTAATCCAAATTAAGTGGAGCATAACCATGCTTTAAATAAAATATTAAATCAGCATACTAAGATTGAGGGTTAATATTGAGTACCTTAGTAAACTATTCAATAGTATAGGTTACCTCATCAGGTGATGTATCATTCATTTCTATAATCAATCTCCAAAATCCTTCTCCTCTCACAATTTTAGCACGCTTAATTTCTAAGTCATATTATTGCATGGAAATTACCCAATTGGCTCCCTTTTCTCCTAATTCCTTCATTATAATTATTTGTTTGACTAATGAGAAAGGAACTATTACTTTGACATGAGCTTTCAGAAGAAAAGGGCAGAAATATTTGACCACTTTATAAACTACAAATGATTATTTTTCAACTCTGGTATAGTTCAATTCAGCTCCTTGAAAATTAAAACTAAAAAAGGCAATTGGAGTTTCAAATTTTTTATCATTTGGATGAGTTAATACCACAGAATATGATAGATCAGAAGTGAAAGTATATAGAATGAAATCATTGGAAAAATTTGGAGTTGAGAGAGAAGGTGCATCGGTAATTGCTTTTTTAATAATTTGAAAGGCTTCCTTTCTTGTTCTCCCCATTTAACAATGTATCTTTCTTGATAATATTTTGCAATGGAAGAACAATATGTGAAAAACATGGAATGAATCCTTTTGCGAAGTTTATTTGTCCCAAAAAGGATTACACTGAATCTTTTTTATGTGGTAGTGGAATTTATGAAATTTTTTTAATCCGGTCAAGATCAATACAAATTCCATTTTTTGAGATGATAAAACCAAGAAGTTTACCTTTATTTAGAGAAAAATTTGACTTCTTTGGATTAAGAGAAATCCCAAATATTCTGCATCTTTCAAATATCTGCTTTAAGTCATGGAAATGATTGTTTCTCTTTTTTGAATATATGGTTATATCATCAAGATAAACGACCACTGTTTTATTTATCAATACTTTGAAGGAAATATTCATGGGTCTCTCAAATGTTGCTCCTATATTCACTATCTGAATGGCATATTTTGGTACGCTAAGGCTCCCCACTTTTATCTAGTTGTTGTTTTCAAACAATCCTCTTGATGAACCAGAATTTGGTTATATACTGAAAATCCATCTAAAAAGGACATTAATTCTGAACCTGCTACTGACTGTAAAACTTGTTCCATTGACGGTAAAGGAAAATTATCCTTTTGACATGCTTTGTTCATATTTCTAGAGGTAATACAAATTCAAATATCACCATTCTTTTTTCTCACGGGTACTAAATTAGAAACCCATTTTGAATGTCTAACAGGAAAAATTATTCTGGCTTTCAAAAGTTTATTTAACTCATTTTTTATTTGAGTTTGTAATTTTGGATGTATTTTCGTGAGCTTTTGTTGGATGGGTTGAATGTTGGGTACCGTAGGAATAGTATCTTGAATTATGAATGGGTTGTATGTTTTAAGATCTTGATAATTCCATGCAAAAATATCTTTGTATTTTTTCAATAATGAAATGAATGCATTTATTTCTTTAGATGAAAGGGTAAGCCCTAGATTTATATCTTGATGTAGTTTATCAGATCCTAAATTAACTAATTCAAACTTTAAAGTAGAACTTTGCAGTTTACAGTTGTTGATTTTTTTGAATCTGCCCTTTAAATCGTATAAATCTTCAAGTTTTACCACATTCTGGTAAAATATTCTTATCAGTTTGTTGTTTGATTTGATTATCATCTTCATCTTCATCTAGAATTTTATCATCGTATGTTTTTTCAGAAGTAACAAAACTTAATATATCACTATCATCATTTAAAACTTGCCAATTGGTAACATTATGTAGCACAAATGGACGAAAAAAATCAATTCGATACTGAATGTGTTAGGACTAAAATATCCTGGTGGAATCAACTTGCATGAAACGCTAGCCAAAAGATCGTCATTGGCATTTTGTGATCTAGGAATAGGAGAGATATTGAATGCTAAAAAATGATATGTGAGGTCTTGAACTAGAGACTAATAATGTTTCTAGTGAATTGAGAGATACTGAATAGTATTTCGAACTTGTCTTACGACAATTTCTGAATCTCAAAATACTTGAATATATTGTATTTCAAGACTTATGGCTTTACAAAGACCTTGGATTAATGCTTCATATTCAACAATATTGTTAGTGAATTCAAATTCAAGTCTACAGGCTAGCATAGTTTTTTCACCTTTTGGGCTAACAAGCACATATACTGCTCTTGCACCATCATTGGATCTTGATCCATCAAAGAAAAGTTTCCAAAACGGAGAATGGACTATCGTTTCTTCTTCAAAATTTAAGCATTTAGTTAAATCATTTTGGGAAAAAAATTATATTTGTGAATTAACATAATTGTAAGAGAAAGGTGAACTTTTAGCATTGAAATTCCCCAAGAATGAATCTGCAAAGTAATTACCCAAGATATTGTTATTGAATGCTATTGGTTCATTTTCCTCCCCAATCTTTGTAACTGAGTATTTCATATGTTTTACCTGATCAACTCTAATTTGTTTTGGGTTTCCATTATATAGAAGCCACATTTGGTACCAGTCTGTTGCAAAATATCCATGTAATTTTTCAAACCAGTCTCTTCTAAGAACTAAACCATAGAATTCACGAATGTCAGCAATTAGTATATCAATAATTTGAGAAAATTTTGGATTTGATGACAATCGAATACTTACCGAATTTATTTCTCCTAAGACCTTAACCTTTGTTCTATCCAATTGAGCTATACTAACTAATGAATTCTATGGTGTGATATTTAACTTCTCACAAATTGAATATGGCATTATATTAGATGAAGCCCCAAAATCAATCAAACATTTATGAACATTTCTATTGTATATTTCATACGTTAACAGGAAAGGAGGGGCGTGATAATTGCCTCTATCACCAATCAAAATAGCATATGAAACATTAACTTGTTTGAATTGTTTATTGAGGTTTACCTATCCCATTAGAAGCTTTAGCAATAATAGTTGAAGGAAGAGGAGATTCAGTAACCTCATTCAAATCTTGCAATAATTTTTTTGTTGTTGCTTTAATTGGCTAACTTCATGAAGAGAAATATTCACTTTAAGCTTCTTCATATTCTCGACAATGTTATATTCAATACTGTTGGATACTATCAAAGTTTTAGATTGAGGATTGGGTGTAGATTTGATTGGCTTGGATTCAGTGATAGTTTGATGAGATGGTTTGACTGGTGGTTTTTTATTGACATGTTTTTCTTTAGAAATAGAAGTTGGGACTTTCTCTTTCTATATGGATTGATTTGATTCTGTAGAAGTCTTACTTCTAGTGCTAACATGCATAGCTTCAGATTATATCTCTTCATCAAAATAATGCAAGACAAAGTCCCATAATACATGTAATTCAACTACTTCTTCATCTTGGGATTCGTCGGCAGAAGTTGTATTTTTTTCTTCTTCTTCTTCTTCTTCAAATTCACCATTAGAAATAAGATTGGGAGACTCTGATATAGACGAATTATTTTTCTAAATAAAGGGTTTTCTAGTAGAATTTTCAGCAACATGTTTTTCGATTTCCACAATTTCATTGGACATGGGCTTCAAGACCTTTTGAAGTCCTTCAAGATTGAATAGATATTTGGGATTTTTCTCCTTTTTCTCATCTTAAATGATACTTTTTTAGATTTTATATCTTCAAATTCAGTCCTCTTCTCTAAAGCTACATTTCTTCTCTCAATGGACAAAGCTTCTTTCATATTTTCTACAAGTGTGACCTTATTATCTCTATCTACAAAAAATTCTATATTAGAAGGAAGGGAAGATATGTACCACTATGTTTTTACATCCAATCTTGGTCTAGATGCAGCTGGAATTTTATTCATTAAATTTTTTAATTTTGAATTGAATTCTTTGATATTTTCATTTGAATTAGCTTTTAAATTAGAAAGGTCATTGATTAGTGAGGCAATTTTCCTATCATCACCAAATTTAGCAAGAAATATATCTTGAAAAGTATTCCAATATCCTATTGAACCAGAAGGGAGGGAAAAGTACCAGGATCTCGCAGATCCTTGAAAAGTATATGGAAACAATCTTACTACAACATCTTCATGTTGCATACTATGATGGTTCATGGCCAACATAAAATTATTGGGATGTTCTTCAGGAGCAAGGCCATCGTCAAGATTATATTTTGGTAAGCATTTTTTTGGAAGATTTGGGAGAGGATGTAAATTTCCCATTTGAACAGCTCCCAAATTAACCAATGGTAGGTTTCCCATTGTTTGACTAGTTATTTGTGAAGATGAGCTAGTGGGTACAGAAGTAGATGCAGATGGAGAAGAGCTTACTACTGGACTAGTACTACTTATAGCAGCATTGATTGCTTGAGCAGAAACGGATGAATGAGTTGATATGGATTGAAAGGTGGTGAAAGTAGGTTTGAATGGAAGTGATGATGGTATGATCTCACTAACACTAGATTGAGTTGCTGATGTAGTAGCTTTATTTCGATGCGAAAGAATAGGAAACTCAAAAGGCGTTGTTCCAAGTTTTTCACTTTGAGATTGAGTTAATACACCAGTAATTTGAAACTTGGATGTAATACTTTCTTTAGAAATTTTTGGATGGGTTGTCTTATCTGGAGATATAGATATTTGTTCTAACCTTTCAATCAAATATTGAACACCGAGAGATTCATGAATATGTTTTGAAGAAGGTATACGAGGTAATGTTTCAAGAGATGTAAGAAATGGTTCTATAGTTTTAGACTTATGAATAGTAGAGAGTGAATGAGATCTAGAAGACCTAGAAGCTTTGGAGGGAGTTTGACTCTTATGTTGGCTTTTATTTTGAGATTTAGCTTTATATGCCATACATAGTCATATTTTTTCCTTCTAGCGTCAAAAATATCGAAGGCTGCAGAGTGACTTTCTCAACATTAGGGATTCCACTTGGTCGGGAGTTTAAAGAAAATCCTTTTCCGTTGAAATGGTGGGTTCAACTGGGGATATAGAGACCACTTTCCTGTATAAGAAATAATCTATATAATAATGGAATAAAATCAACACGAATAAAGTAATATATTCCACTAATAACATAAATAAAACTAAATCTAACTACTTCTCGGGATTAGACTAATTTATATGATTATGGAATAAGATTTCATTAGCATGAAAAAATACAGATCATTGCATACTAAATGAATATAATGACATTAAATAAACTAAATCAATGTAATTTATTTATTTGATGAAGAACATTAATCATATAACAGATCTGTAAGTCACTCATCAAGCAGCATATCATTCAATACATTTTATCAATAGTAATAAGAATATATGTCATTTCAATGCTTATCAGAGAGAAACAAATAGATATAAACAAGTATTCTAAAATCTCATAAACATAAAACAATCAATACACAGATAATAGTACCTATTACATCATAGCTTAGTTTTGAAAAGATAGCCTATGGGATCAGAGTTTGAATTAGATTTTTCTATTCAAACAATAGTGTGAGTTCCAAAAGCCTCCTTCTCAAAAGTCTGGACCCATTTCTAAATGCATGAAAGGTGTTTAAATACTAATTAATATTACAAAAATAGAAGACTTGTGAAAGAATTCTTCTTAATCTAATCTAAACTATAAACCAAAAAATAGGAAATTTAAAATGCATAAGCTATAACAATCTCAAGGATATTTCTCGGATGCACTCTCTAGTTGTTCCTTGAGCTGGCAAGCTTTGATCATATATTCGAGCTAGGGGGGATGCATTGGATGCATTCTCATATGGCCCATGAATATTGCATCATTGAGTGTTGGAAGAAGCTCAACTGTTGTGTTGGAAAGACACCTCAACACTCTTAATTGACTGTGAGGTTTCATCAACAAATACCAGTAAATCTCTATATTTACCATTGTCAAGTTTTCTATGTCAAGAGATTTTCTGCTTGATGCTTCTTTCCAATATTATTTCAAAAGGGTGACTTTCGACATAGTGTCTTTTGGTATTTCCTAGATAAGGTTGGCTTGTATACGAGAACCTTTTATATACTCGGAGATTTTGGAGGACATATTTTTAGCTCTGATGATAGCTAATTCTGCACTTTTCATTTTCATGTCCCAGTCTCCAAATATTAGATCTTTTATTGACTCTTCAAGACGAGGAATATCGGTCGCTCTTCAATGCATAGTGTCTTGCCAATCCATATACTTTGACACATTATCATCAGTTTCTTCATAATAAATCCTCAAATCAGAAATTTGAGTGACTAGCTGATCACCTTTTCTAAATTTCTCTTGAATATGTTTGTGCTTCAGATAGAAAAATGTATGTTGATTTACCGGTAATGTTTCCAGTTCTATTGCTTCTTTCTTTGCCTCATAAATTTCTAGATTCTTGTGGAGATTTAGAATGTTCTGTTTTAATTAATGGACTATTAGATCCTTCTCTTTAATTTCGTTTTCAAGTTTCAAACTCTTGTTGTATATTATTAAAACATGAGTGCAACTCCTACTCTATCCTTTGTTTTTCATTAAAGAAACTTTTCTCCATTTGAGAAATTTTCTGATCTTTCTCCATAATTAATGACTCAACCTTTACTTCCTTATGAATAGTTGCATCTGTTAGGGTCCTGTGATTTGGCTGATTGGCAAGCCAAATGATAGTGTAACATCAACCAAGCTTTGGAGCCCAAGGATCTAGCCTTCCTGGACTCAGAGAGGGCTCTCTCTATGTGTGTAAGGGATATTTGTGTGTTTGCTTATTGTGTTCTGATTTTAGGCTAGTTATGAAGTAAGTTTTTTTCTTTTTTAAGTTTTGAGGGATGAAACTGATCAAAGATATAAAATAGGTAACAAGATGTTAGATTAACTGGGCTATGGTGTCAAAAGGTCAAGAAAGCTATTAGATGACGATACAAGGCTGTTGAAGGGCCGATTTGATTCAAGGTAGAAAGGATCTTTGGGCAAAATGGAGTAAATGGACATCAAGTTTGTGAACAACAAAGAGTTTCAAGCATCACTAGTTCAATAGATAACATAAACATGGTAGGGAAAACCATTAATCATGCAAAATGTAACTACAAGCTAATCAATACATAGAAATAAACATTCAAGCCATGCATAGAAGTATAAGACCCTCTAACTTTGGGAAATGGCTATCAGACTTTGGGGAAAACACTTAAGGAAGACAAACAACTCGAAACACTATGCCGGAACGCCTAAACACAGTACTTCAAGTTATTGGGCACTTTGAACAACAATATTTGCATAGTTTTAGGCAAAGGGCTAGATCGAAACTAGGCCTCCTTGGTTCAAACAAAATGATAATCAAATCAATCAAAGAGAAGTTTCATGGATGGAACTATAGCTAGCCATAGGTAAGCAGAGCATACCGTAAGTCCTTAGCATGTATAGAACTATGAATGAAACAAGCAACTATATCCTCAAGTTGTTAAAGAGCAGTTAAGAATTCTTTAATGCAACTAAGGAAGAAGAAAACATGAAGGCTATGAAGATTCAGGAAATTTGAGGTGCCTCCATGGGCATATCTCAAATTTGTTCTCTACTGATCTATAGCAAGCAAGAAACATGTATCATGAACGAAAACTAGAAGACAACAACAAAGCAAGAGACACTATACCATTCTACCAAGTCATGGAATCCATCAACAATCCTTCATCATCCATCCAAGAACATCCAAGAGGCAATCCAAAAGCATAACACAAGTATTTTCTTCCAAAGCTCATATGACCGTATATTACTTCTCTTCTCAAGTTCAGCCCTGTTTTACAATGAAAGCCTTTGGAATATATAGGCTCAAGTGAGGAAAACCTCATGGTTCAACTTGCCATCCTATTGGCCTAATCAAAATATCTAATCTTGTCCTTGAGGCTTTGCAAAGCCCAAGGCACAAAAATATCTCATAAAATATCTAAAAAATGCTAAAAAGGGAATTTAATTGACTTTGCATAATTTTTCATGTGTAAAAATAGCTAAACGCACATTTGGAAAAAGCAGATTTTAGAGGTTCAAAAATTACAAAAATATTTCAAATTTACATCAGAAAAAGGTCCCCTGACTTGCCAGAAACATTTGGCAGCCTTCCTGATGTTGAAACGAGGCTCATGATAGCTCGTTGGAAAGCTCTGAGTGTCTACTTTCTGGTGCAACTGAAATTTCCCCAATCTGATGCATAAAAGTCCTCTAAATCTACACCTGTGTGTAAAAGGCCAGAAAATTACAGTATGCTGATAGACCGGGCAAAGTGTGCAAAATGCAAGCCTTTTTCACCGTTTTGAGGGGGCAAATGATCTCCAAATGCTCTAAAAATTGTTAAATACATGCTTATGAAATTATGGCATCCAATGATACCATTCTCCTCCCTTGATGAATCCTCAAAATGAAATGGTGAATTTATGAGTTTTTGATCAAAAACTCAAAAATTCCAAAAAACAAAAAGTTGTCAAAATGGGCCCAAAATTGGTGTGCATGACCCTCAAGGGTCCTTAGCAACATGTTCCAAAGCTGAAGCCAAAATGTTGAGTGCTGATGTGCCTTTCTTCTCTTTCCGTGCCGAGCACTTCCCCTTTGCTTCCTTCAGTTTCTCTTGGGTGGCCTTTAGCTTGCGCCGGGCAAAATGATTTAGCTTTTGATAGTGTTGTGTCATCTTCCTTTGCAGCTCCAGGTCTCTGTTTGCCTTCTCAAGCTTCATCTCCAGATTTTTATTGGCTCTTTCTAGCCATGCCTCCTTATTGCTTTCAATTTATTGCTCAAGTAGTGCAGTGAGGGGAAAGGATTGAAGATGGGCTTGTTCTTCTTCCTTTTGCTTTTCCAGGGCTCTTTTAAGCCCTATGGTTCTAGGCCTCTTCCGCCTAGGCTGGTCTTCTTCTTCACCCTCATCAAAATCACCTACAAGCTCCTCTATTTTTTCTTGTGCCTTGGTAGCCTCATTCTTGTATTTAATTTCCCATGTCTCATAAACTGCCATGTGAACACTCATCTGTCTATTTTGGATCTCCAAGAAATGATTGAAGTTCTTTGCCCGATGAAGGTCATTCTCCAATGCTTTAATTTGGCCCTCTCGATGGATTAGAAGGTTTTCAAGAATGCAGGCTTCATTATCGCTGTCATCACTTTGGATTGGGATGATAGACAATGCACCTCCATGTTCTTGACTTTCTTCAATCTTGCCCTTCCCTTTGCCCTTGAAGGCTAATCTGGCACTCTTCCTTCTTGGCATGCTAGTGAGAGGTTTCTTGGGCGATTTTCTTTTGCTCCGGATAGTTCTTGTTACTTTTGGAGTAACCACCTTGAGCATTTGTTTCGTTGTTGTCCTGGGCTTAATCTTCTTGGGAGAGGAAGTCATGATGGCCTTGCCCTTGTCACTTTGTTTGTCACCTTCCAGAAAAATCCCTTCCTCTTGAAACTGCTGTGCAACTTGAGGAGGCTGTAATGTGTCATGAGAGGACTGCTACTGCTCACCTTCTTCATGCTGTTCAAACTGCTACCTCTGTTCATCAAAATCAAGCTGTTGGTGTGTTTCAACTTCATGTTCACTTTGAGGCTCAAGCTGCTGCCTCTGTTCATCAAAATCAAGCTGTTGTCCTTCATCAGTTTCTTCATGTTTGTCCTCTTCTTTTTCTACCTATTCATGTCTCTCTTCTTCATGTTGTCCTGACTGTTCTGTGGTCATCTTGAGCCTTCTAGGAGTAGGCCTGCTGGACAAAGGTACAGGGCGATGAATAGGCGGGGTGGGAGATATATGGACCGGAGGAATAGTGGAGAAATCTGGGTGACTGATAAAAACATCCTAAGAAACCCCTTTCTTCTCCAGCTGATGAAGAATGATGATTTTGATCAGAGAATGATGGAAAAGGGAAGCTATTTGCAGAGATGGAGTCTTCTTCTGGACTAAAGATGTCATTTTCTCGATGCTCTTGCACAAAAAGTAAGGGAGATTTAGCTACCTAGTTCTAGTGAAATGCATCAATAGTCGGACATGGTAGGCACAAGCTCGAGTAAATCTACCTTCACAAGTAAAATACTTCATTATTACCTTCATCAGAGGAGCATAGCTGGCAAGAAGATAAGAGAAAGGAAAAATAGCAGTGCATGTATCTCTGTGCTTGGGCTTGATGAAAGGCTTGTAGTCATCCAAGTCTAGATGGGCCTGCTTGAACCATTTCTCGCCAAGATATGGGATTTTGGTGGCTTTAGATACTGACCTCGGAGAAAACTTGAAATCAAGGTCTGCTACTTGGAAATGTTTGCTTTGGAACCTCAGGGCGCATAGGTGTGTCAAGGGCGAGAAACTTTTGACCTCGTGTACTTTCTGGCAGAAATATAAACAACCTACCTCATGAAAATTGAAGAGGATGGATGGATGTGCATTGACCTCCTCTGTAGAGATTGGCTCATATCTCTTATGTAAACCACTTCTGCTGTCTTGCCTGGGCGGCATTTTGGGCTAAATATGCTATTGAAGCACCAAACAGCCTCACTACCTTTAAACTGCCTTCTTTAAGCTAAACTCTTGTCAATTCACTGTTTTGATAGAGAAACAATGTCTTTGAATGATTTCAAAATGTTCCCTCACAATAAAACCCCTGCTCCTTAAAAAGTGGCCTTCCCACCTTTAATGTATCTCAGCCAGTAGACTTTTTAATAAGAAACAATACAGTGGAATGAAGACAGGCTGTTAATTGAACTTGCTCGGTATAATGTAAAAATCACCTTTTCTCTGTGATGTTTGGAGCTCAAAAACCTGTTTGTATTTTTGACCAATGATGAACTTCCCAATCTTCACAATATTCCCCTTGTCTAGCATTCCAATCACTCAACAAAACTCATATCTCATGCAATCAATCTTTAGTGTAGGCATACAATCAATTTCACAGTTTATGGAACAAAGGTGACAGAGCTTTTTTTTTTAAATGCTCCAAAGCTTCAAATAAAGGCTATAGGAGTTTATCCTTTCACACAATCAAAGCTCCTCTTTCAATGTAGAATCCTAGTCCTCCTTAGAAGAATGCCTTTATACCCTCCGAAAATCAACTTGACAGTGAGCTGGAAGAATAGAAAAGGCAGTCACAAAGTATACAGTGAACAACTGTCTTTTTTGGTGGTTGGTAGGGTTATCATTGCCCTTTGGTGTCTTGAGGAATAAACACACCCTTGTTCTTTGATTTATGAAAGGTGAACACCCACAATTCTTAGCTCAAGACCTATTCTTTCCCTGTAGGGACTTTTATTAGTATATCCACCACTCAATCATAGTTTTAAACAACTGATATCTCCACATCAAAAACACAGTTTGTTATATATGGTGATGTAGCAGTTTTTATAGGTTTTTGGACTGTGGTATCAAAACTTATAGTAGATTATAAGTCAAGCAGCTTCCTTTGATCAACACACTAAACCCTCAAATGCAGTCCACCAGTCTATTTGATATATGAACCTCATCGCTCACAGTTTGTGAAAAATTCAAGGAAGACGGGTAAATACCTCTGCAGATTGGTGAATGGTCCTTTGAAGACATCGAGCAACCATTAGGAGCGTTTTTGGAGGCTGGAGGCATGCGCGGCACCTTTATGGAGAAGAACGCCACGCAGAAAACTGTCAGGTCGGTGTCGGGCGCCCGTGACCCGCCGCTACAGGAGCGTCGCGCGGCTACAGGAGTGCCGCACGTGTGTGTTGCGCAGTTCAAAATTTTCGCCTAGGAATGCCGCGCACACCTACAGGAGTACCGCGTGGTGAAAAATCCTGGAAACCCTGCAAATTGACTGTGAAAAACTTGCTCAATGCTTGGAGACTGTGGGGAGGCTCGATTTCTTGCTTGGCGATTTTTTTAAACAAAATTTTCCCTTCGATTTCACGCCTTTAGAATAGAAAACACCAAACGATCACTTTGCTTTTTTTAAATGAAATCAAACTTTTGGTTGGCCTTTGCAAAGGTTTTGTCAAAGCTTTTTGCCTTCTTCAATAAGACTTTTGGTGTGCTTGTAAAACTTGGACTTCGAAAGATGTTGGCAGTGAGGTTTTTTGTGCTTTTTAAACAGTCTCCATATGGAACAACCCTTTATAAATAGCAAACCTGTTTTGGAAATGTTAAATTGTTTTGACTCATGCATACAGATCGAAAAGGTGACCTTTGCTAATACTGTCTTCTTTGGTGATTACTTAGCACAGAGCTTCAACCTTGGATTCATACCTTAATAACTGTAGACCATCCGCCTTTTAACTTGTTTTGACAATTTCTGTCTCCAAGTGCTTCATCAACTTTTTCCAACTGTAGGTGTCAACAAAATTTGCTGCATTTATTCGGACTTTGCCATGGTATTTTGATCAAGGGGGGTGCTGCTTCCAACGAACTTCTCTCTGCTCAAAACATATCATTATGATGTCTTTGGCCCTTGAACTAATGAAGACCTATATTTGGTCTCAAGCTTTCCAATAACTTACAGTATGTCAAATTACCCTTTTTACGCATTTGAACAATTATTTCAGTGGTGATGTCTCTTGATGATATAAGCTCGGATTTTCTTTGCTAGCTGGGATAAATAGTTTTGAAAAGGCACCTGTCTATAATTGGAGTTGCTTTCATTAATGACATGCCTTTCCAAGGTTTTAAAACTCAAATCATAACCTTTTTATACCTTTGTGTTAAGGAGGTAAGTATGTGAGATGTGAAAAAGCAGTTATAATTACTCACAGACACCAAGGCTCTTTTTTGCCACTTTCTTCTAATGGAGCTCTGAAATCACCAAACCTGCTGCATCTGAGGAAAACACTTATCTTTGTGGTGGAGTGTAGATCGCAACACCTGAACTTGCACTGGCACTTTGAATGACATCAAGATGGCTTATGTCTGGGGCTGTATACTACTTGCCTGCTTTTTCTCTGTGTTTATCCAGAAACCATGGACTGTATTCCACAACCTAACAGAAAAATGAGAGTACACAGAGGTCCCTTTTACTGAAATAATTTCCTGCTCAGCACTGATTTGGGCCATTCATACTAGCACCCCTGCAGAGATGTTTTGTTACAATAGCTTTGATCAATGGAGTCTCTTTTGTTGCGCCATGAAAATGATGCCTGAAGCTTCAATTTATATTCTTTCTCAGGAAATAAGACCAAAAACTCTGCTTTCTCTTGATTTGAACATCTCTGATTTTAGCCTTGTTTTTTATCACTACTTTCCCTCAGAAACCTTGAGTCACCGTTTCACTGTCTAGTAAAAAACAAACCTGTGCTTACAGTCAGTTTTGCAATTCTTCAAGTCAACATTGGCCATCGCCCTCTACTTGTAGATGAAGGAGGTGCCTTAACCCTCTGCTTATAGATGAAGGAGGTTCTTGGTCATGACAAATTACAAGTTTTTTTGACAGTGTTGTCTTTCTTCTACTGTGTTTTCATGCTGAATGCAAGCTACAAGGTCTAGATGAGAAACTCCTTGTCCTGCAGATATATCTCAGGCTTATGTTCACATTGAGAAGCAGTTGTTCTTCTAATGTGGAGTCAAGAATTTTCTTTTGAGATGATGACATGTTTCCTGTGCTTGTAAAATCCATAAACAGTGTAAAACACCTAGTCATCAGCTTGAGACTGTGGTCTATGCAGTGCTGAGACTTAGGGGTGTGTAAGTGGCACGACTTAGAGCTGTGACTACTTTCATTAGCAGAGTGGGAGGTCTGTTATGATTGGTATGTACCAGATGGAGGCTTTTGGCCCTTCGATGGTTGCCAAGGGTGAAATGCCTTAAAGCGCCACTTCCTAACTTAGGGGAGGTTTTTTGAAACAGACTTGGATTGTCCTTTTAGAGCTGACAGGAAGACTTAGTATGGCTGGGGTTAGGAAGGATTGGATAATGGGATTTCAACTTGTCATGGACGAACTGAAAAGTAAGGAGAACAAAAAGTTTTAAGGGTGTTTTCCCGGCTGGAAAATTTGACAAATTTTTAAGATCAGCTGTTGGAAAACTAGGCTATTAAACTAGTCATCACTAACAGGTAAAAAATACTGATGACTAACAGTGGCTCCATTTCGGGAGGGCAGCTCCTTTTCGGGAGGTGTCCAGAATTTCAGATCTGTGGCTTATGAAGACCAGTGCCTTACCCATTGGCGCAAATTTTCACTTTTCTTTGATGCTACTTCTGAAAGAGACAGCATGGTTAGCATCGATGATATTTCTACTTACCCCACTATCTTTCCTAACATTTTTTCTTCCTTTTTTGGCGCATTTGAACTAGCAGCCTTTTGACAATGCATATTTTTCTTTTTGAAAAATGAACCTATCTAACTCTACACTTATATCTGCTGGGAGTTCAGATTAAACTGATGAAATCCTTCATTACTCTACCTAAACTAGATCAACTGTCAAGATTAAACTGTTTGACAGGATTTTGTTCTCTAATCTAAAACATAAAATTCAAAACGATCAAATCAGGGTTAAATTGTCTGATTTGTCATGTATTTGCAGCATGATAGTACAAACTGCACACAAATATTATTCTGCAACAAAATGAAAACTAGAAAAATGGGGCTAAGATGTACAATGTATTTTTCATCCCTCGCTTCTCTCTTTGGTTCTGTTTTAGGCATGTGGAACCAGAATCTCTCCCTAATATACTCTCTGTGATAAGTCAATATTACACAATGTTGACCATCTTTTCACTCACTAACTTATCAGCAAATAAATTTAAACATGCTCAGCTATGATTAGGCTAGATAGCTGAACAAGACATTGAAGTACTAGTAGCGGCATTTGGGCTTGCGCGCTTTCTGAAGGACTATTTTTTGGAACACAGGACTTTACCATTGTTTTTATACACTGCCCTCTTTTTCTACTATTTACTTTTTTTTATATTTTCTTCTTTTTCACTTTTCTTCAAAAAATCTAAAACTGAAAAGATGCTCACAAGGCTGAGCTTATTTTTTACTTTTGTCTACCTATCCTAATCTAAATTGTACACAACATACACATTTGGTGAACTCTTCTTTCCAATGTAACCAGTCAAGTAGATGATTGCATGGGTGACTCTGGTTTAGTTCTTTCATGATGTAGAAATAATGACAAGGCCACTCCCATTTGGCAGGTTTTTGGACAGTAGTACTTAAGCTTTTTCTCATTCTTGGTAGCAACTTGTTTATGATAGAAACCACGACTCTTTCAGACTTTTCAAGGAAAACAGCAACTGGATCTTGGAATAATACCTGATCTAGAGGATTTGAGATATAGGTTTCATTCAGGATTACTCTTTTAGACTTCTCAAGGAAAACAACAAATGGATCTTGGAATAATACCTGATCTAGAGGATTTGAGACATAGGCCTCATTCATGACTACTCTTTCTCCCACTTGACCATATTTGGGACCCCCTTGGTAAAGAAACTCTTCCCCTTGCTCATGATTACTTGAACTATCAGACTCATCATATATTGCAGTGTAGTTCTCTTGCCAAGCTGATGTGTTTTGATATGGCGGGCTGAAAACTGTGTGAAGGTCATCAGGTTGATGAGCAGGGATACACTTTGACAGTAAATTATCTTCAAAGGATAGTGTGACAAATTTCATTTGTTTCTCAACCTCTAATTCATCATCTACAATTTGTAAGTCAATGAAACTTGGTGGCCACAAATCTAGAGTTAAGGAAGATTCCATGTCCAAAATTATTTCTTCAACCATTTCAGGAAAAGGCTTCTCATTTACAACATACTCAAGAATTTCACCATCTTCCTCAACCTCATCATCAAAGCTGAAAAACTGCTGATTTCCAATTATGTGAATGTTATCTCTGATGGACTGAAGTGAAGTAGAGCGAAGAGTCTGAGACTCTTCACTTACTTCTGAACTTTCAAAGCTCTCCTCATCAGTGTCATAGATGACCTGTAATGGCTGCTTACTTTCTTCAAGTTCATGAAACTGAGCTTCTTCTTGGTAATCAAAAACTGAGTCTTCTGCAAAGTTAGTTTCTGTTTGGAAGTCATAATCATCAACATATTGATCAAACATTGGAGAATAATTAACATAAGTAATGTCACCAGCCATGTATATTGGACAATCAGCTTGCTTTTCTTCAACTTGATTTACAAATTTATTTTCTGATTTATGATATGCAGGATTAACAGGAGAAAAATCTGAGAATTTTTGGTTACATGAAGTTTTAGAGGCTGTCTGTATGTTTATAATTTGATCTATTTCCTCTTTAGCTAAAGGAGAAGGTATTTTCTGTTTTCTTTGAAGTGGGCAACAATTTCTTTACATTTTTTGTGGAAGTTGATCTTGTGGCTAAATGTCCTCTTGCATTTTACAGGGAAGAGCAAATGGGCTGTTATCTGTTTCAACCTTTTCAAAGAGCTCTTGTGGCTCCTCTCTCATTTTTTGATGGATTTTATCTAATATCAACTCTTCTTGGTTATCTTGATGGTTAGCTTGGGTAAGAAAATTATGGACCTCCTCCAAAAAATCTTCAGGATGCCAATTTCCTAAAGGTTCTTCAATGCTTACAAGGTGTTGTATGAGGTTTTTAGAGTGATCACAACAATTTTCAGCCAATGATAGAGATGGATAATGCCCTATATAGTGTTTACAAAAGACTTTATGGAAATCCTTCAAAGAAAATAAGGTGCGAGGTTCTAGGTTTTCATACCATTCTCTTGCCTCTTCTTCTAATGTACCCATGAACATTTTCATGAGGTAGTCCTCATACCATTCAACCTTTAACTTCCATACATGTATATGAAAATTGATGAGGTGTAAAAATGGGTCATCAATATTTTCATTTCGAAAGAGAGGTAGGTCTTTGAACCAATTTACATCTGTAGGCATTTTGTGTGGGAAACTAGGGATATGTTTTCTGCTCATTGGAGCATATCTCCTCTATGTCCTTAGGTGGAGGAATTGAACCATGTTGTCCTCCATCAGCATGATTGGGATTTCTTAATGCATTCTTAGGAGACTTTATAGGGACTAGTGGGGAAATAGGCCTACTGGAGGCTAGTGGAGTCGCCAGGTGGAACTTGATTGTTTTGAAAAGATTTAGCTATGGTCCACCACCAGTAACTAAGGAAAAGCCAATCTGGGAATGTTTCGGGTTTTTCTGAGTTTTTATGTGCAGCCTATGGTTTGTCTAAAGTATTCTAAACTTGTTTCGACACTTTGCTAGGGTGGCAATACAAAAAGAGTTTACTCTAAATGATCTTATGGACTGCTGGTCTAAGTTTAAAGTTGAAGGACTAAAGACTCTATAAGAGTTTGCTAGATTGTCATGTACTCAAATTCCCACCATCTCCCGCTATGTTAGTGAGCGATGGGATAGGTCGATCGGATAGTAATCTAGAGTTCGGTAAAATAGTAAGGCCTATTGGAGGCTAGTGGAGTCGCCAGGTGGATTTTTAGTTGTTTTGAGGTATATGTGTATGGTCCACCACCAATACTATCAAAAACCAATCTAAGGGATTTTTTTTGGTTTTTTCTGAGTTTTATGTGCAACCTATGATGTAAGAGTGTCATAAACCTGATTCATCACTTTGCTAAGATGTTGAAACAGAGAGTTTACACTAAATGATTCTAGAGACTGATGGTTTAAGTTAAAAGTTGAAGGACTAAGGAGTCTATGAAAGTTTTCTAGACTATCATGTACTCAATAGGTCCCACCGTGATCGCCATTATGTTAGTGAGCGGTGGGATAATTCAATCAGCTAGTGTTCTTAAGGCTGCTAGAAAAAAAGGGAAACTAAGTTTGTTTAATACTCAGAGTCCCACCGTGATCGCCATTATGTTAGTGAGTGGTGGGATAATTCAATCAGCTGGTGTTCTTAAGGCTGCTAGAAAAAAAGGGAAACTAAGTTTGTTTAATACTCAGAGTCCCGCCGTGATCACCATTATGTTAGTGAGCGGTGGGATAAGTAAATCAGATAGTATTCTTAAGGCCTCTAAAGATTAGGGAAACTAAGTTTGTTTATTACTTAGAGTCCCACCGTGATCGCCATTATGTTAGTGAGCAGTGGGATAAGTCAATCAGATAGTATTCTTAATTCCTCTAAAGATTAGGGAAACTAAGTTTGTTTATTACTCAGAGTCCCACCGTGATTGCCATTATGTTAGGGAGCAGTAGGATAAGTCAATCAGATAGTATTCTTAAGGCTGTTTAAGGTCTAGGGAATCTAAGTTTGTTTAATACTCAGAGTCCCATCGTGATCGCCATTATGTTAGGGAGCAGTAGGATAAGTCAATCAGATAGTATTCTTAAGGCTGTTTAAGGTCTAGGGAATCTAAGTTTGTTTAATACTCAGAGTCCCATCGTGATCGCCATTATGTTAGGGTGGCGATGAGGTGGCTCACTGGTAGGTATTATTTAAAATAAGGGACTTCTAGAGTTCTAAGGTGTCCTTATATTGTCACTAACTCAAAGTCCCACCGTGATCGCCATTATGTTAGTGAGCGGTGGGATAATTCAATCAGCTAGTGTTCTTAAGGCTGCTAGAAAAAAAAAAAGGGAAACTAAGTTTGTTTGATACTCAGAGTCCCACCGTGATCGTCATTATGTTAGGGTCCCGTGATTTGGCTGATTGGCAAGCTAAATGATAGTGTAACATCAAACCAAGCTTTGGAGCCCAAGGACATAGCCTTCCTGGACTCAGAGAGGGCTCTCTCTATGTGTGTAAGGGATATCTGTGTGTTTGCTTATTGTGTTCTGATTTTAGGCTAGTTATGAAGTAAGTTTTTTGGTTTTTTAAGTTGTGAGGGATGAAACTGATCAAAGATATAAAATAGGTAAAAAAATGTTAGATTAACTGGGCTATGGGGTCAAAAGGTCAAGAAAGCTATTAGATGACGATACAAGGCTGTTGAAGTGCCGATTTGATTCAAGGTAGAAAGGATCTTTGGGCAAAATGGAGTAAATGGACATCAAGTTTGTGAAAAAAAAAGAGTTTCAAGCATAACTAGTTCAATAGATAACATAAACATGGTAGGGAAAACCATTAATAATGCAAAATGTAACTACAAGCTAATCAATACATAGAAACAAACATTCAAGCCATGCATAGAAGTATAAGACCCTCTAACTTTGGGAAATGGCTTTCAGACTTTGGGGAAAACACTTAAGGAAGACAAACAACTCAAAACACTATGTCGGAACGCCTAAACACAATACTTCAAGTTATTGGGCACTTTGAACAACAAGATTTGCATAGTTTTAGGCAAAGGAATAGATCGAAACTAGGCCTCCTTGGTTCAAACAAAATGATAATCCAATCAATCAAAGAGAAGTTTCATGGATGGAACTATAGCTAGCCATAGGTAAGCAGGACGTACCGTAAGTCCTTCTTATCATGTATAAAATCATGAATGAAACGAGCAAATAATATCCTCAAGTTGTTAAAGAGCAGTTAAGAATTGTTTAATGCAACTAAGGAAGAAGAAAACATGAAAGCTATGAAGATTCAAGAAATTTGAGGTGCCTCCATGGGAATATCTCAAATTGTTCTCTACTGATCTATAGCAAGTAAGAAACATGTATCATGAATGAAAACTAGAAGACAACAATAAATCAAGAGACACTATACCATTCTACCAAGTCATGGAATCCATCAACAATCCTTCATCATCCATCCAAGAACATCCAAGAGGCAATCCAAAAGCATAACACAAGTATTTTCTTTCAAAGCTCATATGACCAATATATTGCTTCTCTTCTCAAGTTCAGCCTTGTTTTATAATGAAAGCCTTTGGAATATATAGGCTCAAGTGAGGAAAACCTCATGGTTCAACTTGCCATCCTATTGGCCTAATCAAAATATCTAATCTTGTCCTTGAGGATTTGCAAAGCCCAAGGCACAAAAATATCTCATAAAATATCTAAAAAATGCTAAAAAGGGAATTTAATTGACTTTGCATAATTTTTCATGTGCAAAAATAGCTAAACGCACATTTGGAAAAAGAAGATTTTAGAGGTTCAAAAATTACAAAAATATTTCAAATTTACATCAGAAAAAGGTCCCCTGACTTGCCGGAAACATTTGGCAGCCTTCCTGATGTCGAAATGAGGCTCATTATAGCTTGTTGGAAATCTCTAAGTGCCTACTTTCTGGCGCAACTAAAATTTCCCCAATTCAATGCCTGAAAGTCCCCCAAATCTGCACCTGTGTGTAAAAATCTAGAAAATTACAGTCTGCTGATAGACTAGGCAGAGTGTGCAAAATGCAAGCCTTTTTCGCCGTTTTGAGGGGGCAAATGATCTCCAAATGCTCTGAAAATCACTGAAGAAATGCTTATGAAATTATGGCATCCAATGATACCATTCTCCTCCCTTGATGAATCCTCAAAATGAAATGGAAAATTTATGAGTTTTTGATCAAAAACTCAAAAATGACAAAAAACCAAAAGTTGTCAAAATGGGCCCAAAATTGGTGTGCATGACCCTCAAGGGTCCTTAGCAACATGTTCCGAAGCTGAAGCGAAAATGTCGAGTGTTGATGTGCCTTTCTTCTCTTTCTGTGCCGGGCGCTTCCCCTTTGCTTCCTTCAGTTTCTCTTGGGTGGCCTTTAGCTTGCACCGGGCAAACTGATTTAGCTATTGATAGTGTCGTGTCATCTTCCTTTGCAGCTCCAGGTCTCTGTTTGCCTTCTCAAGCTTCATCTCCAAATGTTTATTGGCTCTTTCTAGCCATGCCTCCTTATTGCTTTCAATTTCTTGCTCAAGTAGTGCAGTGAGGGGAAAGGATTGAAGATGGGCTTGTTCTTCTTCCTTTTGCTTTTCCAGGGTTCTTTTAAGCCCTATGGTTCTAGGCCTCTTTCACCTAGGCTGGTCTTCTTCTTCACCCTCATCAAAATCACCTACAAGCTCCTCTATTTTTGCTTGTGCCTTGGCAGCCTCATTCTTGTATTTAATTTCCCGTTTCTCATAAACTACCATGTGAACACTCATCTATCTATTTTGGATCTCCAAGAAATGATTGAAGTTCTTTGCCTGATGAAGGTCATTCTCCAATGCTTCAATTTGGCCCTCTCAATGGATTAGAAGGTTTTCAAGAATTCGGGCTTCATTATTGCTGTCATCACTTTGGATTGGGATGATAGCCAATGCACCTCCATGTTCTTGACTTTCTTCAATCTTGCCCTTCCCTTTGCCCTTGAAGGCTAATCTTGCACTCTTCCTTCTTGGCATGCTAGTGAGAGGTTTCTTGGGCGATTTTCTTTTGCTCTGGATAGCTCTTGTTACTTTTGGAGTAACCACCTTGAGCATTTGTTTCTTTGTTGTCCTGGGCTTAATCTTCTTGGGAGAGGAAAGCATGATGGCCTTGCCCTTGTCACTTTGTTTGTCACCTTCCAGAAAAAGCCCTTCCTCTTGAAACTGCTGTGCAACTTGAGGAGGTTGTAATGTGTCATGAGAGGACTGTTGCTTCTCACCTTCTTCATGCTGCTCAAACTGCTGCCTCTGTTCATCAAAATCAAGCTGCTGGTGTGTTTCAACTTCATGCTCACTTTGTGGCTCAAGCTACTGCCTCTTTTCATCAAAATCAAGCTGCTGTCCTTCATCAGTTTCTTCATGTTTGTCCTCTTCTTTTTCTACCTGTTCATGTCTCTCTTCTTCATGTTGTCCTGACTGTTCTGTGGTGATCTTGAGCCTTCTAGGAGTAGGCCTGCTGGACAAAGGTACAGGGCGATGAATAGGTGGGGTGGGAGATATATGGACCAGAGGAACAGTGGAGAAATCCGGGTGACTGATAAAAACATCCCAAGAAACCCCTTTCTTCTCCATCTGATGAAGAATGGTGATTTTGATCAGAGAATGATGGAAAAGGGAAGCTATTTGCAGAGATGGAGTCTTCTTCTGGACTAAATATGCCATTTTCTCGATGCTCTTGCACAAAAAGTAAGGGAGATTTAGCTGCCTAGTTCTATTGAAATGCATAAATAGTCGGACATGGTAGGCATAAACTCGAGTAAATCTCCCTTCACAAGTAAAATACTTCATTATGACCTTCATTAGAGGATCATAGCTGGAAAGAAGATAAGAGAAAGGAAAAATAGTAGTGCATGTATCTCTGTGCTCGGGCTTGATGAAAGGCTTGTAGTCATCCAAGTCTAGATGGGCCTCCTTGAACCATTTCTCGCCAAGATATGTCATTTTGGTGGCTTTAGATACTGACCTCGGGGAAAACTTGAAATCAAGGTCTGCTACCTGGAAATGTTTGCTTTGGAACCTCAGGGCGCATAGGTGTGTCAAGGGCGAGAAACTTTTGACCTCTTGTACTTTCTAGCATAAATCTAAACAACCTACCTCATGAAAATTGAAGAGGATGGATGGATGTGCATTGACCTCCTCTGTAGAGATTGGCTCATATCTCTTATGTAAACCACTTTTGCTGTCTTGCCTGGGCATCACTTTGGGCTAAATATGCTATTGAAGCACCAAACAGCCTCACTGCCTTTAAATTGCCTTCTTTAGCTAAACTCTTGTCAATTCATTGTTTTGATAGAGAAACAATGTCTTTGAATGATTTCAAAATGTTCCCTCACAATAAAACTCCTGCTCCTTAAAAAGTGGCCTCCCCACCTTTAATGTATCTCAGCCAGCAGACTTTTTAATAAGAAACAATACAGTGAAATGAAGACAGGCTGTTAATTGAACTTGCTGGGTATAATGTAAAAATCACCTTTGCTCTATGATGTTTGGAGCTCAACAACCTGTTTGTATTTTTCACCAATGATGAACTTCCCAATCTTCACAATCTTCCCCTTGTCTAGCATGCCAGTCACTCAACAAAACTTGTATCTCATGCATTCAACCTTTAGTGTAGGCATACAATCAATTTCACAGTTTATGGAACAAAGGTGACAGAGCTTTTTTTTTAAAATGCTCCAAAGCTTCAAATAAAGGTTGTAGGAGTTTATCCTTTCACACAATCAAAGCTCCTCTTTCAATGTAGAATCCCAGTCCTCCTTAGAAGAATGCCTTTATACCCTCCGAAAGTCAACTTGACAGTGAGCTGGAAGAATAAAAAAGGCAATCACAAAGTATACAGTGAACAACTGTCTTTTTCGGTGGTTGGTAGGGTTATCATTGCCCTTTGGTGTCTTGAGAAATAAACACACCATTTTTCTTTGATTTATGAAAAGTGAACACCCACAGTTTTTAGCTCAAGCCCTATTCTTTCCCTATAGGGACTTTTGTTAGTATATCCACCACACAATCATAGTTTTAAACAATTGATATCTCCACAGCAAAAACACAGTTTGTTATATATGGTGATGTAGCAGTTTTTATAGGTTTTTGGACTGTGGTATCAAAACTTATAGCAGATTATAAGTCGAGCAGCTTCCTTTGATCAACTCACTAAACCCTCACATGCAGTCCACCAGTCTATTTGATATATGAACCTCATCGCTCATAGTTTGTGAAAAAATCAAGGAAGACGGGTAAATACCTCTACAGATTGGTGAATGGTCCTTTGAAGACATCGAGCAACCATTAGGAGCGTTTTTGGAGGCTGGAGGCATGCACGACACCTTTATGGAGAAGAACGCCACGCAGAAAACTGTCGGGTCGGTGTCAGGCGCTCGTGACCCGCCGCTACAGGAGCGCCGCATGCGACTACAGGAGTGCCGCGCACGTGTGTTGCACAGTTCGAAATTTTCGCCCAGGAGTGCCGCGCACACCTACAGGAGTCCCGCGCGGGGAAAAAGCTTGGAAACCCTGCAAATTGACTGTGAAAAACTTGCTCAATGCTTGGAGATTATGGGGAGGCTCGATTTCTTGCTTGGTGATTTTTTAAAATGAAATTTTCCCTTCGATTTCACGCCTTTAGAACAGAAAACACCAAACGGTCACTTTTCTTTTTTGAAATGAAATCGAACTTTTGGTTGGCCTTTGCAAAGGTTTTGTCAAAGTTTTTTTCCTTCTTCAATAAGACTTTTGGTGCGCTTGTAAAACTTGGACTTCGAAAGATGTTGGCAGTGAGGTTTTTTGTGCTTTTTAAACGGTCCCCATATGGAACAACCCTTTATAACCAGCAAACCTGTTTTGGAAATGTTAAACTGTTTTGACTCATGCATACAGATCGAAAAGGTGACCTTTGCTAATACTGTCTTCTTTGGTGATTACTTAGCAAAGAGCTTCAACCTTGGATTCATACCTTAATAACTGTAGACCATCCCCCTTTTAACTTGTTTTGACAATTTCTGTCTCCAAGTGCTTCATCAACTTTTTCCAACTGTAGGTGTCAACAAAATTTGCTGCATTTATTCTGACTTTTCCATGGTCTTTTGATCAAGGGGGGCGCTGCTTCCAACAAACTTCTCTCTGCTCAAAACATATCATTATGATGTCTTTGGCCCTTGAACTAATGAAGACCTGTATTTGGTCTCAAGCTTTCGAATAACTTACAGTATGTCAAATTACCCTTTTTACACATTTGAACAATTATTTCAGTGGTGATGTCTCTTGATGATATAAGCCCGGATTTTCTTTGCTAGCTGGGATAAACAGTTTTGAAAAGGCACATGTCTATAATTGGAGTTACTTTCATTAATGACATGCCTTTCCAAGGTTTAAAAACTCAGATCATAACCTTTTTATACCTTTGTGTTGAGGAGGTAAGTATGTGAGATGTGAAAAAGCAGTTATAATTACTCACAGACACCAAGGCTCTTTTTGGCCACTTTCTTCTAATGGAGCTCTGAAATCACCAAACTTGCCGCATCTGAAGAAAACACTTGTCTTTGTGGTGGAATGTAGATCGCAACACCTAAACTTGCACTGGCGCTTTGAATGACATCAAGATGGCTTATGTCTGGGGCTGTATACTACTTGCCTGCTTTTTCTCTGTGTTTATCCAGAAACCATGGACTGTATTCCACAACCTAACAGAAAAATGAGAGTACACAGAGGTCCCTTTTATTGAAATAATTTCCTGCTCAGCACTGATTTGGGCCATTCATACTAGCACCCCTTCAGAGATGTTTTGTTACAATAGCTTTGATCAATGGAGTCTCCTTTGTTGCGCCATGACAATGATGCCTAAAGCTTCAATTTATCTTCCTTCTCAGGAAATAAGACCAAAAACTCTGCTTTCTCTTGATTTGAACATCTCTGATTTTAGCCCTGTTTTTTATCACTACTTTCCCTCAGAAACCTTGAGTCACCGTTTCACTGTCTAGTAAAAAACAAACCTGTGCTTACAGTCAGTTTTGCAATTCTTCAAGTCAACATTGGCCATCGCCCTCTACTTGTATATGAAGGACGCACCTTAACCCTCTGCTTATAGATGAAGGAGGTTCTTGGTCATGACAAATTACAATTTTGTTTGACAGTGTTGTCTTTCTTCTACTGTGTTTTCATGCTGAATGAAGTTGTAAGGTCTAGATGAGAAACTCCTTGTCCTGCAGATATATCTCAGGCTTATGTTCACATTGAGAAGTAGCTGTTCTTCTAATGTGGAGTCAAGAATTTTCTTCTGAGATGATGACATGTTTCCTGTGCTTGTAAAATCCATAAACAGTGTAAAACACCTAGTCATCAGCTTGAGACTGTGGTCTATGCAGTGCTGAGACTTAGGGGTGTGTAAGTGGCGCGACTTAGAGCTATGACTAATTTCATTAGCAGAGTGGAAGGTCTGTTATGATTGGTCTGTAGAAGATGGAGGTTTTTGGCCCTTCGATGGTTGCCAAGGGTGAAATGCCTTAAAGAGCTACTTCCTAACTTAGGTGAGGTTTTTTCAAACAGACTTGGATTGTCCTTTTAGAGCTGACAGGCAGACTTAGTATGGCTGGGGTTAGGTATGATTGGATAATGGGATTTCAACTTGTCATGGACGAACTGAAAAGTAAGGAGAGCAAAAATTTTTAAGGGTGTTTTCCCGGCTGGAAAATTTGACAAATTTTTAAGATCAGCTGTTGGAAAACTAGGGTGTTAAACTAGTCATCACTAACAGGTAAAAAATACTGATGACTAACAACATCTTCATAAGCACCTTAAAACTGAGATAATGTACTAATTTCTTTTCCTGGGGTTTGATTGAGTTCCTTTCCAAAGAACTTACATTGATGTTGTGTCCATAGGAATTTATGGAGAATCTTCAATCTTTCATTTCTTCTTTGACCTGGATACAAAAAAATTATGATTTGGACTATAAAATACATCCAATGGAGGTATTTATTCAATATTTAGTATTATTTTGTTGTTGGAAAAGCAGGGATGATCTCCATGTTTTGGGTCAATGTTTATTCTTTTTTCTCCTCTGTATCATTGATCTTTAGTATCTGATTTTTCTAAAGAGAAATTTCGGAAACCTCTGCAGTAAATGAGATTTATTGAATTTCTCCTCGATCTTTAGAATCATTTAGATTAGAGGAAGCTTGTTGAACTCTTTATTCACCTATATGGATTTTTTTTTTAGAGAATCTTTAGTAGGAAGAGTTTCTATCAAAATAGCATTATGATCATCAGGAGTATTAGTATCAGATAATTCTTTTTCAAAAAAAATGCCAATCTTGATTAAACCTCTCTTCCTATGGAATATCCCTGATTTTTGGTTGTGCTACTCGTACTTGAAACTGAACTGTAGGAATAGGAATTTTTTCTTCTTACGGCACTTGAACTATAGGAATAGGAATTTGTTATGCAATTGGCCTATGGAACATGTACTCTAGCAAATGAGAATTCCTCTATTCTCGATATTGTTTTAATTATATTAAATCTTCTAGACTGAACCTTACAGTTTCTATTCGTTGAACCCTTGAGAATTATGGGATTGACGGAAACACATCATCAAATTTAGCAGGCTCACTTGTAAATGATAGCAGCTTAACTTGATTTGTTATTTCTCTGGCAACACCATATGAATCATAACTTCTGTTTAGTAGAATTTGGAAATTTAAGGGTTTTAATCGATCAATTTCAAGACATGCATGCTTGAAATTTTCGAGATTATATGACCCACATGAAAGAGGAAAAGTTGGCCAAATTGTCTTTTTCGCATCTTTCTGAATTTTAGTCAACCCATTACCTACAATCTAATAAGAAATCTCCTTAACCAATAATTTATCTAGTATATATAAGAGTAGGATACGAGGGAAATCATACCTTCCAAAAATTTGGATGTATGTGTAAAATTGTTCACCGAACCACCTTCTTGTAGGCTTGAGACTTATATTGGCTTCATGGTTCACACTAGGGATTTTTCTTTTGAAAATGATTTGAAAGACTGGGAGCGTTATATCATTACATATTTTAAACATATGAGAGTGGTATTTTGATTCCCACAAAAATTATAACTATATAAAGATGGTGGTTTTGACTTCTCTGGTCCATATCCATCCTAATGATAGAAATTCAATAGAAAAACAGACTGCATCTAGGAGAAAAGAACTCATATAAAAAGGAGCGGCCATATTGGATGTGAGATTATGATTTTCTCTGTAGACAGTTATACATCTAATCAAATTATCATAAATAATGTTAGCCCAATCAAGAATATATGCATTAAAGGCTGCTTCTATCAGGGGTTACCAATCTTCCTTAAAATTGGTTGTATTTGTGGACCCAAAAAGATGACACATCATTGCAGCAATTTGCGAGAAAGGGCTTTTAAGGGAAACTATTGAGTACATACCCTTATCATCGCATTTATGCCGATTATGATCATTTCTCCAACACTTGACCACATTTACAGGGTGTTGATTCTCTCTCATGAATTCTTGAACAAAATAATTGTCATATATTTTCTAGGTGTCAGGAAATTTATACATATCCTTCAAATATGCAGGCCTGAGGGAACCAATGACTGTTCTGTTTCTGGTAGCAAACTGTCTATATCAAATGTCCACATGATCCAACAACCATTTTACTAATTCAGTGTAGGGCATCATTTTAGGACGTGCATCAATTATGTGCAGTAAAGAGTTAGCTATGTCGGACCATGAGTTTGAATCCATGGATGTAGAATCATTAGCTATAGATTTTCTCTTCAAAATTACTTGTGTATTTTCATTCTCAAACAACTTATATATACCTTCCCAGCTTGAGGAACCAATTTATGGGTTTTATGTTGTATTTGAGATTAAAGGAGTCATCTCGTTGTTTTCCTCTTGATGAAAAACTGACTGAGGTTGGGTGGCAGACTTCCTTCGTGCTTTAATCAGCTTTGACATCCTTTTATGCCTAAGTTTTCGGAATTACCCTGTTGAAAGAAGAGAGCGTAAGCTAAGATTCACATCAAATGCTATTAACTGCCATATCAATTTATCTCATGCATAATGGGAATCCTTGGTATTAAATATGAAATAATTATAAAATCGATTGAAAACCTCAAGATCATAAGAACGCTTGAATTATAATTAAATTGATAACATGGGTTTCGTGTGAGTTTGAGAGTTGTTATCTTATCGGGATTTTTAAAACGTGTTTTTTATTATTAGCAAGTTAAGGTATTTTGTAGCAATGTGCGACATGTGAAAATACAATACTATGATGGATTTTTTGTCGGATGATAGAATGAAATATCAGCATATGTCAGATGACATATTTTGATATTGGTATCCATTACATGATGTAATTCGCAATTTGGCATATCAATGTTCCACAATTTCGTATATCAGCGTTTTATGTTTCAGTGATTTACATTTCGGTGATTTATTTCCCGCTTCTTGTAATTTTAGCCTTTATGGGTTCCTTAGAGTGTTTTTTTATTATTTTTTTATGTTTTTTAAGAAAAAAGAATTAATCTAATAGAATCCAATTCTAAGTTTTATTTCTAAAAAAATAAATTTAATTCTAAAATTTTTAAAAGTGCCCCGATTTTTTTTTCTATACTATTTTAGTAAGAAAAATTAGGGGTTGTTGTAATACTATAACACAATCGTTGAACCTTGTTATATGTTCAAGGAAATATTTAAAGAAGAAGGATTTCTAAGAAAATACAAGAGAGAAAAGAAACTGGAATCATCAGTGGAATGAGAAAGAAAAATTACAGATATTGATTGTTGTCCTCATGAGAGCATAACCCATGCTTACTGGGTGAGGAGCCATACGGATCGAGGTAAAAATTAACTTTTCCCCTAGTATCACACGAATTATAATGTGTGAATGTCAATGGTAAATTTGTGGAAACATTTGCAAGCATTCCATAAAGTTTAATTGGCTCTATTTCCACTCGAATAATTAAAGTCTATTGCTTCATCAACATGGATAGGGTAACATATTTAGTGACCCACTTGAGATCAATATAGATCCCCAAAACCGTGACGTATATGTCTATGTTACTCTTATGGCCACAAATATTGCTGATGTAGATGCCAAGACACTTCATTTGGAAAGGGGGGATTTTTTTAGCCATGTACATATCATTTTAGATAACCCTCGTACTACTTTCATGAAGACAAACCAGTTGAATGGTATGCTTAAAAAATTGTTGGATGAAGCGAATAATTTTCACATTATGGATTTTGACTTCACACCTGGGTCAGTTCTCTTGATTCATCTTTGAATAGGAAAATATTTTACTTACCCCTACAAAGAAAATAAAAATCACAAGGAAAAACAATGGTTTATAAATTGATTTAAATGTTGATCCATCAGAATCTGAACCATTTGAGTTTCGATACCTGAATCAGAGAGGACGTACTCGATCAAATAATTCCATTTCTATGGTTCCAGGTTAGTTTCATGTGTTGAATATAGTCATGGTTTTAGATTTAAGAATTTAGTCATCATCATTCTTTAACATGTGGTATGTTTATTTGTATAGAAATGCAACAATCCACAACCATGGCAATAAACCAAGACCAAAGGGAGACGCAAGACCATCCAACCTTACCTACCATTCTAGGTACATTTGACACTCTATTTCATTATGTGCACACATATACCTTTATTGTCTAGCAAATTTCATTGCGCTAACATATGAAACTTTGCTAGGTAACTATAGAACAAGTGGAGAAACATCATCTTCTACGATGAATGATAATCCATGGAAGCGCTTCAACCCTACTGTAAATCAATGAGATATGCAAAAACAATAGGTAAGTACATTCCAGAGAGTGTATGCATGTAGTTTCCGAAGTGATCGGCCAATTTAGTGCATATTAAATTGGATCAGGGACTCTAAGTGTGCACGTGATCAGGAACTCTATTACACATCCAATATTATCATAAAAAATGTGGAGAGATTGGATGGTTGTACCAACTTATCTAAAGCTGGGAATATATACTTGAAATTAATATTTTATCTATATATATATATATATATATATAGATATATATATATTTTATTTTCCCAAAACGGTCTTGTAGTAAATTTTTTTTAGGTATCGTTGTCTCCATGGTTAGGTAATTTACATCACTTGTATGTCTTGTTCATTTGAGATAAGTTCAGACTAGAATTGTTAAAAAAAACTTTGATATTGAAGACAATAGGCCATAATTCATTGTTTTAATTATTGTTGTCATTAATATAGTCGATTTTCAACCATTAAATAACTCTTTGTCCCCCTAGAGGCTATACCTTCATGTTGCTAGGTCTAAAGACTCCTCTACTCTAAACGTTTCCAACCAGCAAATGTGTCATGATTCCCATGGTTATGCCCTCAAGATTTTGTAGCGATAGTCTAAAGACTCTAGAACACTGATGTGTGAACACATGCAGTGAACGAACTTCATCAAGTATTCATGCTGACCCAGTACAAATGAAACTGTCTCTCAACTGCCTTGATCACTTGTTGTAAATTTCTCAAAGTTAGCATGAATCTGGAAATGAGTTAAGGGTGTGCCTTGACTTGCATGAAATCACCCACCATTGATGCACCCTTCTCCATGCCAAAATTGAAAAACTAATTGGAAATGTATAGATGAATGAATTATGATTGACAAGATGAAATTCTCTAAATACCATGTACTTACAGTTGCTGTAAACTTAATCGATTAATAGAGATCTAAGGAATTTGTTTCTTTGCATGTTGGAAAAATAAAAGAAAATGAATTGCTAGTTTATTCTGGAAACACCACTACCACTGTGTCGATACTATCTTATTTCATAAATAAAGTTGTACTTGACATTGACAAACTACCTTAAAATTGAAATTTTAAATGTTGTCAGACATAGGTTGAAAGCAGGCCCAAAAGAGATGTTAAGGAGTGTGCCCTCCAGCTAGAAGCAACCTCTGTAAATTGGTATTTGTAAATCTTTAGTGATACACCCTTTGTGATTTTCACTAACAGCTTTTATGATTTTATGTTGTTCCATTTTCTTTACTAAGGATGGATGATGTTCGATGATAGACACTATTTCAAATATGTTTTTCTTTTGGATGAAGGCGAGTATCTTAGGATTTCCTTTTACCATTTTTTAAAAGGATGTAAACAACCATGATGTTTCTAATTTTCTAGTTTGTGTTGATCCTCTCCTTGGATCTAACATGTTTTTTATGAAACTACCTATTACACTATGATATTTTTCCTATATAATTAAGAGAAGTGAATGAATAAAGGGAGATATAACCAAAAACAATATGTTACAGTTTGGAAGATTACCTAAAACAAAGTATGTTGTGCAGGTGCTACGTAGTCCTTGCATATAGAGTTTCACAGATTCTTTGGAGCTTCCAGCTATCAGAGGTTTTAGAGGTTGGTTTGTCATACATCAGGATGCCATCTCAACCCATCTTTCATCGAACATGTGTCAGCCATAAAGGAAAGATAGCTTTGTGCTACCCAATTGCTGCGCAACACTGTCAGTTCACTAGCAGCTTTTATGTTTTTTGTTGCTTCTATTTTCTTTACTAAGGATGGATGAGGGTTGAAGATATACATTGTTTCAAATATGTTTTTATTTTGGATGAAGGCAAGTATCTTAGGATTTCCTTTTATCATTTTTTAAAAGGATGTAAACAACCATGATGTTTCTACTTTTCCGGTTTGTGTTGATCCTCTCCATAGATCGAACATTTTTTGTATGCAACTGCCTATTAAACTATGATATTTTTACTATATAATGAATAAATGGAGATATACCCCAAAAAAATGTGTTACGGTTTGGGAGATATACCCAAAAAAAAGTGTGTTGCACAAGTGTTGCGCAGTCGTTTCCTACAGAGTTTCACACATGTTTTGGTGCTGCCAGCTACCGGAGATTTTAGAGGTTGGTTTTTTAGACATCATGATGCCATCAAAACACAACTTTCATCGAACATGTGTTAGCCATAAATGAAAGATGACTTTGTGCTACCTTGTTGTTGTTCAACACTTTCATTCCGCTGACAACTCTTATGATTTTCTATTGTTTCTATTTTCTTTACTGAGGATGGATGAGGTTAGAAGATATACATTGTTTCAAATATTTTTTTATTTTGGATGAAGGAAAGTATCTTAGGATTTCCTTTTATTACTTTTTAAAAGGATGTAACAACCATTATGTTTCTAGTTTTCTAGTTTGTGTTGATCCTCTCCATGGATCGAACCATTATCGGAATTTTGAGATCTAAAATGGGCCTCCTAAGAAAAATGTACCACAAAAATAAACTTTATAAGAACCAATAAGATTCAAGATTATGATGTAAACCATGGGGGATGATTCACCATATTTTAAGTAAAAGCGTATAAAATATTTAAAAATAATAAAATAGTAAAACTACTTTTTCAACTCGTATTTTCAACTTATCTCCCAAATTTTTTACTCAAATTTCGAGTGGGAGTACTTGTTGGATGAAATTATTGATTCCTCATCCAAGGAGAACCCATGTTGCATACTTTCGATGGACCCTGCTACAAAAAAATGAGAAATGCATAAAAAACATGATTGCAATCATGTTTTTCATGTATTTCTCATTTTTCATGTAGAAGGACCCAACGAAAGTATGTAACATGGGTACTTCTTGGATGAGGAATTAAATTTTAAATCCAACGAGTACTCCCGATCGAAATTTGAGTAAAAAAATTGAGAGATAAGTTGAAAATATTATTTGAAAAAGTAGTTTTTTTTTCCCTCTAAATTTGATGTTGTAATCAAATCTTATTTTATTATCTCCACTATTATTTTATAATTTCCTTAGGAGGCTCATTTTAGACCTCAAAATTACCCTAAAGATGTTTTGTATGCAATTGTCTATTACACTATGATAATTTTCCTATATAATGAATAAAGGGAGATAAACCCAAGAAAAATATGTTACATTTTGATATATATACCCAAAAACAAAGTGTTCTTTGCAGTCCTTTCCTATAAGTTTCATGCATGTTTTGGCGCTACCAGCTATCAATTATTTTAGAATTTGGGTTGTCACACATCAGGATGACATCTCAACCCATATTTCATCGATCAAGTGCCAACCATAAAGGAAATATGACTTTGTTCTACCCAGTGGTTGCGCAACACAGTCAGTTCACTCGTAGCTTTTATGATTTTCTGTTGTTTCTATTTTCTTTACTAAGGATGGATGAGATTCGAAGATAGAAATTGAAGAAAATATGTTTTTATTCTGGATGAAGGCAAGTATTTTAGGATTTCCTTTTATCATTCTTTAAAATTATGTAAACAACTATGATGTTTCTACTTTTCCAATTTGTGTTGATCCTCTCCATTGATCGAAGATGTTTTATATGCAATTGCCTATTACACTATGATAATTTTCCTATACAATGAATACAGGGAGATATTCCAAAAAAAAATATGTTACAGTTTGGGAGATATACCAAAAACAAAGTGTGCTACACAATCCTTTCCTACAGAGTTTCACACATGTTTTGGAGTTGCCAGCTATCAAATATTTTAGAGGTTGGTTTATCATAAATCAATATGGCATCTTAGCCCATATTTCATCGAACAGGTGTCAGCCATAAAGGAAGGACGACTTTATTCTTTTTTTGGTTGTGCAACACTATCAGTTCACTAGAAACTTATATGATTTTCCCTTGTTTCTATTTTATGTATTGAGGATGGATGATGTTCGAATATAGACACTATTTCAAATATGTTGTTCTTTTGGATGAAGGCAAGTATCTTAGGATTTCCTTTTATCATTTTTTAAAAGGATGTAAACAACTATGATGTTTCTACTTTTCTAGTTTCTGTTGATCCTCTCCATGAATCGAAGCAAATGCTTATTACACTATGATATTTTTCCTGTATAATTAATAAAGGGAGAAATACCCAAAAAAATGTGATGGTTTGGGAGATATAACCAAAACAAAGTGTGTTGCGCAGTCCTTTCCTACATAGTTTCAGACATGTTTTGGAGCTACCAGTTGTCATAGATTTTAGAGGTTGGTTTTTCATACATCACGATGCCATCTCAACCCATCTTTCATCAAACATGTGTCAGCCATAAGGAGGGATTACTTTGTGTTACCCAGTTGCTATGCAGCACTATCAGTTCACTGGCAGCTTTTATGATTTTATGTTGTTTCTGTTTTCTTTACTAAGTATGGATGAGGTTCGAAGATATACACCATTTCAAATATTTTTTTATTTTGGCTCAAGGAAAGTATCTTAGGATTTTGTTTATTATTTTTTAAAATCATGTAAAAAACCATGATGTTTCTATTTTTCTAGTGTGCATTGATCCTCTCAATGGATCGAACATGTTTTGTATGCAACTGCCTATTACACTATGATTTTTTTCCTATATCCAAAAAAAATATCTGATGGTTTGGGAGATATATCCAAAAAAAGTGTGTTGCGCAGTCCTTGCCCACAGAATTTCATGCATGTTTTGGAGCTACAATTTGTCAGAGATTTTATAGGATGTTTTTTCATAGATTAGGATGCCATCTCAACCCATCTTTCATTGAACATGTGTCATACACAAATGAAATATGACTCTGTGTTACCTCGTTGCTACGCAACACTGTCAGTGCACTCGCAACTTTTATGATTTTATGTTGTCTCTATTTTCTTTACTAAGGATGGATGAGGTTCGAAGATAGACATTGTTTCAAATATTTTTTTCTTTTTTATGAAAAGAAGTATCTTAGGATTTCCTTTTATAATTTTTGAAAAGTATGTAAAAAACCATGATGTTTCTAATTTTCCAGTTTGTGTTGATCCTCTCCATGGATCGAACATGTTTTGTATGCAATTGCATACTACACTATAATATTTTTCCTATATAATGAATAAAGGTAGATATACCCAAAAATAATATGTTACCATTTGGGATATATACAAAGTCTATTGAATAGGTGCTTCGTAGTCATTTCCTATAGATTTTCACGAATGTTTCAGTGCTGCCAGTTGTCAGAGATTTTAGAGGGTGGTTTTTCATAGATCAGTATTCCATGTCAACTCATATTTCATCGAACTGGTGTAAGCAATAAAGGAAAGATGTCTTTGTGCTACCCAGTTGACGCGCAACACTGTGAGTTCACAAAAAGTTGCAAATTAAATGATGAAAGGTCAGGTAAGTCATAAGATTTATAAGGTTGATGAAAAAATAGACAATTGACTACACCAATCAACCTAACACTTGACATGGACACTGACACGATCAGTGACAAGGAAAATTATGTTAGTGTTATGTACATTGACATGCACCCCAAAATGCTCAAAAAATAGTCTCCAACTGGTTTTTCATCAATAATAGACTGCCACATATCAAAAATTTGCAAATTAAATGATGAAAGGTCAGGTAAGTCATAACGTTTATAGTAAAAAAGGACATAACACTACTATAGTGAAAGAGGTGTGCTTTTTTTTTTAAATTCATCAATGTATTTATGTTGATAGCAAAATTCAGTACATAACATACTACATTGGTAGCTATTCCTTTCATCATCTGACTTGGAGGATCATGCTTCTGCCAATATTACCATACACATAGAAGAAACTACCATTAACAAACTTTACAAAAAGTAGTGTATTTCGAGGACTATGGACTATAGACATACAAAAAGGTAGAGTAAAGGTAATATAGGAGTAATCTCTTGCAAAATTAACAAAATAAACTAACAAAAATAGAAAAGGTAAATTCCTTCCAAAGTCAAAGACTAAAACCGCTTGCTTAGTGGAAATTTCAGTCCAAAATGATGACTCGTGAATAAGGAAAAGAGATTTCATGGATGGTTTTCATAGGCATATCAAAGTTTGCATGAATGGTGTTGAGAGATAGACCGTTAATGACTACTACCTCTTCCTCATGATCATTTGATTCAATATCTAATTCTGAAACCATAAAACGTTCCACGTGACTCGATATTACGAAAAGAGTGAAAGTTAAAGGTATCGTGGAAAAACGTTTTTGGCATATAAAATTCAACATAAAAGTCTAATAATTAATAAATATTTCCTGGGTATTTATTCTATTGTTTTCCTTTCTTTTGCAAAGGGAAAATGAAAAACTTGAATTCTGAGGTTGTCGAAACTTCTCATCCCATCAATGTTCAAGAAATGAGTTTAGTAAATCTCATCCCCTCAATGTTGAAAAAATGAGTTTAGTAAACCATGATAGTCACATTTTTTTACATTATCTTTTGTGAGTACAAATATAATATTTTCAAGAAAATATTAATATTTTTTTATCTCAACTTAAATATTTTTTTAATTACACTTTACAATATTAAATACACTAACTATAAATTATCCATACACAATTAGATTTTTTAACAAAGTATTCAAAATTTATAACACAATTAATTATTTAATATAAAGTATTATTAAAAAATAGTTAATATATTTTTTCTTAATATAGAATATTAAAAAAACAATTATTATATTTTCAGAAAGTATTAAAAAATTAGTTATAATTTTATTACAATGGAGACTAGGAAAAACATTTAATCTGTTTTATCACCAAGAAAAAAAGGTTAATAATAGAAATATGACACTATGAAAATCGATTCTTGACCTAAAATTAGATTTGACATAAAATGGGCAGGAAGAGGAAGTCATGGAGATTTTCAGGTTTAATGGACATTTTCATAAAATAGATGGGAGTAGGGAGTCTTAGAGATTTTCGAGATTAATGAAGATTTTCATAAAATTGGCGGGGGGAGGGAGTCATGGATATTTTTGGTATTAATGAAAATTTTCATAAAATGGGCAGAGGATATATACTTCTCACACATCTATTGTTCATTTATGATGTACTTATCTTCTTGGACGACTCACTCAGCGATGTGAATGCATTCAGATACATCGTGTATTCCTTATGTAATTCCACATGTATGTCTCGGTGATTAAAGGGTGATTGAAGGGAGTGATAGGGAAAATAGAGAGCTCAAGACTATCCTCAAACCACATTTTAAAGAGTAAATTCATAAACTAAGTTTCATCAATTACTTGGCACTGTATGCAAATTTATTCTTTCCAAAGTTTGTGTTTTATAAGAAACGTTCGTGTTTTATAAGATACACAGAGAATTGATGCAAAAAGGTTGTGATATTCATATTGGTTTGCGTAAACCACTTGTCTCATTAAACTTTTGCATTTTTATTTCTCAGATCCTTTGCTCTTTTCTTGGAAGCTTAGTTTCATGGTTACCCTAAATTTTGGATACATTTTCTCCTCTCTTTGTTTTAGTCCATTCACATTGAAATACCCAATTTGGATTTGACCCTATGATCAGTCGTATTGTACAGAATTAGGAGAATGGTTTGCAATCATCATTTTTGGGATGGGAATGGAGTTGAAATCCAGTGCGAGTGCCCGAATAATTCATATTTTCATGAATATCAGAGTTGTTGTTTCTATGACAACATTGAGGAATTTGGGTCTCTTTTTTCTAGGGTTTATTCCCATTAATTATTCTTTTTCTTTCAAAACTATTCAATTTTGGTTTTTTTTTTTTACAAGCTATGAAGAGAGAGATCGAGATTTCCCTCTTCATTTTAAAGGAAAATTCATCAACCACCGGGCACTATATCTTTATGCAATTTTTGCTTTCTAGGATTCATGTTTTAGATACTCATCCTGTCAAAGCCAAAGCCCTTATTTTATTATTCTGAGTTTTAATAAGATATATTTTAATACCATGAATTATAGCGTGGTAGGCCTCAGAGGGTTCAAAATTGTAATTTGAAAATTGTTAGAATAAATCATTTGTGTAAAGTACCTTTAATCCTTCTCTTTCTTTCTCCAATCTATTAAATACAAAATGTACTTTCCAAGGACATTGATACATCTGTCTAGTTCCAAGAAACAAAAAAAAGGTATCCTTAGAAAATAAGGAAGATAGAAAGTTCACTTTTGGGCATGTATTTTCAATTAAACACATTAATATTTTCGACTACCAGTGAATGCAATATGTCCTCTTCCTCTTAATCTCTCATACTAGGTGGAGTTCAAACATAGATGGAAAAACAATCACAAGATTAAAAATATTGCTCCAACGTTTACTATGTTCTCTAACTACTTAAAATAGGTGCACTTTCCTTACAACCATTTTCCTGATTTTGTCTTCCATGAACTTGGATTACAAGTTGATCACTTATTATTTTTAAGCCAACACCCTCAATTTATGAAACTAAGACAATGAGATGTAAATAAAATAAAAGATATCCTTTTTATGAGTGAAGTACTGGAATTAAAGAGAAAAATTTTATAACATCCACCCTATGGGACAAGCTCATATATGATTAAATGAACCATTTTCATGTGAAAACATAAAATCTACAACATAAGACTCCCCGATTACTTGAGATGACATTAAGGGATAAGGAGCATTGAGAGCCTCACACGTAGTCCCTTCTCGTATAATGTTCCCTAGTGTTATCACTCAATAATTACTCTTGGTTGTGGGAGAAGACTCTTAAGGAAACATTTTCAACCAATATTTCAGGCTGAAGGATAGCCCCTTTGACCCAGAGAGGGCTCTCTCATATATCTCAATCACTCAGTGTCACTTTAGTAATTAGTTGTGTGCATAACATCCTTCCAAACTTGATTCTTCATGGCTTCTTGAAATTTTACAAGATTCTATTGTACCATCGTGCTCATGGCTGCTAGGTAACCATGGTACATATTCAGCTTTTCACATTCACGGAATGTTCCCCTTGGAGAAATATTCCTCTCAGAATCTTTGAGAGTGTCTCTAATTTATGAGGATCCTATTTTATTTGAAGAAGGTGTACCTGTAGGATCCATCAGACCTTCAACATCAGGCATCGGTTCATCCTTCGGTTCTTCTTGCTTCCCTGGTTCTTCTTCTTCTTCATCCTCGTTTGAGGTAGGAAGATTGCTAACCTTCCCGAGGGAAACATCTTCGACTAAGGTGACATCATGGCATATCTCCACTTCTCTTTGAACATACACATAGATTCTATATGCCTTTGAGGTTTCACTATAGCCCATAAATATTCCCTTCTTCCCAAAAGCATCCAATTAGATTTTATTTTCTTTAAAAACATGAAAATATACGGGACTTATAAAAACTTTAAAATGAGGGACATCAAGATTCTTACCAGATAAGACTTCTTCGGGAGTTTCAAAGTCCAATGCATAATGTGGGCATCTATTTTTAACATACACAACAATGTTGGAAACCTCTCCCCATAGGAACTTCAAAAGACCTTGGTCATAGAGCATGGCACAGGCAGCTTCCAAAATGGTTCTATTATTCCTTTCAACAACACCATTTTGTTTAGGATTATAGGCAGTAGTGATCTCCCTCTTAGTTTTAGCTTCCCTGCAATAGTCATTGAATTCATTTGACTCATATTTGGTTCCATTATTGGTACTCAAAATTTTGATCTTCTTCCTTGTTTGATTTTAAACCAAGACCATGAAGGTGGGGAACCACTTGAATGCTTCATCCTTCTTCTTCAAAAATATATCCAATTTTTAGGGGAGAAGTCATCTATAAAAGTGATATAATATAGGCATCCTACCAAGGATATTATGGGAAACATACTAGATAGATCGGAATGAACCAATTGTAAAATATCGGATGTCTTCGTGACACTTGAGGGGAATGGTCCCCTTGTATGATTGACTTCGGCACAACCCTGACATACACCTTCATGATCATCTTTAAAATTAGGGATCCCTATCACCACCTTCCTTGCTTTGGAAAGGGCTTTGTAATGAAGGTGTGCAAACCTCCAGTGCCATAGCTCAGATTGAAGAGTTGTGTTACATGTCATGGCCCCCAACAGACTTCCTCCAACCTCATAGACTGTGTCAACCCTAAAACCAAGAGTGAATGCTTCTTTTAATCTCCTCTTCCAAATGCGTACCTTTCCATCAATGAATGCCGCCTTGAATTATTTTTCTTCCATTTTCGAGATAGGCACTAGATTCTTCTTTAAGTCAGGTACGTACAACATAGCTTGTAATCAAATAACATGACCTTGATTTAGATGAAGGGTCACAGTACCTGTGCCTTTCATGGGATAGGTGGCATTTTCTCAAAGGATAATGGAGAAAAATAAACATAATATAAGGAAATACTAAAAAATTTACAATATAAACATTCAAATGGCATAATAGAAGTAAATACTAAAAACATATAGAAAATATAGACTAGAAACAACCCTCACATGAATCTCTATGTCAATAATAATAAATCTTCTGATCTTGGCAACTGAAAATTGTATATAGCTTTGAAAAACACACATAAAATAGATATATTTTCATGAAAATCCAAACTTTTACATTTGATTTATAGAAACACTACATATGTTTCAGATCACAACCCATGAAAAGTCTTAATTACAATAAACATCAACATCCAAAAGAAATGGATCTGAAAACATATTAACCTATATTTAATTTGTTGCTGGAGATAATCATGGAGATTGTTATATCTGATATTCGAGTCAAATTTATGAGGCAGCTTACGAATAACAGGAAATGATTTTATTTTAGAAAAATAAATCTGGAAAATCCTTGAAAGCTAGGGTTCAAAGAGGCATTCATTTCTTCCAAACCATGACACCTATTGTAGAACAAAAATATTTTTTGTAAATAATCTCATTCCCAGCAAAAATCTCTTTTTTTCTTTTTGAAATTCATCACCACTTTCTAGGAAATCACACCCAAATTTAATGACTAAAACATGAAATCATTGAATATTTAAATCTGGGAAAAATGGCTGCAAATATTCCTTTGTATCCTTCAAACCATGACACATGCATAAAAATTGAGAGAGGTTATTGGATATGGTTCCATTTCCAGAAAAACCCTCCTTTGGTTTCAAAATTTTCATTTCCAATTGTTCAAAAAAATTTCTTGAGCATGGTCACTAAAAAAGGGATAAAGCAAAGTGTTTCTTTAAGCGCTGGAAAATATTTTCATAACACACTTGTAGGAACTGAACAATATTATGGTAGCGCTCTTTCAAATTGATAATTACAATGCATATCTTTTTGAAACTTAATTTGGTGCTTTTATATCACTTAAGAAGACCTTTGATATACCTTTAAGCTCATGATATCTCCTTTATCAAAATTTTAAATATACCTTATGTCCTAAACCACTTAAGAAACATCAACTTTTTCTTCACACCATTTTGATTCTGTGAAGATATAAACAAAGTGCTAACCCCAAGAAATTAATAGCCTAAGGTAGAATATAAATTATTGATCCTTTTAGGCTATTGTTGGGCCTCATATATGCCCATATTTTCATCATGAAATATCACTGTTTATACCCTAAAACCCTAGGTTTTTAGCCCGTTCCATAGCCTAATTCCATCATGTGCCGCCAAATACTCTCTATGGCTTATTATAATTATTTTTCTTCACTTATATATCATCAAATATGATTTAATAATGATGGCTTTGTTAAGTACATTTATCACAGGGTTCCATCTATGAAATCCCTCATAAGCCAGTTAAGTATGGAATTGCCTAATTTAGGACTTTGACACTTTCGGTATGCTTCCAGAGAAACCAAGAGAGGTTATTATAAAAAATGATGTTATAATACCTCAAAATAACATGTATTCCATCCAACTCACTCATATGGGTCTCTATAACGAAATTAGCCAATTTGTCCAAATCTGCAATAAATTTTAAACTTCCAAATTCTGCCTCGATTTCCTTGCAATAGAAGGAGAATGAAAAAATTATAGAACATGGGTTTTGGCACCAGTATAGCATATTTATTACACTCAAAATATTCCTGCAAAATTCCTTACATTTTGGCATATACTTAGGGCTCATTGAGGCTAATTTATGTAAAAATCCTATTTGAGTGTTTCGGCCACATCCACGTTTGAATGAATTTATTCATGGTAAAAAAAAGGGAACGGTTTGTTACACACAACAAGGCCCAACTCAACGAAAAATCCATCAAAATAATCCCTTCAAGCTCTAAAATAGATCAATTATGCTAAGAATGGACGAGATCAATGTTGCTAAGAAAAAGACCCAGCAAGTCAAGTCGAGATTAATTTGGAGGATAACTCAAGAGATTTCACACAAGCCCAGATTATTTTGATAATTTTATTTTTTAATTCTTATGGTTAATTAGTTAAGATTTAGCTGCTATGAGTTTCACCTTTTTAAAGGCCAATGCTCTCTGCATGTAAGGAGTAGCAACAGTAGTAGAGGCGAAATGATACGAATCTGCGTGATTTTGCCACATGGGAGTTTGAATTGATAAGCCTAAATCTAATGATCATGTAGTTTTTGTTTGAATCTGGATACTTAATATATTTTTTATTCAACATTTGAATTTTCTGTGAGTATTAAGATTTGTTTTGATTCTTAATAACATTGCATACATAATTCTAATTCTGCACTTAAAATCGTGTAAGTGATTATGTGTTTTAATTTTTAAAAGGATTGTTGCATTAATTTAGACTTGCTCCATGAGTGGAAAGGGCCCACAACCACCCGGAAGAAAGTCCTGTAAGTTTCATACATTATAGGCAGCATGTTTAATTAGGATCTATCCATAAGTTTTTTTATTTTGAAAATGTTTGTTGATTAAATATGAGAATTAAAATTCTGTACTTGAACTTTTACTCTGTCTTTCTTGTATTCGAATAAATATTTTGTTTTCAGATATTTGAAAATTAGAAAGGACGGTATCAATTAAAAATTTCAATGCATGAATAAATTATTCATTTCATTCTCAAAGTGATTTTCAATTTGAATGAATCCAAAGGTTGCTAACTATGTCATATGTCTCAGATGGAATTGATTTTATAATCTTGCATCCTGTACATTTTTCATTTGATATAGGATCCTGTAGCATCATATTGTGATATCAACTTGCTCATAAGTAATGTGACGAGATATTGGTCATCGATTGAGACTGTAGTTTAGTTTTGAGATTTGGCATAATTATAGTAAGATTGGATTGGTTGTAGGTTAATTCTTTCTTGTGGAAGTAATTTTTTGAGTTTGATTGAGTAGTTTTAAAGCTAGAACGTACTTCGATTTGTGACATCTCTTAGATCTAGAGTGTGTGTAGTGAAGCACATTAATTTAGAGCAGAGCTATTTAGTTTCTTTTGAGTATTTGTAGAGTTGAATGAAGAGATTAGCTTAAATGCTTTCATGTATCCCAGGATTTAGGTCCAACATTTAATTAAATTAAGTTTCCCTATTTCTTTGGCATTAGGGTGTGTTAACAGAGTTATTTTCATGTTTAATAAGATTTTATAATTTTGTAATTTGAGTTTGATGAGTATGTGTGACTTCATTGTTAAAAGAGGTTAAGGTTTTGAAGACCGATTTGATTTGTTTTAGATTTATAGATTTTGAGTTATGAATTGAAAGGTAACATGTAGTAAAATTTTAGAATATCTTTGCTTAAAATTATGATTTCTCTTTTCTTAAATAACGATTTCTCATTTATTTAAATATTGTGATGAGTAAGAAATGAGAATGATTGCTGCATGAGAATATTCACTTCCTAGTGTGCATAAGTTAAAGTGTAAATAGTGTTATTAGAAGTGAACGTTTACAGTAGCATTTGCAGTGAGCTTGTTATTAATTCATTTACATTGGTTTTAGTTAAATAGCATGATTGCAATGGTTTTGTTCTAATTTGAATTATAGTAATTTTGTTTACGAAGATTTAGATAGTGATATCATTATTGACATCATAGTAATCTAGTTAATGATTCAATTGATAATGTAATAACATGATTTTTATTGAGTAGTTTCCAAAATAATTGATTGGATTGTGTGATCTAGTGAGGTATACTAGAGTAGTTTTGAGAGATAGTGTGATTTAATTCAAGCATTTCCAATATGGTTAATTCAAGCATTTCTGGTGTGATTTAATTCAAGTTATTAAAATAGAATTTCTTGTGTGATTTAGTTCGAGTATCAAAGGGAAATTTAGAATTAGTTCAATTTCTTGAATATCAGCATAGATTTGGGTTTTTAAAGCAATGTGACATCAATTCAATTTATTTTATAAATTAGAAAATTTCGTTAAGATTTCATTTTTCCTTTAAACGATCATTATATAGGAAACATTAAAATTCTGACTTAGAAACTAGATCAAGAAGTGCAGTGCAGCTTGTTCTTACAAGCCCAGATTGACATATAAATATTGGAGGATAAATCTAGCAATTATTTCTCCCAAAAATTTTCATGTCGTTGTCGGGGATTTGTAATTTTTTATTTAGGTAACTATTATCAGAGTTTTAGGATCTTGCAGGGTTGTCAAAGGGTGGAGAGTGTACAGTAAGATGTGAGTGAAGAGCCACACATCCACTTTTGTGGTGTTGCTCCAAATTCTAACCGATTTCTTTTTTTTTCTTGAGTTTTTATTTCCTTTTTCTTTATGCGTGGAAGAAAAAGTATACCTAGGGATAGTAAAGCTAGATTCACTTCCAATTCTAGTTTTTTTTTCAATTAGTATTTTTTAATTCATTTAGATTAAAATTGAAGCTTTGAACGACAAAAAAAAATTGGGTTGTTGTAAGAACCCTCTTCTTGTCCTAATCCATGTTGCATACAGGGATCATCAACCAGCAAGAGAAATTCAAGAATGAATGAGAGCTTGAAGAATGTACGTCGAAATACTTTCTCAAATCCTACCAATAGCTGGGATATATTCCTCTCAGGAAGAGTTCATATTCACCACATAAAGGAAATTATTTGTCTCTCCACAACCATAAAAGGATTTGGAAGTCTCCCTTGATTCCTCGTGCCTATCTACCAATGGGATCGATGAATCATATACCAAATATGATTGGGAAAATCCATCTAAACCTGATATCAAAGAGATTTCACCATGCCCAACAACAAGCCTTGTGTGCATTCTAGAGACTGGTTATCCAAGTTTTTCTGGCATGACCAAGGAGGAAATTGAGAGTGCTCCAAATGAATAAATGAGCCAATACCACCAGGATTACATCGAGCATTGGTTCCAGGTCAAAATCTAGTCAAAATACCACTCTCATCATCAAATACTCTTGGTACCAAATTAATTGAAGTAACTAGTTTCTCATACTCTAGTATTTGTTGAAGTTTATTCTTTCAAGATGATTGTGAGTATATTTAGCATGTTGTTAAGAAAATGGCTGCATCAGAAGTACTCCTACACTTGAAGGAGACCTTCCTCTCTCTAGATTAGGGTAGGGTAGAAATAAAAAAAATTTTTGTTACAACAACATTCTTGAAGTTGCAATTCCTAAGGCATAACCATTGAAATTTTTGTCATTATGCACTCTTGTGGTAAGACTTGTCATAAGAAATTCACTCTTAATGCCTCATATTTTATAATGTGACTCTAATAATTGGCCGATATTATTCATTGGGTCAGTTAGGGGAATTGTTATTTTTATACTTTCCATTCATAAGCTTAACATACTATCATCCAAGAAACCATTTCAAGTTTCTCTATGAAGGTATTGATGAAAAGCCTCCTATGGTGGACCAATCCTCTAAAACCATCATGTGCTCTCATAAGAACCCTAGCATGACCTACTAGAGGAATATTTCTGTCATTATCTGAGTTTTTTTCTTTCCTTGAGTCTTTAGGGTAGCAGGATCAACTAGTAAATATTAGTAATTAAAGACTTTTCACGCCATCCTATGCTCTTAATAAGTAGATCTGTCTCCCCACTTATTAAGTAACTTCTAAGGTTAATCATAATCAGAGTCTACAAAAATATTTAGGGGAGGATAGGAGGTCGCGTAATGAGACGGCCTACCATGATCATGAGACCTGACATGCATGACATTACTGCTCATGGTCACCAAGCCAGAGTAATGGCTTTCAGCCTAAAAATCTAGAAGACAAGAGGTCTCATCACGAGCTGACATGTTCATCCATTTTACCTCTTGTGAGTGGAACTGCCATCAGCTGGTTACCAAGCTAGGACATTGGCCTTTCTATAAAAGTTAAATAATCTAACTCTGAATCTATATCTAGTAAGTGGGACATAAACAATTCATTGGGTTAAAAGGCATCCATGTCAAGGCTATAGATGCCTACTGGTAGTAGGGCCATGTCTGTGGCGTCAAAGTTAATTTTACCCTATGATTTACTTGGTTTTTTTTGTCCTTTCCTTAAACTCACTATCATATCTCTTTGAGAATGGATTTAATATCCTTCAGTAGTGTGCTTTGGAGTTCCATATTTCATAAATGATTTGGTTTTTATAGACGTGGGACCCCTACTATAGGTGATTCACTCTACTTGAATCTTCAACTATAAGCTTGGGTAATGTTAAAACAGTTATCCTTGGAAGGTATCATTTTTTCATTTTTCCCTACTTTCGATCCATTTTAAGGCCTTGGTTTTTAAATAAAGTCACTTTTACCTATAATAATGAGGCTATTGAAAGTGAAAACTGTTAGAGCCAAGATTGCACAGCAGACAAAAAACATATACATAGAAAATAAATCATGCACAGGAAACACAGAGGTTTAACGTGGTTCACCCAACCAATCTGGGCTACGTCCACACAACATAGGCATCGGCAATTCTTTATTAATCAAACAGGAGATTACAAACTCTCACCCTCCAAACAATCCGTATGGATACCTGTTATATAGCAAAGAGAATCTAACTGCCTCATAAATCCTCTCACATCAAATTTAGGATGCATTAACTCCCTCCCAACAAACTGGAGCTAATCTAGGAACTAATTCCTATTGTTGTCATCTACTGAGATTTTGCCTATTTTATTGAAAACAGAAAATCTCAACAATCTCCACCTTGACAACAATTAGCCTGATGCCCTGTTATTATTATTTTTATCTTTTCTGCAAGCCAAGAGAAGCCAAACACCAACGCAGCTTCTCCAACAAAACTGGTTTCGTGAACATGTCTGCACAGTTTTCCTTTGTATGCACCTTTTCAAGAGAGACTCCCCTTTCAGTAATAACTTGTCTTACAAAAATGGTACTTAATTGGAATATGCTTTGATTTACTATGATAGGCCGGATTCTTAGCCAAATGTATTGCACTTTGACTATCACAAAGTAACCTGATGTTGTCCTGTAACCTACAAAACTCACCAAGCAAACCTTTCAACCAAACCGCCTCTTTGCAAGCATGAGAAGCAGCAATGTGTGCAACTTGATGGTGGATAAAAGCAATGTTTTGTAGCTTTGACCAAGATAATAGCTCTGCTGGTAAAGACATACCACACAGTACGACCTTCTTATCCAAATCACAAAATCAATCAGCATACCATAGGCAAATTCTCCTACTCTTGTGTAAGTGATACAATAACTTCTGTGCCTCTCCAAGTACCAACACCATTTCACCTAGCGAACACTAAATTTACCGGTTGCCATGTACCTGCTGACAACCCCAACTGCATGTGAAATATCTGGTCGAGTGCAAACCATCGCATACATCAAACATCCTACTACATTGGCATATGGAATTCGAGACATATAATCCTTTTCTTCATCTGTATTAGGACATAAACTGGAAGAAAGCTTAAAGTGGGAAGCTAAAGGGACTGACACAGGCTTCACATTATTCATACCAAATCTCAAAAGTATCTTCTCAACATACTTCTGTTGTGATAGCCACAGCTTACCATTACTCCTGTCTCTGAAAATCTCCATGCCCAAAATCTGTCTTGCTGCTCCTAGATCTTTCATATCAAATGTCCTTGCCATCTGAGTCTTCAACCTGTTGATTTCTTCAATGCTTTTTCTTGCTAAAAGCATATCGTCAACATACAACACTAAGATAATGAACATGCCATTACTTAACTCCTTAAAGTAAACACAATGATCATATTCACTTCTTATATATTTTTGACTCAACATGAAAGAATCAAATTTCTTGTACCACTGTCGAGGCGACTGCTTCAGACCATACAATGACTTCTTGAGCCTGCAGACAAATTTCTTATTGCGATGCTGAACAAATCCTTCCGGTTGTTCCATATAAATTTCCTCATCTAAATCTCCATGTAGAAATGCAGTCTTAACATCTAATTGTTGCAACTCTAAATCAAGCAAAGCCACTAATGCTAACACAATTCTAATTGAAACAATTTTAACCACTGGTGAAAAAATCTCATGAAAGTCAATACCGGCTTTCTGAGAAAACCCTTTTGCAACCAGTCGCGCTTTGTACCTGTCCTCTGTATCATTCACACCCCGTTTCAGCTTGAAAACCCATTTACACCCCACAGTTTTCCTGTCTTTCGGAAGCTCAACCAGATCCCATGTGCCGTTCTTACTTAAGGCCATCATTTCGTCCTTCATGGCTGCTTTCCACTTGTCACTTTTCGAACCTTCTATTGCTTCCTGATAGCATAGAGGTTCATCGTCATTAGCAGTAAATGCAACTGAAGTAACATAATCATCATACCTTCTCGGTGGCCGTTTGATTCTTGTCGACCTCCTTAAGGATGTTTTTGGTGCTTCCTCGATTGGCTGACTACCACCTGTAGGAACTTCTTGCCGACCAGTATCTGAGACCTGTTCATGATCTAAACCTGAACCCTGTTCATGTTCTGAAACCTGTTCATTACTAGTATCTGAACTATGGTCATCATGACTATCATTAGAAGTGCTATCAAACTGAATGTGCTGAAAATCAGATACATCATCTTGTTTCAATCTACTATCTACATCTAACTGTAAAAGAGAGGATTCATTAAACTTTACATCTCTGTTGATGATGATTTTGCGGGTAGTAGGATCCCACAATCTATATCCCTTTGTTCCAGCACCATACCCAACAAAGATATACCTTTTAGACTTTGGATCTAACTTAGTTCGCTGATGTTTAGGCACTAGAGCATATGCATCACAACCAAACACTCTGAGTTTAGAATAATCACAAGGGTTTCCTTTCCATACCTCTTGCGGAATCTTGCAGTCTATTGCCGTCGATGGAGATCGGTTTATCACATAACAAGCTGTTGCCACCGCTTCCGTCCACAACTCCTTTTGCAACCCGGCGTTACTCAGCATACTCCTTGCTCTCTCCAAAAAAGTCTTGTTCATGCGTTCAGCAACTCCATTTTGCTGAGGAGTATAAACAGTAGTCTTATGTCTCTCGATCCCTGCATCCTTGCAATAGTTTTCAAACTCCTTGGAAGTAAACTCACCACCATTTTCAGTTCTTAAACATTTTATTGTTCTACCAGTGTTGTTTTCTACCAATGCTCTAAACTGCTTGAAAACTGAAAAAACATCAGACTTTCTTTTCAACATGTAGACCCACACCTTCCTAGAAAAGTCATCAATAAATGATACAAAATAAGACGAACCACCATATGAGGTTGTAGGGGCTGGTCCCCAAACATATGAATGGATATAATCAAGTATGCCTTTACTAGTATGTTTGCCTGTTTTAAACTTTTGTTTACTTTGTTTTCCAAACAGACAATGCTTACAGAAATCTAACTTTCCAGACTTCAAATTTGGAAGTAACTTGCGATCAGCCAAAATTTTAAACCCTCTTTCACTCATATGCCCCAATCTTTGATGCCATAAGTGAATGGAACTACTGTCATGTTCAGACACAGTAGACACAAAATCTGACCCTGTACCTCCTTCTAACTGAAATAGATTTCCTACTTTCTTAGCTTTCATAACTAGTAAAATGCCTTTGTAAATTTTCATTACTCCACCTTGAATTACAGTTTTATATCCATTCGAATCAAGTGCTCCTAATGAAATCAAATTTTTCCTTAAATCTGTACATGCCTCACATCAGTTAATATTCTAGTTGTCCCATCAAACATTTGTAGTTGTATGCTCCCAATCCCCACAATATTACATGTTACATCATTACCCATGTACACAACTCCATCATTAATTGATTTATATGTCTTAAACCATTCTTTATGGATACACATGTGGTTTGATGCACCGGAATCTAACAACCAATGTTGATCATGATTTGACACATTAACTGATAATACTTCGTCGCTCATACCTGAACTAGATGCCGAACCTGTATCTGTCGCATTTGCCTCCTTCTTCTCTGTCGAAGAATCTGCTTTCTTCTCTTTTTGCTGTCTCTTCCAACAGTCCTTCTTCAAATGCCCCGATTTTCCACAAAACCAGCACTTTACTTTTGTCTTGTTTCCTTTAGACTTAGAACGAGAGTTGCTATGCTTACCCCCAGAGTGTCTCTCTCTTGAGCGACCTCTAGCCATCATTGCCTCTGATGTAGAGGTGTTTGCATTCGACCTCTTCCTCATCTCCTCAGACAACAAGGCTCCAACCACATCGTCAAACTCAAGGATGTCTTCCTTCATCTGCAAACCATAAAGCTGTCGCTTCAGGAGAATCCGATTTGTCAAGGATTTCGTCATGTAGAGCTTCTCAAGCTTCGACCACAAGCCTGCGGCGGTCTTCTTTGACACAATGTTGAACAGAACGTCATCCGCCAGACATAACCGAATTGCGCTCAGAGCTCTGTCATCCAACTCATCCCATTCATCCTCCGTCAAGGAAGAAGGCTTTTTGCTTTTCCCCAATAGTGCTTTCGCCACGCCTTGTTGTACCAGGAGATCATGCATCTTTACCTTCCAGATCTCGAAGTTGTTTTTTCCATTGAACTTCTCAATTTCAAACCGAGCATTTTGAGTTTTCGCCATCTTGTTTAAAACAAACAATCTCCAAATCCAACTTTCAAATAAAGAATGCCCTTTTTAATTAAAAAATGCCTAAAAAAAAAAAATACCCTTCACCTTTAAAGTGCCTTTCACTTCATACCATATGCAAATGGTAATATCATCGACTTAAATCATAACATAAAACAAAGCCAATACAAATCGATTTATACAAATCGATTTTACAAATTTCAAAGTGAGCATTCCAATGAATCGATTTATTCTTCAATTCAAAAAATCGATTTATTCTTAAAACCTTTTAAAATCGATTTTTTCTTTTTGATCGACTGCTTCAGAAAATCGTTTTAATTAAACCACTTCAGAAACACAAAACGATTTCTAATAAAATAAATCGACCCTTTTTTTTTTTCTTCAAATAGCATTTGATATATATATAATTCACAGAGCAGCGATACCTGTCTAGCTCACGGAGCAGTGATAACAAACGGCATTCCGATACCTGTCTACATAACTCACGGAGCAACGATACCTGTCTACCTCACGGAGCAGCGATACCCCTTTTTATCTTTTCGACTTCCCTCAACGACTTGCTATGTTTGTCAACGACTTACGGCGCTAATGGAAGTTCTGGTCTGTTGGCCAATTCACCTCCACGCAGTTCTGGTCTATTGGCATTTCAACGCACTAACAATCTTGCGTACCATTCAACTAAATACACCATTCGACCTCCACGCAGGTGGAACAAACGACCTCCACGCAGCTCCAACATAGCTCTGATACCAATTGTTAGAGCCAAGATTGCACAACAGACAAAAAACATATACACAGCAAATAAATCATGCACAGGAAACACAGAGGTTTAACGTGGTTCACCCAACCAATCTAGGCTACGTCCACACAACATAGGCATCGGCAATTCTTTATTAATCAAACAGGAGATTACAAACTCTCACCCTCCAAACAATCCGTTTGGATACCTGTTATATAGCAAAGAGAATCTAACTGCCTCATAAATCCTCTCACATCAAATTTATGATGCATTAACTCCCTCCCAACAAACTGGAGCTAATCTAGGAACTAATTCCTATTGTTGTCATCTACTAAGATTTTGCCTATTTTATTCAGAACAGAAAATCTCAACAAAAACATGTTCCTTTGGATTACTGTTGATTCTTTGATTAATCATTTTAGGATGAAATTATCCCCATAGTAAAAAAATGTTAAGCATTCCTTTAGTCACCCTAGCATTAATTACTCTTTTGGAATAATAAAGCTTAATCTTGACGTCACTAGATCCCTGGTCACTACTTTTTCTTATCTTATTGATGCAAAGGAAGATCACATCCGATGAAACTTACAATTATCCCTATGGTTTAAGTCAATGAAGCATGAATTTAATGTAGAAACCCTAGCCCTTTAGTCCTTGGTCTCTATTTGAGGTTTTCCTTGCATGACAACATGCAAGATCATAGGCATGGGGGAAAGAGATGATTGGGATTTTCATGTTTAACTCACATTTTCACCCTATTCTTACTCATGGTTTTCATTATCATTGTTGGCCTAGTATCTTAATCTTGGAGCATGATGAGGTAGTTGTTCACTATTTAACCTATTCCTTTATTTCAAAAAGGTTTGCATGAAAATAAATATTGGTGATGGCGCTTGTGTTGTTTCAGGAAACCATATGAAATCATGATAAAATAAATACACATGCATCAACATTTTTGGGATAATGTGGATATTGAGACCTATTTCATTTTTCAGCAGATCAGATCAGCAGTCACATCAGCTCGAGTCATTCCATCCTTTACTTCATCTTGAAGCACCAAGGACATCAACAACAAGGGTAAAACTTGAGGTAGAGGTGGCTTAATATTCTTTAATTGATTAGAGATTTAAAAAAGCTTTGATGATTAACCACCACATATTTCGTATATTTGGTTTTCCATATACCCTCCATCTTCATGCTACTATAAATTAGGTCATAATTATATTGGTTCATGTAAATAAAAGAGGTAACTCTAGTACCTTGCCCTCCTACATTCACACATAATGTGATTTGAATCCAATAGAGGATGTAGTCATTGTTGCCTTTCAAAAAGGGACCATTCATAAGAATTAGCCTCACAAAAATAGAGCATGCAAGCACATGTTTTCCCATCTCCATCATCTCATCTACCATTTCCATTCTCACCTATCATCCTATTCATCATTTTCCTCCTACAATATCTAATTTTTTTTTCTCGATTAGTATCGCTCTCAAAATCAAATCTTTATGTAGTGTTGCTCCACAAGGACTAACCCTACCTAAAAGCCATGATGACGTAAAATCCTAGATATGAGAAAATTATTTTTTTACATGAGGACATGAAAAACTTCAGGCATGGGGGGATGTTGGGCCTCGTATATGTCGATGTTTTCATCATGAAATATCATTGTTTATACCCTAAAACCCTAGGTTTTTACCCCATTCCATACCCTAATTCCATCATGTGCTACCAAATACTCTCTATGGTTGATTATTATTAGTTTTCTTCACTTATCTATGATTAAATATTATTATGCTATTATTTACTAATGACGATTTTGTTTACATTTATCACAGGGCTACATCACCAAAATCCCTCACAAGCTAGTTAAGTATGGAAATGCCTAATTTAGGGCTTTGACACTTTAGACATGATTCTAGAGAAACCAAGAGAGGTTATTATCAAAAATAATGTTATAATACATCATGATAGATTTTATTCCACCTAGCTCACTCATATGGGTCTCTAGAAGGAAATTAGCCAATTTGTCCAAATCTGCAATAAATTTTAAACTGCCGAATTCCGCTTTGATTTATGTGCAAAAGAAGGATAATGAAAAAATTATGGAACATGTGTTTTTTACCAGTGTAGGATATTTATTACACGTAAAACAATTCTGCAAAATTCATTATATTTTGGGAGATATTCAGGGTTATTTGAGGTTAATTTATGTAAAATTCAGACTTGACTGTTCCAGCCACATCCATGTTTGAATGAATTGCTTCATGCTCAAAAAAAAAAAAGGGAATGGTTTGTTACACACAAATAGACCCAAATCAATCCAAAATCCATCAGAAGAATCTCTTCAAGCTCAAAAAGAGATCAATTATGCTAAGAATGGAAGAGATCAATTTTGCTAAGAACAAGACCCAACGAGTCAAGTCGAGATTAATGAGTAGGATAAATCAGGAGATTCCACACAAGCCAAGATTATTTTGATAATCTTCTATTTTATTTTTATGGTTAATTATTTAAGATTTATCCTCTATGAGTTTAACCTTTTTAAAGCCCAATTCTCTCTGCATGTAAGGAGTAGCAGTATTAGTAGAGGCGGAATGATACGAATCTGTGTGGTTTTGTTGCATGGGAGTTTGAATTCACAAGCAGAAATTTGATGATGATGTACTTTCCACTTGAATCTTTATCCTTGATATAATTTCGATTTAGAATTTGAATTTTCTGTGAGTATGATGATTTGTTATGATTCTTAGGAACATTGCATACATCATTATGATTCTTCACTTAAAATCGTGTAAGTGATTATGTGTTTTAATTTTTAAAAGGATTGTTGCGTTAATTTAGACTTGCTCCAGGAGTGGCAAGGGCCCACCACTAGCTGGAAGCAAGTCCTATAAATTTCATAGATTCTAGGCAACATGTCTAATTAGGATCTAGGCATAAGGATTTTTATTTTGAAAAAGTTTGTTGATTAAATATCAGAATTACAATTTTGCACTTAAAATTGTACTTTGTCTTTCCTGTATTCAAATAAACATTTTGTTTTCAGATCTTTGCAAATTAGAAAGGACAGTATGAATTAAAAGTTTCAATGCATGAATAAATTTTCCATTTATTCTCAAAGTGATTTTCAATTTGAATGAATACAAAGGTTGGTGACTATGTCATAAGTCTGAGATGGAATTGATTTTATAATCTTGAATCCTGTACATTTTTCATTTGATATAGAATCCTATAGCAGTGTTTTGTGATATCAACTTGCGCATAAGTAATGTGACGTGATATTGGTCATTGATTGAGACTATAGTTTAGTTTAGAGATTTAGCATAATTGTAGTAAGCATGGAAAATTTTAGGGGCTAATATTCGCAAGTGGGCTAATTTTCCATGGTTTTTCCAAAAAAAAGATTCGCCAATTTCCATTTTTTTATAAAAATGATTCGCCCAAATTTTACAATATAAATTATTTTATGTTAAAAATCACCAACATTATATAGACAATATAGATAATATCATTATAAATTTGAATAATTTTACAAATACATCAATAAAATTTTTATATTTGGCATATTATGGACTAGTGATATTCGCCAATTTTTTAAACTTCAAGATAATTTTCCATCCTTAAAATTATCCCTGGTAGTAAGATTGGATTGGTTGTAGGTTAATTCTTTTCATGCAAGTAATTTTCTAAGTTTCATTGAGTAGTTTTAAATCTAGATCATACTTCGATTTGTGACATCTCTTAGATCTAGAGTGTGTCTACTGAAGAACATTAATTTAGAGCAGTTATACTTAGTTTCTTTTGAGTATTTGTAGAGTTGAATGAAGAGATTAGCTTGAATGCTTTCATGTATCCCACGATTTAGGTCCAGGATTTAATTAGATTAAGTTTCCATATTTATTTGGCATTAGGGTGTGTTAACAGAGTTTTGTTCATGTTTAATAAGAGTTTATAATTTTGTAATTTGATTTTGATGACTATGTGTTACTTCATTTTTAAGAGAGGTTAAGGTTTTGAAGATTTATTTACTTTGTTTTAGATTTAGAGATTTTGATTTATGAATTGAAAGGTAACATGTAGTAAAATATTAGAATATCTTCACTTAAAATAATGATTTATCTTTCCTTCAATAATTATTTCTCATATATTTAAATATTGTGATCAGTAAGAAATGGGAATGATTGTTGCATGAAAAATTCACCTCCTAGTGTGCATAAGTTAAAGTGTAAATAGTGTGATTAGAATTTGGTGTTTACAGTAGCATTTGCAGTGAGTTTGTTATTAATTCATTTACACTCATTTAGTAAATAGCATAATTGAAATGGTTTTGTTCTAATTTCCATTACAACAATATCGTTTACGGCGATTTAGTTAGTGATCTCATTATTGTCGTCACAGTAATCTAGTTAATGATTCAGTTAATATCATAATAGCATGATTGTTATTGAGTAGTTTAAAAAAGATTTGATTGGATTGTGTGATCTAGTGAGGTATAATAGAGTTGTTTTCACACATAGTGTGATTTAATTCCAGAATTTATGGTGCGATTTAATTCAATTTTTTAAAATAGAATTGCTAGTGTGATTTAATTTGAGTATCATAGGATAATTTAGAAGTAGTTCAATTTCCATAATAGTAGCATAGATTTGGGTTTTTAAAGCAGCGTGACATCAATTTAATTTAATTTATAAATTTAGAAAATTTCATTAAGATTTATTTTTTCCTTTAAACAACATTATAAAGGAAACATTAAAACTTTGAATTAGAAACTAGATCAAGAAGTGCAGTGAAACTCATGTTTACGAGCCCAGGTTGACATATAAATTTTAGAGGATAAATCTAGTGATTATTTCTCCCATCAACTAAAATCCTCAATAAAAGGCAAAAACCCCAAAATTTCCAATTCTAGGCGAGTTTTGGGGTAGCTCGGAAAAACACCCCAAAACTAGGGTTTGGAGTGAAATTTACTAAATAATTTGAGGAAATACCCCTATAGGAAATCTATATATACGAGAGTGATGAATTCATTTTTATCATCATTGGATTGGATCATTTTTCTCTATTTTCTCTTGAGCCTGAGGCCTTGCGGGTTTTAAGATCCCTTTTTCTTGTCAATTTCAATGGTGAAAGATTCCACCCTAGTTGACACATTTTCTATTTTTTATTATTTTGTTCTAGCACAGGAAAAGCATATGGAATGTAGAAAAATTATTTCTTCATTTTGATTCTAGCACATATATTTCTCTTCCTAAAGGAGCAATGAAGTATTCCTTGCCTCAGTCGAGTAGGTTGAGTTTTCCTTTCGATTCAGAATGTGGGACTAAAAACAACTCTATGGGTTCTAGCAACATTAACCTAGGACTAATGTTTATATTTCATTGTGAAAAGAACTATCGTTTTGATTCTTGGTTTGGTAGTGTCAAATATTCTAAGATTCTATCCTAGACACAAGATCGTGAAAAAACAATGTGGTATTAGAGCCTATTGGAGCTACTTGGAGGGATACTGAATCAGAGTGTGCACAGCGAAGCAACTCATATGGATTTGTGGGTGTCTAGATCATGGATGAGAGGGTTTAGCTTAATACATGGAGATATAGTCTTGAATGGATTGGCAATGAGTTTGGCTGAGAGTTCTAATGTATTGGTGGTGAGTCTGGTGAACAATAGTTTGTTGTAAGGGAGATTTTTTATCATGGAATTTCGTTGATTTGTCATGGCTGGTTGGGAAAATTCAAAGATTTATTTGACATGGACAAGATCAGGTTGATCGATATTCCTTCATGTGATGGACTGGATATTGGAAAGCTAGAGTCTTCATTAGATCATGTTGTTGCATATCTAATATCAAAGGTATTTTCAAAAGTGGTTTTTGATCCAGGAGGATGAATGCTTGCACGACTGAGCGAGTAGAGATCGTGTAGGCTCAGAGGGAGTGTATCCTCAGAGGGATAATCCATATGGAGGATTGGATCTTCATGTTAAAATATGATGAGGCGGAGGCATTACCTATATTTCCTAGTTGATTCCATAGGGTATGTTCCAATCATCGATACTAGATGGGCTAGTGTCATCGATGATGATATTGATGGAGACTTATTAGTCTTGGAAGTACCTCCCTTGCTAAGAGGGAGTGTTGATTTTTGTTGCTTGGGAGGTACTCCAAAGCTTGAGGATTGAAGGATTGGAGGAAGGAGCTCCACAAGTGGCCTTAAAACCCATTCTTGGGGTTTTGCATCCATCGATATTTGGGTCAAAATAGTGATGAATTACGACATCTTATGGATGAGGATGATAGTATACGATGAGAAAAATCCAAGGCATTGAGAATCTTTGAAGTCTTACTTGTCCTTGAAGAGATATTAATTTTTGAAGATATGATGGGTAAATTTGTCTAGTTGGGCAAGTAAGATTGAGGTCAAAATGGTGCCAAAAGATAAATTCATTGGATCCACTTGATGCATATAAATTTAGGTCATGTGTGAGGCATTTAGACAAATCTGAGGAGCATTCGTCATCCAATAAGCCTCTTCGATTTTGTGTGTATCCTAGGCCGCAAGTAAGGGAAGGAAGAAGCACATGTATGGATAGGAGTATATATGTTTTTAGGTTGTGGATTTATTCATAAAGAGGCTGCAGATGTTAGAGGCTTGAAGGTGAAATCATGGAAGATTGGAGGCCTAACTCAAGACCAACATGATAGCAGAATTTCTGCCAGATCAGATCGTAAGACTAAGGTACGTATTGAAGATTTTTTGCTGTATTTGTGTGTGGGTGTTGGAAGTGTTTTCGACCGTAGGGATAGGATGCTAAAAAAACACATTGAGGAGGTTCGTGAGAGGGATATATATACCTTCTCTCCTAGCTAGAGACTTCTAAAAGAGATCACAACTGAAAAAATGGTATCTTCTTGTGATATGGAACTTTTTTATGTTGTTGTTCTAGGCAGAGTATAGGAGGGTGCCTTGTGAATTTTTCCAAAGCCAAGTACATTGCTTAAGGAGTCTTGCATGGACAACATAGGTAGCAACCAAATTGGAGGATATACAATGATTTGTGTAGGTATTTGGGGTTGCTAGGTATGCCCTAACCAAACGGCTACATACATAGATCCCAAGGCAAGGTCGAAGCAATAGGGAGTTGTAGATGTCATCTTGGTTGATGGTTGGATGCTAATGGACATGTTTACTAGGAGAGGACTAATTGAGGATTTTTTTAGCAACTATGTGGAAGGGTCTCCATAGGTGTTGGAAGCCCTAACTAGGAGAAAATGCTACAATGAGATCGGTCACTCTTGGTCTGTTGGAGGCCAACATGAGACTGGACCAAGTGTGGAAATTGGATTGGGAATTTATGTTCTAGTGGAGCACAACGTGATAGTGCCCAAGTTGGAGCCTGGTGTGCACCATCTTCATGGGCCTAGGTGGTTTCTAGAGCAACGGTTGTTGAGTTCATGAGTCTGATCAACCAAGAGTGGTTTTTGCAGCACTAGACTTGTGTGTGGAGAAGCACTTGTATAGTAGATGATGGAAATTACTCCTAGGCAATGTTCATTGTGGGAAATGGACATCTTGCAGTGAAAGGTGGTAGCCCTCCGCACCTTATGTTGGTATTAATTGGAGCAACATAGGAAGACCATAGTGGACTAAAATCCCTGAGTAACTAAGGAGTAGTATTGGGCAGATTGAGAGTAGTTCAAAAATAGATTTGTGAACAATTCGATAAGAGTCTCGATGTGTTATTCCCTTGATGGAATAAGGCACAACTAGTGAGTAGATTAATAGCTGAGGTTTAGTGCCTAGATGGAATTAGAGCATTGATAGAAGCAGGAGTTGTAGATCGAGAGTCGAAGGACCAGGCAGGTACAATGTATGATCAAGAGGAGCTAAGAGAGTTGACTACATCAGTTAGATGGTTAGATTGTATTGTTAAGGGCATATTGGTTGTTGATGGAATGACACCAAGCCCTATTTTTGTATTCTTGTACTACTGGATGTATGGGGTCTATTATCCCTGGTATGGAAGCCCTATACTATTACATTATTTAGTTTGATTAATATAATGAAGTTGAGTTGAAATTTTAAAAACTTGTCCATATTTTGTGCGCTAGTAAATTTACTATTGTTTACATTCCATTGTGAAAAGTAGTATCTCTTGGTTTGGTAGTGTCAGAGATTTTAAGATTCTCTCCTAGACCCAAGATCATGGAAAAACAAAAAGGATGTCATATGAACCAAAACATATCCCACAGAGAGACAAGTTGGAGTAGCAAACTCGTGTTTTCTATGGCATATCGTTCTTCATTAGATGTCTTTGTAGTATTTTCTGAAGTTGAAAATCCACGATCTAGAACCCCTGATGGAAGGTGTGGATCCATAACAAAATAATAAATATTATGTGAAAGAAAAAAGGACAGATCCCAATGTGGACTTGCAACAATGCAATATGGAATTTGTGGACGCACATATGGTCTTTTTGCAGCAGAATTGAGCTTATTGGAGTGCAGACCTGAGGAACTTAGGAATTTGTGTATTAAATTGAATTTCTGTTATCCACCGAACTTTTTGATGGGACGTTCACTTGGGTGTATTCTCAATAGTGGTAATTGAATAGTTCCAAAGTGTGGTCTAGTAAAGTTCAATTTTATGTGCACAATATTTGAGTCTGTGGAACCCATTGTATCGAAATTGTGAACCTCTATGGTATTGGAATTTTTGGACTGTTGCAAAATTGTTGAATGTTATTGTGAAATAATGGTATTGTTTTAGTATATTGTACCACTGATTGGATTATTTGTTTAATAAAAAAAAATTGAAACCCTAGTTATCTGAAAGCCCTAACATAAAGTTTACCTAGTATATTTCAAAAATATATCATTTCCAACAATAAAAATACTAGGCACTCTATCATAATTCCATAAGCATAACCACTCTATCATAAAACCATAACCATAGAAAAGAAAAGAGAGGGATGTTGGAAGCCTCACATATACTTGCGTGTACCTTCAATTTATCTTCTTAAACGATGTTCAATTAGGATTAGAGGGGTTTCCCTATCAATTAAACCATGACTAACAATGGAGGTAGAAAATCATTACATTGATTTGAGGTACATTTTATTTTCAATAGGGTATCATTTAGTGAGTTCCATATTCTTTACAATAGAACATCATTGACTGGAATCTATGATTACTTGGACAATATATTTAACTTCAAATTATTCCACAACATCATTCAAAGATGAATATATCTTATTTTCATCCTTTACATGTGAGGATGCATCCATGGATTGCAAGAAAATGGTTCCTTTAGGTAAATCCACAATAAAGTTGATGATATTTCTACTACTCTAATCTGTCCACCCAACTGACAGTGTTGAGGAGTTTAAGAGGAGTCTAGGGGAGTGCGGAGTGTTATAGAAGAGTTTGTAGGAGTAACTTTTTTACAGTGGTGACTTGGCAAGACTGATGAGTCAGAAAAGAGTGTGATGATACTGATCCATAGTCCTCCAAAGAGACAAAACACCCTTGTAATTCAGTTGCTGAGAATAAATCTTGAGCAAAGCCATTTTTTGTTGAAGCTTTTACATTGCATTTTCTCTAGGGAAAATTATGTTATATATGGGAATAATTGTTGTGTGAAAATTATTTTTGTATGATTGATTAGTTATTTCATTAATTAATTCCAATGCCATGATTTTATTTTGGTTGACACCCAGAGCATTGAAATAAACTCCATAGCATTTTTGGCTGGAATCTAGCCCATTCTTTCAATTCCAGATCACTGATTTAATTCATTACTTGTATATTGTGTAAATTACAAGAACCAGCCTAGAATTGCATCGTTTTGTAGTCTTTATTCACAGGAATTATATACTGGTACGACATTCACATATATTTTAATTTTTTGGTGCTCTATTTACAATGCATTAGATTTTTACTGCACACTCTCTATACAAATTGTAGTGGGTACTTACAGCCCCTTTTATGTTCAGTTTATGATCAAACTACTCATCCTTGAGCACTGATTACAGTGTGTATTAGCTCAACAACCCACATTCTCTATTTAAAGGATTGTGGGTACCCACAACCCCTTCTATGTTCTATTGTACTTTACAAATCCATAGCCTCACAAAAAAATCATCAATGACCACTAAATTACACCTACAACCATACTTTGATGGTTCAAACCAAGATATCCTAAAATGTATGCACTAAGGTATTCCTCATTCCTGTGCATTTTTTCAATCTTGTACAATCATTCACCTATGAAAAAGTGTGCGCGCACACACATGTTGGGCATGTAGTAAATATGAGTGAAATACAAGTATAAATATTGTCATAGCTATCACATATTTGTGGACATACAAGATTGAATTTACATTGTTGACACATGCATTTATTAATCAACTGATAAATATTATCTTGGCATGTGAGAATGAATACAAATGTGCACATTTTCCCTAAATGTTGAACGTTAGCTATAGTAGTGGAACACACCATCTTTACTAGTCAATGGGGAATTTAAATTCCTCCTGTTAATGATGCTTGGCATTTGGCAGAGGTTCCATTTGCAATCTTGGATCCAAAGAAGCCATAGATCAACTTGGCTAGTGATGAGATATTATCCTTCATGCATAACATGATAACAATGAATGGAGATCTAAGACTAGAGAAACCTTAAGGGATGGAGGAGGAAATGTATGAGAGGATAAAACTGCTTCAAAGGAAAGTTGCAACGACAACTAAATTGAAGGGGCTAGTTTGAATGTCAATGGAAATTTCCACAAGCCATAATATCCATTGTACACCCCCTCATTCTACCTTAGGTAGTGGAGATAAAGGACATGCAACTTTGTCTATATCAGGTGATGATTAATTTTGTGGAAAGGAGAAATATTGATTCCTTCTTTTGGTTTTATACGATGGTATTAGTGAGTGAGTAATTCTGCAAGAGGATAGATGCAATATATAAGGTGAACACTCATATAAAGTTATCATATAATCTAAAGTAATGGCCAAAACACAAGCAATTTTATGCCATAAACTAAAGAGATCCCAAAATATTGTGGAAAAAAACTTCCATTGGAATAAATAATATTAGTTTCTCTAGTTGCAATGCAAGTCCACAAGAGTTGAAGAATATGGAGACATTGAATATGAAAACCATTTGATGACTGCAATAATGTTGATCCTATACTATTATTGATTGATGTTGATAATAGTGGATATATTAGATATAGCAACAATCTAAAATCAGTGGATATTACCAACTACAGTAAAATAGCCCAAAACAAATGCTCATAACAATTGACATATTTGAACATATAAAATCATTATGGTTACATAGTTTGTGCATTGGTCTTGAAGTTCAAGATATAAGAAGTGGAAATGGAAACAAAGAGTTAAAAGTTGTTGTTATTTTCTACAAAGGTTAAGCATAATGAGAATAGAGCATGGAGAAGAAGTTGAAGATGGTGAGCAAAGTTTAGTTTTTCATAGAGTGATTTCTACAATAGCCAAGGTTGCCAAAATTTAGAGTTTATTGTTGTTTATGTTACCAACATAAGAAACTTGGAATTGATGACCATTGAAAAATGTTGCAAAAAAATATTAAGGACCTATGTTTTGTTTTCTTGGATAAAAAACAATAAATCACTCATTTTCCACTTGAAAATGGAGTCATGTATCTACTAGCATTTGCAACAAGAATTTCAAAGCAACACCCATAGGAGGAGTGCGGAATATGGAAGTTATTAAAACCAACATTTAAGTAAAATACAACCAGATTAAATTTAATTTTCATTTTCTAATGCAACACCTAAATTTTTTTGACTAATTGCTTAAAACTCAGATCCATCTCTTATGAAAGTAAGTAAAACCAACATTTAAGTAAAATGTCATCAAATAAATTTAATTTGGATTTCCTACTGCAACACCTAAAAAATTATGTATCAATTGCTTAAAACTCATATTGATCTCTTTTCAAATTTTACATATGCTTAAAATGCACGAATGTGGTACAAACTTGAAATATATTTATGAAAGAATGCCCATGACATCATATAATAGCTATAGCCATAATTTTGTTCCTTGAACTTGGATCCAATAATATACATCCACCAAATCTTCAATAGGTTTCAAATATGCAAATTATGACTTCCTCTTGCCTAAAAAATGCTCAAACATTATGTATAATTGACATTATTATATTAAGACACTTTCAACACAACATTTGGTATTGTACGAGGAAAATTTGAAAGGTGTTCATCACAGAATGGGTAGGGCTTTGAGGTTATATTGCAACTTGTCACATCTATGTAATTCCATACGAAACTCCTGTAAATTTATAAGAGGTGGGATGTGGTTTTGAATCTACATATGTGCCTGAGTAGTCATATGAGCTTGCATTTGGGGACTCATCTAAGAAAATATAGAAGGTTCAATAACTGCTACTGTGGGAGATGTTACTTCGGAGGAAAACACATCTTCAAGGTTCATTGGAGCAACAATATTGATCCCATGACTCTATTGTTTTCCCGACGATTGCACCACCAGATATAACAACAGCAGGATTCATCCTAGCTTGTCTAGGGAGTGGAGAAAAATCATTGAGGAGTTACCCTTCATAGTTTGAAATTTGAGGAGAATCCTCAACATGCTTGTCTCTGACATTGAGTTATGCGCTAAGATGGTTGATTTGAACATTGCTACCAGGAAGGTGTAAGGTTGATACACTAGGTTATGGCCAGCCTCCATATCCATTTACAGAGGATGTCCATGGAGACATAGGCGGAGTGAGAAGACAACCTTGTTGAGGATCTGATAGGAAGGATGACATCATTGAAAATGAAGAGAGAGAACCATGAGCAAGAGGACTCATGACAAATATCATTTCAAGAGATGATGATGCCCCTAGTAGACCCAGTAGAGACAATGAGAGTGAGTAGTTTTTACGATGTGTGAGAAAAGAAAAAAAATCTACATAAAAAATTGGTCTCATATTTGAACAATCGTAACCCATATTGAATTGGATGTAACCAATACTCAAAAATATCATGTGCATATTCACAAACATGGTTGCAATTGTTGGATGTCCTAACACATCCTATGCATATGTATTGGAAATTGTACTTTCCATGTGTGTGTGTGTCACTCCCTTGCCAATAAGAGCAACACCAACCTGAAGATTATGAATTGTAAAAACAATGAGGTAATTCCTAGGGCTGTAATTTTTATAATTCTCCCGAAACAACCATGCAACTGGTGCACTGCTCCAATCATGGCAGTGTATAATATCTAGATACAACCCACTTTGAAGCATAAACTGAAAGGTTGCATGGAAAAATAATCCAAAATGTTGTTCATCATCCTTACAGTCATAGATGCAACCAACCCAAAACATTCCATTGACTGGTTCTAGAAAGTACAAAGACAAGCCTTCATCATTTCCATGCCAGACTTTAATTTTGGTACCTCCACAAGAAAATTTTCACCTAAATTGCAAGTCATGAACCTTGATGTAATCAATACAATCGTATTTCATAAAAATGATCTCAGCATTATGTCCCAAATCTTGAACTACATGATAAATACTTGTAACCACATCCACTAGACCTTCGACCTTTGCAACAAGTTCCATTTCCACAACTATATGCACAATGTGCATTGGTGGCTCCCTCAGAATTCATCCAACCATGACAACATTGTATTCCATACCACTTATATTTTCATACAATCCACCATGTTCATCACCTCTTTTAGAGAAAAAAAAAATCATCATATATGCTTCTAGTTGCGCCAAGAGGCGCATTCTATAGCCCAGTATGACCCCGATGTGTAAGTATGTCGGAAGCCAAAAATTAAATTTTAAATAATTTAATTTAATATAAATATTGTCGGCTTAAGAAAAAATGTTGTCGGTTTAAAAAGAAATTAAATAATAATCATTAGTGATATAAATAAATAAACCGCTACGAATCAAATAACAAACTAATTGATTTTGTTCGTTCGATATAATTCAGATTAACTGGATTCGTATTCTTTCTGAGTTGCGTTGGTTAAGTTTAAGCTCGGGATTGTTCGTTTGATATAATTCAGATTAACTGGATTCGTATTCTTTCTGAGTTGCGTTGGTTAAGTTTGAGCTCGGGAGTTACACGTAAGTAATCTAGCGCTGATTTAAATTGTATTTATATTTCAATTGCAAGTGCCCAAATGTAATGTAATAAAGTCTGATGGCAAATATTCATTAAACATTTCGGTTGGCATATGATCTATTACATCCCATAATTCATCTGTAAATAATATTCCGATTAACGTGGAGTAATAAAGTCCACCAAATATTATTCTGCAAATAATATTTCAGTTGGCCGATTCATCTGTAAATATTATTCTGCAAATAATATTTCGGTTGGCCGATTCGTCTGTAAATATTATTCTGCAAATAATATTTCAGTTGGAAAATATTAATTTATACAAACGTCTATATAATGATTTTAAAACATAAACTACATACTGATAATGATTTTAAAACATTAACCACATGATAATATTAATTTATACAAGCATGCTGATAATGACTTTAAAATATTAGTTTAGAAAGAAATGAAAATAATATATTATCATGTAAGAGACAAAGGGTTCAGAATGAAATATTATTCTGTAAATAATATTTCGGTTGCCATATGATCTATTGGTTTGTATATTCTGGATTTAATATAAATCGGTTTTGTATATTCCGGATTTAATATAAATTGGTTTTGTATATTTCGGTTGGCATATGATCTATTACTGGTCTTCTGTTCCATTGCCATTACTTCTTAACCATATTCGGTCTCCAACATCATTTCCATTGCTACCTACTGATTCTGTGCATTATGAAAATGTTTGTGGGTCCTCGACAATCTCATGGAATCATCTACGACACCTAGCAATAGCATACTTGCAGTGTTTAGTGTTTGACATCAACTATGGGTGATTGCTTCGCACTGTATTTATCTAGGGTTTTGGATATACAGCTCGAGCATTGCTGGAATTTCATAATATGGCGATCAACACCTACATGGCATTATCGACATGTCCATTTTGTGCATAACCTAAAATCATAACGTTCCAAAAATTAATCAACATCCACCTAGAATGGATCGACATGTCCATTTTTGTCCATTTTGTTTTTGTAATCATTTTGTCATGTTTTATTAATAATTTTTAGTTTTTAATGTGTTATTAATTACAATTTTTCATTAAAAAATTTATTGAAAGTGTTGCATGAAATTAAAATAATATAATTATATTCTATTTTATTTTTATTTTTTTTATAGAAAAAAAAAAGCAAATAGTTGTTAATTGTTATGTTTTTTTTTTTTTTTTTACAGGAATATAATATCATGACTACTAGTAATGAGGAAGTGAAGAATAAAAACATTGAAGAAATGAGAAGTGTACAAAGACAAAGGGTTAGAAGACAAGGAGTAAATCATATGAATGAACTAATTGAAACAGAAAAAGAGTTGAAGAGGATACAAAAAAATGAGCAACAAAGATTGCGAAGGCAACAAATGACTGATTATCAAAGGGAAGAAAAATGAAGGAAGGATCGTGAAATTAAAAGGCTAAAAATAGAAAGGCATAATGAGGATGAAAGGGAAGAAGAACGAAAAAAGAATTCTAAAAGAAAAAGATTGAAATTTGAACGAATGAATGAGGATGAAAAAGAAGAAGAAGTCAAAATAGAGAACAAGTAAGATCACATCAGAGAAGACAATTAAGAGATATGAATGATGTAAGGTCAATAGTTGAACCTCTTTCTCCTATAGATATGAATCTTCAAGTGCATCAACAAATGGAGAAACGTGATGATGAATATGAAATGATGTCCTATGTACCAGTGGTTTCATACGAAGATGAATTTATTGCACATAAAAGATTTCGTGAAAGAATTGATAAATTAGGTCATCCTCAAATGTTCCATGTGTGTGAGGATTCATATCCAGGAATTCAAGTGGTGACCACTAAAACAGGTCCAATGTGCACAAGATGTAAAAGGGAGGGTAATAGGCATAGATTCTCATCACAAAATCATATGAATCATGGGTTGCAGCCTTTGATCCTTGGAAGTCTTACACAAGTTGAGGAAATTTTAATAGCACGAGCAAGTCCAATTTTGCAAGTAATGCATTCAATAGGTGGCCAATACAAATATAGAGGGCATACAATCATTTTTCCTCAAGATGTTAAAGATGTTGCCAAGAAATTACCTCGGCATATTAAGGAATTAGATTTAATGATAGTTGTACGAAAAAAAGGTTAGCAAGGATCAAGTTATGATTTCACTGTGAGAAAGAAAAAGGTACTAGATGCATTAATCTATAAGATTCAAAATGATCCATATTATAAAGATGTAGAAATTGATATGCGTGCTGTGGAAAACTTACCAGAAAAAACAATGAATGTGTCACATATGATTAATTCTATTATACTACCAGACATGGATAATGACATGGACTTTGCAATGTTGGAAGGAGGTCGTTATGAATGGCAACATCGTGGATCTTCACATGTGCATGGTTTTCTTTGGCTAAAAGATGCTCCCAATATGGACAAATTGAATTGGAATGACCCTACTCAAGTTAGATTTGCAAAAGAATACTTTGATAGATCTGTCCATGCATTCAATCCATGCAATGAACATAAAAAATGCAGATCCCTATTCAACGAAAGGACGATGATCACCCTTGCATAAAGAAAACTGAACAAATATTTCAGTCTGATCCAATGATGGACTATGAAGAACTTCTCAATTGTGTTGAACGCCACATTACGTGTAATGAGAAATCATGCCTTCGAAAGAAGCATGGAAAATTGGTGTGTAGATATAAGGCACCATGGGAGTTATGCAAAACTTCAAGACTTTATGTTGATGAGAGTGGAGAAAAAATATATGAACCTAGATGAAATGATGATAGATTAAATACATATAATCGTGAAACATTGATGATGTGGCGTGGAAATATGGATTGGAAACCTGTTCTTTCTAAACATGTTGTGATTAACTACATAACGAAATATGCAACCAAAGCAGAAAAAGGGTCAGAGAGCTTCCATGATATGTTGATGCGTATTTCTTCAATTCAAAATCCAAATGAACCAGCAGCACGTGCATATAGAACATTGTTGTGTGAGACTATCGTTGACAGGGATATAGGAGCACAAGAAACATGCCATATGCTTTTGGAGCTTCCTCTTTCTGAATGTATTCGTAGATTCATTGTTCTAAATGTTGGGATAAAGGTTTTCAAACATGTCACAGTTGATGCACAAAATGAACATAATGATAATTCTCTTATTGATGCATACACAAAGAGGCCTGTCAATATGGAGCACCTTTCATTGATTGAAGCTGCTAGATCCTGGTCATATGACAAACGCTGCCATGATGAGAAATGGTTACCGCGAAATAATGAAGCCATTGTACGAGTCTTTCTTAAGTTTAATTCAATTCCTCCTCGTGAAAATGATAGGTTTGTGGAGTTTTGTTGGTCTGAGTTAGTATTGTACAAGCCCTTTCGTGATTTTCATACATATATTGGAGCTACATATGATGACATCATACAAAACTGGGAAACTTTTTCCTATAATCCTTGGCATATTGATCGTAATCCAATACCTTTGAGGGATACAACTCAATGTCCAGATGAGGATGCAGATGTTTTACATGTACAACATAATGATCCTAAGCAACATGAGTGGGATATTATTTCTGGATTGTATAAGAATAAGTTTATACATGCCAGTGAATTTGACATGATTGGATTTAGGGATCGTGATGTTATGAAAAATTGGAGCTCTAGCTTTGTTGATGAAGAGACATCAATACGTGCAGTGAAATTCATTTTTGATAAGAAGAATGTGAATGCAATTGTTACTACTGAATATTTACAAAAATATTCATTTGAAAGTTTAGGGGAGAAACAGAAAATAGCATGTAATATAGTTCGTGAACATCACAATGGAGATGGAAATCAATCTTTGTATATGATTATCCAAGGGACAGCAGGTACTGGAAAGTCTTACTTGATTGGTGTTATTAAACAAATACTTGAAATTGAATCTCTTCCCAATAAGAGCCCATTGCTTCTTTTGGCGCCTACCGGTGTTGCGGCATTCAACATATCTGCATCGACAATACACTCTTCTCTTTATATACCAATAAGAAACTTCACTGATTTACAAGGGTCAAGTTTTCTTACCTTACAAGAGGAGATGAAACATATTAAGTACATACTTATTGATGAGATGAGTTTTATAGGGAGAAATTTGTTGACACAAACTGATGCCCGACTTCATCAAGCCTTTCCTCATAATAGAGATGTCCCATTCGGAGGTATATCAATTATATTTGTTGGTGATTTGGCACAACTACCTCCTATTATGGATAGACTTGCATATGCAGGTGAAGGTCGTGCAAAAGAATTATGGAATTTATTCACAACTGTTGTAACTCTTGATACAGTATTCAGGCAAGATGGGAATAGCAATGATCAAAGATGTTTTCGTCATCTATTATTGAACATTAGAGATGCCATTCCAAAATAGAAGACTGGAAATTACTAATGACACGAACAGATTCTAATTTGGACGCTTCAACAAAGGAATCACTTAATAAGGCTATACATTTGTTTGCAACAAATGATGATGTGAAAAATCATAATAAGCGTTGTTTGATATCGCTAAATAACCCTGTTGTGCGTAGTGTTGCTACAAGATCAAATACAAACCACACCATTGAAGCAAATGAGGAAAATTTGGATAATGAGCTCCTTCTTGCTGTTGGAGCTAGGGTTATGCTTACTTTGAATTTATGGACTAATGCAGGACTTGTCAATGGTGCCCTTGGAGTAGTTCAAGATATTGTGTACAATCCTGGAACATTTCCTCCTAATCCTCCAACATACGTTTTAGTAAAATTTGATAACTATGTTGGAGTTCCATGGGATGAACTATTCACTCATATTGTTCCTATTATACCTATTGAAAGAGGTCATAGTAGACAAATTCCATTGAGACTTTCTTGGGGATTAACTATTCATCAGTCTCAAGGATTGACATTAGAGAAGGAAACTATTGATATTGGAAGGATAGAGCATCAAGGTCTCACTTTTACAGTGATATCTCGAGTTAAATCTTTGGATGGTCTTCGATTTCAACCTCCTTTTTCATAAGATCGATATGAAAAAATGGCAAAGTGCACCGGTGTTGTAAGGAGAAAAGAAGAAGAAGAGAGATTACGAATAAATACCAAGTAATTTATATTTTTTTCAAGAAATTTTTTCATATCACGTTTCAATGACATCCTCATTATTTTTTTTATTCAATAATTAAATTATTTCATTTTTTTGATCACTAAACATTGTTACATTAATATCATTTGTTACTATTTGTATTTATAATTATGTAAATTTCAAAGTATAATGTACTTCTAAAAAATATACATCATTATGATCATCTAAAAATGTGAAATATTTTCCCTCAACTGGAACCAGCCTAGATCCATCTAACTCCGGATCTATCATGCGCCGAGAGGGATCAAATCCCTTGAGGTGCAAGCCTTTCTCAAATTATACACTACAAAAAGAAGGCTTTCACCTCAAGGGATTTGATCCCTCTCGGCGCATGATAGATCCGGAGTTAGATGGATCTAGGCTAGTTGTAGCCTAAATGAGGTTGTAATGATTCTCAAGGTAATATGTAGTTGTGGCTAGTACTCATCCAAAATATATTTGAATTATATGGATGTAGTTTCCTTCACATGGGAGCCATTATCTCCAGGGATCTTTCGCTGGGGTGGAATACCACCATGTCGATGCGTCCATCGATTGAAAGAGAACCGAAACCATACTTCAAATTTACCATTCAAAACTATATTAGATTGGTTGTAAGAGACTGTAACAAAAATCCCAGCTTCAACTTTACGAGGTTTGGTGTATAATATATGTTTTTGTGACTATTGAAATAATGTCGTTATTTTTTCCTTCCTTTATGTTTTCAAAAGTTCCAAGTTCTCAACGTTCTGGCAAGAAACGTCCTCTCTTTCTCATCTCAATAAATTCTATATTCTTATTCAACCCCGAAGAGATCTTCTTGAATAGACTTGGGCATACTAGCATGAAAATCTCGATAACTGTTATTGTTGTACACCTTACCACCTCCAGGAGGTCAATCAACAAATTACCAATCGAGCATAAGATTTTGGTTGGCACCACCACATCCACAGTCCACCAGTCACCATTTTATGCACTATCATAAGACAACTTCTAAACAATTTTCAATGCATCTATCAAATTTTTGTAGCCTCAGTGAATCCAAACCTCTGCAGAAAAATCAAGTGGAAGAGAAGAACGATTGTAATAGTGTTTCACTATATCTCCTCCTTTAAAATCAACAATTTCAATGCACCATAAACCATCAACATACTTTACTGCCATCTACATGGTTGGGTGTGTTTGTTCTTGTATTCCAACCAATTGCTTCTTTGCCTCTTCTCTATCTGCTTCCTTTGCAACATTTTATTCTTCTACCCTGCGTGGCTCTACAACATCTCTTTCTCTCTCAGCCTGATCTGCGTGAAGATGCAATTCAGTGCATCTACACTGTCATAAGGTGTGGAAACCATCAAAGATGGTCCTTTTCTCCAGGACCATCCGATTATAACCATTCTTCCTCTCGAACAACTTTCGTATTCGTTATTAATCATATTCGATTTAGGCCGATGAATCTACTTTAGTTCCATGAGGATGAACCTCATAATAAAAATCTTATCGGCTTAATTATACGGGTGTGGAATGTCGAATATATTTGACTCATATTTAAGGACCAGGAAATTTACATATACAAGACGGGGTTATATTGACAAAAATAATGCTAAGAGAAGGTGTATTATCTTAAGTTTTATGGAGAATATAACTAAGATATCCTTAAACTTTCAAATAGATAATTAAAAATGGAGAGACTTGAAATTAGAGGTTTCCATTTCACCAAGTTTTCAATAGTGGTCGCAATGTTGAACCTAAATTCATTGAAGTTTATGAGGGAGCAAGCATAAAAAAAAATTAAAATAGGCGACAATTTTTTTGTCTACATCATGACGATTTTGGAACATAGAATTTACCCCACCTCTTAGAAAGACATGGGATGAACTTGATTGAAATGGAAGTGATGTTTGGAAACTGATTAATGCATATTTTGGATTATTATTCTTTGGTTGGAAGAAGAATAGATAATCCAAGGTTTTAATACTTCTATTGCCTCATTCTTGCTCAGTATCAACAAGTTAAGTTGGTTTATACATTCATTGTTGTGACCTAGATTTATGTACAATAAGTAGTACGATATCATTCATGTACCAGTAAGTGTACCTTCCTAACAATTCTGAGCGAAATAGATATATGGGCGGATGAAACCCTTGCATTGTGCTTTCCTTCTACCTCTCTTAATTCTTCTAGAAACAAAATATTTGGCATTGAGGTTTGAAAATTGAAATGGAGCAGTGTTTCTAAAAATATTTTTGGTAATGAAACATTCGATATTGAAAGACAAATATCAATAAGTGCACCATTCAATATTAAAGGACAGATTTCAAGAAACCCCACTTTAAAGGGTTATTATATTAATGAGAATATGCAGAAGCTTCCTCAAGCTTAAGTTTTATGGAGCCTCAAAATACAAAAGGGAAAGAAGTTTGGGATGGGGATTTATTTGCAACCATGCAAATTTGGTTCATTTGTGACAAATATTTAAAAATGTACGCAATTTCTAGTGTTGGTGCTGAATATTTTTTTAAAAAGAGACATGGAAACCATGTTTATGGAATCCCAGAAAGAGAATCGAGTAAGCGGATTAAAATGGTGAAGGGAAATCATATGTGAATATAATAATTTTAGGGGCTTCAAAAACTATAACAATATAATGGTTTTACTGGAAGAAAATATTATATTGTAGCAAGGTGTTTGATCACAAGTTTCATCAATAGTAGACAAAGAAATCATAATAATTTCCATCCTTTAGATGGAAAAAATTCTATGGAACATAGAATTTTCAGTCCTCTCAATAGAGATTACAAATTAAAGGACAAGGCTTGAATGAGATCACTTCCATTATGATGATGCCATGTTCAAGACATAGTAACTGAGGTTCAATTTGTATACAGATACAGTATGAGATGGAAAATTTTGGGTACAAAAAAAAAATGGGACTAAACATATCCCTAATACAAAATAAAATATGTTTTTTTTTTCTAAATTTTAAAAGTGAAAGAATTTTAATTATCATATCCCTTCCAAATGGATACGAATTGTGGCTTCCTTCTTCAATACTTAGGTTTTAAACACGATAATACTAGTGGATGAACTCACTTATACCGTTTTTTTGCCTTCATCATGCTCTGAAAGGCTGACTTCTAATTTCTCACCAAATCAAATACAAAGGGAAACACTTTGAGTGAAAGCTAATCACAATATTCATGATTCACTCCAATCCCTTCTCCATCCTTTCACCTAATTTGTGGCCATTCAACCTCGTCCTGACCAAGTGTAATCAGTGCCCCCATATTTTTTTGTGGAGTCAGGCCAAGAGCCATCTATGGCATAGGGCATGCTAGTAATGATTAAACTTTGAAAACAAAGTGTGGTTCTCAAACATGGAATCGAAATACTAAGCTAGCAACCGTGAGCTTTGAGATGTGAGTTTGAGAACTGAGAAATATGAAAGACAACTTCTCGACATCCTTTGTGTATTTCTCACAGGCCTCCTTGTTTCACAAATCAATTATGGGATCTTTACATATGGGTGCAACTTGTGACAATATTTGTGTCATACCTTTGTGTCATGTGAATTTTTCAATGTGTTGGTTAATTCAATGTGTCCAAAAACTTTGGAGTTATGAGTTTTTGCATCAACCTAATTCCAAAATCACCTTGGGGAACATAAGAGTTCTTAGTTTTATACAACAATATGACTTCAGCACCAAGGTATTTGAATAATTCATGTTCCAGATATCTCTATGAGCTCTCTCAGTGTTCTACTCTTGGTCCTAAATTAAGGTCTGCAACATTACTACACATTATTTTATAGTCACAATTATGTTTTATATTAAAGTAAAAACGTTGTGGCTTTACCCACAATGCAAAGAGAAACAGGGCCAACATATTTTTGACATCCGGAGCACTGATTATCCCTTCAAAATAAAATGGAGGACAAAGTGAAAAATGGAATTATAAGTTTTGACATATTTCCAAAGGCTCTCTTTTATACCCACAAGAGTACTACTTTAAAAATTGATTATAAAAAATTATGAAAAATACATTAACAATCATTCCTTTCAACTTCACTAGAGTTCTTGCACTAGAGTAATTGGATGTCAGGGCTTGGGTTCAGAAGCTAGATACATACTTCCACCTGAACTCCATGTGGGAGATGAATGCTATTTTATTTTCTACCCTTCATTTGGAAGGGGATGCCCAAGAGTGGTGGTACCGTGGGCTAATCATGTTGGTATGTATTCACATCACTTATTATACAAAGTTCACCTGAAGGCTTTTGGGGAGGTTTGAGTGGAAAGGCCCAGCGTTACATTTCATGGGTTTAGACCATCTAAGGCAAACTGGCAGCACAAAGTCATACATTATGAATTTTTAGCGACTGGGAGTGATGGTGACTAGCATTTCAGAGGCTTTGTTTATAATTCTATTTGTGTAGTAGCTAGCGAAGCCATTTCATGGTTGGGTGAGGGCCCACGAGGCCACATCTTTGACGGATGCTATCTCCAGGACCCCGGATATGGTTGACGTTGTGCCCAAGACCCGTGCCTTTGTCCCCACTAGACCCACTATACCATAAGGGAACCAAGACACTATACCACCTATTAGTGCCAGTGTTTGCATCCTTCCATCAGTGATCAAAAATCCTCTTTTCATATCATTTTAGGAGTCCCACTCAGAATTTTTTTTATCATTCCACTAGGTCATGCAAAAAAATTAGTCATTGATGGCAGCCCTAGTCCAAAAACATCACTCTTCCTCAAATCTAATTACTTGTTGGCATATTTTCATACCCTTCTCACTGTACATCATCCGTAAAATCAAAATCATCATGTCATCACATTAGTCATGCCATTATGAAGTTCAGTCCTTCAAGGTCTCATTATGTCTTTTAGTGTTTTTCAAGTTCCAATAAAAACACCATTTCCATTGCATAAAGCCATCAAAGTAAGAGAATGAACAAATAACATCTCTTTACTATGTAAATATGATTTGCAAAGATGTAATTTTTATTCCAAAGTTGTGATTTTCATCCTAAAATGTAATTTTTATTCCAAAAAAATGTAACTTTTATTTTTATTTTTTAATTTAATGTAATTTAATATGTAATAAGTACAAGGTTCCCAAGCTGCCAACTCAGACTTCCACATGCCAACAAAGAAAATATCAAAGTGCAAAGAGTTCCTAGTCCATCAAAGTGATCAATTACCAAAGGAAAGAAATCAAAGTGAAAGGGTTTAATTGTGAGGTTTAAAGGTGAATTTGAACATAGCAAAGTGGGTTCCAAAAGCATAAAAATCACAATTCACCAAGTATAAAAGCCCTCAAGACATCAAATACATCCTCGTTTGTCTCCTACAACATCGAGCAACCATCTCCACAGAACGATTATCAAATTCATAGAGCGAAATTGGGAGAAAAGTGGAAGCGCTACGCTCCTGGACTTGTCGCGCTACCCATAGCCATCAGGCATTGCACATAACCTTCACGCGTTGTGCATGGCCTTCATGCGCTACGCTCTTGGAAGAGGAGGTGCTACGCTCCTCCCACAGGTGTTGCACACATGCCCGACTTGATCAATGAGCTCCAAAATGAAGTGTTATCGCTATAAACCTTCAACATTGGTCGTCTTCACCCTTCACAAAGTAAGTAATACCTAATTTCTATCCCCTATCATTCCTCAAGTCAAACTTTCATGGTGTTTGAAGTTTCTATAAAAAAATTGTTTTTTTCTTTGTTATAAACCGTACTGTCACTCCTAATTTTCAATTACACTTCCTAATAATTCCACTACCCTTCCCACATTACAATTAACCTTTCCCACCCCTATTTCACTAAATCCATTTCCCCAAATCCATTTATCCCCTAAACCCTAATACCTATATATTTCAATTTCCTAGGCTACCGAATCCCCATACCTGTAATAGAATTCCTATTCCCAAATCCCCCAACATTTCTACTCCCTCTCACCTCCCTCAATTTAATAATCTCTTCCCCCATCTCCATAATTTTTTCCATCCCATTCCCCACTCCCCAAACCTACATTTCACTCACAATTCATCTCCCTAGGGTTTCTAGCCAAGACACTATGGAAGAATAAAACAAAGAATTCAATGAGGAATAAGAAAGGGAAGAGAGGAGGCCACACAAAAGTGGGAGGATCCTCAGACTTGAACCTACAAGCACCAATGAACTCATGGCCTCTCCTATGGTTGTGACATGTTTCAAGTATGTAGGATGCTTTGACTTTTGTGAAAAAATACAACGGGTCCAACATCACCTGTTTTGAGTAAGATTTTCATCTGTAATCTTCATGAAAACCAGGTAACCCTTGCTGGTGTCACTTTCAGAGTATCCATAGACATCATAGTAGCTAACACTAGAATTCGAAATGTTGGTGAAAATTGGTACAAGGGAAAAGACTTGGAAAATCATTACTATGAGCCATACATCAAGCCAAGGTACAATAATGAAGGAAATAGGGTATTTCCTTTCTCTTAACTCCTGGATAGGTATTCCCCCATGATGAAAATAATCATGAAGTAATTTTCTTGTGAAGGAAGGTTCTCTAGACTCTACACCTCCCATATCTCATTATTAATGCACTTCACAAGGGTCAAAATGCTCAACATACCTTATTTTCTCTTTAGGAACATTGACAAAATGGAATACATTGTTCAACAGATATATTATGACCACTAGATGATAAGTAATTTTTACCACTTTCTCATCAAGATATTTTTCCTCCATCACCTCAATCAATTGAACATCTCATAAGACACTTTCATAGCTAATGACATCTTTACTTCTCCACCAGTTCAACATCTAGAGTGTAGACTAGATAAGCTTTCCAATTGATAGCAAGGTACCCCTGCCTACCTACATTTTCAACTCTCATGCATATAACAATGCATCTCCCATTTTCAATCCAATGAAAATTCTCAATCTGGGCAATTCAATATTCTACTTTCAAACTGTCGACTTAAATTAATGTGTGGAAGCTTTACTTTCAAATAAACCATAAGAAATCCATCTCATGGAAATTTGAATCAACTATTCAAAATTCATTTACACTTCAGGTTCAATCTTGGGGTTTTTCTCACCAACTCACCTTTACTTCACTCCTCTGCTTTTAATGAAAGCTCCATACAATACCCAACTTTTCATATGTGGGACTGTTATTTTCCTTAGATTGTAAGATTACAACTATAGGCTAAACCCACTTTAGGAATTATACCCGATCAATACTTGACTTTGCAATGCAGTCTAAGTATGACAGTCACCACTTTCACAACTCCGCACTCTAAGCAATTGCACTACCTTCCATATTTGATTAAATAATCAATTTGAATTTGTATAAAACCTTTCCAGGGCATATTAACATATCCTCTCATCATGGAACTTTTTTATAAGCCTTGACCTTGATTAACCTAAGGCACCGACATAATTTATCGTTCTAGGCCCACAACATTTAATTAATGCTATTCATTCCGCGGCCAATCCTCATATGCGGCTTATTCCTATCGTTCTTGGCCTTTAACAAAGCTTAACCATACTTGGAATAAATCGAATTAACATTCGAATTACCATAACTCAAAATGTAATTGCCGCACATAAATATTGGACCCACAATAACTAACTCTTACCTCGTTGCTAGGTTAACATCTGCATACTTTCATAATGATCTGATGGTCTTTGCGTTATCATTCCCAATCCAACAATAATCGTGCAACTTAGATGCACGAGACTTAACTCTCAGAAATTGCGCGATATAAATGGTTTTTAAAAACCACTTATTGCCACGCGTCAACCAAAGACCAATATTGCGTTTTTTTTGTCAATATTGCTTACGGCTTCAAAGGCTACACGACACCAGTGGTTCCACCCTCCAAAACCACTCATCTCAATTAGAATTTTGAATGTGTTCAATGCAGGGTTGCACTATGGTTTGATTGCTCCCTTTTTTCTTCGTCTTCTCTGTGTTAATGTTGTGATTGACCTCAACTAGTATCGATTCAAACCAACAGTGTTTGCTTAATAGATTAATGTTCAGCTTCCAACTGTATCGTAGCCAAAATTAGGATTGGATCTTGACCAATATCATTTTAGCAAACTGAGGTTTCTTTGCATTATTTAACCATACTCAAAATTCAGGGTTTAAAATCATTGTGCCCTTCCTCAAAAAGGTCATAACATCATCAATTCTCTGTATTATAACCTCAGCACTAGAACCAGCATCGATTCCTACAAATCGAACTCAACCAATTCTTCATAGACTCTTATTAATATCAGAATGGGTATTTGATATGATCAGAACTTCTTCACACAGAGACTGGCGCTCTAATTGCAATCCGTTCAAGCCAGAACCATATAATTCAGGAATTTAAAAATAATCGAAATCCCAAATGAATCTTCAAACCACTACTAAATTTATCAATTCATTAATTACTAATACAGTAAGCCTCAGAAGTGATATGCATCCGACAATCATTTCTTCAATAACATTGATCTACCCTGAATCAATACTAAATTACCCAGTCACACAGAATTCACAAACAATTACTTCATCTATTCATATGAACTCAATTACAACATCCTTCTTGGTTCTGGCCAGATATTCAATTTCCATGGCCCTTCTACTCTCACTACTCTGCCTCTCCGGATCTCTCCAGGTCTTTTCATTAATGCCTTTGAGGCTTACGCTTATATCGGATGGTAATGAATTGACTCAGTTCCTACAATGACTCAAAAAAACTCTTGAAATCCTCAAATCCTAAATCTAGCCTAACTCCCTAAATTCACTAAACTGACTCTTCACATTCCTAGCTAATCGACTTCCCTTCATGTTCTCCAATGATTTGGGAACATTTACAATTTTCTCACTATATTTATTCAAAAATACTAATAATTACATAAGAATTTAGAAACATCAGACCCCCCTATGTCTATGACAATACAAAGTATTTTTTGGAACCTAATGCCCCTGCATCACCAATGATCTATCCTAAGCTTAGTTTGGACACTTGCAACCTATCTAAAACTTAGTTGCAATATGGAGGGCGCTCCTAACCAGTGTCTAATTTTTTTGAGTTTTCTCTGCAATTTTGATTTTCACCTTGAGAAATCATGTTTTTACTTATGTAATTGATGGAAGTAAATGTAATTATGGTGTTTTTACACTTACCTAGGGTAAATACATTAGGTAAAAAGCTTTGATGAGATGTAATGAATCAGTTTGCAAAAAGTGATGGATGAGTCAGTTTGACCTCCCTACACTCAAGGTATTGAGCTCGGTTTTTGGTGGAACTGCTCCTCCTCTAATGGATTCGACCCCTGAGGTCGGGAGAGGTTGTTTTAGGTCTATATCACGTACTTTTGACTCATTTCATAGGTTGGATTCTTATGCATTGATTAGATACTCTAGTGTAATCTATTTGGTAGGAAATTAATGAAAAGGTTGCAGCTATTTCTTTGGGATACCTATGGTATTGAAATTTAGCATTTTTTTTCTTATGTATCATTGTGTATGATTTTTTTTGTTTCATGATTCATTTCACTTCTATGATATGTTGTTTTTTAAGTTGATAAAAAGAATGCATCTCTCATCCTCTGTTTTGGGAAAAACTTCATAGTTTGTCCATCTCCTTCAGTTTAGAAAGAATTCATGATTATCCTTGCTCTTTCTAGCTCCTCACCTGTCTGATCCATCCTACTCAAGGAACCCTAAAGTGCTATTTTTTCTACCTACCTTTCCCCATTGAATTTTTACAACCCTAATCCTATTTTCCCTCACCTAGCCTCTTTGATCTAATCCTCATCAAGCAACCCAATTCAAAAAAATCAAACCCTTGTACTTATACCTAGCCTAAAACCCTAATTCATCTAGCCCTCTTGGCTGTGATTTTTTGGAGAGAGCCCTCTCTATTTTGGTAGGGATAGCTACCAAGCTAAAATATTGGTTTGTGGTTACCTCCATTTGGACTCTTTCTCGGCCTCAGAGATATGGAAGATTGATAACGCACTTGCGTTGTTACCGGGGAACGAAAGATTTATTTTCTCTGCATGTACGAAAAATTAATCATTCGAATTTTATCCTTTGGATGATAGGATTAAGTTTTGGAAAGGCTGGCTGATTTATTGCAGTGCCAAGATTGTAGAGATGGCTTCGAGAAGATATATGTGAGAAAATTCTGATCCATATCCACCTAATCTAGTAGATGATCCAAAGAATATTTTCCGAAGGCATAGATATCAAACTATAAAAATTTAGTCATGACCATTTCCATTGGTAAGATTTGTTTCTATGCCTACTAAACTACTATCTCTTAAAGATATACTTTATGATCTAAAATTTTAATTTTCATTGTTTAAATCTAAATCTGAAACCTCTTTATCCGACATAGCTTTTGATCCTTTAAGACTATCTGAGGTCAAGTAATTACCCGAATTAGTTCTTACTTCTTTGAAAGATTGGTTCTTTGAAGAGATTAAAACTAAATGAGACCTTGACATCAAATACTAGATCCAATTTTATCATCAAGAGTCAATACATGTCTCAACTCAACCTCAATCTATTTTTACTTTTTTCATCTGCACCTTCGACCTCGTCATTCATACCTACTACCTCAGTACCTACAGTTGTTGTTCCATTACCTATTGAACCAACTCATCTTGTTGTCAATCAAGTAATTCACTCAATATGAACTATGACTATATTTTCACCCCTCATTGTATCATGTCAACTCCATGAATTACCACAAGGGTATGGTCAAAGACTCCCATTGCTTTATGAAAACTCTTTAATCACTACAAAACAACATGTATTTAAAATCACTGACTTCATAGACTTGGAGGAAGTAGATGCAGATGATGCAAAAATGAGAATCATAGCTCAAAGTTTTCTAGGAGAAGTTATTGTATGGTTCATATCATTAAATGAAAATTCCATAGCTAATCAAAATCCGTTGATAGATTCTTTCATAGCTAGATGGGAAGTTAATAAGAATCCATTACAAATCCTCTCTGAATATAACAATCTGAAAGAGAACCAAATATGAATCGATGCAATACTTCACTGCCCAATTCAATAGAGTATACCATTCTATTCCTAATGAAATCAATCCTCCTCCAAGGTTTTCCCTTATACATTACCCAAATGGTTTTGACCCAAACATGGCCTACCAGTTGCGAGAAAGAAATCCTGCTGCCTTAGAGGATATGCAGAAAAATTCCACTAGCGTAGAGGCTAATTTGTCTAAAAAGAAGTCAAAGATGAAAGGTGAAAGGAGGGTAACTATCAAGGAGGAGACAACATCATCTTCTGATGTAAAACTAGATACTTTAATAAGAATAGTTGAGATAATGGTCAATAGGATGTCTATCACTGAAAGACAGCCAGAACCACAAGTTGGAAATCCTAATCTATGGGTCCAGTAACAGCCTCAATTTAGAATCAAGGAGAGAGAACAACGACCATATGAGAAACTAGTACAACAATATCAAATTAGGACGCCCTTGCAGTAGAATTATGCTCAAGGAAGTGAAGATGAAGAAGATCACATTGTCGAGGAAAACCAATTTTTTACAGCTAATGGCCAACCCATGTTTTTGACTGAAGATGAAGAATATATTGAGATGACGGATATGCCTAAAGATAAAGACTATATTTTAGCTCAATATCGTTAGTTGGAGGAAGAATCAGATGATTATTAGCAGGGGTACTGGAATGCACTTAGTTCACAAAATAGGCAAATCTCATTGAGGAGCAGAGATGTGCTGGTTAATACCATTGAGAAAAGAGCATCCCAGCAGAAATATACTCAATTAAAGTAGAATCCTCTAGGTAATCAGAGTAAAGGGAAAGAACTTGCAGCTGCAAATCATAACAATAACAATCAGCCATCTACAAGTTTACCAATTAAGGAAAACGATAGCCAGAAGAAAGAAATTTCATCAAAGAACTATGTTGACAAACAAGATATCATCATCAAAGAGGTAGACAAATCCACTCCTTTTAGCTTAGAAAGTGAAATTTCAAAATTAAAAGTGTCTATACCTTTGACTGAGCTTGTTAAGATTAACCAGCATAAATCCCATGTAGCCAAAAAGATTAAAGCAGACCCTTTGTCTGACATGGTAAATGTCGAAGATGATCAACCTGAACTTATATTTGGTCCTTCTATTTATGGTAAGTTAGAAGATAGCGAGGTTCCTCCTTTTTACTTCAATCTAAGAATCCACCAATGCATTTTACACAATTCCATGTTAGACTCTTGAGCCTCCCACAACCTAATTCCAAAATCCATTAAGGAAAAGTTGGGTCTTGATATTACTCGTCCCTACCATGAATTATAGTCCTTCAATTCAAGTAGAGTCCATTGTATTGGCCTTATTAAACATTTGGTAGTCTCCCTAGAGTAGATTCCAACAAAGTATGTTCTAATGGACGTGGTGGTAGCTGACATACCGCTATGGTTTGGCTTGTTGCTATCAAGATCTTTTGGGGGGGGGGGGCGGGGAATTGAGAGGCACATTGCAATTAGACTTTCCTTATGCAACTATTCTTGTTTTTGGACAATTGAGGAAATTATACCGAGAAAAAAAGATGAAATATATGATCACAAGCAAGTAAAAGCCCAACAATCATCTGATAAATGATGTACATAAAGATTTATAGTCATTTATTTTGTTTAATTAATATAATGACTTAAATGATGTAGATATCCAGCTCATAGAAGTAGAATATGTTCTATAGCTTCATAATTGTATCAAAACAGTAATAGAAAAAGAGGAAGAGAATATGGCAACTTCATCAGAACATCTATCAAATGAGACAGTGAGAAATTCAGAACAACCATCAGATGATGCAGAGAAAAAATCAGAACAGCTATTAGATAAAGTAGAAGAAATTCTGGAAAAGCATGAAGAAATAGTTCAAAAGGTTGAGCCAAAATAGAAATCAGAGTTTCAACACTTGGAGGATGAAAATGGTCTATGGTCCATGGAATTTGATGGTGCCTTGGGAAAATACGGGGCAGGCATTGGAATTTGGGTCCACAACCCTCTTCATCCGCCAGGTAAGGTTCCTACAAATGTTAGATTATCCTCTTACAAGTTAGCTTTTGATTTGACTAATAATGAGGCGGAGTGTGAAGCATTGATTACTAGCCTAAATATCTTGAAGAAACTTGGTGCAAGAAGGATTTCTGTACAAGGTGATTCAGAACTTGTGCTCAAGAAAGTTAAAGGTGAATATCAAGCTAACCATCTATGAATGAGACAATATAGAAATGTTTTTCTAGATATTTTGAAAATGTTTCTAGAGTACACACTTTCAGTTGTGCCTAGGAATCAAAACCTCATAGAATATTCATTAGCTATAGCTGCAAGAAATTTTAAGGCCCCCATGTATTCAAAAATAAAATGTGAGATTCATGTGAAACACCAGACCACTGTTCCCGATAACTTCCGATATTGGGAAGTATTCTGGGATGATGAGCAGGTGAATAATTTTCTCCATGGTGAAGGGGATTTTGAGAATTGTTCTATGGATGAAGTTTATGATAAACATGACCAAGTCATCGAAACAACTCAGATGGATATAATACAGTTGAAAGATAACAATATTCCAAAAGGTATCATAGCTTTGGAAGATTTTTTCACCCAAGATGACATAGAAAGAAAGCCTACATTGGTGCATATGGAAAAAGGTGTTGAAGATGTAAACATTGGGATAACAGACAAACCAAAGATGGTTAAACTATCCAAGTCCTTATCTCCTGAGGTAAAGGTTGAATATGTTAAATTACTTTTTGAATTTTCTAATGTTTTCGTATGGGAATATGCAAATTTAAAGGTGTATGACAAGAAAATTATTTGGCACACCATCTCGATCAAAATCCCTTTCCTAAAAAGTGAGAAGGATCAATCCAAGATTGCTACTTTCAATTTAAAAAGAGGTGAATTTTTTTTAAAGTCTAGTGTTATTGTTCTATCAGATTTTCTGATTGGATTTCTAATTTGTTCTCAGTAAGAAAGAATTTTGGAGAAATCTGGCTCTGCATAGATTTCAGGAACTTGAACAAAGTATCATTCAAGGAAAAATATCCACTTCCTAAACTGGATCACATTCTTCAAAGAGTTGTTGGTTCTTCCCGGATGTCACTGTTGGATGGATATTCGAGATACAACCAAATTTTGGTACATGAAGAGGATCAAGAGAAGACATCATTTACTACACCTTGTGGCATGCTCAAATATGCAAAGATGCAATTTGATTTGAAAAATGCAAGAGCCACATTTTAGCGTGCAATTGAAATAGCATTCGCCAATGAAAAATATGTTTTCTTGGTTGATTATTTAGATGACTTGAAAATGTTTTCATATTCTGATGACGAACATTTTCACCATTTAAGAATTGTTTTTTAGAGATGCAAAAGGTTTAGAATATCTCTCAACCCAAAGAAAAGCATTTTTTCCATGGAGGAGGGAAAATTCTTGGTTACATCATTTCTAAGGATGGGATCTGGATTTACCCTGTTCGTGTCCAAGAAATTCAACAGATTGATTTCCCTTGCAACTAAAATGAAGTACAAGCATTCAATGGTACGATGAATTTCTTATGTAGATTCATTCCTAATTTGGCTGAGCATCTTAGAGAATTGAAAAATATGTTGAAGAAAGATAATGATGTGAAGTGGTCTGAAGATGTCCAGAAGTCCTTGAAATCGGTAAAGTTTTCCTTGACTACTGCCCCTATTTTGATAAGTTCTAATTATACTATTGATTTCATAATATTCTCATTTTCTTTGGATCATACTATGGCAGTAGTATTGATGCAAAAAAGGGATAAAAATGAGCTACCAATTGCATTTTTCAGTCACAATATCAGAGATGCAACCCTTCGGTACAACATCATAGAGAAACAGGCTTTGGCTTTGGTAAAAACGCTGAAATATTTCAGATTTTATATTTTACATTCACATACTCTTTGCTATGTACCTAATGCAACTGTAAAATAAGTTCTTATGCAGACAGACCCATAAGGTAGGAGAGGGAGATGGATAGCAGCATTACAAGAATATCACCTTGAGATCAAGCCCACCAAGCTGATCAAATGTGAGGGCTTATCCAAGCTCATGGTTGAGTCAAACCTTCATGCTTTAGACATCAGCTTGATTTCAACCTTGTCCGATAATGAAGAAGAAGTGAAACTTATTCAGGTATTCGATATGTTTTTATCATCTCCATGATATTCTGATATTATTTATGTTTAGCAACACCTAAACCCTCATGAAGGCATGACTAAGAGTCAAGGTAGATATTTAAAACTCAAAGCTTCAAAGTATTGCAAACTGGACAATGCACTTTACTAGAAGGATCCCGGAAGCGTGTTGTTGAACTGTTTGATTGAAGAAGAATATAAAGAAGTGGTGAATGACTTCCACAAAGGAGATTATGGGGGTAACCTATATTGAAAGACCACGGCCAATAAAATATTAAGAGCAGGATACTATTGGCCAACACTTTTTGCAGATGTCTACAAAGAAGTAATGAGTTGCCATGAATGTCAGGTTTTTCAGGGTAACATAAAGCTTCTCCCATTACCTCTTCAAACTATTTCAGTACATGCACTATTTCAGTAGTGGGGCCTAGAGTTCATAGGCGAGATTCACCCAACATATTCTGCACAAAACAAGTGGATATTGAAAACCATGAATTACTTTACAAAGTGAATTGAAACAATCCTCACCACACAATAAACATATTCTATCATCTTTCAATTTTTAGAAACTAATATATTTTTTCATTTTGGTTTTCCTACTAAGATTATCACAGAAAATGCAGCAACATTCAAGTCTAAAAACATGACTGAGCTTTGTGGCAGATATAACATTAAGTTGGGACACTCTATAGCTTACTACCCGCAAGGTAATGGATTGGTGGAGTCCTCTAATAAATCCTTGGTTAGTATCATTAAGAAAATGTTAGAGGAAAATAGAAAGAATTGGCATAAGAAGCTCATCAATGCATTGTGGGCAGACCGGGTAAGTAGTAAGAAGTCTATTGGCATGTCTCCTTTTCAAGTTGTGTATGGTGTCGATACTGTGTTTCCTTCATCATTAGTAGTCCTAGTAACAAAATTGATGCAAAAAGCAGGGACTGAGGAAAATAACATACAATGCCATATTAATCAAATGATACACCTTCATCGGACGAGAGATGAAGTATTTTACAATACTTCAAAACCCCATGACACGATAAAGAAGATCTATGACCGAAAAACTAAGGAAGACAACTTCAAGGTTGGAGATGTGGTACTCCGTTGGGATGCCAAAAATGAGGACAAGTGTAAGCATGGAAAATTTGAGAATTGATGGCAAGGGCCATATCAGATTTCATCTTGTCGGGGATAGAATTCTTATTTTCTTGAAGAGATGAATGGACAATAATTTTTAGGAGGACCAGTTAATGGTAGGCTCTTTAAACACTATCTTTTCTGAACTACATTTCTTGATCAATTTTCATATTTGCATCCTACTATCAGTCACCAAAAATCCTCTTTTCATATCATTTTAAGAGTCCCACATAGATTTTTTTTTTTTCATTCCACTTGGTCATGCAAAAAAATAGTCACTAATGGTATCCCTCGTCTAAAAGCATCACTCTTCCTCCAATTTTATTACTTGCTGGCATAGTTCATAGTTTCATACCTTGCTGAATTTATATCATCCATAAAGTCAAAACCATCATGTCATCACATTAGTCATGCCATTATGAAGTTTTGTCCTTCAAGGTCTCATTAGTTCTTTTAGGGTTTTTCAAGGTCCGATAAACACACCATTTGCATTGCATAAAGCTAGAAAAGTAAGAGAGTGAACAAATAACATCTCTTTACTATGTAAAGATGATTTGCAAAGATGTAATTTTGATTCCAAAGTTGTGTAACTTTAATTTTTATTTTGTAATTTTATGTCATTTAATATGTAATAAGTACAAGGTTCCCAAGGTGCCAACTCAGAGTTCCATGTGCCAACAAAGCAAATATCAAAGTGCAAAGAGTTCCTAGTCTATCAAAATGATCAATTATCATAAGAAAGAAATGAAAGTGAAAGGGTTTAATTTTTAAATTTAAAAGCGAATTTAAACAAAGCAAACTAGGTTCCAAATTTGAGCACTTTGGAAACTCCATGCTCTCATACCACTTGTAACACCCATGGACACAATATCCTTAAAAAAAAACTTTTACTCATGTCTTACCTATGCTTACTCCATGGTTCGAAGACACACCACACATTTATGAATATTTACCATACATACACATTGTAATTTATTCGCACAATTACCTTTATTGTTATTTATTTGACTTATAGTGGAGCATTACAATGGGTGCAGATTTTAGTGTTACAGTTGGCAACCATTTCAATTGAATCAATTAAGTTTTTATTTATATGACGTGGCTACACTTAAAAAAATGCTACACTTAAAAAAATCTTTTCTAGTGAATTACTATGACCCTTGCATTGTACAATTCGTCACTTTGATTCACCTTTGGTTGTATCAAACATTTAGTGGCTGGAGCTAAACCTCAGGCATTCGAAACCTTCTGGATGGTTCAAGTTGTCCATCAATACCAAAATTTTCATGTGCACCTATAGCTTTATCTGTCATCGGATTAAGAGGGTTTTGATTGGACGATTCATGAGAGAGGGACAGTTAAGGGGTAACTACCCCATCGCTACCCTCACTGCCGAATAGTTTCGTTTGACACTTCCACCGGAGGGATCTGCAACCTCCTTAGGGTTTCACACCTTGCACATGGAGTTTGTTGGATTTCACAGGTACATTAATGTCATATTTTCATTATTATTATGATTCTACTATGGGGATTCTTTTAGATCTAACAACAATTCGTTGTTTCCTTCTACAATTCATCAGGATTTCCAGTCTCGGTAACATTCATCTACTTTCTAACTTTCGACACTTCCTGGTCTTCTATGCAACATGAGCCCATTAATTAGGCATTTACATCCTTACAATACTTAAGCCAAGGTAAAATAATGTGTCTCTTATTCCTGATTACTCGAGGGTCGCTACTGTAGATGCTGTATGGATATTTAACTTCAGCTAATTAAATCCCCGCATTACCCTTTTATCAATTACTCTTTGGAATCCAACTCCTTTTGATGTATATAAACAAAATTTGCGTTGTCTTTTTTTTTTTTCATGCCATATGTGACTTCATTATGGAATTTATCTTGCAGTTGAAATTTCTCCTTAACAATTTCATCGCAGGATGTGTGTAACACGAGAGTCTCTTATTGCCAGCTTCTCCCGAATTTCCCATTTTTAAGCTATGGCTCTCCTTGCTGTTGGGATTTAAGCTTTTATATATTTATATTTTCCCTTATAGGGGAAGTGAGTTATGTAACCATTTCTGGTTGAAACTAGCGTGGTGACCTACAATCACGACTTCCATGTTTCTGTTAATTACTTACACAATCGAGTATTGAATGTTGTAGGACGATTTTACGTCTGGTGTCTATTATAGACCTAAGGATATTTTGCAGTTTCGCTATGTTGAATAAATTTTATTTTATATACGGGAATTTAAATATACATACCCCAGACCTTAGGGTTTTGGACAATCCCAAGGTTCTGCATATTTTTTTAATATTCCCTGCAGTATAGTTGATTTTGTTCCTTTTTCTTGCATGTACAAGCTGTGGAGATTTCCTGTTAGCAAAGTTCTCTTCTAGGCTGAGCTGTAGTCCGACAGATGCTAGTGGTTTCGTGACACACTAAATCCCTCTATTGGGGCTTGACCCTTATCATTTTTTATAAATGTTGTTATTTATTTAAATATTTGATGTAAGTGGTTTGAGTAATATTATTCCTATATGGAGTTTATGCTAGTCTTGGGAGGCTCTTCACCTTTCAAAATTCTTCAATTTGTTTATTGAGTATATATTAGCACATAGCTCGTTGTTCATTGATTGCATATCAACACATGACTCTAGCAAGCGTTTTTCATGGATTTATTTCCTCACATTTGTTGGCGATTTAACTGTATACATGCAAGGTTATTGATAATTGTTGGAGTTGGGAAGATTCCTTAAGTTTGTCGAACTCTTAACTTACGTTTGCAATTAAATAATTTTCTCTTTATTTCTTATGGCAATACAATTGTATAATGTAAACATTACAAGGCTACTTCTGGTCTAATATATATAATTCATTCTGTTTCTTTCTTCATTTACTTATCATTTCTTATAGTAACAATTTTTTTTCAATGTTTTTTTTACCTTAATAACTATTAAGGGTGGGAAGGACCTAGTTGCCTACACCTTTAGCTTACCATACTACTTAGGTATATTTATGAAAATTAATTTAGGATTGACCCTGATTCAATCTTCCACTCTCATGGTGTGGTCTAGTATAGGATAAAATAAGCATAATTATGAGTAGGATATGTAGTATTGTGCTTAATTTCCCTTTCATTTTTTTATTAACCTCTAAAAACTACTTTCAACATAGATTACTTGCAAGTAGATTCACAAGTGATGCTAGTCTTAAAACATTATATGGAGGAAAAACTCAATAAGATTGAATAAGTTTTGGTTGTGGATATGCATCTCACTAGAAAGATGTATTGTCTTACTTATAATTCAGATTAATGAAACAAAGAAATTATTCAAAGCATGTTATTCTATTTAATTTATGATTTGATGCTTATTGCTCCAAGTGATTTGTTAATGCCAATTGGCTTTAGGAGTTTCTATTTAAAAATTTCTTAGAAATCAAGAATTATTTATGTTAAAATTCCAGGAGCTAATTGAGATTAGGCTTATTTTGTAGATTATTTTATAATATGTAGATGAATCTGAATCAAATTCATTTGTAAACTTGATAGTGTGGGTTTGATATGAAGTTACTTCTTGTATTGATGCCCAATTTTGCAAGGGTTGTTATGTGAAACTATTTCATTGTTTGATTGATTGCATTGAAAGGCTAGGGCCTTGGAAATGCCCAAATATTATCTACTATATCAAGTCTAGAATGATAATAGAAAAACCAATATAGTTGTGTTACAGACAAAGACGAAACGTCATTCATTGATTGTGAGGGATGGCATTAAACAGTTGGATGTCAGAATTATGGAATGGAATGGATTAGAAATGCTATGGAAATCATGTTGAAATGGAAAAAAAAAATTGGTCAAGGAAAAATTTACAATTCTCATTTATGGAAGTTTGAATCTTATTGTTTATTATTGTGAATACCAATTCTTGTTTTCATGTATTGCAATTTCTCAAAGAGACAATACATACTAATGCAAAGATTGATTTCATACCAAAAAAGGAATATAATCTATATATTAGAAGACAACCTCATATTGTTTCTAGGCTCACAAATCTAGAGCCCTTTATAGAATTGGCATTGATTCAATTCAACTTAAAGAACACATTTTTAAATCACACGAGGTGATTCTGTAATAATATGTACTTGACATGACATAAATTGAAATCTATCTTTGGATATACCATTTCTTCTAGCCATTGATATCATTCCAAATAGTTCAAGTAATATTTGCAACTATAACTCATTATTATTTGAATATAGTAGCCACCATAAGATTTTAATCAGTCCCCTTTGGTGAAGCAATTAATCATTTAGTTTGAAATTATAAATATACCATTAATTCAACATTATATTTTTTAAGAGTTACAATGTTTTTGTTATAATATTCATCATTGTGGTTTCACTTGAAAATAAACATAATTCCTTTTATATTTTTAGACATTACAATTCCAATTTAAATAACAATTAAAGAAAATATTATGTATTTGTTTGATAAAGAGAAAAAATTGAATTAAAAGAATGGAAAAATCATTAAATTTGATCTTGCACTCTTTTATAGGCTACTACCTTATGGCATTTCCTTTGCAACATGTGGTGCAATTGCGAATTTATATTTTTATTTATTTACCATACCTCAAGAGGTTTTATTTATTTACCATATCTCTAGTTTATTTAAATTCTTATTTATTTACCATACTTCTTTTTTGAGTGTTTGTAACCCTCTTTATATTTTAAATTTATATTGTATTTATATAAATTAATATTTAGATCCATATGATATTAAAAATGTTAAATGTTACACACTATGTTTGCGTTTACATTTATGTTTAAGTTTACATGTACTTGTTTAAGGCTGTAGAGTGCCTCTAGTTGCAATGATTTTAATATTACTCACTTTCATCTCCTTGAAATATATAAAGGAAATGCCAATTGAAATCATATGATTTTCTCACAAGTTTTTTTCATATATGCATCTAGTTCTTTTCATATTCACGATTTACATGCATAGTATTTTTTTAGTAGTATTTTTTTTTCTTTAAAAAAATTATAATATATGAAATGAATTGAATAAATAATTTGATGGCATACATTTTTTTATAATAATTTATGTAAGAATTTAAGAATATGTTTAATAATAAATTTTAAAAATTTAAAATTAATTTATATTTCTATTAATTATAATAGTAGAGTATGGACTCTTCACATAGAAAGATGATTAACTAGGACTAATGGGATAATTGAAGGCCAAGTGTATCATATATCTACCAATTAATCTCTAGGTTAGTCATATCACCCGCCCTTTATGTGCTATAATGACACATAATTTTATATGCTATAATGACACACACAAAATTTGGAAATTATGGTGATTGATATGGCTATTGTTCTACACTATCTGTGTATATTGTGATACTTTGGTTTTATGGATCATGTGCTAAACATGACATAGATGGTAGCCTCCTACCCTGGCATCTATTATGGGTAAGTTACTATCATGTCCCCAATATATATATATATATTTCACATGAAACTTTTCTGGTTTAATGATCATCCTCCCTCCTTTACTAGCTTAACATTTTAAATAAACTTCATGTACACTAACATACAATGGTTCTCTCACCATTACCCATTAACTAAGACTCTTACTTATAATTTATTAGTAAGTTGGATCCTTACTAAGTTGAAGGAGTCCTAACTTTTTAATTATTTACATGCAACATTCATCAGTTAATAATGCTAACCTACCTTTACATATATTATCTTATACTCTATACCTAACTCTAATATTTCACATACATATAGTCCTACTATGGTACACTCTCTATACCCTTACTCCCATATTAAACATAGGTATGGTTCTACTATGGTTTGGAACGAAGACTTTAGCACCCATATAATAATTCTATTTCGCACTTAATATGTTGAACCTAACTCAATGACATGTCTCGCTCAAAATTAACCATGTGGAAGAGGCCACACTTATCAATTCCACGAATGAATGACTGAGATCAAGCGAGAAATATCTACAGCTCAAAAAAATTAATAAAACCATCAGGGTTTTACCTACCCTTATCTTCCCCGTTTTGATTTCACTGGGAGGTTTGTGGATGTCGGGTGTAAGGGAGCTATGTTGTCATTGATTGAACCTACAACTCAATTCCACAGTTCCATGGGAACTCAATTCCTCCTTGAAATCAATCCTTTGTGTGCTTAGCATGCTAGATATGGTAAAAATGGTGATGTGCATAGCATTTCTTCGCCATTGGCATCAAAGGTAAGGGTTTTACACTGATTTCTCTGCCTTTTATTTTTGCATGAATGCATAGTCGTATTGGTTCTTAAATTCTCCAGGTTTTCTCCTAATGTCCATTTTTTTTTTATTGCAGGGAAAGACTCAACATTCACATCTCAGGTAACCTCTGTTTTGCATTTTCCCTCTATTTTATGTCTGGGATTTTTTTTATATTGGAAATACCAATCTCACAGCGGGTTCTTAATTTATGTGGGAAAAAATCCCTCTATTTCTATGCGTGATCATTTGGGTAAAGGCTTTTCACTCTTCTCACAATGTTTCAGTGAAAATTTATTGGGTTCAATTCGATATTCCTCCGACCTCTTTTCTTCCAATGCGAGGTAAGTGTTCTTTACACATCCTTGTGTCAAGGTTTACACTGTCTGTACAAAAATTAGATTCTGTGTTTATATATATGTCCTCCACCCCTGAATTCTTGGGTTAAGCACTACGCCTTTGATATGTTACATTTCTTTTTTATTTTTAGCTCTTCTCCCTATTCGATTTCGGGGGTCCATTTCGGTGTATTTGATAGGTTAATCGAAGTATTAGAAACTTTGTTCTATTAAGTGTAAAATTGCATTTTAATGTTTTCTTTGTAATTGGCCATTCTACCCATACACGGTTGGGTTTGATTCCTGGTTATTTGAGTACCCTCACTAGATCATTGAATAACCCCCTTTTATCCTTTTGGTTTATGGGTTAAATTCTTCTAAATGGCATATGTAGGATAGAGTAATGACTATCCCCTATTCCATTAAATTCTGGGTTTATCATTTAATTTTTTGGGTTGTACATTTTCGATTTTTCATCATGCTCATATACTTATTTTTATTTGGGTACTTTCACTAGAGCTTTGGCTAATATCTGCATTAACCATACAATTACGGGTTTAATTCTCTGGAGTATTACACAAAGTATGTGCTACCCTTGGCTCTAGTTACTTCTGAGTTTTTCTTTTTATCTCGTCGAAGTATCTTGCAATTGAGGTTTTAATCCTTATATTATTTATGGCAGTTTCCTAAAGAAAATCTTGGTTATTTTCCCTCATACTGCTTAGATAAATGCGTAAACAATATGGGCTTTCTACCTCTTAAGGTTTTCATGCAATTTTGTAACGTAGTTTGGGTTTCTCATTCGAGGTTTGACACAATCCTACTTACCTCTATTATGTTTCTCATTTTGGGCATTTTTGTACTTTTAACGTGGATTATATTTTATCCTCCGCATAATGTTTTAATTTATGTTCTAAATTTATAATGTGGGTTTTTACCACCCAGATTAAATCTTCCGCCCAAACCAAGAACTTGAAGGAGATGAGGATGAAAACATATCCTTATATTCCCCCCTATAGTTCATTTTGATACCTTATGCATTTTTCATATATCTTATTTTCTAATTTTCCTATTTATGTCCTCGAGGATCCCTTAACTCATAATTTTGTTTGTTTTGTATGCACAGATGGAACAAGAAACATCATGACAACGTGATCAGGTAAAGTATCTCTTTGTTAATATTTTTGATTTAGTATTCTAGTTGGCTCTTTCTAATTTTTGCATTTCTTCTCTCTTATAGGTATGCTTCTAAATTATGTTGGTCTGCATTAAACTCAAGGTTACCTCACTGCCCATATTTACCAACTATATTCTTCCTCAGGTTGGTAGCACGTTCTTCCGCCATGGCTCTCCTTCTAGAAAGGATTTGAGTTTTACTTAACTTAGGCAGGTGCTCTTGTAGTTTTTGTGTTTTGGTGTCACTGCCATACTTTACCTCTAATAGTTCATGAACTTATGTATTATGTTTTCTTATTTTTAATATACTCTTATACAGATGACTATGTAATCCTCAAGGATGTACAAGGATTATTTAATTGTTGTATCTAGAAAATTTTATATATTTACATTTGGAAATCTGATTACATTTCATAATCCTATCTGTGATGGATGCATATGTAATTTAAATAATACTTTCAAATATAATGCATGAAATCATCAATTTTCATCTTACTTAGGATACTTTCAGATGTTATGAACTTCATTCCTCTTTGTTATTGTTTACTGTCTTTACTGGATGCTTCAGAATTCACTTAAATAATAATGGTTTACTTGTTTAGATTTTTAGTAAATGTTAAATCTATTTATAGTGTTGGGAAGGTAAATCCTCTGAGCGGAAAGAGACGATCCATCTAGCCCTAGAGTGGGTCTAGCAATAAAGGTACAAGCTAAAGTGTAGGTTCCTTAACTAATGAATGAAAATGACAGGGTATATTGGCCTAATTGAAGTCTAATGATGTCGTTGCTGTAGTGGTGGTGGCCTCTTGATCTCTGCTTCGACAAGTCACAATCCTTTGGCAGCAATACTTGGATACCTGCACGAAGATCAAAAAACAAGAGCAACATAAAAAACAATGATTTCATTCATAATCAACTAACAAGTCAAGGAGGTTAAGCATATTCCATCAAATAGAACACATTAACGCAAGATGGGAACCATAAAATAGTCATGTATATGTATAAATAGAATAAAGAGTTACAACCAGAGCCTTGACATCGCAGCCTCCTTTAGCGGGGTTCAGTCAAAGCATGTATCCATGGATCGTCAGGGAATTCGGACCGGATAAGGACACAAGCCTAAGCTCTCTCAAAAAAAAATTCTTCCGTTCTATCTTTCTAACAAAATGTACATGAATCTCTTCATCATTTCAGCTATAATATGTTCAGTTCATCTAGCTCATCAATGGAGGATGGATTTATTTATAAAGGGAGAGGAGGAGGTTCAGATCCCTATAATGGTGGAAGGGAGGCCTTATGCCTTGAGAGGTTTCCCCGAAAGGTGGAAACAAGAGGCCAAAGGAGGGAGGCCATGGTTATTCAGTCGAACCACTCCAGATGACTCGCCCATGAAGTTTTTATGATGGAAACTTTGCCTCTATTTTTAAAAAACATTCCATAAGCAGGTTGGCATGCGTAGCTCACTAGGACAGAGCGCCAATGGGCATGGGTCCCAATGTTAAGCTTCCTCATTGGCGCAAGGGCATAATGGTCTACTAACACCAAGGGAAAAAAATGTGTTTCTGATGGTTTGCTCAGGACATTGTCAACAGAAGGAGTGTTTTCCTCATGGAAAGGGATGCAATGATGGTTGTTTTAGTCATAGAAATTATCCTCCAATGTGCAGGATGGGGATTGCAGGGACAGTGACAAAATTTTTTGTAACAGATTCCCCCTAAAGCATGAGGTCCGAGAGAGAGGGAGGGGAGAAATGCTTTACAAGAACGCATTTGAACCAAACACTGTTTTTGGAAGACCTGCAATTACAAATACAATTGATATCTCTGATACATGAACATGTGGCATGGGTGCATCCATCCATAATAGAGTACATATATGAACTAAGATCTAAGGTATGGATGCAGCCATCCAGCAATAAGGATCAAAAAATAGACTCAGGTATGGTCGTAGCCATAAAATCAAAAGAGTCATGTAATAAAGTCATGATAAACCATAATATCTCACAACCTAGATCTTATTACACAAAACCCAGGGTCTTAAGCTCCATCTCGATCCGAACAAGTACAAATTCAAGCATGCGAATATGTGAGCTCAATTCAAACATGCAAGAAAGTCACCTGATTACTAGCCAATGATGAAAGTTGTTAACGAGTACGAGACAAAACACCAATAATTATAATGGATCTCAAGCTACAATAGGTACAATCCACAGAATCTGAAAAGTGATCTGGCGTCAAACACCCATAGAATCACTCGATCGAAGGCCAACGATGTGAACCTGTCGTCAAATGCGAAAAACCTTCCATTGAGGCATGCAAGCTCCAAGGTACCAGAAGGGAGTCTCTAGGTCAACTTCCCGGATAATGAGCTGAAGTCGACAAGAAGTCACCCAGTCAAAGGAGGCCCATAGTGTTTCCCACATCATCAACACGAGACAGAGGAACATGATGATAGTGAATCAGGACCAATAGAGGATCAGAGGAAGGTTGAAAACTGTAGAGACAAACTTCTCTTGAACATATCAGCGACACGACTCTAGATTTGGCAGTATTTGACATTAAGGGATCTGAGGTCATGATGACGTGGCAAAGAGAAAATGAGAGGTCAAAACAGATTACCCAAACCCATGGAGGAGAAAATGATGAAATTAGATGTCCCCAACCCGACACGAATGTAGATGAGTCTCATGTTCAAGAGCGACATACTACCGACACGACTAAAAACTGGTTCCATTTTCCCCCACCATTTTTGGCGATTACCCCAATTATTTTTGAAAAACAAGCTTAAAGGGGATAACATATGCTTGTGTTGTAAGTTTTTCCTTCGAGAAAATCCATCCTAGTACATTTTAGAAGCCCTAGGAAGGAGGAAGTCGGTGAACGTCATGGTGACGATGTCCGATGTCATCATGGTTTAACGAGTCTGACAAAGGAAGAAGTCAACATCTTTTCATGTTTAGAGAGTTTGAAAAGAAGTGTAAAATAAAACTCCAGCATGTCCCTTTTCATAAATAGTCCCTCAGATCCAAAAAGGTAGAAAACAATATCTGGGATAACCTCTTATTCATGATAAGCTAAGGTATTCCTTTTACGTAAATAATATATCCTAGCCTGAAAAAGGGGTAAACGTATACTGGGTAGATATCATTTCGCAGCCATTTAACGAATTCAAAACGACAAGAGTCTTGACAATATTTCTAGTTTTAGAGAGTCAAAAAAGAGCTAAAAGATGACTCCAGTAGTGAATTTTTCATTTTTTTACCGAGTCTGAAAAAGTATAAAATACTACTCGTTACTTCATTGCTATCTCATTTAAAGACCTATTGCTATACAAGAGACAAACGTAAAACCCATTTCTCGAAATAACATAATGTAATAATCAAAAAATATGTTTTAAAACCTAATTAGGGTTTTGAAAAGTTATAAAATTCCCCAAAATGGTAAAAGATAATTACTTTTCACATTTACCTCTTGTGGAGCAATAGTTACCCATTTTGGACTGTGATTTTGCGGCGACAATTGTGGGAAATCCGGCAGATCAATCTCGAATCCATCAGTTCCAGTTAAGAGCCGAGATTATCTCCTAAATTTTGATACCTCTTCCATTACCTGCAATCCCAAACTTGGAATTATGTGGGGGAATTTGTAAAAAGTAGGGCACGACAGTTGGTGCAAGTATTGGGCACAGACTTGCATGAATCGCCCTGATTTCTGAATTGGGGCGTCCCCATTGGCGCGACTATTTCCCAAACAGTCGCGACAACCGCGCAAACCTTTTTAAGCTCACAATGTAAGTAAGTAGGCCCAATTTTCACAAATTCAAAGCTTTCAATCTAGCTAATGAAGTTCATATGAACATGTTTGCAGGTGTAAATCGAAAATGGTGATCGAATGGAAAGAACGAGAACACAGTGAAGAAGACAAGCTTGCCATGGAAAATGAGAGATGCATGGAAGCTCTCAAAGACTGTGGACTAAAAAAATTCTTCATGAAACCATGCCTCAAAGCTCAATTAGAGTTGCTGCAATACTTGATCAGTATCTGGGATGAGGATTAGGAAAAAATCATTCTTCATGATTAGGAACTCGAAATTGATGTTTTAGACATTTACTTCATAACAGGACTGTCGCAGAGGGGGGCAACACCAGTCCTGACCGACACCTAGCCCACCATGGAAAACATGAGCATGGTGATCAAAAGGGTATGTCCAAGAGCACGGAAAGGATCAGGGATCAGGAAAGTGGATATCTAAACTATCTATGACTTGGCACTAAAAGTAGTTCTACACACCATCACGCGAGCTATGGGATCACAAGCACTACACGAAGCAACAAAAACATAGCTTCTTATTTCAGTAGACTGTATGACACCAACCCTCTATAACTGGGCAGAAGCAGTGATGATCAATATGAAACGTCGACTGACAAAATGCAAGAATACCAAACTAAAGTAGTGCGGATATGGGTCCAACCTAGTATCGTTATTCCTATAACGACTACCAATTTTCTAGCAACAGGAAGTGATAGTCCCAACGCCACCAGCACAGGAGCCACATATGGCCCATTGGGCAGCACTGATGCTAAGGTCAAGGGGCACCCAACAGATGTGCTAGAGACCAAAGTTATTTGATTGGCTCCGACAATAGTTGATTGTCCTCTAGGACTGGCCCTACTCTGGCACAGATTTCACTGGTGATCCAGACCTCCCACTCCCAGAAGGAGAGGATTGGGATGAAGCACTTGGTAAGAATAATTTTTTATTTGTATGAGTACTATGATTTTTTTTGTGTTATGTATGTTCTGACATTAAATCCATTTGTTATGAAAATGTTCGACCATAAATGCCCGTAGGCATGTCTTCGATAGCGAGGCGAGTCCCTTGCGACTTTGATATTTCCCCTCATGGTAAGGGAGGGGAGGTGGAGGAAATCATGCGCAACCTGAAGGGGATCTCTCGTGGAGTCCCAGAATATGCGCGATTTTATGATGTTCCTTGTGCATACCAGAGACACACTGTAGGGGTGTCAAACCGAGTTCACCGCTTGCTGAGGTGGATTGTATGGGCAGTGACATGCTATCATGATCATCATGTTGATTAGACACCTAGGATTTACTTCTACATATTTTTGAGAGACATGATGTCTTAGGATGTAACATAAACACACATATTTTGTACTTATGATGCACACCGATGCAAACATTCGATAGATATATATATATATATGTTCCTATATGGATCTTTTTCATGTGATGATGATTTTACAGATTATGAAAATGTCTATCTAATACACTGTTAGCCACTGTATCAATCAATGCATTCATTCGTCTAGGAATATGTTGATATGTAATATAATCAAAATGCCTTTCTAGCAAATGAACATGTAAATACAACCTTAAAATATGAGGGTTTATAACTGAATAATGTCCATTAAGTTGAAGAACAACAAGTTGTGAGTCCAGATTTACAATCAATGCACGAATTTCAAGGGTAATCACCTCGATTAATAGTTCAATGACAGCACTATACTCAGCGACATTGTTTGTAGTTCATCCTAGAAAAATACCTTATAGATATATCAACTCACCAGCAGGATCATAAATCACCCAGGCTGCCGAAGACAAGTTTCGGGTACTAGGGGAAGCACCATCCGCGAAACTGACATAAGTGGTAATAGACATTTTCACAATAAGCAACGACCCAATAAGCAGGAAAAAAATTGCAAAGCACACCAAGCCAAAAATGTACAAAAATTAAAAGAACACCTATGTACACAAAACATGCACGAATGACTCATGCATAATATTTTTTGAGATACAACCCATTTCTGAGCTGATCTAGAGGATGACCTTTGTAATCAATTAGCTCATAGGCCCCATTCCACAAGACACATTTAACAATGTAGGGCCCATGCCACATGGGTTGAAATTTTCCTACCCCCAGCATATCATGAGCTTTGTCGTACAGGAGGACGAGGTCTCCTTCTACGAAGGAGCGAGGGGAAGCCGACTGGTCAAAATGAGTTTTCACACGCTTCTTATGTGCCTTGATCAGTAAAAAAACCAAGCGACGAGTTTCATCCAGCCTTTCTAAGTAGATAAGATGCTCTTCTTCTGGCGAAGTGTTCATTATAAATTCAACAACCAACTTTAGAGAATTTATTTCACACTTAATCATAAGGGTAGCTTCCAGACTGTAAACAAGTTGAAATGGAGTGAATCCGGACACATCCTTAACTGAGGTTCGGTATGCCGAGAGAGCCGAAAATAACATGAGATGCCAGTTTGATTTGTGCATCTCAATTGTACGTTGAAGCATGGTGACAAGAACTTTATTCACAGCTTCAACTTGGCCTGAGGATAGTATGGTGTTGAGTTGTCGTGACGCAAGCCCAACCTAGAAGTCAACTCTGCCACCATATAATGCTGAAAATGGGAACCATGATAAGTAATGACAGCTTGAGGGACACCAAACCTAGAAATGATGTGATTGACTATGAACTGAGCTATTGTCTTACCTTCGACGGCAAGTGTAGGCATTTCTTTGGCCCATTTGGTGAAGTAGTCAATGACTACGATGCTATAAGCATGCCCCTCGGCCAAGTGAGTGTTACACATCATAAAATCAATGCCCCACTTCGCAAAGGGACCAATGGTAATGACAGGGTGGAGATGTGAAGGAGGTTCGCGCATTTGGCGCTGATAGATCTGGCATTCATGACATTTTCGAATAGCAACAATGCAGTCCTTGAAGATGGAGGGCCAGAAATACCTAGCATGAAGAATCTTATATGCAGTGGCATAACTAGACATGTGACTGCAACAAGTTCCACTGTGACAATCATTCAGGGCTTTCTCAGCCTCCTCAAGAGTCAAACATCGACAAAGAATGGAATCTACTCTAATGCGGTAGAGTGTATCTTTGACTATACGAGAAGGTTGCGATTGATGGTGGATGCATCAACGAGCATCCTTTGTCAACTCAGCTTAGGAAGTGGAAGTCTGAATATATATGATGATATCACCGTACAAAGGATCGAGGGTGCTAATCAGAAAAAGCGAATCGTTTGGAATGCATTCCTCAGAACCAGACGGAGCGGAGTCAAAGGGGAGGGAACATATCAAACTGGCAAAGACTAGTGATTTCTTCAACTTGGCAGTAGTAAAGTCCAAATCGAACTCTTGGAGGATGATGATCCACTTCTATTACTTTCCCCGCAACAATTATTGAGACAATATATAGGTCATAGGGTTGCAGTCAGAAATCACAGTCATAGTACGCAACAGAATGTAATCACAAAAATGTTGAACTTCTTGAACTGCAGCTAATGCTAACTTCTCGACATGAGCATAGCACATTTTGGTATCGAGACGGTTATGAGAGAGGTATTAAATAACATGCTTGTTATCATCATCCTTGTCTTGCACCAAAGCCATGGAAATCGTGCTAAAAGGGATGACTAAATAGAGGGAAAAATCGTGATGATAGTTCAGAGGACGCAACAGGGGAGCGTTGACAAGCAACGTCTTCAAAGCATTAAAAGAATTCTGGGTGATCTCATCCCAAAGGAACGGGATGCCCTTATTTATTAATCGTGTGAATCCTTTAGCCACTTCAACATAGTTAGGTATAAAACAACGTAAAAAAATAGCCTTCCCCTGTAGGCTCTGCAACTGATGTAATGAGGATGGAGAGGGGAGATTAATGATAGCCTCAAATTTGAGAAGCTTGAGGTGAATCCCATCTTTGGAAATGATAAACCCTAAGAGTCTACCGGAATCGACGCAGAATACGCACTTATGAGGATTTGACCGTATGTTATAACATGGACAACAAAGAAATATCTAATGAAGATGGTTAGGGTGGTCCTTACGTTTAGATGAATGAGTCGGAAGTTCATCCAGATAAGGCTGAATTATGTGCTTAATATCGTGAAAATCATATGACATCGCTCGCTGAAACGTGGTCGTAGCATTCTTCAAGCCAAAAGGGAGTTTCTTATACGCGAAAGTACCCCAGGGACAAATGAAGGTTGTCTTATGTTGATTGGTCAGGAGAATGTTAATCTGGTTATAGCCAAAAAATCCATCCATGAGGGAAAATATCTCAATCCCAGCACATTCATCAATGATATGATCAATAAAGGGAGTAGGATAGTTATCCTTAGGACAGGCCCGGTTTATGTCATGATTATCAACATAGACCCGAATGCTACCTTGTTTCTTATCTACAACGAAAATTTTGGTTACCCATTCTATTAAGGAAATCAGATAGATGAACCCAGTGTTGAGAAGCTTTTAAATGTCACCCTTAATGGTGACAACATTTCTAGGGTGCACAGGAGGAAGGAACTGACGAATAGGCTTCGAACCAGGGTAGGTAGGAATCTCATGCACCGCTATATTAGGATCGATGTTAGGCATTTCTTCATAGGACCATGCAAAGACGTCACCGAACTCATGGAAAAGGCTAGTATAAGCCTGAACTTCATCTTATGGATGTTCTCGATGATTCCCCGTTTCACGGAAATGTCGATAGGTATCGTTTGCGTAATGTTACTCAAGCTACCCTCCAAGAAAAAATCATGTGTCAGAATAGGTCTTTGAAGTGGAGGATAAGGAACTTGAGATGAAAACCTCTCAAGACACGTAGACATGACCCCGAGGCCAGGTATGAACGAGGAACGATGATGGCTATCATCCCACTAAAGATCCTTGAGAGACATAGTTTCCATGATCAGTTCATCGAAGGAAAATATCTCTTTCAAGGGATTGGGAGAATTTGAATCGCCGAGCCAAGGGGATCGAGAATAAGTGTCAAGAGACATGCTCAAAGGAGCATGGTCAGAAGGCGGAGGCTCCGAGGCCAAAATGAGTTCACAATAGTCAATCTCGAACGGACTCAATGGCATCAAATCTCCCAAAGAATCGATCTTCTCAAGAAAAGGGATGATCCATGGGTTGTTAGACCGAGAGATCATATTAATCTGAATAGTATGAGGTGGAGGAAGAGGAAAAATACCCATGAGGGAAAGATATTTGAAGAGACTTGGCCCTATTCTCTCGTAGGAAGTAGGAATCTAATCGACGTATGAAATGTTGTTCTCGGAAGAAGAATTAAAGAATGACAATTGATCAATAGTAACAATTGTTCCTTTGTGCGAGAATTTCAGAACATGATAGAGAGTGGACGGAAATGCCAGCATTGCATGAGTCCAAATGTGACTGAGGAGAATATTGTAATTGAGTTTGGTGTCAACTACTTCAACCTTGACATTGACTGTCTTCCCTTCTAATGTAATCGGTAAACTAGCGAGAACACCAAGAGGTTTTAGTTCTCTTCCATCAAATGCTTCAAGGGCATTTGGCGATGAATTTAGGGCTAGAGAACCAATGGCTTTCCATCAAATAGATGACATGATGCACGTAGACGCACCCTCATCCACAACCACCCCATGGATATTCAGACCATTAATACCAACTTTTATGATGAGTGCAATTTGGTGCAGGAGTCGTGGGATGAAATTCTCCAAGTCGAAAGCGAGAAGGCTAGTATCAGCAAGATCAACCCCATCGATCACACATAAAAAATTCTTTCATTGAGACAAATAACTTTGAAGTGCTTCTAATGCAGACAGTGCAGATGGCACATGTGCCAAATCATTAACAATACTATAATGTTGAGAAGCACTGGCGTTGGAATTGTAAGAATACTTGTGGAGTACACCTTTGGAAGGTGGTCATGCAATGGGCTCAGTACTGGGCCTTTCAATTTGAAGAGGACCAGAAGCAGGTGGAGGAGGAGGACCATCAGTGATCTCTTTCCCCACTTCCTAATGCGATCTGGTATAATCTTTCGACCGAGTAGCGATAGACATGAATGCAAAACCATTCATCATGAAAACCTAAGAGCCAAGTGGGGTAGAGGGTTGAGGTTTCTCTGCCATTTGGTTCTGCTGTGATGGAAAAGGTTCTTTGAGAACAGTTTCAGTTCCCTGGGTGCCTTTGAACAATCTACTTACTTCAGCCCGTCGAGGACAGTCCTTGGTGTAGTACTCTTTGTCACAAATCAAACAAGGGTACTTTGGCTTACACTGTGAACCATCATCAGCGTGAGGTTTAGATGAATCTGGTTTCAGGGTATCGGCTTTGGCCTTATCTTTACCCTTCTTTTTCCCCTTGGAAGTCTTATCTTCTAGATTGGCTTGAATGACGTTGACTTCCGCAGTTTTACTAGGATTCGGGGTAGACTGAGAAGAAGTGACATTGGAAAGATTAGAATTTTGCTTCCCAGGATTCGAAGGAGAAGACTTCAGAGAATTATGAGACACGGAACCGATGATACCATTGACGGATGGCATCATCGGTGCTTTGGAAGTTCCAGGTCAAGGAGCATCAGGCAAGATATCATACAAAATACCAGACTAGGAGTACATGAGATCGAGGTACTGGGCACGAGCAATGGCTTGTTCTTCAGTTACACATGCCCCCATAGCTATGTCTTTAGCGATTTGATTGAAAAATGAGGTAGTGAACCAATCAGTTAGAATCTGATCAGGAATTTCAAACTTGATCAAGCAACGATGACGCCTCCATTCATGAATATGATCTAAGATATGAGTAGCTCGCTCATGTTTCAAGGATGTGAGGAGGTGTGTCCCCGTCTCATAGAGAACTGGTAACTGAAAATGGGTAAGAAACGCCATGGCTAAAGAGTTGAAATCTTGAAAAATGCCATGAGACAATTCGATGTACCACTTTGTTGCAGCACCAGTAAGAGTTAGTTGGAAAAGACGGAGTCGGATGGAATCGTCAACCCAAGAGTTAGAGGAACACCACAAGTGGTAGTTCATAACATATGCTTGGGGGTCTTCTACGGACTTGCCCTCAAACTTAGGACAATCACCAGTAATCTTAGTTGGAACAGGAGAATTAGGGGAATTTTGAGGTCTAAAATGGGCCTCCTAAGGAAATAATAAAATAATAGCTAAACCAATAAAATAATATTTATGAATTTGCAATTTACTTTTTGTACCACAATCCATGTAACCATAGTTAAATTCAATTCAAAAGTTGTACCAAATTAAAATTAATAAAAAAGTTGTATTGATGTGACTATAAATAAGAATGAGATTTTCAAGGAAAAGTCAATATCATTTAACAACTATTTTGTACTTAAATAACTTAAAATAAAATATAAATATAAATTTATTAATTCTTAATTATATTATATAATATTAATTAAAATATATATTATTTACATTGTATAATAACATGTAATTAATATACTATATAAAAATAATATAATATAATAAATGTATAGGGATATGCATTGTTTCTTTCAAGAAATATGAAATGACAATAATATATTTTTATTCAAAAAGTGTGAAATGACATTTATTATGAGTACTTTACTTTGACTTTAAAAGTACTTAGAGCACTACCATGGTTAACCATGAGTTCTTATCCACCATTGAGGATGTGACAAGTAAGTACTTTTAACTCAAGAAATGCCACCTCAACCATTAGGGATGATGTCATCCCATAAAATGTGATTAGTTCTCATAGGGATAATTTTGATTGTACATTTTCCTTAAGAGGCCAATTTTAGACCTCAAAATTCCCCTAATGTCCAATACGAGTTATGAAGAATCGGATCGTTCGTGAACTTTGACACATCTGGTAGTTCCAATGTAGTGAGAAATGGTAATTGAGGATTAAAAGGCATAGGAGGCCTTTGATAAGGACCTGTGTTAACATTATACCCAGTCTGGGAGAAATTTTGGTCCCATATGTTTTGTCCCAGAGGATTCTGACCATAGGGGTTATAAGTCTGATAGTTCTGCCCATACTGGGGTTGAGGATCGGGATACTGATTTTGAGCATACCATTGAGGTCCTTGTTGAGAAACATATGGATTCTGTTGCAGAATGTAAGCATTGCATTGAGGTGGATTATACACCATCTAGGATTGATGTTGAGGGTAATAATTGAAACCTTCGAGTGCTTTATATACCACCTGATATTGACCTTGAGGTGGGTAAGTAGCGCGTTGAGGTTGAGAAGGTGGACCTTGCTAAGCAGGTTTAACAAGCTATTGAGCTTGTTGAACAGGTTGAACCAGTTGTTGGGCTAGTTGAACCAGCTACTGAGTGGGTTGAATCGGTTGCTGATGCTGGGCAGGTTGTCCCTGTTGAGCAAGTTGGCCTGGATACTGAGAGCCACTGATTTTCCTTTGCGTAAGAGGTTGGCCCGATGGTTGTGATGGACCCGGTTGTCCCTGATAACTAGGTTGACCCGTACTAGGACCGTAGGGTTTTCCTTGTTGCACAAAAGGTTGTCCCTACGGTGGATACATTTTCCCCCCAGGAACATAATATGATCCTGGTTGATATTGATATTGAGGTTGACCGGAAGGACCGTACGGTTGCTGGATCGAAGGTTGACCCTGTAAGGGTTGTCCTTGTGGACCATAAGGTTTTCCCTGCTGGATCAAAGATTTTCCCTGTGAGGGTTGTCCTTGTAGACCAATGGGTTGTCCCTATATCATTGCCCCTCAATGAGGGACAGTCCGATATGGATCAGCCATAGGTAGATAAATAGCTTAATTGGGATCAATAAGAGACAAATAATTTGGTTACCGTAGACATCATAGTGATGGGGAGGATTAACAGTAGCTTGGGGCTGCTGAGAACCCTGAGAGTTCTTCTGCCGAACAACCAACAAATACTCTTCAAAAGTAAGGCCTCCAGGGATCATAGGGGCAGAGGAAGTCGTAGCCACACTAGAAGCAGGCATAGCCTCTGTAGCGCGGGGTTGTGATTTACCCAAGCCGGGATTGGCAGGCCATGTAGGGTTGAGAAATATGGACCTACGAGTGTGAAAATACCTTGATGACTGATGCGTAATGACCAGTGTAGACAAAGCCACACAAATGGTAGGTTGGACTAGGACAAACGTAACGACGACCGACGAACTAGGTGTCGATGGCGACAGTCCTAATGAAGGAAGGACCGAACTCCTTGAAGGAGTTGAAGTATTGGAATGTGTTATGGACACAACACCAGAAATAATCTGACTCAAAGTTCGATAACTAGGTGGAAGTGACACTGATGGAGTGGAAGATTGATTAGAGATATGTGGGAGATCTTCAGGGAAAAGCTGATATTCCCCTATGGGCACAGGCATTTCTTCACTGCTGACAGGACTCAAAGAATCCATGTCTGACGAAGCTGTAAGATATTTGAAAAGATGACGAGGACTAGGAGGTATAGCAGCAACTATAAAAGGTGAACCCGAGGTAAGAGGAGGGAATTCTTCCTCACTCCCAAAACCAGACCAAGCACCATGAGGAGGCCATTTGAACTCAACTGACTCTTCAGGAGGAGATCGGGTAGCCAGAGGTTGAAAACTTGGGAGAATAGGCTGTGCAAGCTCGGCAGACCTAGTGGATTAAGGGGTTTCAAAGGAAACGTCAGGAAAATAACTACCACTAGGAGGTAGTGAAGAAGACGACGAAACTGGTGGTTCTGTTACTGTGACAGTATTTCAACAGAGGAAGGAAAATGAGAATAGCCAATTCAAGGCTTCAGTATCAAACTCTAAGGAACGACAAAAATAAACCAAGTACATAACTTTAAACGAGCATGTGATCGTGGGTAATTAATTTTACGACACTAGAACAAAACTTTATTGTTTCATGTTTTAAGAGTCGAGAAATAGAAAAAGGATGACTCTAGTCACTTTTAATTTTAAACGAGCATGAAAGGACAAGTGTTCAATGATCTCCTCTTTTTAAGGAGTCACGAAAAGATTGAAATGACTACTCAAGTAATCCAAGCAAGAGGGTGTACCAAGTTTCGGTGAACTACCATATACACCTTGGTGATCAAATGAAATAGAAATGACCAAGAACTTAACGTACGTGCAGGTATTCTCCTAGAATGTTGTGTTTGGTGTATCACGGTTATAGGGCGGCAGAATCGGCTTCCTATGGATAAAGGATTTGAACCTATGAAGGTCTCTCTTTATATATGTGATAGTACGAGGAGCACAAGTCCATACTAGTGTTGTCTAAATCCAGGTGGCGAGCAACAGCTACTAGGTTTAACGACGCCAGAACACGTCACTAGCCTAGACCTATAAAATGTTTGCGTTAGGTTCCAATGCTTCCTTAGGTTAATTTAATAAATTTTGTAGTTGATCTTGAATTAATGTTTCAATTTCAAGGCCCTACCAAATTTGATCTCAAATTTCCTAAGTGCAAGCTAAATTCAATAGAACACCATTTTCCATTCAATGAATTCTAACTACGAATAGGATAGAGATGTTTCAGAAAGAAGCAAAAACTGAAAACATATGAATAAGACCCCTAATGCATCTAATACAATAAAAATGAGGAACGAAAAAACTTTTTTCCTAGATGTAAGCGTTCATTATGCAAAAGACTTTTTCATTTTCAATGCAAACGAAAAGATGCAAATTTTTTTTTTTGAACGAATGAAGCACATAATGCACTAATTACATCAAAAACCAAATCAAACACTATTTCAGAGAACTATGAATGTACAGATCTCAAAACCATGATTCAAAAGCAACATAAACACAGATTCACTCAAACCAATGATGCACTCTTTCAATCAAGGTAAAAACCTTCTAAATGACCCAAATGAGAAATGTAATCTATGCTCAAAAATGAAGAAATGGAGAGTCAAAAAAACACAAAAGTAATCATTCAACACACCAAAAACTCAAAGGATCAAGAAAGACTGAAGCAACTGATCAAGGAATCGAACTGAAAGGAAACAAAAAGACTCGAACTTCAATCAGAAGGCTCAGTGAGAGAATGACACCTATAACCCTAGGGCTATGTATTACACTGATAAGAAAATATACAAATAGTTGAGAAGAGCAAGCCTAAAGCAGTCAAAACAACTCCAAAGAGACAAATTACAAATAAAGAAACAAACCAAAGTCAAGTATCACTGACCAAAAGCTCAACAAAAGGGTCAAACCAAATCCTACGGGATTTGATGCGACTGTGAGACCGTAATCCATGGAAAATAGCGGTTCGTACTACTGCAACAAAAGAAACTTGCACAAATTGGTGCGACTGTTCAAACAAAAAGCACGCCAAGCTGGATAACTCTAGGAGGAGGAAAGAACTAGTGAGCATAGGTCAATCTTGACACTTTGTAGCTAAACAAGATGATCCCAGACACTTAAACAATCCAAGAAAGATATACAAGCAAGCAAATGACATAAGTCGACTTGACACGAAAAACTCTTAAAAGGAAATGAAACGACAAACTCACATTGATCCCTAGTGGAGTCGCCAATTTTTTGGGAAGGTAAATCCTCTTTATGGACAAAGACGATCCCTCTAGCCCTAGAGTGGGTCTAGAAAAAAAGGGACAACCTAAATTATAGGTTATTTAACTAATGAGTGAAAAGGAAATGGTAGATTAGCCTACCTGAAGTCCAAGTTTGTCGTCACTGTAGTGTTGGTGGCCTCTTGATCTCTGCTTCGACGGGTCAAAATCCTTCCGCAACAATTCTCGGATACCTACACGAAGATCAACAAACAAGATCAACATACAAAAAAATGATTTCATTCATAATCAACTAACCAGTCAAGGAGGGTTAAGCATATTGCATCAAATAGAACACATTAACACAAGATGGGAACGAGACAATAGTCATGTATATGTATAAATAGAAGAAAGAGTTACAACCAGAGCCTTGATGTTGCAGCCTCCTTTAGCGGGGTTCAGTCGAAGTGCGTCTCGATGGATCATCAGGGAATTCAGATGGGATGAGGACACAAGCCTAAGCTCTCTCAATAAAGTTCTCTTCCATTCTATCTTTCTAGAAAAATGTACAGGAATATCTTCGGTGTTTCAGCTATAATATGTTCATTTCAGCTAGCTCATCAATGGAGGATGGCTTTATTTATAGAGGGAGAGGAGGAGGTTGGGATCCCTACAATGGTGGAAGGGAGGCCTTATCCCTTGGGAGGTTTCCCCAAAGGGTGGACACCAGAGGCCAAAGGAGGGAGGCCCATTTGGGGAATTTTGAGGTCTAAAATGGGCCTCCTAAGGAAATAATAAAATAATAGCTAAATCAATAAAATAATATTTATGAATTTGCAATTCACTTTTTCCACCACAATCCATGTAACCATAGTTAAATTCAATTCAAAAGTGGTACCAAAATAAAATTAATAAAATAATTGTATTGAGGTGACTAAATAAGAATGAGTTTTTCAAGAAAAAGTCATTATCATTGAACAACTAATACAGTTGTCCTTTGTACTTAAATAACTTAAAATAAAATATAAATATAAATTTATAAATTATTAATTATATTATATGTTATTAATTAAAATTTCTATTATTTAAATTGTATAATAACATGTAATTAATATACTATATAAAAATAATATAATATAATATAATATAATATAACAAATGTATAGGGATATGCATTGTTAATATGAAATGACAATAATATATTTTATTCAAAAAGTGTGAAATGACATTTATTATGAGTACTTTACTTTGATTTTAAAAGTACTTAGAGCACTACCATGGTTAACCATGTGTTTTTATCCACCATTGAGAATGTGACAAGTAAGAACCTTTAATTCAAGCAATGCCACCTCAACCATTAGGGATGATGACATCCCCAAAAATGTGATTGGTTCTCATAAAGTAAATTTTAATTGTACATTTTCTTTAGGAGGCCCATTTTAGACTTAAAAATTCCCCTAATGGTGATTAATCAGCTGAACCACTCCAGATGACTCGCCCACAAATTTTTTATGATGGAAACTTCACCTCTATTTTTAAAAAACATTCCATAAATAGGTTGGCGTGGGTAGCTCACTGGGACAACGCACCAATGGGCGTGGGGCCCATTGTTAATCTTCCTTATTGGTGCGAGGGCATAATGGTCTACTAGCACCAAGGAAAAAACATGTGTTTCTGATGGTCTGTTCAGGAAATTGTCAACAGAAGGAGTGTTGTCCTGGCAAGGGATGCAATGATGGTCTTTACAAGGCGTGACACTTTTTTTAAGTCACAAAAATGATCCTCCAATGTGCAGGATGGGGATTGCAGGGACAGTGACAAAATTTTGTGTAACATATAGCTTATTCATAACGAAACTTGTAGCTTCTATCTATACTAGATCAAACATTTACATTTTTCTGTTGTCATAGTAGCCAAGCAGATTTTGTTTCAGAAATAAATTACAGGATGACTTGTACTTATCAGAGTAACTTAGAAGTAACATACTTAGTTTTGATTTATTGTTTCCAGATAATGGTAATGATCAATTTCTATCTGTGTCTTAGTTTAATCTCTAAGTTTTCAAGATTCTGCTATTCATTCCAACAATGGATTGGTCTTAATTCTACTCATATATGAATATGTAGACTGTGTTACCATCTTATCATAACCCTTTGTGGGCTTATAATTAAACATACTGAAATTGTATACATCTACAATACATTAGTTTACTGCACAGAACATAGACTACAAAAAAAAAGGAAATTGGTGAGGGTCATCCTTGTGACGGACCTTTAAGGTCCGTCACCAATGTCACATATGGTGATGTTATATAGTGATGGTCCTTTAAGGTTCGACACCAAAGACATTTTCAATGAAAATTTTGGCGAGGGTGGTTAAAATCCCATCACTAATTCTCTCTTTGTTGACACTTCTAATGATCAACTTTTAATGACCCTCACCAATGTTATTTTTTTAACTTTTAGTGACGGTCAAAAAATGTTCGTCATCATTGACCATTCCAATGCGTTTTTTATGATGCTATGTGCCTGTTAATATATTTTTTGTCAAAAGATAATGATTGAAAACCATTATTGTGGAGCATTTTTTATAATATGTCCAAGGCCATAGTGGTTAGAGTAAATCAAATTTTTAAGAAGTAATTAGTGTGTATCATTTCCCTCAACTAATGACTAGTCGAATAGAGTTTTCCTATGAGTCAACACATGATTTATATCTATTAATTTTATTATCTATAAAATTCCATTTAGATCAAGTTCCACTACTGTGTGTAAGAAATATATTATTTAATACATAATCAATTTCTTAAGATTCTATTAATGAGAAATATTGAACACTCCTCAACAATACGGGCACACCTTAAATTAATGTGTTGGCACACACTAACATTTCTTAGCACCTCACATGTCTTGGAACATCTTGTCATGACACTGACGCTGAAGCACATGGTGGCATTTGCTAGCACAACATGGAACTCTCCTAGCATGTTTTTGCATGCATGTAGTCCTTAGCATGCCCTGGAACACCTTGATTGAATGCATTGATATATATTAGCACTTGGCACACAATGCCACTTGGAATGATTTGGGACCTATTATTAGTGTGCCTAGCATTCCCCTTTTGAAAAATAGAAAGTCCTGAATTATTAACCCTCTTATTGGTTCTTCCTTTTGTTGCCTTGACACTTCTTGACACATATTGACATACCTTGGCAACCTGCACATCCTTAGCACCTAGCATGTATTGGCATATCTTGGAACTATTAATTGTCACATATAATTAGAACACCCTGGAACTCCCAGGCACACTTTGGGAATTCTTGACATCCCTTGATATTCCCTAGCATGCCTTACAAATTCTTAGCATACCTTTTCACTCCCTCCTTGGCATGACAACCAGCACTCATTAAGACTAGTCCCTGGCACACATTCCTCATATTCATTAACTTCCATGAATTTTTACCTAGTGCTCCATTAGTGTTTTCTCCTAGTACTCCTTAACACTCCTCAACATGCATTAGAACTCTCTAGCACACCTTATCACTCTTAAACATTCCCTTCCACTTCATAACATGCATAATACTACCTACCACATATTGGTGCTTGGAAAGTCTTAGCATGTATGGAATACGTTGAGATGCCTTGGTATGATTTGGCATGGTTTAATATTAAATGTATTTGAGATAAATTGCTAGAAAGTAGATGAGAAGCGAAAAAGGAAGAGTCGGCGCTTAGAATGCACTACGACTTTTCACTTGGTACCTATTTCCACCTAGTGTTGGTGTCCCTAGCATGCCCCTCATGGAAAAGGTAAATTAATGACTTATTAACCCTATTATCCCCCTTTGTCTAAAACTCCTATGCTAAACCCCGTATAACAACCGTAGGAATTCCTCCTATAAATCATATTATGAACTTGTCCTTACACACTTCATCCTTAGCACACTTGAATTCGTTGACAATCCCTTGCACACACTCTTATGCATTCCTTTACATGCATTTTGACCTAGTTATCTCTTGATATTCCTCGACACTCCCTAATACTCTTCAACATGCATTGACATTGTTCGACATGTGTTAGCATGAATTTTCATTATTTTTCATGCCCTGACCCTCCCTAGCTATCATGCCCTCACAACTACCCTTACTTAATTTACAACTTGGGAACCCAACCAAGCCCTCGCTTGACTACAATAGCCTGACCAAGTTACGGTTACTACAACTAGAAAATTTTTCTGAATTGTTTAGCTTGGGAGGTACTACACAAGCCTATTGATATGGGTTTGTGGGATTTTAGTCAAAAAAGGCTTTGTGGGCAAAGAATCCAAGAAAAGTGATTTTGGACCGAATATGGGGTTTAAAATCAAAAAGAAAAATAAAAAGGAAAAATAATATTTCCGAAGGTATTAGTGGATAAAGCCCTTAAATTCTAGAGGGTTTCTAAGAGGTCTAGGAAAATCTATTTAAGGAGGCCTTAGGATGAAGGAAATAACATCAAGTGAGAAGGATCTCATTTGATCAAGGGGGTGAAGAGAGATGTAGTCCTAAAGTAGGTCGATCACTAAGAGGGTCGGGTAAGGGTGGCTAAAGGGAGGCCATGATCATCCTCCAAGAGAAATATCATCATGTGATGGTTCATAAAAAAATTTCCTACCTTAATGGTGTTGGGAAAAATACTGAGAGGGGGGGGGGGGTGAATCAGTATTTACAACTCACCGAATTTTTTTACTTTTTATTTACTGAATTCTATACACGACTTTAATTAACCCAACTCACATATACACGCAGATATCTTTAAGAAAACTTGCGTATGTCAAGAGATATTATTATGCAGATAATTATTTACTTAGATCAGTGCATCATTCATTCATCAGATGTTTAGTAAGAAGTAAACATGTGGATTAAGAACAGAATAAATCATCACACATAAGCAACACACATGAACACCAGGATTTAAGGTGGAAACCCAATTCAGGAGAAAACCACCACTTTTGTCGTCTCTATCTTCAATATTTATTATATGGAAAACTGCTTAGAATATTGTATTGATGCGCACTAATATCAATACGCAAGAATCTACCCTGTCGAAGGTTGTAACCTTCTCTCGTTTTCCAGCTGCAACTGGAAGGGAGCTACAACCCCCTGATCTCATTTACTAGCTACTACTGGAAGGGAGCTACTACCCCCTGATCTCGTTTACTAGCCACTATTGGAAGGCAGCTACTACCCCCTGATCTCGTTTACTAGCTACCACTGGAATGGAGCTACAACCCCTTCACTGAAGGCTTCGACCCTCAGCACCACCATGGACAACGTTTCATCATTTTTCACACTGGATCTAACAAATTCAACACAACACAACTTGTAGGCTTCTTTTCATCATATTTTCAGACTGGACCCACTCCACACATTTAAGCTCAAGGAACATTCATAAAACTTAAACTTATAAACACATAAACTCATTCACTGAATCATCAATCAACCAACCAACCACCGATCTTTAATCATATTCAACTAGAAGCATAATCAGTATTCAAACAAATCAGGTTTGTATGAATACATCAATGACAGACAACAGTAAAATAGAAAAACAGATCAAAAATTTATTTCCACACACTTCAACAAAACCCTGGATCCCATACGCGCTTTTTCTTAACTGAACCTACGTATATACACGCTTTTGCAGAGATGAACCTACATATAGATCTACAAAAATTACAAGGTTGCGCAACTCTTTAGAACAGATAAATAGATCAGATCTTACCCTTCACTTCAACAAACATTCGCCAGATCACAGATCGAAAAATTCCATAAAAAGATGTAGAAAATACATAGTCATTTCAGGTCTAGATATCTTGATCCATCATTGTATTCATAGGTGCATTATTAATTCAGATCTATCAATAAATTGTAACCCATTCCATGTAGATATACTTCAGAGTGAAGTATTCATTCAGTGCCCAGACACATGCACGCCCTTGCACTATGATCTTCTTATCCTTATATAGTTTTAGCCTTTATCAATACCATGAGCCAAAACCACACAAATTCCGATGGTATTCTTGGACGGAATCAAGTAGACAATACAACGCTCAATACTGTGGGCTAATACCATGGCAATGCCCCTTCGTATCATAATTTTAGAGCGCAAATGACATACGTGACTTTTCTTCTTCTTCCCTGCGTGTATACGTGACTTCTCTTCATAAAAACTGCATATATACTAATTTTGGATGTACATGTGGGTTGCCTTCATAAAAGTAGCGTATACATTTCCTCCATACGTGGGTTTCCTTCATCAAACCTGTGTATACATTGTGACATATTATATTTATCATTTCTCTGATCCTAACTGGATTTCCTTTCTCTGTCAGTTCTAAACCGACTTGTAGATACATCATTTTTACATCTTTGACACATAGGTTGGTTATCAAAAGGCAACTCATCAAGCAGGTTTCCATCAATGAAAACTTCATCAAGTAGGTCGCCATCAAGGAAAACACATTGCATCATATTGGAAACAATCTGCCCCTTTGGACTTGATGGCAACCATGATAGTGTTTGATCACCACAATTGATAGATACATTAATCATAACCACTAATCAAACACCAAGATACTCTCCCATTTTGACATCAACGGCAAAGGGCACATCAATACCAAAACAAGGTTTCTCTTCCCTTGTAGAAAGAAGAGCTATGTAGATTGGATGTGCACTGATATTACCATGCTCCCCCTGAGTTCATGCTGAATCTTCAGACAGATTTTTCAATGAAGTACATTACTCTATAACTCAACATAGTATGGCATTTCCTATCACCAAGGACTCATACTTACATCAATGATCCAACCAAGTGGAAATACATATCTAACTCAACTTCCCAACCAAGTGGGTTTACAAATTTAAAAAAGTCCTTACATGACTAAATATAACAATTTTACATCATAGTTCTCAACATGAAATTTTCATCAAATTACAGATATGACTTTTTATAACTAAGACCAAAAGACCTCAAGAGATAGATCATATTTCAGAACCATCATAATGCCAGCAATGCATTACTCTTAGTGATCCAAATCTTGAGGGGAGGCCCCCAAGATCTAAAACGTTGAAATGGATCTGACAAGATCTGAAAAATTAGAATGCTAGAAAAAAAGAAAGAACACAGAGAAAATAAAACCATAAAGAAACTTGTTTTATTAAAACAGAGAATAACTGTAGAAGCTACATTGTGGTGGACAATCTGTCCTTTTACAAACTGAGGCTTATTATTTATAGCCTCTTTTGAGTTACAATACCATGTGTAGATACCATAGGTGGATACCATGGGTCAATACCATGGGTCAATACCATGGGTAGATACCACTTACAATACCATGGGTAAATTCCATGTGTGGATGAATACCATGGGTGGATAAATACCATGGGTGGATGAATATCATGGATAGATGTCACTTACAATACCATGGGTGAATAAATACAATGGGTAGATGAATACCATGGGTCGATGAAATTTACAATACCATGGGTAAATTCCATGTGTGGATGGATAACATGTGTAGATGAATACCATGGGTGGATGCCATTTTCCATTCGGATCATTCCTCCCTCCTTAAGAAGCAATGGTACCCATTGCGTGAAGTTCCCTCCTGAGAAGCCTTTGTTGAATATGAAGATCCACTGAAGAGAAGGGTTTTGTGTAGTTAACCCATAACCATGATGAACGAAGATCTAAGGATAGAGATACCCTGTAATGCTTGTGACCAACTGTGATATTGACATTGTGCGGCCTAGCAAATGGACTTCGATGAAGTGTGGGTTTGTGGATGAACCCAAACCATGACAAAAAAAAATCCGAGGATAGATATACCATGTAATGTTTGTGACCAACTGTGTTACTAATAGTGTGCGACCTAGCAAATGGACTTCGATGAGAAGGATTTTGTGCAGTTGACACATAACCTTGATGTTGATTGTTGATGAAGTAGCAGGTGCCTACATAGCTTGGGGTGGGAAGGCACGTCTCCAAATAACCCAAGCCGAATTCTGCTACGCTGAAACTGATAAATGTGAAGTAGGTGCCTACTAAATCGGGGTGGGAGAGCACGTCTCCAAAGCGAACGTGCTCTGAATGCTGCTCCAAATTTAAAATGAGCATAACTCAATCAATATAACTTGGAATACTTATTATCACCTATTTTTGGAAATGGAATGATCATTTTTCATCTTATCATGTGCTTGAAATTGCTATCTGAAGAATCTAGACTCTCATATTCACGCCGGAATTGTCCCGCTATGACAATTTTTTTGAAAAAATAGCTGATTTTAAATCAGCGATAACTCCCTCGTCTGGACTCTGATTCGACTGATTTTTTTTTTTTTGAAATTTGGTGATTTTTCAAGGGGAGCTCAGATCCATAACTATTTATCTGAAATGTTGCACTTAAAACTTCAATAAATGATGGGATAGCTGCCGTCCATGAATTGTTGTCAGAAAAATTGCTGCAACAATGCTGATTTTGAATGATCGATATCTCCTTCATTCGAAATCTAATTCGGTCGATTTTTTTTTGAATTTGGGTATTTTTTGTAAGGAATCCATATCTGGTCTTTTTTTTTGTAAATATTTCACCAAAATTTTCAGATCTGTGCAAAATCACCGCCCAAAAAATTCATGGAGTTTGTTAAATATTGTTGCAAAACATTGAAACTGAAATATGCTTCAAACCCTCATTCCCATGGATTATTAACCTGAATCTGATACCACTGATCCAGATCTTGAGGGAAGGCCCCCAAGATCTAAAAATTTGAAATGGATGTAACAAGATCTGCAAAATTAGAATGACAGAAAGAAAGAAAGAACGGAAAGAAAATAAAACCACAAAGAAACTTGTTTTATTAAAACGGAGAATAACTGTAGAAGCTACATTGTGGTGGAAAATCTGTACTTTTACAAACTGAGGCTTGTTATTTATAGCATTTTTTGAGTTACAATACCATGTGTAGATATCATAGGTGGATACCATGGGTCAAAACCATGGGTCAATACCATGGGTAGATACCACTTACAATACCATGGGTCAATACCATGGGTAGATACCACTTACAATACCATGGGTAAATTCCATGTGTGGATGAATACCATGGGTGGATAAATACTATGGGTGAATGAATATCATGGATAGATGCCACTTACAATACCATGGGTGAATAAATACAATGGGTAAATGAATATCATGGGTCAATGACATTTGCAATACCATGGGTAAATTCCATGTGTGGATGGATAACATGGGTAGATGAATACCATGGGTGGATGCCATTTTCCATTTGGATCACTCAGTAAGGCTAATGCCCCACTTGAAACTGTGCTCCTGTTCTTGAGCTATCTCACTATTTTTCTTATCATAAAAACATACGAAACTGTCTCCAATGGAACTCGCATGTATACGCAGATTTAGTTCATGAAACTCGCGTATAGAAAGTGAAATACTGAAAATTTCACAACTCCATATCCTCTTGGATTTATACATTATGTACATGTCTTCTGTTTTCACATTAGATGCACTATTAGAAATAAACACAACAAGAATTACCAAACCAACCATGGGAATCACCATATATTTCTCCCCTTGTGATGATACATTACCGATTCCTATAATGTTTCTCACGTCACTCATACAGTCATTATGAGAAGTAATCTTTAGAAACAGGTGACTCCAGTAGGATCAATATTCCTTATTTTTTTGACTGGTGCTTCTTCTTTTTCCAACTTTGCTTGAAATTTCTTATTGGGTGCTGGAACTTCTCCAATTTCTCAGGTTTTTTCATCATACTTAATCTAAAATCAGTGGCCTTATGACCAAATGAGCTAAAATAGAAACAACATCCATGAAAGCATCCTTTCTTTCTTGATATATGAAATTCTTTAATAATCGAATCCATTTATTTTCAGAAATTATCATCATCCATGGTACATGCCATTGGGGAGGAAGAATATGGTCCCTGGGTTCCCTTTATTTTAACTATGTTTCTATTTATCTTTGTTTCAAACGTGGGTATTATTCAAACTCAATCTTATCAAGATGATTTACTTTCTGAAACATTTTCCAATAAGAACTAGGGAACCCATTGCTTAATCCTACTCATGAAAATCTGGAGATTTTTACTTATGAAGAAACAAACTAGATTAATCCATGATTATCTTCATTTGTATAATAACGTCTTCCCTTTTCAAACTGTTTCCCTTTATCATGATTTTCTTTATAAGGACATTTAGCAGCATAATGACCAACTCTACCACAAGAAAGAAGCTTGAAGGGAAGCTTACCTTTGAATCTTCCAGTACCTGGTTTAAGTCTTCTCACAAAATTTGCTTCTCCTTCTTTTGATATATAACTTGTTTCCTTAAGAAGTTCCTTTTATTTTCCTTTTTCACATGCCTTAAAAGAAACTTCTCTGACTTGTGATGGACTTCTTCTCATTTCAAAAGCATTCAAGATACCATGTAGTTGAATAGCAGTAAGATTTAGCAGGTCATGCTTTTCTTCAATAGCTGACACTTTTGACTCAAACTTTGGAGTTAGAGATCTCAATATCTTTTCTACTAAATTTGAGTATTTTATATCTTCACCCATATTCCTCATAGAATTCTCAATCTCATCTAATCTTAGAAATAAACTTGCAATAATTTCATCATCATGCATTCTGAAATTTTCATATTGCATTCTAAGAGTTTTAAGTTTGGGACTTTTTACCTTTGCATCACCTTCATAGCTCTGAATGACCTTGTCCCATATTTCCTTTGTTGAATTTAGTCGCATCACTTTGAAAAGTTATGTTTATGACAAGCTTCCTAATAAAGCATTGACAACTTTGGCATTGATTTCATATTTCTTCCTTTCTGCTGCATCTGTAGGAACACTTGCTGGATACTGATAACCTCATTCCATGATTCCCCATATGTCTGCTCCAAGACTTTGCAAATATGATCTTTTTCATATCTTCAAGTATAATAGATTTCTTCCATTGAAAAATGGTGGATTAATAGAAAATACTCCTTCACGATTTCCCATTGCGACGAATCTCCTTCAAGAAATCAAGCTTATTTAGAAGGATCTTCTCTAAAACCAATTGTTGGGAAAAATACTAAGGGGGTGGGGGTGAATCAGTATTTATAGCTCATCGAAAATTTTTACTTTTTATTTACTAAATTCTATACGCGACTTTAATCAACCTAACTCGCGTATACACGCGGATATCTTTAAGAAAACTTGCGTATGTCCATAGATCGTATTATGCTAATTCTTTACTTAGATTAGTGCATCATTCATTCATCAAATGTTTAGTAAGCAGTAAACATATGGGGTAAGAATATAATAAATCATCACACATAAGCAACACACATGAATATTAGGATTTAAGGTGGAAACCCAATTCGAGAGAAAACCACCGTTGTTGTCGTCTTTATCTTCAATATTTATTATATGGAAAAATACTTACAATATTATACTGATGCAGACTCATATCAGTACGCAGGCGTCTACCTGCCGAATGCTGCAACCTTCTCTCATTTTCCAACTATAACTGGAAGGGAGCTACAACTCCCTCATCTCGTTTACCAACTGCTACTGGAATGGAGCTACTACCCCCTGTTCTCATTTACTAGCTACTACTGGAAGGGAGCTACTACCCCTTGATCTCGTTTACCAGCTACCACTGGAAGGGAGCTACAACCCTCTCATTGAAGGCTTCGACCCTCAGCACCACCCTGGACCACGTTCCATCAATTTTCACACTAGATCCAACAACTTCAACACAACACAACTTGTACGCCTCTTTTCATCAGATTTTCAGACTGGACCCACTCCACACATTTAAGCGCAAAGAACATTCATCAAACTGAAACTTATAACCACATAAAATCATTCACTGAATCATCAAGCGAGTAACTGACCACTGATCTTTAATCATATTCAAATAGAAGCATAATCAGTATTCAAACAACTCAGATCTATATGAAGACATCATTGATAGAAAAAAGTAAAACAACAAAATAGATCAGACATTTATTTCCGCACACTTCAAAAAAATCGTATATCCCATATGCGCTTTTACTTAACTGAACCTACGTATATACGTGCTTTTGTAGAGATGAACCTGCATATAGATCTGCAAAAATTACAGGGTTGCGCAACTCTTCAGAACAGATAAACAACTCAGGTCTTACCCTTCACTTCAGCAAACATTCGCCAGATCATAGATCCAAACATTCCATAAACAGATCTAGAAAATACATAGTCATTTTAGGTCTAGAGATCCTGATCCATCATTGTGTTCATAGGTGCATTATTAATTCAGATCTATCAATAAGTTGTAACCCATTCCATGCAGATATACTTTAGAGTGAAGTATTCATACAATACCGAGACACATGCACGCCCTTGCACTGTGATCTTCTTATCCTTATATAGTTTTAGCCTTTATCAATACCATGATCCAAAACCACACAACTTTCGATGGTATTCTTGGACGGAATCAAATAGAAAATACAACGCTCAATATTGTGGGCTAATACCATGTTAATTCCCATTGGTATCATAATTTTAGAGCGCAAAAATAATACGCGACTTTGCTTCTTTGTCACCTCATGTATACATGAATTCTCTTCATAAAAATTGTGTATATACTAATTCTAGATGTATATGTGGGTTTCCTTCATAAAAGTGGCGTATACATTGCCTCCATATGTAGGTTTCCTTCATCAAACCTGCGTATACATTGTGACATATTATATTTATCATTTCTCTTATCCTAACTTGATTGCCTTTCTCTGTCACTTTTGAACTGACCTATAGATACATCATTTTTACATGTTTAACACATAGATTCCTTATCGAAAGGTAACTCATCAAGTAGGTTTCCATCAAGGACAACACATTGCATCATATTTCCAACAAATGGTCTATTCGAGCTAGGAAGTAGGATGGAATATTGTTGGTTCTATTCTGGCAGATCAAGCTTAAGAGAGGTTGCTCATGAGAATCTGGACATGTGATTTCAATGGTATATTTGTGTGAAGGTCACACAAAATTATGAAATGTTGAAATTTGCAACAAGAAACAATGAAATTAGAAACAAGAAAGGAAAAAAAAAATGCACCCACACTAGTGAGGAATTTTGATGCACCGGGAGTGGGGAATGTGGGACATATAATTTATTTTTCCCTTAAATAAATTGGACAATAAATTGTAATTTCATCTCATAAAAACTTATTTCAATTAATTAATTCATGATGACTGAGTGAGCTTAATAAATTCGAGTTGAGGCTATAATATGAGGCATCTAGAGGGATTCTAATAATTTTTGGGTCCAGTTGCATTTGATGCATATATTAGTGAGGCGTGAATTAGTTAACTCAATTAGATGAGTTAAAATTAGTTTAACTAGTTATAACTGAGTGATGAGATAGCATGAGGTCAAGTGAATTAAATTAGATTTAATTCACAATGAGTGATCAATCAGATAACTAATAATTTTCTATTAATAACTACATGCATGTCAGTTCCGAGGAAGACCCAGTTGAGACAAGGGTTAAAGGGAACATAACTATCAATTGTATTTATAGAAAATTTCCCATGTGAAATTATAAATTCATTTGGATGCCATGATGGATTTTTCAATCAAGGAATACTGATTTTCCTAATTAATAGGGATTCAATTGCCTAGGAATTACATGAGCAAGGAAAAATGAAGTAAGGCTGAGAATTGGCTAAGCACTAGACCGAGTTTGCCTAGATCAGTAGGAGACAATTGGAAAAGTTCTAGAGAATCTCATGAGAGATTAAGAAATGTATTGTTTCATGATTCCTTGACTTAATACACCATATTTATAGAGGGGTTTTCAATAGTTTCTTTCCCTAGATATATCTTGTGCTGTGTGATTGATAATTTATTTCTCTTACTAATATGTGATTGTGTAGTCGTGTTTTGTTTCCGCAAAATGTAGGAAGTATTCTGTTAGCACTGTTGTTTGTATCCCACCTATCCCGCCTTATTTTACTCAGTTATCACCTCATCTTGGTCATTATATTTGACCTCCCTTCGTTTTCTTAACCATTTTTCCCAAGGGTGCCCAGATCATCATTGTTCACAAGCACTAAACCCTAATTTCCTCTCCCACTAAGCTAGGCTTTGCCATGGAAACAAAAGATTTGAGTAGAGGAGGCATAAGATAGGTTATATCAGTAATTATGAGGCCATTCCAACTCATAACATCATGTATCCATCGTTTTTTAAGAAGTCATTCCAAGAGTCAAGTCATTCACCATGCATAGGGTCGATTCTTCTTCAAACTATGTTTCTGAATAAACAAAGATGAATTTAACAAATGTGAGAGAATTTTTTTTCCATAATAGGTCAAGGAAGAAAAAATCCTTCTATTTTTACACGAGTCTCATGGTTTTAGAGAAATGTAAAAAATACGGGTGCTACAAGAGAGTTGCTGCACTTCTAGAGTGACCTTGGGAAAATCCAATTTTCTCCTAGATGGGTTTTCAAAATGACTTACTTGATAAGTAAAATGATAACTAGACAAATATATATTTCCCATTAGCTATCAGGATCTCAATTTTTAGTTGAGGAATGCCTCCAAAAGTTTCCTGCAATAGCACTCTGCATTTATGCACCCTCATTCTACACTTTTTGAGCAGTCTTGGGAGAAGTGAATTTTGACAAGTCAAATGACCTTTATTTTTCAAACTGAAGGTATTTATGCAAACTATACTTGAAGGGATTTCCAAAAATATATCTTGGAGCAAATTTAGATAACTTAAACCTAGTAAAAAATAACCTGCAAGTTGGGGTAAAATGGCACTGCATGTTTAACACTTGACTGGTTTGTTTATGAGTTTTTCTACAAATTTGAATTTTACCTTGGGGAATCATGTTTTTACCTCATATAATTGATTATGTAAATGTAATTATCATGTTTTTACTATTTAATAGGGTAAATAAATTAGGCCAATCAATCAAATGAGCTGTAATGAATAAGTTCACAAAAGTTGGGGATGAGTCACTTTGACTACCCTACACTCTAGGTTTTAGTTCAGACTTTAGTGGATCAGCTCCTCCTCTCATGGATTCGACCCCTAAGGTTTGGAGAGGTTGTTTGAGGCCTATATAATGTCATTTTTTACTCATTTTCAAGAGGTTGAAATAGTTTTAATCAATTTTATTTTTCTTTGTTGATCAAGGAGACTTTATGCTTAGTTTTGGCCATTAATACAAGAGGAGTTGAAACTACATTTATGGGATACCTGTGGTATTGAATGTCTTTCATTTTTTCTTCTTCAGTGAGATATGTGTGAATGTATTTTTCATTTCTTTTTCATGTCTATGATTGTGATGTTTTATAAGTGTGAAATTCAGAATACTTGCTAGCCATGCTCTATTTTGGGTAATTGATCATATTTTGTTTCAAATATTATATCTGAGAGAAATACATCTCTTATGCTTCCCTCATCCTCATTACATTTTCTAAACCATTCCATAAACATTCTCTTCAATTAATTGGCATTGTGAATACCTTGCCCCATTCATCCCTACAACCCTAACTCTATTTCCCTGACCTACCTTTCCTTGACGTGATTCCATTATCCATTGTTTCACCCAACCAAACCAAATAAAAATGACCCCTGTGTATCATACCTAGCCTAAAACCCTAATTTCTCCAGCCCTCCTGGCTGTGACCCTTTTGGAGAGAGCCCTAACTGGCTTGATAGGGATAGCTATCAAGTCAAAAGCTTGGTTTGTGGTTACCTCTATTGAGATTTTTTCCTAAATCTTGGGAATCTGGTGGAGTGATAACAGATTCAGTATCATGTTTTAGTACAGACTGAATCACGTTAGATTTTATACATGAAATAGAAGAGAGGGTTTATACCATCTTGCCTTTTGGTGGTTAGTAGGCTACAAGGTCTGTGATAAAGACCAACATAAATGGATGAGGGATTGCACTGTAATTTAGAGCCAAACAGAAGAAGATGCATGCATAATATTGACTGAGATAACCCTAGTTTGAGGGTCGGCATTGAGATCTGAAGTTGATGTCAAGATTTAGTCAAAGAAATTCCCAGAATCTAGGAATCCATATGAGCTAGGTCGAGTCTCTTATGGAGGCAAGAGTCATGTTTTTTCTATGGGTGGATATGGTTGGTTCTACATCAATTAGAATCACATAAGTATAATTCCTTAGTTAGGATAGTTTCCTAGCATGTTTAGTTCATAAGGTATGCCCTTAAGAATATGCCAAATTTCTGTAGAAGAAGATGGGTTATGACCCTTAGAGTGATGTTTATTTCTGCAATATAGACCACAGATCTGGAATATGGTTTGCAGATTCATTATTTGTGGAGACAATAGATCCAAAGGAGGGTGGAACTTGAGCAGAAGATTAACCATGCAGAAGAAATGTGCCATATAAAGAGTGGATTGACATGCAAACTATTGGAGAATCTCATGAGAGATTAAGTATTGCATTGTTTCATGATTCCTTGACTTAATACACAATAGAGATAAAGGGGTTTTGAGCAGTTGCTTTCCCTATATACATCTTGTGTTGTGGGGTTGATAATTTCTTTCTCTTACTTATATGTGATTGTGCGATCACGTTTTGTTTCCACAAATTGTAGGAAGAATTCAGTATATTGTTTTAGTACATTACAAGATTAGATTGAATCTCGTTGGTTATATTTTCTACATGGTATCAAAGAAGGTTTTTTTTAGGCAACAATTTTGCATAGAATATCTGAATATTTTGGTGTAAAAATTTCAAAAAAAAATAGCATATTTGGATTCCTTGCGAAAAAATACTCAAATGGAAAAACAAAATTAGTCGAATCAGAGCTCAGATGAGGGAGACATCGTCGAATTCAAATAAAATTGTTTTTACAAAAAATTTTAATGGTGGGAAAATTACAATGTTTATGAGTCAAGAACCTATATGCAGTTAAGGTACTAGATGCATGCAAAGATTTTAGGAGCAAAGAAGAGGTTAGATACTTGGTGGTTGGGAGGGAACAGAAATTACCTCTCAACATGGAGCCTCAGAAGCAGTCTCAGAAGGTTTTTGAGTAGCCACAATTAGAGAAGTGGAGAGGAGACTGAGTGGAAGTATCCACTTAAGTAGAGACCTCCATGAGGGGCAAATTTTGAGACAGATTGGCAAAGGGAGCACATGGTGCAGCCATATCTCCATGTGAAAGCTCGGGTGATGTGTAGACATAATCCCAAGATAAGAAATTTGGGTTGGGTTCAATGATATGCCATATCTCATGGATCAAACCTGACTATGAAGATCCCATAGTACAATAGTACCAGGAAGGATCAGTTATATTGATGCACTCATATGTCAACAAGGTAGAAATTAGAGTGACAGATATCATATACTAGAGTGCATATCAAAGTTGGCAACAATGCAAAGGGCACATATGCAAATGTCAACAATATCACAGAGAGTCCAGTAGAAAGGTGTTGTAGCTCACATCAGTTAGAAGACTTTGATGACAAATGCATTATATTGATTCAGTTGTTCGGAGGCTATTTAGTTTCAGGATTTGCAGGTGCAAAAAACACTAGAGAAGTGTTTCATGCAGAACATTCCAAAGGTACTGGATGGGGATACATTGAATTGATTTATTGTTGAGAGGGAGTGTTGAAATTTGCAACAAGTAACAGTGAAATTGGCAACCAGAAAGGACAAAAAAAATGCACCTGCACTGGTGAGGAATTTTGATTTAGCAAGAGTGAGGAATTTGAGGCATATAATTTATTTCTCGCTTAAATATATTGTAATTTCATCTCATAACAACTTGTTTCAGTTAACTAAGTCATGATGAATGAGTTAGCTCAATAAATTCGAGTTGAGGTGATTGAGGTGGATATTGGTGGCCACCCACCTATTCCAATTGGGTCCTCGCCATTGTCTCTTTTAGTTTTTCAGTTTCCTTAATTTTAGCACAGTTTACTATTTTTGTCATTTTTTCAGGTCCTAAACTTCCAAAGCCATTTTTTGGCCCCAAACAACATTTTTTGGGCATGAAAGGTTTAGAATTTTCATAGAAATTATGTCAGAAATTGTAGTCCTTGGAGAGATATTTATAACAAGGTATCATGTCCGTCAAACAGATATCATATGACCAAGTTACAACCTCAGGAAGTTGGTTGGCCAACTAACCCCAACAGGGCCCACAAACCCTTGGTTTACATCTCCTTGGGTTAGGGTTTTGGTTGTTTAGAGGTTTCTGTTAATTTTCAATAATAAAAAGGCCCTTGAGCCTTATTGTAATAGAGTTCAGAGGCATGTAGCTGCCACATCTCTTCTTGGAGATAAGCTACCATCTCCCAAGCTAGTTTTTTTTCCACTTTGTCTGTAATATTTTTTCAGTATTTGATATTAATGATATAAAGTGTTATTCGTACTACATCTCTATGTTTATGTTTATTTATGTATTTTATTGTGTTCTGACATATGTCTGGATCATGAGGGTTTAAGGTGAGGCATGTAGATCAGGGATTCCTTGGCACTATTTAGCATACCTTGTCACTCTCTCCTTACCACAACTAGAGCTCATTAACACTCCTATTCAAAAAATATTATTCATTCATTTCCATGTATTTTTACCTAGTGCTCCCTTGTGTTTCCATAGTATTCCTCAACACTCCTTAGCACGTGTTGGTACACCATAACACCTAGGACATCTTTGTATGTCACCTTGGCCTCTTGTGTACCATAACACTTCCTAGCGTACCTTGTCACTCCCTCCTTAGCACACCTGGAACTCACTAACACTTACAATCACAAACTCTTATTTGTTCATTTCCATGCATTTTGATGCACTGCTCCCTTTAGTTTCCCTGGCACTCTCAGTTAACACTTCCTTGAACGCATTGGAACATCTTTGTTGCATGTCGCCCTATGTGAATTTTTGTGATATCCTATGGTTGATGCAACTTTACTTTTTGTTCAATATTAGATATAAATCACATAAACAATAAAGTAAAATACCAGTAGATTGACAGAAGACAAACTAGAAATATATAAGTGCGTTGGTGTGTTATGGCGGTCAACAGGATGCTTCAACCATCAAAGTATCAATATGGTCAACCAACCAACAATGTCACACAACCATCTAGGATAGCCAAACGATCAACTCAAAAGTAAACAAAAAAATTCAACGGTCAACGCAAATAGTAGCAACAGCTAAGTCAATGCAGAAAAGTCAAAGTCAACGTCTTGCCTCAGAAATAGTGCCAGAAAATGCAGATTAGAAAAATCAAAATTCTGGGAGAGTTTCAGGTCCTTTTGACCTTGCATTGACCAAATTCAACATTAGTCAAAGTTTGTTGCAGAAACCCTAGACTGAAATTAGAAATGTGTTGCTACTGGAATTTTCCCACGTGTGGAGAGAAGAGCAATTAAGGTCATAGAACCAATCATATGAGGAGATAGAAATGTTTGAGGATGAGATGAGTGAAAATGTCCTCCAACGTTGACCAATATATATCCATTAATGAGGGTGTGTGACACAACTGCTGGGGCACAAAACCTTAAGGCTGACCTGCACATATCTTGAATAAATTCAAAATAAATGTTCTACTCATCGGATCAAGATGATCTTTAGATTGATCTTACACCTCTCCAAAAGAGGAACCCAACAAAAATATTGGTATCTTCATCTAAGCATCACAACATGGAGTTTGGACCTAGTTTCCCAAAATTAACACTCTCTCTCAACTAGGGAGAACTCCATCCACCTGTGCAATCTAAACATCGTGCATCATCCCACCATAACTTGCTTTGCTGGCTTCTTTATTTCAAAACAGAAGTGGGTCAGTCACAAAGACATCATTTCTAGCTGAAAAATTCAGCCCAGAGGTTCAAAACCTCTATAGGACTCACAAAGAGTCTCATACCAACCCGAATTTGGTTTACCTGACCCGAAGTGAGTAGGAGGTCTGAAACCTCACTTGGACTCAAGAGAGTCATATACTTACCCAAACTTATTTTCAATGAATTGAAGTTAGTTGGAGGTCCGAAACCTCTGTAGACTTGATCCCAGATCAAGTGGTTGGACCGTGCCATCCTAGATAGAGAGTACGGAAATCTTTGATGCGTTCATCAATCTTTACTACTAGTCTCTAGCTTTTCCGACCTCACTGGGCAAATGAGAGGTACTTTCCATGAGTCCGAAACTCAAATGGGTAGGATGCATATGGGGCATAGATAATGAGAGGTGAACCAACTAAAACATCACTACAATGGAGAAGAAGCACACCAACAAGGTTTTGCAATCCTAGCCTTGTGGTTGCTTATAGCTCTAAGAAGCTATCCCCAAAGCCCCCTAGAGCTCCAAGAGCTCGTCGTCCAACAGGACCCTCAGACTAGGGTCGTTCCATGATTCGAAGACTCTCATGGAAGGTTAGGAACATGACCTTCCCCAAGGGCATTGTGATAATATCTGCGACCTGCTCATCAGTTCCTATATGATCGAGCCTTACGATGCCTCACTGTACCATATCCTGAATAAAGTTGTACCAGCCATCATGCTGCTTGGATTGATCGTGGAACACGGGATTTTTTGACAAAAAAATCCCGCTCTGGTTATCACAAAGGATAACGGTGGCATCTAGCACATGCTCAAAGAGCTCACTGAAGAGCTTTCGCAACCAAGTGACTTCACAACAGGCCATACATGCCGTAATGTATTCAACCTCAACAGTGCTCAAGGCTACCGAATTCCATTTCTTGCCAGAAGAAAATCTATGTGCGAAGCAGCATATAGATGTGCTCTAGCGATCCACCACACTGCCAGCCCAATCAACATCAGTATATCCAAGGAGTTTCATGCTCCCGATAGTGTATCTCAGCCCATGTTCTATGGTGCCAGAGAGATATCTCAAGAGTTTCTTGGCACCAACCCAGTGAATGTTATGATCAACCATGTGTTGACTCAAAGTGTTCACTGCACAACATACGTCTAGACTGGTGTTAATTAAGAACATCAGGGCCCCTATGAGTTAACGATACTCAGTAGGATTTTCTAACACGGGCCCAACAGTGCTACCACTCAACTTCTTAAATTTGAGCTCCATCAGTGTCAACACGGACTTACAGATCACCATACCAAATTTTTTCAGAAGCTTCACAATGTATTTTCCTTGAGAAAGAAAAATCTCGCCAGGTCTCTGCCAGACCTCTAGGCCTAGGAAGTAATGCATCACTCCTAGGTCCTTCATCTCGAACTCAGCAGCGAGCTCCCTCTTGCACTGATGAATGATAGAGTTAGCACCTGTCAGGAAGAGGTCATCCACAGACAACACCAGAATGAGAGGCTTATCTCTATCAACCTTGAAGTAAAGGTTTGGATCATCATTACTACGAGTGAAGCCCAACTTCATCAGGTAGCTATTTATCCTCTCGTACCAATCTCTGGGTGCTTGCTTCAACGCTTAGAGGGATTTCTTCAACCTGTAGACATGGGTGTCCCGATCTTGGACTTCGAATCCTAGAGGTTTCTCCACATACGCCTATTATTTTATTGCACCATGCAGAAATGTGGTATTCACATCCATCTGATGAAGACTCCATCCTTGCGTAGCAGCAAGGGCTATGATAGATCAGATGGTGGTATATCGGGCCACAGGTGCAAATATGTCATCATAGTCTATGCCTTCCTTTTGAGAGAAGCCACAGGCAATGAATCTTGCCTTGACCTTTTCAATACATCCATCAAATCCATGCTTGATCTTGTAGAGCCATTTTGAGGTGACAACTTCTTTGTCCTCCAGTCTTGGAACCACATCCCAAGCATCATTCTTCATTATGGACTCATACTCTTCGTGCATAGCATCATTCCAGACTTGATGCTTTATGGCTTCCTCAAAAGATCTAAGCTCAGATTGTACAATAGTACTCATGAATGTCCTCCTGCTAGATACCCTTGCTATCTATTCGACTTCTTACTTTCACGGAATGTCCTCCTTCAGGCCACATGTCCCTCAGAATCCTCAAGAGTGTCCCTAAGCCATGTTGTTCTCTTCCCTATCGAAGGAGGTGGATCAATTGGGTCCATCGGTCCTTCAACATCAGGAATCATCTCATCCTTCGGTTCTTCATGATTTCCAGGCCTTGCTTCATGATAGTCCTCAGATCTCATAATATTGACTACTTTCCTCAGTGAATCATCTTCATCAAAGGTGACATACTGGCATATCTCCACTTCCCCTTGACTAGGCGCATAGACTCTATAGGCCTTCGAAGTTTCGCTGTAGCCCAAAAACATTCCATTCTTTCTATAAGAATCCATCTTGCTCCTCTCCTCTTTCAGCACATGAGAATAAATAGGACATCCAAAAACTATGAAATGTGAGAAAACGTCTTAGGGAGTTTTGGAGTCCTGAGCGGAATACGGGCATCGGTTTTGTATGTTCACAACAATGTTCGTAGCTTTTCCCCATAGGAACTTCGGTAGACCCTGGTCACATAGCATGGCATGGGAAAATTCCACAATGGTTCTATTCTTTCATTCAGCAACGTCATTATGCTCAGGAGTATAGATAGTTGTGGTCTCCCTCTTGATGCCATCTTCTCTTCAAAAGTTATTAAACTCAATCATCTCATATTCATTGTCATTATCATTCTTTCGGATAGTATCATGTGTCATTTCTCCCAGTGGAATTCCTCCAACCTGATAGAGTGTATCAACTCTAAACCCAATATTGATAGCTTCCTTGAAGCTCTTCTTCCAAATGCACACCTTCCCATCAATGAATTCCACATTGAAACCTTTGTCTTCCATGGTCAATATAGACACAAGGTTCTTCTTAAAATTAGGTACATAAAGTACATCCTGCAAGTAGAGGACTTGAACTTCAAACAAGTGGAGGGTCACAGTCCCTGTCAATTTATTAAAGTTAGATGATTACGGGATTTAGGATTTTATTTAAAGAAATGTTGTAGTTCAAACTCCGGGTTTGAAGTTGTTACACATTAAACTTCAGTGATATTAATTAAACTCAACAATAAATCCAAAACGAATGATAGTTGCTGGAGAACACGCAGAAATCGATTTCTTCCAAGATTTGCTTTCTAGAGAGGCAGTGAATGTAACTTCTAAGAGAAGAGATGAATTGTGATTTCCCAAGACACATGGGTTGATTTTTATTTTCTAGATTTCGATTTTTGAGGAGGATTATGTAGTTGAGCATCATTATGATCGCCCTTGGTTAACTTGAGCATTCTACATCATTTCGATTTCTCCAGCATTTTGATTTCTCTAGATAAGATCACCTTCAACATTTTTATTTCTCCAACGTAAAGTAAATATCCAGCATTTTATTTCTGACAAGGATGTAAGCAACATTAATATTTTCCAGAAATAGATTTAAGTACTAGAGCTAAAACTCAGCGAAAAAAATTGGTATTTCAGTTTTTAATGAAGATTGAGGTAACTAGCAGTGGAAGGAGGTAAGGATTCGAGCACCATATCTTCTAGAAATATTGAATTCAACTATAGTTTCAAAAATTCAAAATTTTTAAGAAGTCATTATCTTTTGTTAACTTTTCTTAGTAAACTAAAATGAAATTTGAAAAAAAAACATGGGTTTTCTTTAGAACGAGCCCAATTAGTCTCAGCGCAAATAGTTTTCTCAAATTCATTTCTATTTCAGATATTTTCTTGGTTATTTTGACCCTTATTTTGTAGATTGCGTCTGTAAAACGGTGCCTAAATAGAAAGTGAACGCCTAGTCGTAAAAATGATTGGCACAATTTATTTTGTAGTGGATTTAGGGCAAGAAGAAAACCCCCTACATAAGTGAAAGAAGAATTGATATGTTCAATTGGTGTTTTCTTTGTGGCTGTGATACATTTCAAGATTAGCATAAGAAGATGTTAAAGGTACATAAAGAATATAACTTTTTTTTGAAAGTTAGAACTTCAGAGCTACAGGTTCCAAAAGCATGAAAGTGTCCTACATATAAAGAAAATCATCATTGATTATTACCATAACCATATTCAGAATTTCATATTCTATGTGATTTTGGGCATTGGAAGAATCTACATAGTTTTATTGACCACGGAGGAGTTCATGTATAAATTGTGCCTATAGTTTTCATCACATGGTCATAGCTAATGTTTATTGTTGGAGTTCCATAGTACAAAGTCAATAATTTCAAAGCTCATCGTTACTTTCATTTGTAAATGATGAAAAATTAAGTATGAGAAACAAAAGTTGAAAACAAAGATTTATAGAAGACTAGAAAAAAGACATGAGGGCATTGACATCCTTTTGTAGGAATTTCAACAGGAAGCTTCTACATCAAGAGCCAGAGTCACAGGTACTTCATCAGGACAGTCATCATACAAAAGTAGAATTTCAAAGAGACAGAGGTAAGGATGAGGACATGCTTGAGAGTAAGTAAGGGGGAGATGTTGGCCCTCAATTTTGATCATTTTCACCTATCATAAACCCACCTATTTACCACCATATTCCATATTATATCATCTGTGTATGCCTCATTTTAGCCTTATTATGCATATTTAGGTAATTAAATTAAGTTTTCAATTTTTAGAAACTGTTGTAAAAATTGGGTTTTAAGAGTATTTTTGGACTTCACTAAAAATTCCCATAATAGCTTCATGGAAGTCATACTTGCAGGACACCTCGGAACGAGTTGAGCACATATTTGGAAAAATTAGGAACTAAGGATGGATGTGTACATATTTTTTCGGTGAAACCAAGCTAAAACGGGCCGGGTGAAAGCTGGTCAAACATGACGTGTTTTTCAGGAATCCCTAGAATATAGGGCAGAAATAGTAGATTTTGGGATTTTTCCAGATTTGGTGTAACTAGTTGGATGGGTTCAACCTGCAGGGATAGGATTATGATAAGATAAGGTTTTTAGAGACATTGTAGCATAGTCTTTTTATTATTTCTCTATTTATACCAAGTTTGTGAACCATTTTTTTTTCGAACAAATTAGGTTATATTGTATTCTCTGAAAAGGATGAGGAGAAGAAGTTCCTCGGTAAAAAATTTCCCCAATTTTGATGCAGAGAGAAATCTTCTTGGGGATCATTACATTATATTTTCTACTTGAGATGCTATTTTTTCCCTTCTCTTGGAGATAGTAACTATTACATTTGTATTGTACTGCTTAACAAACTGATCTAATAACAAAATACATTTGACTTTCATTGTAAAACAATATTTCCTAATGCATTTTTAAACAAAAACATGGAGGTTCAGAGGTTCTAGAGAGTCATTTATTCACAGTGTTTTCACTGCCTCTATATTTTCTTCCTTGGTCCTGAGAAGTGGAGCCTCGCTCTGATTTCTTGTTGAGCGCTTCCTTTATAAATTTGAGGGATTCTTCCAAGTGGTTGCAATGATTTTTTATTGTCCTCATATCCTCGCTGCAAGTTTTCCATTGAGATGGAATGTAAGCCATCTCTGTTTTGGATCATTCCTTATTTTGCTGGATTTGGTTCCTTAAGATTTTGATCACAACTCGGTGTGATTTGCAGAAAGAGCATGGATGTTGCCTATCTTCCAGAGGGTCCATTTGCTAATGATAATTGCACTCACTTGAGTTGATTTCCTTGTTGTTTGTTGTTTCTATTTTTCTGAATGATGCTTCCCAGTTTTTTGAATTCTGTGGAGAGGGATCTCTACTTTTTTGAAGATGTGTTTCTCCTTGATTGGTGAAGAATATTCGAATGAGTGGAATTGGGAAAGAGTAGATGGGAGGTGGCAGAAAGCAGTGGGGTGAGGGATTACGAGTGTGGAGGGAGGAGTCAGAGATGGGATGAGGTAGCGTAGAGTGTAGGATGGAAAATTAGATATACGTAGATATTCACAACTTCAGGAAAGGAATACATAGGCCAAAATGAGAGTAGAATGCAACATAGGGAGAATGTTGTGTATGGTGATTCCAAGGCTTATTAGAGGCTATGAAAGCCCAGAATATACTGGAAATTTTATAGCCTAATAGAGCTAGTTCTATTTGCAAAGGAGTCATGGGGAGCTGCACACTTTGGGAGAAGAGAGTAATTAGCACAAAGATTTGAGGAATCTTGCAGAGATCATGCTTGATTCGCTTTTTGGACATTTTTTGAGATGAGAGTTCGAATATGATCTTGAAATATCTCTTGATGAACTGGCCTATGATAAGATGGCTATACTTTGTCATCAGAGAGAATATAAGGGGAATCATGGGATATATTATCCCCAATTTTAGCTTGTCCTATATTTCTATGGACTCCTTTGTTTTCTTGTAAATCTGCATTGTTGTTCTTTCTCAGGATGTGGAAATAGTCGATCTTGCCTATGTGCTTTGCTATCTTTTGAGCTCTGCTTAAAATTTGATTGAGGCATGCATCTCTAGAAAGAGACTTTATTATCATTGCATGGATTATGAGGGAGGAATCTCTGAAGACAATAACATCATTTATTTATTTTTCCTTTAGAATTTTGAGGCCTACTAATAATCCATAAACCTCTACTTTATTGTTTGTCATTTGTCCCAACCCCCAATTGTATGATATCGAATTGTTTTGTCTTGTAGAATTATGACTCCTCCAGTTCCTGCCTTGCCTGGGTTTTTCTTTGAAGCCCCGTCAAAGAAGAGGCAATATCTGCTAAGGGAGGATACCCAAGATTGAAACTCTGCTTCTGTCTTTCGTATTTTCCAATTTTGTTGCACCTTTATTTTTTTTTGTTGGAGACCATGATTGATCTTTTTGACAACAAATTTGAACCAACTCCTTTCATCCTCTTGAAGATGGGCCATATTTACTCCTCGAAGCCCTTTTACTAAGAGGAATTCTATCATCCGCCCCCTTGCCTTTGATGTTGTTGTATTTACTGTAGGGATTTTGTTTTTGAATATTTTCCCATTTCTCGCTGGCCATATTTGCCAGTAGAGAAAAGATAGCAAGTTGTTCCAGAATTGCTGCATTGTTAATTTATTTTTGAAAGATTCAGGGTATATGCTTTTCCATTTGTTGAAAAATTGATTTATAGGAAGATTGAAATTCATATTTACCTTCAATGGGCGCCATGATCGCCTCCCAAAAAATTCTTGAGAAGGAGCACTCTAGGAAAAGATGTTGAATTGTTTCCTCTACCTTCTTGCAGAGGTGACATTGTGAGGGTCCACAAATTACTCCCTTCTTTAGATTCCCTGTTGTTAATTATTTACTATTCATTAGACTCCACTGATTTTTTTTTTATTTTGGGGAGGGGTTCGACCTTTCAAGATAATCTCCAGTATTGCCACTCATGTTGTCTCTATTCCTCTTGAATTTTTTGATATCTAATCCTTATTGAGTATTCTCCTCCTATTGGATCCAATAGTGGGCATATTTAGAGTTTTTTTCTATCGGGGATGCACCATCAAGGAGAGAAGTCATAAGATTCCATTGAGTTGTAATATCATCAGGTAGATTGGGCTTGGCCCATTGCTTCCATTCTGCATTCATCTCCCAATTTGAGAAGTCTGCTACCTTTTGATATCCTTCCCTTGCCATCCATCTTTTACGATATCTAATATGTGGATTTTTGTCCATGGGTGGATGTCACATAATTTTTTCCTTCCATATATTTATTTGTTTCCCATTTCCTGGCCTCATCGAGATTTCATCCTTGATTAATTGAATTTCTCTAGAGATTGCTTTCCAAATCTGAGTGCATGGTATAGTCGAAGGACTTTTTTCCAGAATTGAAGTTCTTGTAGCATTGAGGTTTTTTGCCTCGAGTGTTGCCTTCCACCATAATTTTTCCCCTGTTAAGAATCTCCAGGCAATCTTGCTTCTCAAGGCCATATTCATTATCCCTGGTAGTTTTATGGAGAGTCCTCCATTTTTGTATGGAGATGTCACTTGTTTCCAATTTATTAGACTGGATTTTTTCCTTTCTCTTTTCCCACCTTGCCAGGAAAAGCTTATGATTATTATTTATATTTGTTTGTGAATACTTGCAGGAGCAGAAATGAGGGAAAATCGATATAATGGCAAGGGCGCCAAGATCGATTTGATGAGAATGATTGTCCCAACTTGGTTTAACCAAATCATGCCCCATGCATAAATTTTCGATTTCATTTTCTCGGCATATTTGCACCAGATTTCAATCTTCATATTTTTCTTAATTATGGGCAGCCCAAGATATTGGAAATGATCCCAATTATTTTGGAAGGGAATGTTTAGAATTTGAGAAATCTGTTGTAGAGTTCTTATGGAACTGTTCCAGCTATATATGCCACTTTTACCATTGTTAACCAAACCACCAGAGACCTCCATGAAATTATCAAGAATGTTTTTGAATCTTCTTGCAACAATTCATCATGCTCCGCCCAAAAGGAGAGTATCATTAGCGAACAGGAAGTGATTTATTCTTTTAATTCCACTACTGATGGAAAGGCCAATTAAGGTGGAGTTTCTTCTATTGTGCTCTAATTTATGACTTAGAGAGTCTGCCATGAGAATATAAAGAAAAGGGGACAGTGGGCAACTGTACCTAAGTCCTCTTGAGCTTTGAAAAAAGTTGCAAGGTCTACCATTTACAAGGGGGGCTATCCAAGGGCCGCTTGTGAAGGCTTGAATTATATCGACAAATTCTTTAGAGAAACTAAATCTTTTAAGGATATCTATAAGGAAAGAAAGGTTTACTCTGTCAAAGGCATTTTCCATGTCCATTTTAAGGATGAACCCTTTTTCATTTTTAGTAAGGCTAGCGTGAAGTGCTTCTTGCACAAGGATAACGTTGTCAACAATCTACCGATTGGGGACAAAACCACCTTGGTTTTCTAAAATAAGGGAGGGGAGAAAAGGTTTAAGCCTTCTAACATTGATTTTGGAAATGATCTTGTAAGAGACATTGCAGAGAGAAATTGGCCAAAATCGGTTAAGGGTAGTAGGGCGAGGATCTTTGGGGATAATACCCAAGAAGGTGGAATTAGTGAATCCTCTAATTTTTCTTTTCCTCATTACATATCTTATCATTTTCAGCAGGTATTCTTTTATGAAATTCTAAAAGGTATGATAGAAGGCTATGGGGAAACCATTTGGGCCCAGAGCCTTGTCTGACTGCAAATCCAAAACAGTTGCCTTAACTTCTTCGTCAATGACTTATTTAGTGAGGGAGTTGTTTGTTTCTGCATCAATTACCCTTGCAATCAGCTTCATGAATTCTTCAAGATTTTCTTGATTGTCTATTGAAAATAGGAGGGCTTTGAAGTGATTAAAAGCCTCCTTTTTAATTTCTTCTTGCCCTTTTACTTCTTGGCCATATTCTCCTATTATTTTTTCTATATTGTTCTTTATCATCCTTGTTTTAGCATAATTATGGAAAAATGAAGTATTCTTATCTCTAGCTTGCATCGAGAGCTGTCTAGATTTCAGCCTCCAAGTCTCGTCTTCCTGCTTGTTATTCCTGTAGATTTTCCACTGCACTTATTTTTCTTTTGCTTGTTTCTCAATAGTACTGTCATTGCTTTCCAGTTCCTCTTGAATTTTTATTAATTCATTTTTAGAGTCTCTTTCTCTTTGTTTGGCTCCTTGTAGCTTCTTTTAGCCAAATCTTTCAGTTTTGCTTTTGTTGCTTTTATCTTTGTTTCCCATATGAAATATGGTGATCCACTAATGTTTTTCCTCCACACATTTTATACCTCCTGTTTGGCTTCTTCATTGCTGCCCCCAAAGTTGGTTATATCTAAAAGGTAGAGGGTCGTAGTTTTCAACCATTCCAAGTTCTATTAGAATCAGTTTACGATCTAAAGCTGCTGAAGAAATGATTCTTGAGGATGCTCTACTGTAGTTGGCCACCATTTTATCTCTGATGAGGATCCGATCCAATATTTCTTTCATATTGTGTTTTCCTATTCTTCTTTTATCCCAAGTTTATTTTCCATTTTTTGGGGGAATGTCAAGGAGATTGCACTGTTCCATTATTTCTTCTAAGATATCTCTATTTGGATCAGGCAGGAAGTTCCCTCCTCTTTTTTCTTCTGCTTTGAGGATGAGATTTAGATCTCCTCCTACAATTTTCTTCAAGGTCCTCCATTGTGCTATCTCTTAAGGTTTTCTAGCAATTCTCTTTGTCCCTATAATGATTAGTAGAATATATGCTATGTATGCTGATTTTTTCTCCATTTTCTACTTTTTCCAATTTTGTGTTTATCCAATGCTCTTTTTTTGTGTGATTGTGCTTGTGACATTTCCCTTTTTTCCATATGGTACATATTCCTCCAGATGCTCCATTTGCTAATATTTATTGCCCTTCATAGATTTTTGATATTTCTATTATTGTGTCCACTTCTTGACTACTAATTTTTGCCCCTTGGATTAAGAGGATGTCTGGTTTTTCAATTTTGATGAGGTCTTTTAAAAAATTAACTTTGGACGGGTGACCCAACCCTCTACAATTCCAAGAGACAATTATAATTATTTACCATTGTTGGTGGTTGAGGGACCCTTCCCTTTTTGTGCCTGCTGTAATTTCTCCTTGTTCTTTGGTACTTTTTCGAGGAAACTTTTAAGGCCCTGTTGCATTGCCAAAGAAATATCTTTTACTGCTGCCTCATGCCTGATTTCCTTATTTGATTTCCTTTCAAATTTCTTAGTGTTTTCAATGGTTTGAGGAGTTTCTTTGGTTTGGTTCTGGGTGAGGAATCAATCCAGTATTGGGGAAGAGGGTTGGGTGGAAGGAGAGGATCCTCCTAGTGAGAGGAGAGGCCTTGTGGGAGGGGAGAACTAGGGGGAGAAGGGGAGGTAGAGGTCAGAGGGTTGGGGGTTGGGGAGGAGGTGGAGATCGGGGGCTCGGATGGGATGAGGGCTTTGGTTAGGATGTCGAAGGGATTAACCCCTAAGAAGGATTCAGGAAAGGAGGCGGAGGGTTGAGAGGAAGGGTTGATGGATGGGGAGGAGGGGCTAGGAGGAGGAGGAGGTTGAGGGGTTGTATGAGGTTTTGAGGTCTTTTTTTTTTTTTAACTTGTTCCCATTTCCAATCTGGGTTTTCTTCAGCATTTTTTTCAGATTCTTCTTTCTTACTACATCTATTTGTAAAATGACCATATTTGTGGCATACCTTGCATGTGAATGGAATTTGATCGTAGTCTAGCTGTTGTATATGTGTCCAGTTGTCCACCTTGAGTTTGAAGGCTTTCGGGAGTCCCTTTCCTAGATCTACCTCAACGCAGATCCTAGTGCAAGCCTGCATGTTGTCTTTGGGTTCACTCATGTCTATCTATTTGCCGACTTCATTTCCTATTGCACGCATCGAGTCATATCGCCAACAATGAAGTGGAAGATGTGGTAATGTGACCGAAACTGGGACTGCATTGCATACATCTAGTTTAGGATCAAAGTTAGGAGTCTATTGATTTAGATATAATCCTCTAGTGTCCATGAAGTAAGGTCCACTGTGGAAAATGGGATCCTGATCATTTTTGGATCCAAAGTGAAAGGTATAGTAACCCCTACCACATAAGCGGATATATATTTTCCCTTGAGTAAACTGTTGGGTGTGTGTTATATTCTTTCCACGACTAGCCCCACGTGCTATACGTTGCACCGGGTGCAGTGCCTCGGTGAAATTTTTTTTGGTGTGCGGTCCCACTCATAAGCAAACCCACCCATGTTTTGTGCATGATTTTGTACATGGTTTTTTCGGGGTACAATGGTTTTCGACCCCCGATATTTTGTAGATCCGATCAAGGGAACTATGGTTATGTTCTAATCCAGGGTTAATGGATTGGGGTTTATGTATGCTTCGGCATGTATATATATGTGTTGTAACACTAAAAGGAATATAATGAAAAATAAAGCTGGTCGTCCCGATTTGGGATCCAGGGGAAGATCTCTGTGTTTATCTGTTTTATGTCTTATGCTCTCGCTATTGTTTATTTTCTGTTATAAGATTCGTGTGTAGATCATTTCTGTTCAGGGTTAAAACCTACATAAACTGAGCCCAATTCCTTTCCACCCATTTCTGCACTGTTTTGGGGGAAGGCCATAATCCTGTAATTTTTTCAACCAATCCTTTTTCATCTAGTGAAATTGTAGCTTTTTTGGCTAGAGAAGGAGGCAGAGAGATCTCATGAATGGAATCTAATTTTTTGAAAAACTTGGTAATGGTCAATCTTGTTTGTTGAGGACCCAATAAGTTTATCAAAGATGCAAATGTTGATATCGATTCATCAATATTAGCACTGTTCATTGTGGAGGAATCGGCGGTGGGAGAGAGCGGCCCTGGATCAGGCTCCGGAGAGGCCATGGGGGCGAAGGCCCTTCTCTAGAAACTCAAGAGGCTGCTGCAGCTACTAGGTCACGCAATGCAGTAGAGTTTTTTAAAATGAGATAGAATATTATTCTCAATAAACTGAAAGATAACAATGTTAGTAGCTTGCCTCATGGGGATGGATTCAATCCATTTGGTACCAGGTTTGTGAACCATTGAAACATGTAGATTTTGTATAATTTCACTTTGGTATTTTTGAACTTTGTGAGTTAATTGAAGACACTAATTCTATATTATTTCTTCTATTTAATGTGGTGAATTCTTGATTGAGTTTTAGTAGCAGAGAAGTAATTTTAGTGTGTGAGGCAAGGGTGGAGAACCCCTACACCAAGCTAAGTGCACTTTCTTGTTAATTTAGTTGCAATTTCCTAAACTAGTTTTGTTTCATGTTTAATCAGTTAATTATATGTATGATGATATGTTATGATTTCTAATGAATATTAATCTAATTTCTATTCTGCATATGAAGGGTCAAACTAGTGTTTAAGTTAAACACTCCTTCTATCTGATCAGAGACTAGAGACTAGAATTCATCTTTCTTCCTTTTAAGTAATTTTCTAAATTTCCAGTTTTCTAACAATGGAATTAATGATGAATGAATTTATAATTAAGGAAAACAAGGACCTCCTTAGTTAGGAGCCACTTCTATTATTATTTTATGCATCTTGAGATATTGTTCATTAGTGGTTTTCATTTCTTCTACTTATTACATATTGAATTAAAAAATATTTAGTTAAGTTTTATATTTGTAATATGAATTTCGTTTAAATTCGATAATCCATCTTCTAAAATTGACTGTAGCTGAAATCCATCTATTTTGGACATGCTTCCAAGTTTTACAAACCCAGATTGATAATTAAATACTTGTGTTAGTTTACCTAGTAAATTGACCCAACAGTGTGGAAGGAAAAAATTACAAGAACCAAAACATACTAGCTCAAATATCCCAATAATCACTAAAGCCACTATAATATCGATGACCATACAGAAGAAAAGAACTGGAAACTACACCAATAACTCAACTCGAAGAATCATAAAAAGGATGGAAGAATAAAATATCATTGCCACATATTTGAGTAATCAGGTGGAAACAACTTGAACATGAATGAGAATATTACATGCACATCAATGCAGAATTGGGTGAATCTAGGTATATTTCAATAATAAGAAAAGAAGGAGATGACTTAAATCTTCAATATAAAGTTACAGGTCAAGAAGTTGAAAATTGATGATTTATTCAACTTAGTATCATAGGAAAATCTCGTTGTAAAAGGGTTAGTCAACAAATTGTGATTGTATGTTTATGACATCCTATCCCACATACATTGATATGGGTCAAAAAATTGTGTATAACAAAATTTTCTATTAGTGGCAACTTGGTATTGATGAAGTAGAATTGGATATAGTTCCACATGATGTATGTGGAGATGTGTTTGGGATTTCCTATATGTACATGCATGATGTGTTATACATATAGAGATCCAACAAGTGCCACATAATAAAGGATGTAAAATCCTTCATCGTCAATGCCCACAATGTAAATTCAAATATATTGCTCATAAGTGCCAACCAATCCAAGAAATTTATCAATTCTATCAAGGAGTATGTTTTGATACTTTAAAGAGAAAAGCAATCTATATGAGAGTTAATGAGGGCCAAGTTATCATTGGATGTTGTACTAAGAAATAGAAACAAAAAATGGAAGAGCTTCTATATGCATTCATGGGAATGTTCTGATAGGCTAAAGCTAGGATACCACCCAAGAGGGAAGTGGGGCACAAGATATAGGGTTTTCTAGACTCTTTGTTTCCAAACATGAGGTTTTATAGGTTCCTTATTTCACTGATTTTTTATACTTTCTTTCTCAATTTTGTTCCCTAAGCTCATACCTCTCTATATTTTATGCCTCATATTAACTCATTTTTCCCTAATACCTATCATTTACACAATAATTATTTTAGTAACAAATTTTAGGTTATTTTTTAGTGAAAGCATGCCTTTAAGTATGTTATTGTTATGCCTTCATCAGGGAAACTTTTAGGGGCTAATATTCACAGGTGGCTAATTTTCAATGTTTTCTCAAAAAAAAAAAAGATTTGTGATTTTCCATTTTTTTAGAATACGATTCGCACAAATTTTATAGTATAACAATATTTTACCTTATAAATCACCAAAATTTTATAGATACTATATAAAAATCATTCAAAATATAATTATTTTTACAAAATTATCGCCAAGACTTTTACAATTTCCATATTAGGGACTAGTAATATTCACCAATATTTATAAACTTTAAGATAAATTTCTATCCTTAAAATCTTCCCTGGACTTGATTTTATTTTGTTAATTCAAGCCCTTGTTCATAAATATTATTTCCCTCCACATTTACATTATACCAACACTTCTTTGTGATCTCTCGTTTACATACTTCCCATCGAAAAAAGTAAATGATCTTGCATCTTTATTACAGTGATTGAAAATAATCATTAACTTATGCATTGAGATATCATTGTATACATTATGATATATGTGAGAATTATATTTAAAACACCACTCAATACTATGTATCTCACCACAAACAAAATGATAGGGAGAGCGTATGTATTTGTGAATTTGTCACACGGTTTATTTTCCAAATTAATAATTGGTTTATCATGATCACTAACATGCTAATCCATGGGTGAATATTTCCATGAATTAATCTATTTATCCCATATTTTACAAGATAAAAATATCATTTTATTTCATTCTATTTTGGTTTTCACTAGGGAATTGATACAATATTTCAAATTTCATTCTCATCACTCCTACAATTTATCTTGCTTTAAAGTACCCAAGCTAGATGATTTTCCTTTTGATTAAAAAAATGTTACACAGACACACACACACGAATGAGTCTTATTATGTTGGATGAGTATTCCTTCCGAGTTAACTCTAGAGTGGCAAATAATTTTATAACAATAGTCACTTTTTTCATTGAGTTTGAAAAACAAAATAAATCATCTTACAGGTTGTTGAAACATCACATTTTCTATTGTACGTATGTATCGGCTCTAGCATTTTTTCCCTATAGAAGATATTTAAATTTTTTTCTCTTGAAGAATTTACATTTTTTGTCTAAAAAATAACACTTGTATAAAATTTTGTAGTGTTCAAAAGATGAAAATTTGGTTCCATGACTCTTTTATAATTTCCTTGGGATTTTTGAATTTCCAATCATTCGTGTCAAGTATATTGCATATTATGGTCTATCTCAATCACAAAAATTTAACTAGATGTAACAAAATTAACACTTATTATCATTATAAGAATTCAATATTACTCAAAATATAGTTGTTTTAAACCAAAAAATGTATTTGTTATATACCTTCCCACAATTATGAGTCTAACAATTTTTATTTTTATTTTTATTTTAACTAATATTTTCAGTAGGAATGTTACTATTTCAACATTATCTTGGTTATTAAAAGATTAAAAGAGGTTAAAAAATTAAATTACTTGGAATCTCCCTAAACTAGCTCTAAATTTTAGTGTTCTTCAACCTCATTCCAACGCTACTTCAATCACCTCAATCTGACTTCTTATGAAGAAGATATGAGTTTTTGAAGTTTTGTCCCAAATAGCTAAAAAGTCAACAACATAATAGACATACGCCATCATTTGATTATGCAAGGTACTGTGTTAGTACAAACCCACCCGAGCTGAACTAGTGGTAGGTCCGGACTGAAGCAAGTGGTGGGATTTTATTGGTCGTTGTTGATTGGGTGGACCAATAAGGAGGTACCACGTGACCCAATGAGAGGTCGCCATGTGGCCCTCTGTGGTTGGACAAAATTTAATAAGAGTTGAAGGACCTCAGTGGGGCTCAATCCCTAGACCTCCCATAGTGCATAACAATGTATTACTACCAAGCCATCGCAATGGTTCTTGTTAACCATAGGTCACGATTTATATTTGAAATGGTGTTATTTTAGCCCTTAAGTGGCTTATTGGAGGAATTAAAGAGGCAAAAAATAGCACCTTTTATGGAAAGAATATCATCGGCTCATGGATAAATTGTCACTCGGTGGATTTTGTAAATGGAAAATATATCATAGAGTTAGTAGGTTTTTCCAATTTGCAGGAAAAATAGTAGAGCTCGGTTCCAAGAGGCATATCTTTCTCATTTTTTAACCTTTTTGAGCTCAATAAGATCCTAGATAGGGGATCGTGAACTCAATGGAAGCCTTAGATTTCTAATTTGAGCATTGCGTGAAGGAATTTTTGTAGAGTCAAGTCCTTTGGTGCTAGAGGCACAATTTTTTTTGAAGCAAGACAGAGGCATATTTGACCATGGAAAGAGTCTAGTTAGAGGTTTTCCAAACTTCCAGTTTCATATCTAGCAACTATTACTTCAGTAGAGCATCTCTTTTCATTATTTTATCATTTTTCTTATGATAGAATCACTTTCCATCTCTTCATTGTGAAGTAGTTGCATGTTTAAGGTTTTTTTATTTTAGGTGGATTATAAGGATCTATTTCCAAAGGGTCCTTTTTCTGTTGAGAATCTTGACTTTCTATTAGGAGTCATATTTTTGAGTGATAATTATTTGTAGGAGAATTTTTCTTTATAGGAGAAACAAGCCACTCTAAAGTCAACAATTTGTAAGGTGCTCATTTGTTGTTGAAATCAATATAGAGGTCTAGCCATTAGAGAAAGCCCCAAAGACATGGCCTAGGAGGTGTGAACTCCATTATCACTTGTTATTTTTTTCTCTTCATGATTGTCATCTTGAGTTTCATGTGAACGTGTTTCACTTTTAATTTCATGTTAACACTTAATTCATCATCTTTGAAGAGGTTGTGAAAATAATTTTACATTTTAAAGACCAAATTTTATTAGGCTTGCAAAGTGTCAGAGGACGATCAAATTGTTTTTGCCATTTTCATATCAAATCTTGTTAGAATGAGTTCTAACTATATTGTAAGTATGGGAAAGAATTTGAAGCATGAAATAATAAAATAGTCACAAGAGATAAACCTATATCTTCGAAAGGAGAATGTCAAGCTATGGAGATTGCTTGAAATTGCAGACGAGGCGAAAAGGAAAGTGTTTCTATAGTTACAACATATTGTTAGGGAATATACAACTGACTGTTTTGTCCTGAAAGCAGCAACAATTCCATCAAATATGAAACCAAATTGTGGCATGGTTAGTACATATGGTATGGACCCTATGTTGATAATGATGATTTTGATTTTTTCCATCATCTAAAAGATTCTCCCAATGTGCCCATTAGTAGACTTGGTTGGCTAGAGTCACCATCCACTTCTTCATCAACATCTGAATAAAAAAATATACGTGGTTGGCCAAAGGAGATAATTAGTGTTTCTAGTTCTATTCCTTTAGATAATATTGATAACACATATTTTGCAACCTTTGAAAAGCATACCAAAGGGATTGGTATGAACCTTTTAACTTAGATGTGTTATGATGGAAGAGGCCTTGGAGTCAATGGAAAAGGAATCACTAATCCGATCGAAATTAAGGAACGAACATGATATGAATGATAGGGTTATGGCCATGAAAAAATTGAAGGGTGCTCCAAAATTGCCATGGTAAAGAAATCATAAAGTGATGGTAAAACACATCATGATGGTAGTGATAGTGAAAAATTGTCTCTGCATGTAGATGAATGTTCCAAAGGACATGCCAAGTTTGGTTCTCCTTGTAAAAAACATAACCCAAAAGGCATGTAGCATTATGAGGATTCCATAAATGTTGGTGATTTTTCTCATTTATGGGAAATGTTTCCTTAAAAATTTTGTGATACATCTAATCATTGTGCGGCTGTGTGCAAGCAACGTAAGGATATGTTTAAAAAATGGATCAAATACTTGGTATAAGACATGAGGAACCTCTCCCAAGTATGAATACTTCCTTGTCGATGTGAAAGCATAAGAATTTTTGTACCCATTGTAGCATGAATGGGCACTGGATTGCTGAGTGTTGGAAACTCCATTCAGAAATTTGTCCCAAGAAGGACAAAGAGGTCATGTGATCCACTTCGAATAAACTGACAAGTGGACAAAAGGAAACTGATGTAGATCTTGAAGCAGCCTTTGAAGCAAAGTGGGTGCAGAAAGAGAACCCATAAGCATGGTTAGACAAAGAATGGGTAGAATATTTTGTACATATATCTTTCTTTGTAAAATTGTAATTACTTGTTGTATATTCCCATTTTGGTACTTTGTAAAGTGATGTAAAGTACAAATCTCTTATTCATATACTGCCCACCCCTTTGGGAAATTCTTTGTTATTCATATCATATTTTTTTTAGTGTCAATAGAGGCTTGGTGTTCAAACCTTAGAGGAAGAAGTTGAGCCTTGGACTATCACGTCACTCATTGGAGAAATAAATATGAGGAGAGCTAGCAACTTTGCTACCTACAATTGTATCAGTCACCTTGCACATAGCTACCAGCTATGTCATCATGCTCTTAATAATGTATTTGTAAGACCTTTTGTTAAAAATGCAATAAGAAAATATAGTTTTGACTTAGCCTTGGTCAAACTGGATTAAATTTTGAATTTGAATTTTAGCAAAATAATCAGAGGTAGTTAACTGAGGTGACATGGATTTTGTCACTCAGTTAACTCAGTAAATTTGAGTAGGTGACACTTGGGTTCACTTCTACATGATTTACTGCTATTGCATAACAATCTAATTAAGTAAAGTTGAGTTATTGTCTCCTAAACTAGTTCCAACTATTGGAGAAACTATTGTAGGGTCGAGTTCTGCAGTGTAACTTCAATCAGGCTTAGTGGCCATCCAATTAATTGATCAATCAACCCAAAATAGTTGATGCATACAGAGAATTTGAGTTGCCCAGCTTAGATTAGAGTTAAGGGCATTGTACTATTAGTTGTAAACTAGTCAAAGTTGTACATGTGGTGCATGCATTCAAAAAATTGACCTATGGTAATTGCACAACTCATTGGTGAGAAATTCCTAAAAAATAGGGGTAATTTCCCAAGGAAATAGCGCAAGAAAATATCAGCATGGAGGCTCGAAAATTTGGCTGAGTATTGGCCAGGTTCAGTTACTCAAGAAATGCATGGAAGATACAGGTGGATGTTGAGCTCAAGCTTGAGTAGAGCATATTGTATTCATCCAAATTCTTTGATTAGCATAATACATATAGTAAGGGGTTTTGAGTAGTTTCTTTCCCATAGATAAATCTTTGTGTATGTGCGTTGAACCTTGATGCACGTTAATGATTTGTGTTCTTGATTGTGAATTTACTTACGTAGATTAATAGAAACATAGTTAACGAAGAAACGAGAAAATTACACTGTACCCATGTTTTTGAGTTAGTAAAAAAAACACCCAATTTTGAAAAGTGGTGATGCAGAATCACCCTTTTTTTTAGCATATTTTGGTGCTTTAAATTTTTTTATGACTTTTTTTTTAATGTCATGATTTTCATGTCGATTTTGAAAAGCACTGAAGTAGAATAACCTGTTTTTTTTAGCATATTTTTGGAACTTTAAATTTTCTTTCGTCTTTTTTTTTTTTAAATATCATGTCAATTTAGAAAAATGGTCATTTTTTTAGCACTTTAAATATTTCTATTTATTAAGTATGAACATTTGTTTTAAAATATTTATGATTTTCATGCTAATTTTGAAAAGTTTTGATTCAACATCAATCCTTTTTGTTTAGAGTGGTGATTTTCATGTTGGTTATAAGACATGACAAAAAAAATCAAATATAAAAAAATATAAAGGAAATATGAAAAAAAAACCAATAAAAGTGTAAACAAAAAGAAAAACAACTTGTAAAAATAAAAACTTTAAGCAAAAAAATTTAAAATAATTAAAATTAAAAAAAAAAAACAAATAATCGAAATACTAAAATTAAAAATAACTAAAATTTGGAAATTTAAATTAAAAAAAAATAATAATAATAATTTGAAAAGAAAATTACAAATTAAAAAAAAGGCATATATATATATATATATATATATATATATATATATATATTATTAAATTGGAAAATTAAATTAAATTAAATTAAATTAAATTAAACAAAAAAAATGAATTCAAAATATTATTAATAATAATAAATTAATAATTATTATTTTTAAATAAATAAAAATCATCGTCGTCGCCCTAGGGGCCGCAGGGATGGCCAATGGGCACCAGAGAGCTGGAAACTCTCCTTCGCCTATTGATCGAGCCCCGCGGCCCCCAGCGCAGCGGGGGTCGATTAAAGGAGTCACCATTGCCATAGATCGACTCCGGGAATCACCGCCGACATGGGTTGATTTGGGGAATCATCGTCATCGCCCTTGGGGCTGCAATGCAACGCCCACGAGTCGAGGATGATGACCGAAGGCATTGGCAAAGATTCTGGTGGACATGCAATGAACGATGTTCGAGCGTACGATTAAAACTACTACGCGTAGTGAATGGACGCCCCAACGGACGAAAATGACGAAACACAATATTTGGCCACGATGCGATCATAGCTTGGTGGCTGTGTGATGAAAGAAGTGACATGCAAGTGAAGTGCGAAATCGGCTAAGTATTGGAGAAAGTTTTGGTGATGAACCGACGTTTATATCTCACTTGGTAGCCACGCCGTATTATGAATATATGGAGGTCGACGTATTAAAATTGCAAGGCCGATGTGATGCAGAGAAATGATGGGTTAGCTCATGGGAAAGCCCCCACACATTTCCAACATGAACTGGCATAATAGAAAGACTCATAAGGTGTGTACCCCTTTGCAATATACCCCTCGGGTTTTGCCCTTTTCTGAAAAAAACTTTCAATTTCTTCATGTACGTCTCTAAGAAGAACATCCAACGACAAGAAACCACCCCAACTAATTCAAACTCATCTACTAGGTGGATTATAATAACCTACAAGTCCATGAAACTCGATGGAAGTTCCTTCTCAAACATACAAACAATCTCAACTATCTCTTTACACCACCATGGAATTCTAGCCACATGAATCTCCTTTTACGTGATCCAACGTACAAATGCGAATAATTTAGATATGGCATGCCCTAGGTCTTGGGGGAATTCATGTTTCACACACCCATGCATGAACAAAGGATAATGACACTGCAAAGTTATAAACACATCCAGTAATATATAAAATTAGTTATGTTTTATGATCCCTACATGGGATAAAATTTATTAATATAAGAAATAATAAAATCATGCTTTTGACATTATATGTACTCTTATAATATTCAAATGGTCATGTGATTTCAACCCTGAAAAATGGTCATCCATGGTGAAGAAGCTCCATAGGGAAGACCCGTATGAAGATGGAACCCTCACATTCATTATAACTTCCTTTACCAAAGAAAGATCATATTTTTTTAAAATCCATGGGACCTCACCTTCTTTGAAATTCCATGAATTAGAGGGATCGGCACCTACCTCTGATCATGTATTTTCTAATCATCTTGGCCAACGTTTCTTTTAAGTTTTTGAAGTAATAAGATCTTTCCTAAAAACCAATGTGTCACTTTGTTTCGATGATATGTGCCTCCATAAAGAATATGAAACATTTTTAAATATATGCATGGGATATAATAAATGGGTAATCTTAAGATGCTCCCAATATTGGAGGTTATAAAAGACAGATTTCCTTTTCATCCAAATGGAAAATTTCTCAACATAGGTGTTGAATAATTCTAGATCATCGAACATTTCTATGAACTCCTTCTTCTTCTCTCTCTCATATGCTCTAAGACATTCAACTGGTGTCGTTATTGGATTCCTTTGGGTTCTCTCTCATTTACCATTGAAAGCGGATGCTGCTATTCTATAAGGGTATTCTTCTGGGAGGAATACCCTGAAGCAGTCATACACTGGCTTTCATAGGTCGATGGACCATCTAGCTTTCAGAGAAGGTCCACAAAATTTACATCCAAAATACCCTTTTGTTACAAGATCTGTGATATTATTTTATACAATTTATATGCATGGAACGTTAAAGAATATCATGAAGATCAGAACAATTACAACGAATTAAATAACTAATATGCGAAAGAATATTGTTACGTATATAAAAAAAATCAATAAACATGTAATTTACCAGAGCAAACTCCTAAGCCTGGATAATCATGTGTCGTGTAAGCACATATGCCATACATCGTAAAACTCCTCTCTACAATGATGGATCTTGATACATCGTATACATTTATCCTATCCCATAATTCCTTTAATTCATCTACTAGTGGTTGTAAGTAGACATCCATATTCTTTATTTATCTTCTACTAGGGAATATGAGAGCCAACATAAGATGTTCATTCTTCATGGACAACCATGGGGGGGTATTTTTATTGATCACTACTACAGGCCAAACAGAATAGTTGGTGTTCTGGAGGGAATATGGGTTGACGCCATCAATGGGTATGCTATGTCATAGAATTCATACTTCACCCTTGAATATTTCAGACCATGTATCCTCTATATGCTTCATGGCTATTGAATCAGTTGGGATTTGCATAACTCCCAACTCACTTCTATGTGAGGCATGCCATCCTTGCAACATAGTTAATTCTTTGCAACAAAAGAGCCTTTAAATCCTTGGGATTATAGGCATGTTCCTCAATATCTTAAAAGGATGACCACGTGATTTACCCTTCTGTTTTGATTTACCATACATGTACTCATGCCCACATTTCAGACATCTTTCTTTGTCTGCATATTCTCCTCTATATATAATACAATCATTTGGACATGCATGATATGATATGTACTCAACACCAAACATTTTCAACAATTCTTTGCCTCTTCGCAGCTTCCGGGAAAGACATTATCACTCGAAAGAACCTTATCTTTGAATAACATGTAGTTGGTGATCATGGAAAATATTAAATGTACATTAATACCAATATAATTATTAATGTTCATAAAATTGACCACTTGTAACGTTCATTGTTTGATTATATTTCTCAAAGTTATATAAGGGATTACTTTACGGTAACTTACCTGAATATTTCTGAGAAACATGCATTCAACAAGACAAAATTTACTTTCAAGTTGTATAGTAACATCGTTGTCCCCAACTAGGTACAGTTTGACTGATCGCCAAGTCCAAAGAGAGAGGTGGTGGAAGCAAATTTAAGGCTTTCAAAAAAGGTGTCAACGATATGAACATCATCCCCTAGCTGATCATCATTTTGGAATACATCTAACAACATTATCTCCATCGAACTCGTATCCCTTAAGTAATCATCCATACCAACCTCTATTTGATTTCCTCCATTTCCAGCTTGTGAATAATTAATATTGTTGTAGTCATTCCTAATTGGTGAATATAGACGTAGTGGTAATTGAATTGGTGGTTGATTAAAGAATTCCTAGTATCTTTCCTCTCTGGTTTTTTCTCTTAATTTAGCCTTCTCTCGATTTGACATTATCGTAGGGTGAAACGGAAGATGGTAGGTAGGTCGCTCATCCTCAATAAAATCCTAATAATTTCAAAAAAATTATTTGAACATGATTAGTAAAAAATATATGATATCAATTAGTAAGAACTTTGACAATGCATGATTAATTGGTTTGACTTTGAAGTAATTAAATTAATATACCAAAAAATTATTATTACCATCATTGTCCCGAGGTTGTGGCTAAACGATGCAATATTGTTACAATTGGCAGGGTGAAGCAGGTGTCCATTTTCATCTACCAAATGCGTCTTGCGGTATGCTACTCCCAATAAGAGCTTCCAACGTTTTGGAGTTTTTTGAATATTTTGTGCATCTAAACTCGATACTGAATCTGCATGAACCTGCAAATTTGTATAAATTATAAATTTTATTAATCTGATTGACATGGATAAAAAACATAAATTAAATTAGATAATGAAAATATAAATAAAATCTGAAGTAAATATTATGTCTCGAGATGGATAGGGGGAACTCTGCGATGGACTTTAGGAAATATTATGGAACGTGCTGGATTTTGAAGAATTTTCCATTCAATATAATTATGATATTTTCTCCCTGCATTTTAGCAAAATCAACAGTGATTAGGATGGGAAACTTGGATGTGGAGACTAGGCTAAAAAATTTTAGAGGCTTTTAATGGCATCAAATATGGAAGATGGGCATGCTAAAATGGCTTTCTATGGGGCTTGACGTATTTATTTTGTAGGAGAAGCCAAGCATGCACTCTGAGACTTGTTCCTATCATGCTAGCTAATTGTATCTACGTGTCTAAATGACTCCTGAAATGGGTTGAAATTCAAGTTTTTTTGGTTAGCCTATAGCAGTTGATCAGCTGAGATTGAGTATTTTACTATTTTATGAGGTTGTACCACCAGTTGTGCATCATAGCATTAAGTCTACCAATATATAGTTAAACCATCTTATGAGAGAAACCATGATAGATTTTGGAATTTCCAAAGAACAAACATTTTATGGTTGGAATTCAAGCCTCAGGGAAACATATGATGATAGTTATTCTAACTATCTGTCAACAAACACCTTTTACAACAAAACATGATATATACAATTTTACAGAAAAACACGATATATACTCCTATTAATATAAAACAACACATAAGTACTTCCTCATGGTGTGGTTTATTCATGATAGGAAAATTTTCCTCTAGAGCTATTATGTTATATGATGGGCAATCCTAGCTGGTGATATGATGCAAGATTTTCAGGCATATTTGGCATAGTACTGTTGTTATTCTAGAACATAAAATCAAAGTCATTTTCATTAGCTAGTATGTCCGCTTCTCCAATGTGACACTCCTCAAATTAAGAAAGATTTAAGTGTAGATTTAAAAAGAAACAACCAACAAGTAGTGTATTATTCCTTGTGTTCACCTTCATTTGATTTGTTTATACAAAGAGTCATCTATTCTAGAGAACCATTTTATGGCCTAAAAGACGTTGGGCCTCATTGTGTAGGGTTAAAATCCTTGCCATGGTCAAGAGGTATGTTTTAAAGGGGATTCCACTTGGCACACAATCCTAGGTTGCTTCATTTCCTAACAATTGTAATTATTTTATTTTTTATTTTGTGGTTGATGCATTTATGGGGGGGGGGTATTTATAGTAAACATTGTTTCCTATCCTTGGAGAGATAGTTGGGTCATTGGAGAAAATATTTTTCATTAAATTTAGAAACCCCAGAAGATAGAGATTTGTGTCTTACGATAAATGATCGAAGAACTTGTCAAATGAAAAATGACCATCAGCTCAAGGCAATGCCCCACTAGTCTCCGCATCAAGACATATTGTTATTAGTGCTAATGTATACTTAACCTCATAGGTGCATTTTAGTTACTCCACACTGGTGTGGTGTTATTGATTGACACACCAGTGATGAAAAGCCACAAATAAAAAAAACGCAACTTTATTTTTTTTAAGTGAAGAAAAAGTGGTAAATTGAAAAATGGGTGGCAAAATATTTTCGAAAATCTAATTTCATTAAAAAATTCTTTAAATACTACAAAATTTTAATTATTTCACTATTTTTGCAAAAAAAATCAGTCAAAGATTTGCATGAGACATACCTAGAGCAAGAGAGCACGAGAGCACTATGGAGCAGTGAAATACTTTTGAACAGAACAACTCAGACAATCAGAATTCTAAACCTCTTGTGATTCAAACCCTGTAGCATAGAATTTCAAACAATCTCGTGATTAAATTTTATTATTTTTTTACATTTTACGTAGTATATTTTACACAGTAAATAAAAAATTTTAATTTTCTATTCATTTTCAGCAAAAAAAACGTAAAAAAAAACAAAACAAAACAAAAAAACCAAAAAAACAGAAAATACAAGAAAAACAAAAAACAAAACAAAACAAAACGAAATGAAACCCATTTTACCCTAAACCCTTCATTCCTGGTTTGTATTGCTATATATATAGGCCTATGGCATCTAACCCATGAGACGACTTGCATAGTCGGATCCCAATCCATGTCGGCCCTTGCGTGAATTTTTAAAAAACTGAATTTTTTTAATCGGTGCACCCTGCATAACCTAGTGCACTGGTGTGTTGTCTTATCCCAGCGCATCATGCACGTACTGTTTGATAAAAAAAATTAAAAACATATATTTTTTAATTCGTGTGCCATATGTGAAATAGGGCACCGGTGCGCTATTTCGTTATAGCGCACCGTGCACGTACTATTTGGCAACAACAATTTTTTGTTTTATGTGGAGTCATTTTTTTATTTAATGCACTGGGTCTCCAGTGTTCCCCTGTTTGCGTGGGGCCTTTATAAGAATAGGCTGTGCTACCCCCTCCACGACACCATATGCTATAAAAACTAACACTAAAAGATTTTTATTAATTTTTCTGTGTTATTCGGTGTGTTGGTTAACATATAACACACCAATTATCCTTGCTGACATAGAGCACAGTACGGTGTTTTATACTCTTTTCACGGTGCGTACATCATTAAAAGCACACCAGTTTCTTGATATTTGATTTTAATCTGAAAATTTGATTATTTATTTATAAAATATATTAATGAATGATATGGTACAGGTTTCATATTGATAAAGAAATGGATGACAAGAGAACAAGTAACAAAAACACTGATAGCACATCAAAAAAAACAAAAAAGGCAAGTTGTTTGTAAATTCTTTACAAAAATATTATTTTTGAACTATATGTAAGTTTAACTAATATGTATTGTTTACTGTGTATCATGCAGAGCCACAAAATGACTAAGCTCGATAAGATTATTTCTGATCTACGACCAAATGAGCATAAAAGATTGATGGAAAATTTGCAAAAGGATGAATCAGGTGAATGAAAAAATACTATCGATCCAATATGAGTTTGTTTTTTTAATTTTAATTAATAATATACTTCAAATTATTAGATAATATGTTTCAAACAATCTATTAATTCCCATATGTTTAATGTTCTACAGGGACCAATAACTCAAAAAAGGAATGTTGTTCTAAGAAATAAAAAAAAAAATAGAACATGCAAATTAAAATGAATTGCTCATTAGCTCATTTGCAGTGATGTTGGAGGTTAACGAAAGGGGGAAAAACTTTTACAAAATTTTGAGGGATCTAGTGGAATGAATATATAGATGTTATTTCAACTTACAATACAAAAATCAATCCAATGATTCCAAGAACCAAATTTTATCTAAACTACAGGAAGAGTTTCCAGACAATTGGTCAATGAGACATGTCAGACTTTTGATAGAAAAAACGTACAACAACAGAGAAGAAGGAATGAAAAAGTAATATTCCTTTAGATGTTTTTCTAGAATTATTTATAACTATAATTTATAAATATCACTTTTGTTCTATTTACTTTTCATATATCAATATAAAAAATTAATATTTTATTTTCATGTTACATTTTCAGGAATATTATGAAAATCTAAAAAGATGAATGAGCTGATATCAGAAATATGCTAGTAGGAAAGTCCGAAATGGTGTACAAGGAGATGGTCAAAGAAATGGACAAAATTGCATCGCAAGAGGAGCCATCTCAACAACAACGTGCTTCAAATGTAATATGTAATCATTGAATTTTCCAATTAGGTACAATAAATAAACAATTTAGCATTGAATATTAATTTTCAAGTATTTTTGTGTAGAAAATAAAAGAAAATGGAACCCATTCAGCACATAAAACAGGACGACAAGGAAGAAAAGGGTTGATATCTAAGTTTGTGAGTAATTGTTACTTCCTTATAACAACTTAACTAGATTTAATTTTTGTATATTTTAAGTTGTTTTACAACAATCATCATTGAATGTATTCAAACAAGTGCTAACGTACAAAGAAGAACCATTTGACAAATTGATTGACATTGGGTTAAGTATGGGTTGTAAGTATATGTTGGTATATCAGAAATTAATTGTGGGATTTGTAAGTATCTATCGATCTTGCTTTACTTAGCTCCGTATATAATTAATAGAACAAAAAAATCTTTTATATCAAATATATGATTTTTTATCGGGTATAAAAATTGCAAGAAACAAATTATGGAACCGCGCCAATAGATGAAATCTTGAAAGATGGCATGGAATTTGGTTTTGAAAGAATGTGTATAGTTCATGAGTCAATTGTTGCTATGGTACGTCCTTTATTTTCAATTTACATTGATGTATATTATTTAATATTTCAATTTTCATTATTCTCACCAATGTATATACACTCATTACAGTTTATTTTTATGTTTGTAGATGGAAGGTGAAGAAAAAGAAAAAAATCAACACCGTGAACAAAACATTCCTCAAAATAACCCAAGTCATGGAAGTAGATAGAATAGTGAAAATAGCTCAAGCGAAGAATGATGATCATTATGTTTGGATATCAAAGCAAGGCGTTGTATTTTTTGAAATATTTGTCTGTGAAATCAGCGATTTTGTTTAATATAATGGACATGGTGTCCCAATTGAAAGAAAAAGGGATACCAATACCTGTCCCATTTTGTATGATAAATACTTTCTTATATATATATATATATATATGGGAAAATTTTAGGGGCGAATTTTAAGGGGTTTTAAATTTTGATAGGGAAAATTTTTTATGAAAAACCCATTTTCTATAGTTTTTTAAAATTATCCCTATAATTATTTTAAAAATAATTAATTATTAAATATTAGCCCACCGAAATAAATGCCCATAAAATTGAAAAAATGAAATTCGCTCCCGATTTTCTTTGGTTGGAGCAAATTTCAATGACATTCTCTCCCGATTTTCTTTGTTTGGAGCAGATTGCAATGGCATTCACCTAGATTTACTGGGTCGGAGGGAGGTGTTTGAGTGATTGGCCCCATTTTTTGACTAGTTGGGGTTTGGAAGTTAGAGGTGCAATAAAAATTTTGCTTGATTTACCGGGTCGGAGATCTGGTTGGGGCTTGGAAGGGGCTTGGAGATCGATGGAGGTGGAGATCGATGGAGATATAGATTCATTTTCCATAATACATTGACTGATCGGCGATGGTAGGCTCAGATGCACCATGCACGCATTTATGAGGGCAACTAGAGTACCAAATCTAAGGTCCAAGCCTCAAGATAGTCCATTTCCCAAATCCCCGGTGCCATGGAGATAAACTCACAATGTGAGGAGGAGTTTGGGCAGTGGTGTTGGCCCTTGGGTTACAACTTGCAACTGTAATTATATATTTTTTTTAAATTTACTTAGTCCTAATGCTTCAAGTCACAAGTATGCTATGATTTCTTTGTCCAGTCTAAAAGCGTGTAGAAATTTGAATAATAGCTGAATTATTCACCGAGATTATCCTGATTACACACTATTTAAGCTTCATGCATAATACATAACCTCTTCTACAATTGATCATCAATATGCGGAAATAGAAAGAAGTCGCATGTGCTCATTAAAACATAATCAAGCACACATATCAACACAGTATGTAATGGGGAAAGCAATAGATGAAAACCCCCAACTATCTGTATATTATAATGATAGAGAACATGTAACAATACATAGCACAAAGCTCTCACATCTCTCAGCACTATCTCAATGCTACACACAAAACTAGTATAGAAAGTGAACAAGTCACAGGTTCAAATCTCCTCCACAAGTCTCCCTGCCTCTACTACGCAATCCAAGTTGATTAATGATAAAATCCAAGTTCGAATCCCACTAGCTCCAACTGCGCAATCCTCATTGGCAATCTCCATCAATGTGTGTTCAAATCTCATGCACAACCAACAGTCACAACTGATAGTAGACTCACCCTTTCACCCACCTCAAACACTGGTCTCCACTGAACTGGCCATGCATTGTAGTTAACTGATTTGTTCTTTAGTTGATTTATGAGTTAATAATTAGTGAATTAATTAATAATTAATTCACACCACTCATCACTAGTGTATTTGTCAGTTAGACTAAATACAACTAGTTCAACTAAGTTAAACTGAACACAACTCCACCAAACTCTGCCACATGAGTTATAACTGAAGTCAACCATGCAATAGTTAAAATAACCCTTAGGAAAAGCGTATTTCCTTCTATCAGCTGCATGTGCCACATCCAAGCATCAAACTGAAGTGCTCCAAGAGGATAAGATAATGTTTATAGTCTAAATATTATTAAGGGTTAATAATATTTGACTGTTCTATTTTTAGCCCGGTAGTCTAAAAATAGAAACCGCCCAATGTCTAAAAATAGAGGTCCATCTATTTTTACCAACTCGACCAATCATCCATAAATAACATCCTGCAACTCATAGACCATGATCCATATGTCTAAAAATAGACATAGTCTAAAAATAGACTTTGCGCCAAAAATAGCTTGCGGGCCCACTTAGTGAAGGCGACTTCATTTCACTAAGCTCCATCATCTTGTTGCATTTTCAACACTCCCTCTCAACAAGATATGGATTATATGCAACCCCTATCCTGCCTCTGTGGTATTCGAATTTTCTCCTGGTGAGCGCCTTCGTCAAGATATCAGCATCCTGATCCTCCGTGGGAATATATGAAAGTAACATGATTCTCCGCTGCACACAATCTCTGATATGATGGTACCCGATGTCGATGTGTTTGGATCTATCATGAAATACTGGATTAGCCGAGAGTTTAATGCAACTCTGGTTATCACAATAAATCACAGTAGGCTCCAAGTGTGACCCAAACAACCCGACCAGAATCTTCCTCATCCATATGGCCTCGCATGCAGCCAAGCTTGCTACCATATACTCAACCTCTGCTGAACTGAGTGCCACGGATCTCTGCTTCCTGCTGTACCAAGAAACTACTGTCAACCCGATACTGAATATCCCTCCAGATGTGCTCTTTCTGTCTGTTGGGCTCCCTGCCCAATCTCCATCTGTGAAGCCACAAAGCTTCACCTCATCCTCCTGTCTGTACCACAAGCCATATCCCTATGTGCCTCTAAGATAACGCAATACATGCTTGCCTGCCTTCCAGAAGAGCTTGGTAGGCTTAACCATAGCTTGCGAAAGCTAGTTAACAGCATAGCATATATCGGGTCGTGTATTGACCAGATACATAAGCGACCCCACCAACTGCCGATAAACAATAGCATCCACTACCTCCGCTGAAGTAGCATCCTCCTTCCTCCAATCTCCAAGAAGAGGAGTATCAATAGGCTTGCAGTCATGCATGTTGAACTTCTCTAGTATCTCCCGGGAATACTTACCCTGAGAAACAAACAGTCTATCATTGCGCTACCAAATTTCCAATCCCAGGAAATAATGAAGGAGGCCCAAGTCCTTCATCTCAAACTCTCTAGCAAGATCCTCCTTGCATGAAAGTATCAACAACTCATCTCTCGTCAAAATCAGATCATCTGCATATAGTACAATGATCAGAAAATTCCCCTCCACCACAATCTGGTACAGGTTAGGATCCGCCTCACTCTTGGAGAATCCAAGTTCGGTGAAATAACTATCTATCCGTGTGTACCAAGCACGAGGTGCTTGTTTCAACCCATACAGTGCTCTCTTGAGTCTGCACACATGCGACTCACTGCTGAAGATCTCGAAACCTTCGGGTTTCTCTATGTACACCTCCTCCTCAATTACTCTATTGAGGAACACAGTCTTCACATCCATCTGATGGATGTGCCACCCCATCTGCGCTGAGAGAGCTAGGATTGTCCGTATGGAAGAGTACCTTGCGACAGGTGCAAAGGTCTCCTCATAATTGATCCCCTCGATCTGCGAGAAGCCTCGGGAAACAAATCTTGCCTTGTACTTCTCCACACTCCCGTCAACCGCCTGCTTCACTTTGTAGATCCATCTCAAACCCACCACTGATTTCCCTTCTGGTCTTGGGACAATCTCCCATGCACTGTTTCTGAAAATCGAATCATACTCTTCCACCATGGCATCTACCCATGCGGGGTCCTCCACAGCTTTCTCGAAAGAGGATGGCTCTATCATGAAACATTTTATCACAAGAGCCATGTATCCAGTGTACCGATCCGGTGACTGTCTCTTTCTGTGTTGTGCTGTAGGTGGTCCTACAATCTTCTCTGCATCTTGAGCCAGTCACTCAACTTCTGTAGTGCGCTTGCGCCCTCTGATGGTTGGCGATGCATGAGTGGTCTCTTCCACTCCATGAACTTCCTATTGTGGCTAATCCACATCCGGAAGCTCATCCTTAGGAACTAATAGTTCCTCATCTGCATGCAAGTGTGGCTCCCTTTCAAGTGAACACTTCATGGCTTTCTCCTCCTAAAATTTGATATCCCGTCGCGCAACAGTATTACGACTGTCTGGAAAATACACACGATAGTTGTGGGGTGTATCAGTGTACCCCAAAAATATCCCAACCTCTGCGGTCAGATCCAACTTCTTCCTGGCATCATTCGTCACATGCAAGTAGACAGGTGAACCAAAAATCCTCAAATGGGAAATATCAGGTCTCTTACCAGAAAACGCCTCCTCTGGTGTACTCATGCCAAGTATCTTGTGAGGACAACAGTTCTACACATATACTGCAGTATTGCATGCCTCCACCCACAAGTGAAGGGGTAGGCCCTGATCATGCAACATTGCCTATGCAGCACCCACGATCATTATGTTCTTCCACTCAGCAACCCCATTCTGCTGTGGGTTATGAGTTGGTATGAGCTCTCTCCGAATTCCTTCTGCGCTGCAAAAGTCCTTGAATTCAGCAGATATGAATTCACCACCATTGTCGCTCCTAAGAGCCTTCACATGCTTCCCTGATTCCTTCTCAACCAGTGCCTTGAACTCACAGAACTTTGAGTATGTCTCGCTTGTCTTCTGCATGAAGAAGATCCAACACTTTCGAGAAAAATCATCAACAAAGATCACATAGTACTTGTGCTTTGCTGTCATAGCTACTGAGAAAGGTCCACACACGTCTGTGTGAATTATCTCAAGGATCGTCATGGCGCGACTATCCTTCTCGTGAAAGGTGGCTTTCACAAATTTTTCCAAGGTACACCCCTTGCACTGATCTAACTGCGCAAGAGTGCCCTTAGGAAGCCCAGTAGAAATCTGCTATAGTATCTTCAAAGCTCCATGGTGAAGGTGGCCCAATCTCCGGTGCCACAGCTCGCCATCATCCCGACTCAGCACTCCTTCAGCCTTGCATGCCATTGCTGCGCAACCATCCACTTGCAACTGATAAAGGTTCTTGACTCGAACCCCTATCTTCCAGGTCTCTCCAGTTGTCTTACTGCGCAGGAAAGCCTTTCCCTTGCTGAAGACAACATCATACCCCTTGTCTTCTAACATCGCCACAGAGATTAGATTCTTCTTCAATCCTGGAACATGCATCACTTCCTTCAATACGAAGGGTTTACCAGACTGTCTCTCAAAGGAAATGGTACTGATACCAGTCGCACTGTATCTACCATTATCGCCCATCTTGATGTGCACTCCAAGATCTTTCTCATCCAGATCTGAAAACAGATCTCGATCTCCAGTCATGTGAAAAGATGCACCACTATCCAAGAACCATATTGATCCCATCACACTTGAGACCAAGCATGCGATCAGTGAAAAATCCAGCTCAAACTGCGAGGCTAAGGCCTCTCCTGCTGCAGATCCAGCAGCTTGCTTATTTTTCTTCTTCTGCGGACAATTTGTGGCATAATGTCCGTGTTGGTGACAGTGAAAACACTTCACCTTGGACATGTCCTGCTTCTTGCCTTTCGCACCGGAATGAGAAGCTTTCTTGCTCTTCCCCTTCTTTGCTTTGGCAGCCAAAGCACAATTTTCTTTATCAGATGCCTTTGATGAAGATCTATCTCTGGTGCTCCGCCTTATCTCCTCTTGCACAAGATCTGACCAAAGTCGCTCCCATCCTGGCAATTTCTCCCGACCATTGACAGAATCCTGATAGGCATGCCAACTCTTCAGAAGACCAAGGAGAGCCAAGCTCACCAATTCCTCATCATCAACATTCACCCCCACACTTCCCATCTCATCCCTGCATTAGATGAACTTCGTGAGGTACTTGGGCATACTTTCACCTTTCTGCATCTTTATGTGTCTGATTTTATCCTTGAGTGCCAACTTCCTCTGGTTGCTCTTGCTTTGGAATAAATCTTTCAATGCTTTCCACATCAAGTATGGAGAAGCTTTTCCATGCATGCTGGATACAATGTGATCCTTCATGCCCTCCAACAGAATCCTTCGACATTTTGCCATCTTCTTTTGCCAAGCTTCAACTTGAGCAGCATCAGTAGGCTTTGGGACCTCAGCCTCTATGAACTCCTTCAGCCCGTTATCATCTAATACCACCTCCATTCTTTCCTTCCATGCAACATAATTCGAACTTCCCTCAAGGGCATACTCCAGTTGCAATCCGTTGAAAGACATTTCAACTTTGGCACCAAGAAAACTGCTGCAAATTCGAATTCCAAATTCTGCTGCAAGTTCGAATTCCACCAGCTCAAAACTCAACCGCTTCCGATCTGTGAGAACAAACTATTTCTAGCACAGAGATTGACTATAGGGGCATTTACTGGATATATCACCTTTCAAAGAAAGGATGGATCCAGAGGCTACCTGGCCTGTTACAGACTCTGTCTACCGAAATAATTGTAATCACTGTAATAGATCCGATGATCAATCTCGCTCCGATACCATGTATAACTTAGAATAATGGCTGAATTATTCACCGAGATTATCCTGATTACACACTATTTAAGCTTCGTGCATAATACATAACCTCTTCTACAATTGATCATCAATATGCGGAAATAGAAAGCAGTCGCATGTGCTCATTAAAACATAATCAAGCACACATATCAACACAGTATGTAATGGGGAAAGCAATAGATGAAAACCCCCAATTATCTGTATATTATAATGATATAGAACATGTAACAATACATAGCACAAAGCTCTCACAGCTCTCAGCACTATCTCAATGCTTCACACAAAACTAGTATAGAAAGTGAACAAGTCACAGGTTCAAATCTCCTCCACAAGTCTGCCTGCCTCTACTATGCAATCCAAGTTGATTAATGATGAGATCCAAGTTTGAATCCCACTAGCTCCAATTACGCAATCCTCATTGGCAATCTCCATCAATGTGTGTGAAAATCTCATGCACAGCCAATAGTCACAACTGATAGTAGACTCACCCTTTCACCCACCTCTAACACTGGTCTCCACTGAAATGTCCATGCATTGCAGTTAACTGATGTGTTCTTTAGGTGATTTATGAGTTAATAATTAGTGAATTAATTAATAATTAATTCACACCACTCATCACTAGTGTATTTGTCATTTAGACTAAATACAACTAGTTCAACTAAGTTAAACTGAACACAACTCCACCAACTGTCTCATCAACTCCACCAAACTCTGCCACATGAGTTCTAACTGAATTCAACCATGCAATAGTTCAACTAACCCTTAGGAAAAGCGTATTTCCTTCTGTCAGCTGCATGTGCCAAATCCAAGCATTAAACTAAAGGGATCCAAGAGGACAAGATAATGTTTATAGTCTAAATATTATTAAGGGTTAATAATATTTGACTGTTCTATTTTTAGCCCAGCAGTCTAAAAATAGAAACCGCCCAATGCCTAAAAATAGAGGTCCATCTATTTTTACCAACTCGACCAATCATCCATAAATAGCATCCTGCAACTCATAGACCATGATCCATATGTCTAAAAATAGAGATAGTCTAAAAATAGACTTTGCGCCAAAAATAGCCTGCGGGCCCACTAGGTGAAGGCGACTTCATTTCACTAAGCTCCATCATCTTGTTGCATTTTCAACACAGCGCTCTGAAACTGGTGATTGCTTCAAATTTCAGCGAGTCCAAATGCGGTGAATGCGGGTGCTCTATGCTAGTCAGTGGTGAATGTCGAAGAACACACAAGAAGTTTCAGAGGTTCAATGTGTGAAGAGTGCAAATGTTCCCTTGATGCAGTTTAAATTCAATGGGATTTCAATTGATCTCTTATGTAAGGCTTTATTTGAGAAAAATTCTAGAGGTAAGTGTGATTTTCATGTTTTGAAATTAATATATTAGTCAAAAAGTGTTGCCTTTATCTTTACAGGACGACTTAAAATTTTTAGTGAGACTTCTCTCTTTGAGATTGATTCCTTTCCCCAAAAGGATAGGGTGCGGGAGTAAACTTGAGTTTCCTACTGATTATAAATTTCCTCTCCTTTCCGTTGAACCCCAAAATGGTCAGCAGCCCTCATTGCCAAGTATTGCAATCTGCTTCATTTAATTCTGCAGTTATGCCCTCTACGAAAATTTGGCATGTTTAACCCAAACTGTTAGAACTTGACTCTCTCCATTCATCATTTCACGCTCTCCTTCACTAATACATGGGTCTCCCACTGCCTAGTTCCTTGACATTTTGTAAATGGCATGTACAATCTGGAAATGATGGAAGTTATACAATTGCAGTTTGACAGTCCCAATGACATAGTTGATATCCTCACACAGTGATGTTAGTGATGTTGAAAGTTGGAACTTGATGTTGTGGATGATATTACTTGATGCTTCATGATAGGTGTTCTTTCTCACTTTCACATAATCTTGTTATAGCCTCTGCTTGATGCTTTTGTTTCTTTTGTTGCTAGCCTCTGACAAATGACAATAATGTCTCATCTCAGACTTTGAAGAAAATCAAGTATTTAGAAAAATATGTGAATGTCTACACTAAATTCTATCATGGATGGCCAACTGAGTGAATCAAGTGACACATCCTGTTACAATGAGATGTTCAGAATTGGTATGCTTTTAGGAAAATGTGACTCACATCAGCTGAGTGTTGTTAGAATTTTCAATTCCTTTCCTGATTGGTCCTACACTTTCCTTCATTTCTTTCCAATATGAAAAACACATGTTGGTTGTACAAATGGAAAATTTGACCATAGAGATGTCATGATGTGCCAAGAGCCTAGAATATATTTGATGTTAAGCACCTCCAATTGTTTTACTTATGGTATTTGAACCTGTACACATACAAAGGAGGGCTGAAGGTTTAAGTACTCTACAAAATAATAGTTTTCTTATGGAGTTCAATTTGCAATCAAGGAGCAAGGAACAAAGTGAAGTGGATATGGAAGCGTAGATTAGTACTAGAGTGAATGAGCTAGATGATGTATTTGGAATTACTTATGATGTTCCCTCCTCAAGCAATATAATCATCATGAGGTGCCAAACTGAAGCACTATGGGAAATTTTGAATTTATGAGAAAATGTCTCAGGCAACGTAGATCAGTAATGAAAAATCTTCTAGAAATGTCTAATGGTAATAATGGAGAACAATCCAAAACATGGTAAGACATTACTAAGCACAATTAATGTACAAGCATACATGCATCTCGAGCTTAGTGATCCATACTGAAGTTATGTGATTGAACAACAATATTGTCCTAATGGAAGAGTAAGTAATATTGAAGGACCACAATCTCCATGTGAATGATAGAAGAGCCTACACTGAGCCTTGTATAGCATATGAACAAAGCACAAGAATGTTATGTGAGATAATAGGATGTAGTAGAGTGCGAGTGAGTGCATATGTGAATTAGATGCAAAGAGCGGTTGTGAGAGCTAGTGAAGAAGAAAAGGTTGAGTGATGTTATACATACTATATGAGTGGGATGAGAGTTATCAGTGATATTGAAGAGGAGAGAGAACCAAGGGATGAGTTCTAAGGATATTGATGAAGAGAAGGGAGCAGAGGGCTTCTAAGCGTGTCTATAAGGAGAACTGAGGGCCAAGAATTGGTTAATAAAGAGATGAAATTAGGCCAAGTGGGAGCCACAAGAGAGAGTAGTAAATTATTTATGAATAATAGGTTAGTGCCTACAAAATAGGAAGTTGGTTCTTCCATATAAGTGGGTGTTTGAAGGATAAATTGGGGGTTGATGTGCCAGAGTTGTAGCAACAAAGGTTGTGGTCCATGGAAATAAGAATTGTGGTGACTAGAGTTGCGATAATAGGAATTGTAGCAACCCAAAGTTAGGGCACCCATGAGTTGTACTGCTATCATTGTTTTGGTTTAGTTGTAATACCCCTTGTAATGGTCAATCCAAAGTTGCAACACTATGGAAACGTTCAATGGAAATATGGAAGAGAGTTGTAGCACTCTGCTAATTATAGCATGTGTACACTGTAGTTGTAGCATCTCTTGTGAAGTCTCAACTGAAATTGCAACATCATAGAGGAGTTTCAACCACACAAAGGAGTTGCAACAATGTCCTTTTGGTCTTGTCTACCAATATTATTATGAAAAATAACGTTTTCAAAAAACCATATATAACAATAAGCATAAAAGTGGTAAAAAGAGAGAACGGGCATACCTACACCAGGAATGAGGTGATATGGGATAAAGAGTACTTAAATAGACGATGGGAAGTGTAAGAATGGTATCAAAAAGGTTATAAACGAGTGTTGAAAACATGCCAATTTGGATACCCATATTCCCTCTTCCAAAACTATTGCATGTTCCTTATGAAATCATCATTCATTTGTAGTTAGAGAGAACATGGCTCCAATGGAATTTGTTTATACTAAAATCTAATTTCCTTGCTTCATATGGAAGGAGATATCCCCCTTTCTGTTGTACGGTAATTGGTAGGCGACCTATTTTTTATTAGTTTGTTTGAAGTCCCTATTATAGGAGATGTTCAGAGACCATATCATTAGATAATGAAATTTCGACCCAACCAAGTATCTTTGCATTCCCCCATGCATATGACATAATTCTATACTCTTTTTAGGGAAATCTGCAGGTTGCTAGGGCTAAATGGGTCCCTCTTTTTAATGTCCCTTGGCCTATTTCCACCTTATTTTACACCCTTCCTCAGCAGGTTCCCCAAGTATATTGATATAATATAGACATTGGGTGACAACCTCATTTTTATTCCTTAATGCAAAGGCTACTTGTGGGGGAGAGGATATCCAACTCTTATATATTTGAATAACTTGTAAGGGCATGGAGTGTTCTCCTGTTATACACAAATTGTTGTTGAAATTATTCCCTGCAACCTTGTGAGATACAACCCAATCCACTTGGTTGGATATAAAAGAAACAAAATATCTTAATTGTACATCCCCCTTGAAATTATTGGTGTTCTAGGGAATGCCATGGAATAATAAAATATTATGTTGATCTAGCTCAAAAAAGAGGTTCTTCTCCTTGGGAATGTACTAAGAGTAAGTCATGAGAAAAGTTAGAGTATTAGTGATTTAACAATACTTGTTAGTCATTAATTCAAAGAAGATACATTTATAAGAGGTGTAAGATTCCAAATGATCTAGTATCTACTATCAATGCCTTTTTTCCTTTAGTGGGCATATATATTGGGTCATCCTCTAGTAGTGGATGGTTCTGTGGCTGGAGTCAAACATAGTGGTGAGTACTGAGTCTAGTACAGGACTTTGTCCATCCTGTAGTGGCTAGTTAAGGACATACTCTACTGCCATCCACTCCTGCATCTACCCAAGCAAGGAAATCCATGAAATATTTATTGGTACTGATTAAATACTTCAGTGTTTTTTTTGAAATTGTAATTTTTTCAGAACTCATAAAACTTGTGATTTGTTTGGGTTATTTCTTGGGATGGGAAAATAAAAAATATATATATATATTCCAATCTTTTGGGAAAAAATTCTGCATTATTATAGAGAATATAATATTCATTAACATGGAGATGCAAGGAAATAATTATACATTGAGGGAAAATTTGCAACCTGTTTTGCTTCAGAAGCTTATACTAGTTTTCCCATCACATTTTACATAGAAAAATAAATCTTTCACTAGAATTAACAAGTAGAAACTAATCCAGAAAGGGCAAAAATGGAAGTAGATGGATGATTTATTTGTCAAACAAAATTTTTGTGACTCACATCAGCTGAGTGTTGCTGGAATTTTCAATTACTTTCCTGATTGGTCCTCCACTTTCCTTCATTTCTTTCCACTATGAAAAACACATGTTGGTTGTAGAAATGGATAATTTGACCATTGAGATGTCATGACGTGCCAGAGTTGTAGCAACAAAGGTTGTGGTCCATGGAAATAAGAGTTGTGGTGACCAGAGTTGCGGTAATAGGAATTGTAGCAACCCAAAGTTAGGGCACCCATGAGTTGTAGTGATATCGTTGTCTTGGCTGAGTTGTAATACCCCTTCTAATGGTCAAGCCGGAGTTGCAACACTATGGAAGTTTTCAATGGAAAAATGGAAGAGAGTTTTAGCACTCTGCTGATCGTAGCATGTGTACATTGTAGTTGTAGCATCTCTTGTGAAGTCTCAACTGAAATTGCAACATCATGGAGGAGTTTCAACCACACAAAGGAGTTGCAACAATGCCCTTTTGATCTTGTCTACCAATATTATTATGAAAAATAGTGTTTGCACAAAACAATATATAAGAATAAGCATAAAGGTGGTATAAAAAGAGAACATTCACACCTACAACAGGAATGAGGTGATATGGGATAAAGAGTACATAAATAGATGATGGGAAGTGTAAGGATGGTATCGAAAAGGTTATAAATGGGTGTTGAAAACATGCCAATTTGGACACCCATCTACCCCCTTCAAAAACTATTGCATTTTCCTTATGAAATCATCATTCATTTGTAGTTAGAGAGAACATGGCTCCCATGGAATTTGTTTATACTAAAATCTAATTTCCTTGCTTCATATGGAAGGAGATATCCCCCTTTATGTTGTATGGTAATATGGTAGGCGACCTCTTTTTTATTAGTCTGTTTGAAACCTGTATTATAGGACATGATCAGAGACCATATCATTAGATAATGAAATTTCAACCCAACCAAGTATCTTTGCATTCCCCCATGCATATGACATAATTCAATACTCTTTTTAGGGAAATCTGCAGGTTGCTAGGTCTAAATGGATCCGTCTTTTTAATGTCCCTTGCCCTATTTCCACCTTATTTTACACCCTTCCTCAGCAGGTTCCCCAAGTATATCGATATAATATAGACATTGGGTGACAAACTCATTTTTATTCCTTAATGCAAAGGCTACTTGTGGGGGAGAGAATATCCAACTCTTATAAATTTGAATAACTTGTAAGGGCATTAGAGTGTTCTTGTCTTATCCACAAATCGTTGTTGAAATTATTCCCTGCAACCTTGTGAGATACAACCCAATCCACTTGGTTGGACATAAAAGAAAAAAACATCTTAATTGTACATCCACCATGAAATTATTGGTGTTCCAAAGAATGCCATGGAATAATAAAATATTATGTTGATCTAGCTCAGAAAAGAGGTTCTTCTCCTTGGGAATTTACTAACAGTAAGTCATGAGAAAAGTTAGAGTATTAGTGATTTCAAAATACTTGTTAGTCATTAATTCAAAGAATATACATATATAAAAGGTTTAATATTCCAAATGATCTAGTATCTACTATCAATGCCTCTGTTCCTTTAGTGGGCATATATATTGGGTCATCCTCTAGTAGTGGAAGGTTCTATGGCTAGAGTCAAACATAGTGGTGGGTACTGAGTCTAGTACAGGACTTTGTCCATCCTGTAGTGGCTGGTTAAGGACATCCTCTATTGCTAGCCACTCTTGCTCATACTTGAAAACTACCCAAGCAAGGAAATCCATGAAAGATTTACTGGCACTGATTAAATACTCCAGTGTTTTTTTTGAAATTGTGATTTTTTCAGAACTCAAAAAACTTGCGATTTGTTTGGGTTATTTCTTGGGATGGGAAAATCAGAAAAAATAAATATATTCCAATATTTTGGAAAATTTTTCCGCATTATTATAGAGAATATAATGTTCAATTACATTGAGATGCAGGGAAATAATTATACATTGAGGCAAAATTTCCATCCTGTTTTACTTCAGAAGCTTATACTAGTTTTCCCATCACATTTGACATAGAAAAATAAATCTTTCACTAGAATTAATAAGGAGAAACTAATCTAGAAAGGGAAAAAATGGAAGTAGATGGATGATTGCTTTGTAAAACAAAATTTTTGTGACCCATATCAGCTGAGTGTTGTTGGAATTTTCAATTCCTTTCCTGATTGGTCCTCCACTTTCCTTCATTTATTTCCACTATGAAAAACACATGTTGGTTGTAAAAATGGAGAATTTGACCATTGGGATGTCGTGATGTGCCATATTTCTAGCAACAAAGGTTGTGGTCAATGGAAATAAGAGTTGTGGTGACCAGAGTTGCGGTAATAGGAATTGTAGCAACCCAAAGTTAGGGCACCCATGAGTTGTAGTGGTATCATTGTCTTGGTTGAGTTGTAATACCCCTTCTGATGGTCAAGCAAGAGTTGCAACACTATGTAAACGTTCAATGCAAAAATGGAAGAGAGTTGTAGCACTCTGCTGATCGCATCATGTGTACACTGTAGTTGTAGCATCTCTTGTGAAGTCTCAACTGAAATTGCAACATCATGGAGGAGTTTCAACCACACAAAGGAGTTGCAACAATGCCCTTTTGATCTTGTCTACCAATATTATTATGAAAAATAATGTTTGCACAAAACAATATATAAGAATAAGCATAAAGTGGTAGAAAAAGAGAACAAGCATACCTACACCAGGAATGAGGTGATATGGGATAAAGAGTACTTCAATAGATGATGGGAAGTGTAAGAATGTTATCAAAAAGGTTATAAACGGGTGTTGAAAACATGCCAATTTGGACACCCATCTTCCCCCTTCCAAAACTATTGCATGTTCCTTATGAAATCATCATTCATTTGTAGTTAGAGAGAACATGGCTCCCATAGAATTTTTTTATACTAAAATCTAATTTCCTTGCCTCATATGGAAGGAGATATCCCCCTTTCTGTTGTATGGTAATATGGTAGGAGACCTCTTTTTTATTACTCTATTTGAAGTCCCTATTATAGGACATGTTCAGAGAACATATCATTAGATAATGAAATTTCAACCCAACCAAGTATCTTGCATTCCCCCATGCATATGACAGAATTATATACTCTTTTTAGGGAAATATGCAGGTTGCTAGGGATAAATGGGTCCCTCTTTTTAATGTCCCTTGGCCTATTTCCACCTTATTTTACACCCTTCCTTAGCAGGTTCCCCAAGTAGATTGATATAATATAGACATTGGGTGACAACCTCATTTTTATTCCTTAATGCAAAGGCTACTTGTGGGGGAGAGGATATCCAACTCTTATAAATTTGAATAACTTGTAAGGGCGTGGAGTGTTCTCCTCTTATCCACAAATTGATGTTCAAATTATTCCCTGCAACCTTGTGAAATACAACCCAATCCACTTGGTTGCATATAAAAGAAACAAAATATCTTAATTGTACATCCCCCATGAAATTATTGGTGTTCCAGAGAATGCCATGGAATAATAAAGTATTATGTTGATCTAGCTCGGAAAAGAGGTTCTTCTCCTTGGGAATGTACTAAGAGTAAGTCATGAGAAAAGTTAGAGTATTAGTGATTTCAAAATATTTGTTAGTCATTAATTCAAAGAATATACATATATAAAAGGTGTAATATTCCAAATGATCTAGTATCTACTATCAATTCCTTTGTTCCTTTAGTGGGCATATATATTGGGTCATCCTCTAGTAGTGGAAGGTTTTGTGGCTGGAGTCAAACATAGTGGTGGGTATTGAGTCTAGTACAGGACTTTGTCCATCCTGTAGTGGCTGGTTAAGGACATCCTCTACTGCCAACCACTCCTGCTCATACCTGACATCTATCCAAGCAAGGAAATCCATGAAAGATTTATTGGCACTAATTAAATACTCCAGTGTTTTTTTTGAAATTGTGATTTTTTCAAAACTCAGAAAACTTGCGATTTGTTTGGGTTATTTCTTGGGATGGGAAAATCAGAAAAATAAATATATTCAAATCTTTTGGAAAAAAATTTCGCATTATTATATAGAATATATTATTCATTGACATTGAGATGCAGGGAAAGAATTATACATTGAGGCAAAATTTGCAACCTGTTTTGCTTCAGAAGCTTATGCCAGTTTTCCCATCACATTTTACATAGAAAAAAAATATTTCCCTAGAATTAGCAAGGAGAAACTAATCCAAAAAGGGAAAAAATGGAAGTAGACGGATGATTTCTTTGTCAAATAAAATTTTTGTGACTCACGTCAGCTAAGTGTTGTTGGAATTTTCAATTCCTTTCTTTATTGGTCCTCCACTTTTCTCCATTTATTTCCACTATGAAAAACACATGTTGGTTTTACAAATGGAGAATTTGACCATTGAGATGTCGTGATGTGCTAGAGTTGTATCAACAAAGGTCGTGGTCCATGGAAATAAGAGTTGTGTTGACGAGATTTGCGGTAATAGGAATTGTAGCAACCCAAAGTTAGGGCACCCATGAGTTGTAGTGGTATCGTTGTCTTGGATGAGTTGTAATTCACCTTCTAATGGTCATGCCAGAGTTGCAACACTATGGAAACGTTCAATGGAAAAATGGAAGAGAGTTGTAGCACTCTGCTAATCGTAGCATGAGTACACTGTAGTTGTAGCATTTCTTGTGAAGTCTAAACTGAAATTGCAAGATCATGGAGGAGTTTCAACCACACAAAGGAGTTGCAACAATGCCCTTTTGATCTTGTCTACTAATATTATTATGAAAAATAACGTTTGCACAAAACAATATATAATAATAAGCATAAAAGTGGTCGAAAAGCAGAACATGCATACCTACACCAGGAATGAGGTGATATGGGATAAAGAGTACATAAATAGATGATGGGAAGTGTAAGAATGGTATCAAAAAGGTTATAAACGGGTGTTGAAAACATGCCAATTTGGACACCCATCTGCCCCTTTCCAAAACTAATTCATGTTCCTTTTGAAATCATCATTCATTTGTAGTTAGAGAGAACATGGCTCCAATGGAATTTGTTTATACTAAAATCTAATTTCCTTGCTTCATATGGAAGGAGATATCCCCCTTTATATTGTATGGTAATATGGTATGCGACCTCTTTTTTATTAGTCTGTTTGGAGTCTGTATTATAGGACTTGTTCAGAGACCATATCATTAGATAATAAAATTTCAACCCAACCAAGTATCTTTGCATTCCCCCATGCATATGACATAATTCTATACTCTTTTTATGGAAATCTGCAGGTTGCTAGGGCTAAATGGGTCCCTCTTTTAATGTCCCTTGGCCTATTTCCACCTTATTTTACACCCTTCCTCAGCAGGTTCCCCAAGTAGATTGATATAATATAGACATTGGGTGACAACCCCATTTTTATTCCTTAATGCAGAGGCTACTTGTGGGGGAGATGATATCCAACTCTTATATGTTTGAATAACTTGTAAGGGCATTGGGTTTTTCTCCTCTTATCCACAAATTGCCGTTGAAATTATTCCCTGCAACCTTGTGAGATACAACCCAATCCACTTGGTTGGATATAAAAGAAAAAAAAATATCTTAATCGTACATCCCCCATGAAATTATTGGTGTTCCAGAGAATGTCGTGGAATAATAAAATATTATGTTGATCTAGCTCAGAAAAGAGGTTCTTCTCCTTGGGAATGTACTAAGAGTAAGTCATGAGAAAATTTAGAGTATTAGCGATTTCAAAATACTTGTTAGTCATTAATTCAAAGAAGATACATATATAAAAGGTGTAAGATGCCAAATGATCTAGTATCTACTATCAATGCCTCTGTTCCTTTAGTGGGCATATATATTGGGTCATCCTCTAGCCGTGGAAGGTTCTATGGCTGGAGTCAAACATAGTGGTGGGTACTGAGTATAGTACAGGACTTTTTCCATCCTGTAGTGGCTGGTTAGGGACATCCTTAACTACCATCCACTCCTGCATGTACCCAAGCAAGGAAATCCGTGAAATATTTTTTGGCACTGATTAAATACTCCAGTGTTTTTTTTGAAATTGTGATTTTTTTAGAACTCAGAAAACTTGCGATTTGTTTGGGTTAGTTCTTGGGATGGGAAAATAAGAAAAAATAAGTATATTCCAATATTTTGGCAAAATTTTCTGCTATATTATAAAGAATATAATATTCATTGACATTGAGATGTAGGGAAAGAATTATACTTTGAGGCAAAATTTGCAACCTGTTTTGCTTCAGAAGCTTATACTAGTTTTCCCATCACATTTTACATAGAAAAATAAATCTTTCACTAGAACTGACAAGGAGAAACTAATATAGAAAGGGAAAATATGGAAGTAGACGGATGATTTCTTTGTCAAACAAAATTGCTGTTACACACATCAGCTGAGAGTTGTTGGAATTTTCAATTCCTTTCCTGATTGGTCCTCCACTTTCCTTCATTTCTTTCCACTATGAAAAAAACATGTTGGTTGTACAAATGGAGAATTTGACCATTGAGATGTCGTGATGTGCTAAAGTTGTAGCAACAAAGGTTGTGGTCCATAGAAATAAGAGTTGTGGTGACCAGAGTTGCGGTAATAGGAATTGTAGCAACCCAAAGTTAGGGCACCCATGAGTTGTAGTGGTATCGTTGTGTTGGTTGAGTTGTAATACCCCTTCTAATGGTCAAGCCAGAGTTTCAACACTATGTAAATGTTGAATGGAAAAATGGAATAGAGTTGTAGCACTCTGTTGATCGTATCATGTGTACAATGTAGTTCTAGCATCTCTTGTGAATTCGCAACTGAAAATGAAACATCATGGAGGAGTTTCAACCACACAAAGGAGTTGTGACAATTCCCTTTTGATCTTGTCTACCAATATTATTATGAAAAATAATGTTTTCACAAAACAATATATAAGAATAAGCATAAAAGTGGTAGAAAAAGAGAACAAGCATACCTACACCAGGAATGAGGTGATATGGGATAAAGAGTACATAAATGGATGATGGGAAGTGTAAGAATGGTATCAAAAAGGCTATAAACGGGTGTTTGGACACTCGTATTCCCCCTTCAAAAACTTTTGCATGTTCCTTATGAAATCATCATTCATTTGTAGTTAGAGAGAACATGGCTCCCATGGAATTTTTTTATACTAAAATCTAATTTCCTTGTTTCATATGGAAGGAGATATCCCCCTTTTTGTTGTATGGTGATATGGTAGGTGACCTCTTTTTTATTAGTCTGTTTGAAGTCTCTATTATAGAACATGTTCAGAGACCATATCATTAGATAATGAAATTTCAACCCAACTAAGTATCTTTTTATTCCCCCATTCATATGACATAATTCTATACTCTTTTTAGGGAAATCTGCAGGTTGCTAGGGCTAAATGGGTCCCTCTTTTTAATGTCCCTAGGCCTATTTCCACCTTATTTTACACCCTTCCTCAACAAGTTCCCCAAGTATATTGATATAATATAGACATTTGGTGACAACCTCATTTTTATTCCTTAATGCAAAGGCTACTTGTGGGGGAGAGGATATCCAACTCTTATAAATTTGAATAACTTGTAAGGGCATGGAGTGTTCTCCTCTTATCCACAAATTGTTGTTGAAATTATTCACTGCAACCTTGTGAGATACAACCCAATCCACTTGGTAGGATATAAAATAAACAAAATATCTTAATTGTACATCCCCCATGAAATTATTGGTGTTCCAGAGAATGCCATGGAATAATAAAATATTATGTTGATCTAGCTCAGAAAAGAGGTTCTTCTCCTTGGGAATGTACTAAGAATAAGTCATGAGAAAATTTAGTGTATTAGTGATTTAAAAATACTTGTTAGTCATTAATTCAAAGAAGATACATATATAAAAGGTGTAATATGCCAAATGATCTATTATCGACTATCAATGTCTTTGTTCCTTTACTGGGCATATATATTGGGTCATCCTCTACTAGTGGAAGGTTCTGTGGCTGGAGTCAAACATAGTGGTGGGTACTGAGTCTAGTACAGGAATTTTTCCATCCTGTAGTGGCTGGTTAAGGACATCCTCTACTTCTAGCCACTCCTGCTCATACTTGACATCTACCCAAGCAAGTAAATCCATGAAAGATTTATTGGCACTGATTAACTACTCCAGTGTTTTTTTTGAAATTGTGATTTTTTCAGAACTCAAAAAACTTGCGATTTGTTTGGGTTATTTCTTGGGATTGGAAAATTAGAAAAAATAAATATATTCCAATATTTTGGAAAAAATTTCCGCATTATTATAGAGAACATGATATTCATTGACATTGAGATGCATGGAAAGAATTATACATTGAGGCAAAATTTGCCACCTATTTTGCTTCAGAAGCTTATGACTCATGTACTTCTTTCCAGATGGGTGGCTACTGTAAGAAGCTTCCTAAACTCTTATGCTATTTTCACAGATAATTCTACCCTGAACAAAGCAAGTTTGTTTCTCTACGATAACACATTGCATCAACGGTTTAAATCTAGAAAAGGTTTTAAGGTATTCTTACCTAGAATATTTTATTTTTTTACGTTAGGGATGAGGGTGAAGTAGAAGGAATTTATTTGTTCTTTAAATCTCCATTTCTTCCTTGATTCTTCCACATAGCTTAAGAGGTCCCTATTGATATATTTCCATGCTTACTAAAAATTTGTTGAGAACTTGTCTGGACTCTAGACTAAGGACTTTGTTAAGTTTCATAGTCCATATCATTTCTTGGACTTCCTTTCTTGATATGGGTCATAGGAGTTTCCAATTATCGAGTTCTTGTAAAATACCTGGATCTTGTCCAACATTTCCTCCCGAGCACTTCGAGTATCTACACTTATTCTGAAAACAGGTTCCTAAAGTGAGAGAAGGCTGCTACTTTGATTTCATTAAACCATCTGTTTTCAATATGTCTAAGAGTTACCTCAGAGATGAAATTTTAAATTCTTATTGAGTGTTCTTGGTAATGGAAAAATTTAATGCTCCTGTTCCTTGCTTTCAGCCACAGGCTCCTTGATTTCAATCTCCAGATTTCTTCTTCGACGATCTGAGCTTTGAATAGTTTAGCACTTCCTTTTCCCCTTGCCTCAGTCTATCCAGAGAGCCCTTATTCTTCAATTTGGGACTTCACTTCTTCAAGGATTACCGTTTTTCTAGAATGGGATGATCTTCCTTGTGGGATTTAGCCCATTCTTTCATTTCAATTTTAATCTCTTTATTTTTTTCTCCCAGATGTAGGAGGCAAAGCCATGAACTGGGAGAGATCCTGAATTTCTCACCATTTCTTTAATGTCTGGCTGTGAGAACCATACAGGGCTATATTTTAAATGACCTAGACCAAGTGCTTGAGAGTTTGATACTGAGAGCAGAATCGTCTTGTGATTGGATAGTGCACTTGGGATAATTGCAGAATTTCGAATTACTCAGAAAAAAAGGACCTTTATAAGAGAAACCTATCAAGTCTTTCCCCAATGAACCCTGGCCCTAGTCTGTATTGCTCCAATTGAATTTTCCGTTAAAAAGGTCCTATTCTAGATTCAGGTCTTCAATAGTCCTAATGGTTAAGAACATGTTGGTTTTTTTTTCATTTCACTTCTTAAACCTATAGAAAGGGTCCATTCTATAGATTAAACAAGTGTAAAGATACCATTCCATTGATTTACCCTGCAAAGGGTCCATTCCGCTGATCAAACCCATTAGATGATTTAAAACTTGCAATTTCTTTTGCCGTGCTTGTTCCATGCATGTAAGCCCAAATCATTGGCCCACCTAGCAATGTAGCCCACTTGGTGTCTTAGTGTAAGAACACTCTTAAAAATCCTTAGCTCCTCGTCAAGCTCATGAAATATTACTTGCAATGATTCCAAATTGTTTTGACAATTGTTCATCTAGGAAAATTAAAGGAATTTGCACCTATGATTAAATCATAAATCATTAGGACTTAGATGTTTTGTATATGTGAAGTTTTTTCTAGCCAATGCTTGACAACTACCTCATAAGGAGCTTCTCCTTCATTTGTCCTTACAAGCCATTTAGTCGCTAAAACCGTTCTTGGAGCATGGCTGTTAATTAGCCCAAGCCCTCCATATTCCCTATGGAGGGTGTAAATGTCACTAGTAACTCTGACTAGTTGCCTTCCTCCTCACTTTTATCATGGAAAATGATAGAGGATATGTTCCAACTTCTTATAGCCAATTCATCAAGGGAAAGATAAGTAAAAGAATCACTAGTAACTGACTAGTTTCCTTCCTCACTTTTATCATGGAAAATGATGGAGGATATGTTTCAACTTCTTATAAACAATTATTTACAACTTAAGGGAGAGGTGTTTTGCAAAGGATGATTAAATTTATTGTAATATTTTGTTGTTTTGTTTAAAGCTTTCAAGTGCTCATTGGGTGATTTGGAGATATGAATTAATTTAGTGGAAATTTTTATATATTTTACATTTGAATGATGTTATTTGTTTTATAGATGATGACTCATGATGTTATTTTTTGTGTATAATGATTTATTTTTTCTTTTGGGCTTGGGCCTTGGCACAACATTTTAATAAAAAATTGCATAATGGTTTTTGTGAACATTACACTTATTTTACTTTGAAAGCTACTTACAAATCTAGTAATTCTCAAATCTTGGAAACTATTTATGCAGGTTTTTAGATCGATTTGAAATTTTACTTCTGGAGTATTCAGTGATATGTTAAAAGCTAATCCTGGGAAGAAACTATCAAGGAAAATTGATGTATTATCATACTTTAAAAAGTCTCAATCCAAGAATACACATTCTCTTCATGCTTCAAGCTCCTTTGAACAATCTGTTACTGAGAAATATGTTAAATCTTGTGAAAATGCATCTGATATCCATATGATGGATGAAATAATAGGTTCCTCAAGTGATCAGGGTGAGATAAATGCAGTTTCAACAGAAATTAGTGATGAAAATGTTAAAGATATTTCCTTGGAAGGTGACACAAACCATTCACGGAAAAGGAAGAAAGGCCAGTGGACCGTAGGGAGAAAATTCCAATATGATTGGGTCTCAATTTTTCCATTTATTGAAGAAATACCTCCTACAAATGAGGATTTATGAGAATTTAAATGTATTGCGTGTAGTTGGAAAAGTTGTAAGGTAGTGAAATTTCAGATGAAGCTAGATATAGTACAAAAGCATGCAGGAAAGGTTTATGAAAAGAAAATTGTAAATGGTAAAGAGAAATCTATTGTCAGATGGAAATATTTGGAGGAATGTCAACATATGTAATGTGTGGAAGAATACAAAAAATATTTAATAAGTAAGAATAAACTTGAGGCAAGTGGAGGAACCATCATATCTCAATTTGAAAAGATGATGGAAAGAAGTTTGTTATCCAAGACGATACAATTGAGCATTGTATTTCACATCTTATGTAAAGGTCGTCCTATGACAGATTATCCAGATCACATGAAATTCTATCTTTTATTCACATGCCAAACTTTCCATCTTCTCATTGGTCCGTAACTAGTGGTTTGGAATGGGCAAGATATCTAGCTCAAGTAGAAAATGATGATTTGAAACAGGAGATTGCAAATGCTAGGTTTTTGGCATTGTCTTTGGATGAGGTTATGACTATTGATAATACTTCATGGATCTGCATGAGAATTTATATGGTTAATGACCATATTAGGCATTCCTATATACTTGGGATTAAAAATATGAGAGAGACTTCTAAAACTGGAAATATTTATGAACTTGTTCTTAATACTTTCAAGGAAAGTGGTATGGATCATTTAATGATTGCAAAAAAGTTGGTATGTGTTGGAGCAGATGGAGCATCGGTAATGCAAGGACAAAGGAATGGTATTTGTGTTAGAATACAACTATCAACTTCACCATATATGCTTAATATTCATTGTATGGCTCATAGGATGAATCTTGCATTTAAAATAGTAAGCAAGTTTCCACCAGTTTCAAAATTTGAAGATATTGTATGTGAGACTCATGCATACTTTTCTCGTAGTCCCAAATGATATTTAGAGTTTCAAAAATTTGCAGATGGTGTTATGGATGGAAAAAAACTACTGAAAGATGTTGATACAAGATGGATCTCATTAAATGGACCAGCTCAAAGACTATTTAGTGAGTTCAAATCTTTGGTAGGGTTGATGTATAAAAATCGCTACAATGTAGACAAAGCTCAAGATCTTCTTTTTCGACTAACTGATATAGAAACATTATTGACATTGGTTGGAATTCTTCCTATGCTACATGAAATGAATATCCTCGTGAAAATGTCTCAGAATCGCACAATTTATATTGCCGAATACACAAATGCAAGAAATTTAGCATGCCTTGCATTGGATAATTTGTATATGATGCCGGAATCTTTTACTGGTCCAGAGTTTACAAGTTGGACTAAGATCATCAATATAGAAAATATTGAAAAAATTTTGACGTTTGATGAAAAAGGGATACTATGTATCACAGTGTGTGGGTATATGGTTCCCTTTCATTATATTAGTAAGATGGGATGAATCACCAAAGATTGCCCCATGTCAAGGGACCAATTTGATAATATTGTCATCTCAGTGAGACAAAATTTGATAGAAATTGCAAGATCACTATCATCAAAGATAAGAGAACGATTTCCCCGAGATGAATTGTTGGAGGCCATGTGTGTGGTATACCCTCAATATTGGAACAATTGTCAATGTCCAAGAAATTTAAAAGACGATTTTCAAAAGAGATTAAAATGTTTAGTATACCACTTTTGCAGGAAAGTTTGGATACATGGAGTACAGATTGAAGGTATTTTAGATTCATCAAAATTGTATCAACAAGGTGGACAATTTGTTGAAAAAATGTGGAAGAAATATCCTTTTTTGGAGAATCCTAATGAAAACAGTGCTATAACAAGATTATGGAATACTTTAAGTGCTAGCCAATACTTGCAAGAAAACATATCAAAATATTTCAAATTAGCAGATTTGTGTCAAACCATGATTTTGAGATCAGTGGAGGATGAGAGAATGTTTAGTGCATTATCATTCTTGAAGTCAAAGTTGAGGAACAAGCTTGATAAACATGTGGATACATGTTTAAGATTATATGTAACAAAGTACGACGTTAACAATTTTCCATATGAAAGAGCACTAGCGCTTTAGCGATTAGATTGTGATAGAAGGGGAGAAAACAATATAACAAATTTATCTAATAAACTTGATACATAACATAATGTTTTTGAGGCTCATAATGATAGTACATCTGGAGAAGATCATGTTCACAATGTAGAAAATGATGACCAAGATGAGAACTAGGAAATTGAAATACCCTAGGACTCTTATTTTGGTATACATGTTCTGTTGGTCATGCAAGATTACTATATGTCAAATTCACATAAAAATGGGTTCTATATTTTTTATTTTTCATTATAACATTGCAGCTACATTTCTTTCATGTGTGTTATTTTAAAGTTTGATGTTTCATATTTAATCCTTACATTGTTTTTTTCTTATTTGTGACAAGAAATGAAGCTGGATTTGATGATTCCGGGACCTATTTCTTTTCACATAGATAGTGTCTGACTAGTATTAAATGATAAATAACTAATTTAACAAGACTAACGCAAAGCATCAGTAGGCTCATTCAAGTACATGAAACTACCTTGATGTATAGCTCTGACATCTTGGAAACTTTTAATGGTATATATGTTGCTTGTGTTTGGGGAATTTTGTTGAGTTTCGAGTTTTATATTTTCTTGGAAAATAATTACTGATATTTGGAAAATGTGTGATTTTATATTGGTATTGGAAACGAAGCTGGTTTTGATCTTTGATTGGAAATGAAGTCGGATTTGTTGAAGTTGGGACCTATATCTTTTCACATAGATAGTGTCCTAGTATTAAATGATAAATAACTAATTTAAGAAGTCTAACGCTAAGCAACAATGGGCTTATTCAAGTACATGAAATTGTGTTGATGTCTAGCTTTGATATCTTTGAAAATTTTAGTGGTTTGTTTGTTGCTTGTTTAGAGGATTTTGTTGAGTTTGAAATTTTTGGTTTGTTTTGGTCAGATATTTTTAGTCCCTTGAATGCTTATGGGTCTCATATCATGCATAGATCGATAGATCTAGTTTTATTATTATAATCATTATTGTTTTCTTTATATATTTGGTGGTTTGAGGAAAGATATTTTATTTCCTTTCACTTTGTGGCATGATTTTGACATCTTCACCTTTTAGAATATAGTAAAATATTTTTCTTATTATAGATTTTTCTTGGAAAAGGATTATTGATATTTGGAAAGGGAAATAAGCCTTGGGTAGCTAAGCGAAGAGAAAAACTGTCTATGTACTAGGTTCCTACACATTCATCGTAGGAAACCTATTGGCATGAGACCGACATTCCTTTTATGCAATGACACTTTTTATGCCAAGGCAGAGCTGAGTTCGCTGACCTGGGAAGAACAGGGGCAGTTGATCATAATGCTAAGGAGATTAGAATGCTCGTTTCACAAACAACTGACCATGCCACCAATGCTGGTGGAACCAAAGGAACCACATCAACTTACACATTGCAGGATACTAATTTGCAATACGTTACATCTTCTTCCTTCTCGCTCTTGACATATGCAAAATACTTGAGCTCCACTTGTGGTGCGACAGTGACAGTCACTCCTCATAGGCTAAGAACACTTGCAAAATTCGAGGTATAGATTCATAATAGCCCAATGCTTAATTTTCCTATTATTTCAAAAATTTATTAATGTATGCAGGATCTAAATCAATTTTGTGTTGATGAAGGTTGATTACATACTGGGAGATAATCCTATGAGGATGTCATACATGGTTGGATATGGTTTCCTCTATGGTGGGATATGGATAGCATTCTAAGCCAAGATATGGGGATTGACACTAAGAAGCTAGAGTGGGTCCACCCATCTATAGGAAGTTAGGGAATCTTGAGACAATATGGCCAAGGGATAAAATTATTACCTACTTGTTGCTTGGTGGACTATGTTGAAATTTGGTTAGCTCAAAGGAATTTTTGAGAGGTGAAAACCCACCAAAAGGAGTTGGTTGGGAAAGTTACCCAAGTAGTTGGAGTTTTGACCCAAAGATGCAGGTTTGGACCCAAGACAATTAATTATTTATTCCAATTTAAAAATTGTCACCATCATAAAAAATTTCGTCAAGGGGTATAGTGCCTTTTATTAATGTCACATGAAGAATTCTAACAGTAGACATCCTTCCTATCTGGTTATGTGGTGTACATGTCCTAAGATATCAACTACTTTCATCAAAATTTACTTGTAAATACCTTCAAGAGATACACTTGCAACTTTTCTTGGCTTACTGAATTGTATCGGTTTGAGTTGTGTATACATATATACCAATCTTGACATTGAAAGTCTACATAGAGTTACTACAAATTGTATCTTCTAAGGTCACTGTAGCTATATGATAAGCCTGGTGAGCCTTCACTCTCAGTATCCTTTATGCTTAGAAATAATCTGGGGAATATCAGTTCCTATGATTAAATCCTTTTAATATACTAATGCTTAGGAGGTGGTCTTATGGTGATTGATGTCATTTCTTATAGTCTTAAAAATAGTATTATATATATATATATATGCCTAGAATAAAGGGTCTTTAGCACCAGATTTGATGTGACATATTACTGTAATATTAGTGAAATACTTTCTCCAAGATGATGACATGAAGGAGAGTGATGGCTCAGTTTATAATTATTGGCTTTGAGTTTATTTTATGCATAAAATGGGTTTCAGTCCTCTTGAAACAACACATAACATAAATTTATGAAACAACACATAATTCAAATATTTTGGAGTGATTTCAGAGCATGTCAAGTGTGCTCAGAACTTCGATATATATCCCAACAAGTTTTCTATAAAGAGAGATTATTTTCCACCTATTTGGATTCTTCTAATGGAGATTAGACCGGACCTTCATTGTTCTACCTTAGGTTACAAAATTATTCTTTCGGTCCTCTAGAACAAATAACATATTTGTCATTTGTGCTAGTGTATGTGCCCAAAATAATTGAGCCTTAAGCCTATATAATGTTATTTCCCCATCCAAAAAAATCCCATGGAGTTCTCATCTATATGTAAAATAAATTGATCAACTAGTATCATACATTGATCAAATGCATATGAAGCAACCTGTCTACTATTCTCTGTTTTTCATGTGTCAATGAGAATTATAACTTAAGTGTGATGATTCCTTTTTGTTCTAAATCTTCTTGCTATCAACAGTATAGCACAAGGTTTAGGCTTGTTGATGCCTTTTAGGATCCCTTCAAGTTGTTGGCCTTGTTCTACAAACCACTCATTCAAGACAATGTTAATGACTATAATATCATGCTAGCAAACTCTAGAAGATATTTGTGCTCAACGAAACTGTATGATCTTCAAAACTTACTCACCATAGGTATACCTCAGTTAGGCCCACAGGAGGACTATCATGAACACTTTAGGATTATTTTCATACAAAAGGTTATTGTCACAAGGGTGTTGTATCAAAACACTGAAATGATAGTCTTAAGCAACTATTGCTGGGCAATGATGAACCTTGAGGCTTATTGCTGCAATAAGATAAAGCTATTATATACAGTGAGACTTCTTGACAACACAACTACTGTGGAAATGATGAGATCTTAATTCTAATGCCCTTTCACTTCTTCAACTTAAATATGCCAAGTGAAAGTAACACATGTCTTCACTTAGGTCATTACTTAAATTGATCTCTTTTCGCTCGGTAAAGTGATTCTCAAAACGTTATACTGAAACTTCTCTTCCTGGAAAACCTCTCCAGTGATGGAAAGTGTCAAATTGGTATTTAATGTTCTTTGTGAGTTTTTGAGAATATGATCTGGGTTGTATGTTGGGCTTGTAGGTGCTCGACATTACTGGTGGGTTTTATGATTTTAATGGGGCATTGCAAATTGCAAGCTCGTGAGACGGTCGTTGAGAGAAGTTAAAGGGTGTTGGGTGTAACGTTAGCTAGTACAGTATGTTGAATTTGGTTTAAGATTTTTTGTCTGAAATTATCCCTATTGACGAAAATGGTGTGACCATTTCACCTTGCTGATATTGGTTGTAACTATGGTTAAGATGGTTATGCCCAAATTCCTCAATAGTGGTAGTCACTTGTAGTTTTTATCACCAATTGTAGGATTTCTGCTATTTCTAGGTGTAACTAGGTAAGGTGAGCTAGGGGGATGTCAAGTTACCATGGTTTCTTTACTGTATCTGTGGAGAATTTTATAGAAGCACCTCTTGGGCGGTAGATTTTTTACTTGGTTGTCGTTCTTATATTCTATACGATTCAATAATTTCTATATTTGTTGATTAGATAAGTCTCATAGTAAATACCATAGACCCGGCTCTGATTTTTCCGTAATAGGCAAGAATCCCACTATTTTTCTATCCAACATCTCATGAGCTTTGGTTTTTTTGTTGGGCATTTTTTTACTACAATTGACCAACTCCCCTATCTTAGATTGTAAGATTCACATATCGGATAAATTAGGTTCCAATTTGTAAGATCGGGTCTTATCAGTGATGGAGTCAACATGATGGGATTTACCTTGTCAAGATCCTAGTTTCATCTCTTTTTCTTTTATCATCACATTGTCTCATTGAGGCAAACTGTTGTTCTTGTCCATTCATCATGGCTTACATTGTTGCTAGGTAAAATAGGCATTTTTGTCTTCTATTGATTGTGCCAATGCTGTTAAATTCCTTGATATTATATTCTCCAAACATGTTATAGAAAACTTGGTGCTTTTATTTTATTGGAGGAACCTGATTCTTAAAAAAGTGCTTTGCACTGCATCTACATCTTCTCATAGTCCACAAGAGAACTTACGAAAGATTAAAGGATTAAGAAATTTATGTTCTTTAATTTGATGTTCTTTAAACTGAGGTAACCAACATGGGTAGTTTATATAACATAGGACATGGTAAGATGTTTATTCATTCCCTTCATCTTTTGAAGAATGCTCTATTTTGTATAATTTTGCAGATATGTAGCATAGGGGAAGAAGATTTTGCACCCTCATCATCTATTATATGGATTAGCAGAGATAATAGGAAAGAATGATGAACTTCAAAAACTCCAAGATGGGCCATTTGGAGATGTTTTGAGGTCCACACAGGTATAGTCAAACCATTTTTGTTGTTTTAACAAAACACAACATTATTACATATTTCCTTGAGCATTAGATTTCAAAATCAGTGTATGTGTACTTGTCACAAATTGAGTGTGTAGTTATTTTTTTCTCATGGAAACATATGCTGCATGAGGCCATTATTCTTCCACCATGGGTTGTTCTTGCTACACGACCAAGGCCTGGTGTGTGGGATTATGTTTGTGTCATTGTTGATGAACTTGTGGTTGAACAACTTTCTGTAGCTGGATATTTGGAATTCAAGGAACACCTTGTTAATGGAAGGTAGTGATCTACATTGTGGATCCCTAGTCCATTAAATTAGAAAAGGGAAATGATATGAATGTAGATTTCAATGATATTTTGAAAGTCTCATAGCTGAATAGCTTCTATAAATTGTGGAGTTAGTTGATACAAATTGTGAATTTAATTCTTGAAGATCATAGCCATTCCCTATTTATGTGTATTTTTAAATTTTTTCTCAAAGTTTTTTCCTGTGCTAGAAATATAAAATAAGTTAATAAACCTTGTTACTAGATACTTGCACATTCATCTATCCACTTTATGTGGATGTATAAAGGGGGTACAAACTTTAAATCCAACTATTTTTGCTCTCTTTCGTATTCTCTATACACAATCAAAGGTGCACAAATATAGATTTTCTCCTCTTTTTACTTGGAGAAGAAAATCATATTGTTTTGTATTTTTCAGTATCAAGGATAACTATGTATTGGAGCTAGACCTTGAACCTTTCAATGCATCCTTTCCTCACCCAACATGGCCATCTTACATTGGTAGTGGAGTTCAATTTTTGAATCGACATTTATCGTCGAGACTATTTCATGATAAATAAAGTATGCAGCCCTTGCTATATTTCCTTCGAGCACACAACTACCGAGGCTAGGTCATTTTCTTTCCTTGGTTTGTATGTTGTATCAAGGTGTTTGATAGTTTAAAACAAATGCAACCTATGCAAAATAGATCTAAATCAAATAGCAAAGAAGGTTGTCCTCAGTCCCGGTTGTTATAAAGATATAGAATATGAATTCATTAAAAATTCTTAGGGCTACCTCATCTTTTGTTTAGGCTTCTGTTATTTATAAAAGCCTAGATATTTAGCTCCTTCACACTCATTTCAAATCAAAATAAAACAAAAGAAACCTAATTATGAAGATGCTCTTCCTCCAACTACATTGCTGTTTTATTTTTGTTATATGTTTATATTTATTTATTCTTGAAATTTGATGACAATAACATGTCCTTGAATAGTACCTTCTAGGAGCAAATTGGTATCATAGTAAACTATTATTATTATTACCACTTTCCATCACTGCTTGACTAGAGACATTAACTTTGTTTGAACGGAGACGTTAGAGGCACCACTTAGCGTGATGATGACAATAATAAATAAGATAGTAACTTTGACTTTAATGACTAAGAGAGCTTTACGAGTTGATCAATAGAAATTAGATTGGCTAATCAGTATAGTGTTTTTAGGCAGTGAAGTGTAGGAATAATTTAGGAGCAGTGACTATGGACATTTGCAGCAGTGGTGGTGACAACTACAGTTGCGAATGGTGACAATAGTTGCAAGCGCAATAACAGTGTATGGTAGCAGCCATTCACATCTTTGTCTAGCAGTTAGAGCAATGCAAGTTCATCTCACTATCATTATTATGTTTAGCAACACACATGAGTATTGTTTCTCAAGGCAGTGACATAGAGGAGCATTGTTTCTTAATGCAGTGATACAAAGGAGAATTATTTCTCAAGCCAATGACACAGGGGAAGATTTCCCGCTCTAAGAAATGTCTTATTATTCTTCCAAACCATATTATTAAAGAATATTTTTTGGGGGGTTTTAATTCTCCTTTAGGACCTTAAACATTGATGTATTTTAAGTGCGAGTTGGATTGTGTGCTTATTATGTTGGTTTGGCTTTTTAAGCCTTGAATGTTGTGATGGAATATCCACTTCAAGATACTGAGTCTATCATCATAGAACTTGAAATTCCATGGATATGCCACAATTATGTTAACCCTTCTCATAGGAGTGTCAGGTATGCATGTTGAATATTCTACTTATGTAAAAGTGTTGATAATGAATGTCGAATCATATAAAAATTGAGCTATATCATGGGTGTCGAGATAGTCATCATATGAATCTGAGTTTTTTCCTTCATACACATTCTAATACTGCCATTATAAGACAGTTTGAGAGAAGGTAAAGATCTTTCCCCAAGAGTTACATTCACTATAGTCACAAAGGCACCACACCCATTACATCATGAATATTATAGGTGTGCCAAGATTTTTATTGAGAGATCAAATAGGTTTGTCACATCTAAATGATAGAATATATGCTTAGAAAATCATTATACACTAAGAGATCAAATGAATGTTTAATATATTTCCACATTCATCTTAAAGAACATATGTTTGTTAAGAATATCATGTAATAAAAATTCTATAATATTGTTGAGGTTGTTTGTCAATATGTCAATACATATATGTTTAGGTCCATTCATACTTTTCAGACATATATATCAGATCTGTCTCCAAACAACCACTTAGATAATCACCATAGGAACCTAAATTTTTTTTACTTGAATGCTGGAAACTGAGGCATCTGAATCCATAAATCTAATCTATTATTTGAATGTCAGAGGAATGAACTCATATTTACAAAATATAGGATGATATTAATTGTTTTTGAGCATAGGATCTGTATCTAGAAGCAATGAAGTAGAAAAGTATGTAGGCACTTACATGATACTACAACGTATTGCTTAAAATGATACTTAAAGGCGCCATTGGATTAAATCAAATGCAATTTGTTGGTGTAAGGATTTTATTTACATAAGTCACAATGATAAAACAACGATCAGATCTACCCATTCAACATAAATGATAAAGACACTCAACTACAAGTTTCAAAGCAGTGAAGAATTCAGAAAATTTTCTAGATTTGAGTGGATCTAACTTTTATGGCAAGCGCATGATAAAAGCTGGTCTTTACGTCCAAGGCATCAAATTCATTTAGCATAACATGTATGATTTTCAAATTTGATGGAACACTCAATATTTTTAGGTATTAAATTTCAATGTTTGTTTCTGTTCTATGATTAGATGGTGGGGTATATTTCTGAACAAAAATCCATTTTTGGTGAGGATTTATTGAACTGTCTTCTTAGAATATTTCTGTGCAGAAAAATTCAAAGGCTGATATGGAAATTTTAAGTCATCTCGGTTGAAGAGCATACTATATGTTGATGATGGTACCCAAAACAAACTCTATGTTGCTTTATTGAATACTTTATGATCTGTTTTTCTTTCATGAACTTTTGGGATCCTCAGTCTGGATTTTTCAACTTCTGTTGGACACAAGGAATTATGTGCCTCCCTTGGTTAAATATCATTTTTGAGCATTAGTGTCATGGGGCTTTCACATTTTTTGGAAATGAGTAGCTACATAATTATTATTTGTCCTTCTAGAGAGTCTTAATCCCAATTTGTAAATGTGTATTTTGAAACATATATTTATATCTTTGATGTCCAATGTTACTTCCCTTATGCATGCAGAAGGGTCCTTGCCACTCCCCCAGTCTATCAGGATGAAAATTGCATTGGGTGCTGCAAAAGGTCTGGCATTTCTTCATGGAGGGGCTGAAAGACCAGTGATTTATCAGGATTTTAAAACATGCAATATTTTGATAGATTCGGTTTGTACCTAAAACTTAAAAATTATGAGATGGCTCAATGTTACACTTTGGATTATCTTAATTCTTTATGGAGAGATATGTGCTTGGTGCAGGAATAAAATGCCAAGCTATCTAATTTTGGACTAGCAAAATATGGACCTGAGGGAGACAACACCCATGTTTCAAATCAACTCATGGGAACATATGGTTATGATGTTCCAGAATATGTAATGACTGGTGATCATTTTAACTAGTTTAAAACTTGTGGAAATAATATCTCGGTGAGGAAATTTTAAGATTGACACAGGTCAACAATATTTCTAGCCTCTTTAAGGGTCCTGTCTAGTAAATGGGGCAAGTAGAAAAACTGACAAGTTTGTTCTAGGAGATTTTTTTATGCCTCGTCCTATTGGCCTAATGTTGAATGTATACTAACTAATTTTCAATACTTGGGAAAGTTTATATGAGGTTGAATTTTCCGTAATTTATGAAAAAAGTGTCTAAACATGCATATGTATCCTAAAAGAAACATGTGTTTGGTGATACATATTTAAGTTGATCTCAATGTACTCTTCATTGGATTCTCTCATATTCTTGACTTACATATTAGCATAGGCATTTCCTTTTTTACATTGCCTATTACTAATGCGAATTTTAATAAAAGTTAGCATAGACATTTTAGATATTTACAAAAATAAACAAGACTAACTGAGTAAATGATTAAGGTTGGAAGTCAGGACATTTTGCAAACTTCATTTTTGTTCAGTTTCTAGATGGATGCATGCAACAATAATCCTATTAAAACCTTTAGATGGAGAGGTTATTATAATACAAAATTTGTCTTTCTTCAGTTCATACTATCTAGGTTTTTAGCTTTACTAGTTCACACTCTACTATTTCAAACATCTTTTAGGCTTCAAAATCAATCATCTCTTTCCATTTGAAGCTAAATTGAATAATCCCCTGATGGATAACTTTGGATATATTGGAATATCCTATCTTGTGCATATAGGATGCTCTTTGCAGAGACCTGGATCAGTGGGAAGGAGGGTGTCTTATGTGATTGTAAAAAGGGCCTTGACAGAGATATTACTGCAAGGGTCTCATGGGTGGAGGTAAGAGGTCTCCTCGAGATCTCATGAATCCGCATACTGAGGTGGCACTGCTCTCTACCTGTATCTTATTTATTTTGTGTGTGAGCTCTACAAAGGAGGGAGGTGATCATCCTATTGTGTCGGTTGATGGGAGTTATTCTAAGGCTCCTCCATTTGAGTCTGTTGTGGGTGGAAAAGCCTACAAGTCGAATTGTGCCCTAACTGGATGAATTTATAGCATCAAATATTCTTTATTCAACATAACAGAAAATCTATTGTTTCAAGTGATACTATTGCTGAAGTCATATAAGGAAGCCTCTGTTTCCTGCATGTTAGATAAAACCTTTGTGCAGTGCAAAAAATTGTAGTGATATCTTTTTCTAATATTTGAAGTGTTTTATTCCACTTATAACATCCAAATCTACAATGCATATAATCTATAAAATTATAATATAACCTCATACATTGTGGTTCTCTCTCTAAAAAAGGTTCTGAGAAATCCCTAAGCTCAGAAAGACTTCCTTCAGTGAAAACTACCAAGTCTCTGCACCTGAAAGAATTTGAACAAGAATAGTTTTCCTTCCCAAAAAACATAACGGTCCCCACTTTTTTTACCATATTATTCATCTCATGGATCTATTTGCAGAGCAGTAGGGAGTTCTAATAATTTTATAGAATCTAGATTTGCATGAAAATATTTTTTCTAGATTTTTCTCGTCATGGATTTTTTGTTATGGGTCTGTTTAAATTTGAATATTCTACTACCTTCATGATCACTAATAAAACTCATCACCACTACTACACATGGGATCATCACCAGGAGCTACATAAACATCATGTGGCTCAGAGTCTGAGGACTCCTTAAACTCCTCTCCAACCTCGATGTCAATGCTAGTAGTAGCATGAGCAACAACACTACACTTAGCAGAACTAGAAGAACATGTTTTCCAAACTGCATGAGAACTACTTCCCTCATGAGTCACCATGTTCCATGCTTGGTCTCAGTGGTTCGCTTCCTTCAACTCCTGGTTCAACTACCATATCTTCATTGGAACGAACACCCCGAACTCCACTAGAAAATGATTCACCATTTTGTACTGATGATTCACCATGTTTACAAGATAATATAATGTCGTGAAAGATTCGCCAAAAAAATTATATATACATATTATATTATTAATAAAATCACCTTCCATTTTTCCTATATATCATGGGGATTCGCCTATTTATTATACATATAAATTTAGCGGTGTTCTTAAAATTTTCGCTTATATATATATATATATATATATATATATATATATATATATATATATATATATATATATATATATATAAAATATGTTTTAATTTATTCTATTGCATTCTCCATTGTCGCTATGAAATTTAACGCCATTGATTAAATTTATGGATGATTAAATATTATAATGAAGAGATGTGAAATCTGATGATATGATATAACAAATTAATAGAAACATCACATTCAAATACACTAATAAAAATTTAATTGATATGAATATTGTTATAAGATATGTGTCTTCTTTTGATGAATAATGAATTTTAAAAAATCACAATAATTATGATATGATATAAAAAATTAATCCAAACATCACATTCAAATGCACTAATAAAAATTTAATTGATATGAATAATGTTATAAGATATGTGTTGACTTTTAATGAATAATGAATTTTAAAAAATCACAATAATTGCACTATCACGAGTCGATGTCTCTAAAAAATACAAAATGAACACCGTTGCGTGTCAGTTACTTTACATCGATGAGTTTGTATGATAAAGTGCACCGGTGCGTTTGTACGACCTATGGGCACCACACAAATACCAATACCAATTATAACTCTTGGTGCATTTGTGCGATATGGCGCACCAGTGCATTTATGTGATACTACTCACCGGTGTGTTTGTACGACCTATGGGAACCGCAAAAATGCCAATATGAATTAGAACAATCAATGTGTTTGTGTGATACTGTGCACCAGTGCATTTGTATAATACTATGAACCGGTGCATTGATACAACCTATAGGCACTGCACAAATACCAATACAAATTAGAATGACCTGGTGTGTTGTATCAACTACAATGCGCCCAGTGCAATTTTAGACGTTTATGGCCTGATGCATGCACCCTCGACCGCCCCCGGGTTGATCGTCTGGATGACACACACCAGGATGTTTACTCTAAAGTGCATCGGTGTGTTGACACCTGAATAATGCACCAATGAGAAAAAAATCCGTAATAACCTTCAGTCACTAAATTTTTTTAGTTGTGTTGAAATTCCATTAGAAGCCTCGCCAAAACCTCTGTTACCGAAAGCAGATGTTGCATAATTTATTTATTTTTGACAATTTTGGCCAATTTTATAACACTAAAAAAATCCTTTATAACGGCCGCTAGAGGGTCTTTTTCTTGCAGTTATTAGTAAAAATAAGAGGTTAATTTAAATCAAGACATGTAAAGATTAATGAAGGAGATGGTGAATAAGAGGAAATAGTTCATTTTTCAAATTTTTTGGCTTCACAACATCAATCAATAAAATCTACAACTTTGTATTTCAATTCAGACATATACCATCATTATGCATTTCGCTAGTATGTAAGTTTCATTGGACATAAGAAAAAAACTAATCAACCGTTTACTATCTATTGGGGATGTTCATGTCACAATAAGAAATATTTTGAAGTTATTGTCACTAAAAAAACATTAGCCATATTTAATATGAATAATATATTAAGTTAAAAATAAACATAAATTTAGTAATTGCATGGAGAGGCTCATTCTATATGATGTTTAAGGTTTTCAGTCATCTAATTTGAACTTAATAAACATATATTTAATAATTGCTTCGAGAGGGGGATTTTACAACCCTCTACAACCCAGTATGAGGTGTAAGGTTGTCACCATCAAAGTTGATTTTTTTCTCATGTCTCCATATATATGTGTGTGTGTGTGTGTGTGTGTGTGTGTGTGTGTGTGTGTGTCTGTGTATGTGTCTGTGTGTGAGAAAATAAACACAATTAATTTAAATTTTTTATATAATTATTCAAATTCAACCTATACGATAAAATAACTATTAAACACATAAGATAATTGTATTGTAGATTTTTTTATACAGAAATGAAAAAAACTATAATACAATTATCTTATGCATTTAAAAGTTATTTTATCATATACTTTTAATTTGAATGGATTATAAATTTACCATAAAAAAATTACCATATTAAAATTCCAAATCAGGTAAAATTTTAAACATATTTACTCTTTACTAAACTCAATAAAATTTACTCAAATAAAGTAAAAATGTTAATTCAACACAAAGAATCGAAATTCTTGCTCCAAAATATTCTAATACTTGTTTTAATTTAATATTTCTAACATGAATCTTTAAAAGGAAAACTATATCCTATGGATATTTTAAAATCTCTAAAGACAAATATTTCCACATCAAAGTTTTAATATTTGAAAATTTTTCTATCATGGGCAGTAAAAAATGTCATTAAATCTAATATCAATATTAATATTATAATTTCAATAACTTAGGATTAATACAATATTAAATCTAATATATTATAACATATATTAATTATGTATCATGATATATATTAACTCTAGATATATATGGGAGGGATGACCAAAGAAAGAGGGCTAGATGTGGAGAGATAGAGGGAGTGAGAGGAAGGGAGATATTTCAGAGAAAGGATTAGAGAGGATTTGAGAGACAACATAAGAGATGGAGGGATAGAAAAATGGAGTTGGAAGGAAAGAGTGGGAGGGAAGAAGAATCACATAGAGAGAGAAAAGTTGAGAGAGAGAGAGAGACAAGAGGGGCAGAGAAGGAGATATAGCGACAGAGTTGGAGAGAGAGAGAGAGAGATATGAGGGGGACAAACAAAGGGTGGTGGCAGATAAAGGTAAATAGAGGAAGGAAGAGAGCGAGGATGTGAGTGAGAGAAGGACATAGGAAGGGAGATATAGAGGGAGGTAAGAATAGATATACAAAGAGATAAAGGTGGATAGAAAGAGAGGGAGTGATAAGTGAGATGGAGAGAGACGGAAAGAGGAGATCAAGAGGGAAGATAGATAAAAGGGGGGAGAGAGGGAGAGAAGGGGAATAGAGAGAGCAAGGGAGATGAAGAGGGATAGAGAGATATATAAATATGGAGAAAGAGTGTGTTATTTCTAATCCTATTTGATTTCTTGCATTGAAGGAGATAATCTAAAGGAGAGGGGAGAGAAGTAATGAATAGAGAGATAAGGAGAGGGGTGAGAGAGGGAGAGAAGGGTAAAAGAGTGAGAGGGAGACAGAAAGATGGATACGGGAGAGAGAGGGAGACACAAATATGGAGGGGAGAGAGAGAGGGATAGAGAAGGAGAGAGGGAGGGAGATAGTGACTAGGTTGTAGGGAAAAGAGACAGAGAGAGAGAAAGAGAGAGAGAGAGAGAGAGAGATGTGGGGAGAGAGAGGAAAATGTGAGAGAAAGGGAGAGATAGGAATTGAGAGAGAGGAGAAGAGATGGAGTACAAAGAGATGGATTTGGAAGGTGAGAAATGGAGGGAATAAGAAAAACATACAAATGGAAAAGTTGAGGGAGAGAGAGAGAGAGAGGGAGTTAAAAGGAAGAGATGGAGAGAAATTATGCCTATTTGAGGGGTAGATAGAGATACAATGAAGGAGAGATGGAGGGATGTATAGATATATATGGAGGTGGGAGAGAGGTAAGAATATTTCTTGCACTAAATGCATTGAATTCATGGTAGATGATAATTTATAATCCTATTTAATTTCTTTCACTAGATTCATTGATTTTAGTGTATATGTTGGTTTCTAATGATATTTGATTTCTTGCACTAAATTCATTTATTTCAATTTATACGTTGATTTTTAATCCTATTTGATTGATTTCACTAGATGCATTGATTTAAGTGTAGATGTTTTCTAATTCTATTTTATTTATTTCACTAAATACATTTATTTGAGTGTAGATCTTTATTTCTAATTCTATTTGATTGCTTTCATTATATGTATTGATTTTGGTGTAGATGGTGATTTATATTTCTATTTGATTGATTGCACTAGATGCATTGATTTTGGTGTATATGGTGATTTCTAATCCTATTTGATTGCCTCCACTAGATGCATTGATTTCAATGTAGATGGTGATCTCTACTCCTATTTGATTTCTTGCACTAGATTTATTTATTTTAGTGTAGATGTTTATTTCTAATATTATTTATTTCTTGCACTAGATGCATTGATTTTATTGTAGATTTTTATTTCTAATATTATTTGATTGCTTGTATTAGACTCCATTTACTTCAATGCTATGTTTTCTAATCTTATTTGATTGTGTGCATTATATGGATTGATTTCCATGTAGACGATGATTTATGATTTGATGTAACTCAATTCGCATTGATTTTTGTGTTATAGTAATTCAACCTATTAATATTGGAGAACAAGAGAGATAGGGTATGATCTTTACTACAATAGTTTTATTTAAATACTTGAATGGTTTAATATCTCAACTATCCTTTTCATAGAATCGATATGAGACTATGGAAAAACTAATAAATAATGTAAATGTGACCATTCCTTAAAAGAAAATCAAGATTACATTATTTCTTGACTTTTGGAAAGCCAACTATAGATAAAATAAATCATCAAAATATTTTGACGGAAATAAATTATTTCAAACATTAGAAATGAAACAAATGATTTAAAGAGTAATCATGATGTAGTAAATTATTAAAACTACTCTTAAATTTATATTTAGTAATACCAAGAGGGAAATTAATAAGAATTATTAATTTCTAGAAGTTGTGATACCTATAATTAAATGAAATAAATGTACATTATCAATCCTCTTCCAAACCATTGATAAGATTGTCTCCCTTCTTCATTGTTGACTAATTACTAACAAAAAATTACATACCCATATAAAAATATAACACAACAATTGTAACATTCACAAACATTACCATCCAAATCCAAACACATAAATTCAACAACCACTCAAAGCATTGAAGTGCAGATGTACAAACCATTCAAGGAAGGGAACAAAAACAAAATTGGAGAAGGTAATGTTATAGTCATGTCAAACAAAGAAAACACAATATAAATTTAAAAGTATGAATTTTATCTCAAACATATACATAATAATGATAATCTAAAAATGTGTCATTTTTTCCATCAATTGGAACCAATCTACATCAATCTAACTCTTGATCTATCATGCGTCGAGAGGGATCAAATTCCTCAAGGTGCAAACCTTTCCTCAAATTATACACTCCAAAAGGAAGGTTTGCACTTAGAAGGATTTGATCCCTCTTGACCCATGATAGGCTAGTTATAATAAAAAAGTGAAACACATTTAAACCATGAGAGATTTTATTCATCTTATCTCTTGGTTGATCAAAAGTTAATATGGATCTATGCCTAGATATTTACCTCCACTTTACTATGAATATTCTAAAATTGTTACAATATCACCGGCCAATACCATGTCTTTTATAACTCATTTCAAATTACACTTGTTCATATGTTATTTTTTTAATTGATCAATTTAATTAAAAGGGAAAAAAAGACATAACTACTTTGGAGATAAATATCATCTTTTGATTTTTGTATAATATCATGAATATTATAGAATATTTCATGGAGGATATATCCATACCATCAGCCTAATAATTATTGATAATTAAAATAAAATTATGGAAGCCTTATTCGGAAGAGAAAACCTATGTTTTATTTATTATATTGATTTCTGTTGTCTTTAATTTTATGGTATGATATAAATTTACTATAATATGTATCCCTTCAAGAATATTTTTTCAGGTTGTGGATCATAAGGTTTCATTTGCATTATTTTTTAGTAATGATTTCATAATTTTACTAAATACCAAGCCTAGGTTATATTATTCATTGGAACAACACACTCTTTATGTTTTAAATAATATCTCCCTTGACCTCGACCCTTAACTTCTCCCTCATATCATCGTTGAGACATCTACGAAGATTAAGCACATGAAACATAAAGGGAGTGATCATTAGCATTAATGCCGTCAATAAAAATTCCCACAAATGATTGTGAGTACTTGTTTCATATTCTACAAATAATTTTTGTATGATGAGGTAGTTGTGGGAGGGAACCTCAATTTAGTGTTATCAACCCATGAAATCACTAGATAGAATAGCTACAAAAGTTGGTAAATAATATAGCCATGAGATAGTCAAGTGTATCAAAAATTGTTGGACTTTTACTAATAAATAATTTGATCTATCCCATCTCTATCAAATGCATTAGCTTGATTTATATTTTTATATACTCTTTTGATTTTCCTTAAATTAACAAAAAATTGTATTACAGACCCATTTTCTAATTTCTCATAATAGGTAGTAGAATTACCAACTCTCTTTAGTATTGAGTTTTCTTCCATTCTTCTAGTGTTCACTCCTCGCTAAAGTTTTGGACCACCATTATTAGATACATATCATTCCATTGATCTATTTCCAACAATAGCTTCCTTGATGGGATTCCTATTGCTCCATTAATTTATAATCAACATCATGCATAATCTGGTCCACGTCTCATTAAATTGAAATTTCATTTATGTGGAACTCTGTTATGGCCTCGTTGGATTGATTAAGTTTATTTACATCAAAGGATCTTACAATTTTTCCTCCAGTAACTAAGAAATAAAGATCTCCAAAACACCATTATTTAAAGCACTAGGTTAGAGATCTTGAGTAACAATTGCATATTGTGAATTGAATAGAACATTGAAATCTCATGCTAAAGCTACCACATATGCAATTGGAAAGTTTGAAGATTGTAGGAAATTTGAAATATTATTTAAATTTATTGTTAAAAGTTCCTAACATGTTAATAATTACCAATTTGTATTATTTACTATTTCTAGAATATGAAAATTTGACGAGAAATAATTACAATTTATAATGCCATAAGCTACTAATAATTAGTGAGTTTTGATATTTTGATCAAATCATGACAAGAAAAGAAAAGATGTTAATTTTTTATCATTAAGGCTATAATAAAAGACATAACTGAGCTTTATTGCTTTTAAAATTGTCAATTAAAAATGCATTAATTCCAACGATAAGAAATATGAAACTAGCATTACACTTATGCTTGACTATCAACAATAATTCTTGAGCATTACAAGATAGAAAAGAATTGTATTCGAAAAAATTATTGTTTTCCAAGAAAATGGAAGGAGGAGGATAAATCTATTTGATATTAGGAAGCAAGTAGAGAAGGACATAGGAAGGTAGATAAAGAGGGAGGTAAGAGGAAATATACAAAGATAGAAAGGTGGAGAGAAAGAGAGGAAGCTATAAGGGATATGGAGAGAGATGGAGAGATGAGATTGGGAGGGAAGATAGATAAAAGGGGGGAGAGAGGGAAAGAAGGGGAAGAATGAGAGAAAGGGAGAGGAAGAGTGAGGGAGAGAGATAAATATGGAGAAATAATGTGTATGTTTTGAGCGTTATATAGAGAGACAAAAGGGAGATAAAGAGAGATAGATATATAGATGGAAGTTGAAGAGATAGAAGACAATAGAGATAGAGAGAGGGAGATTATATATATGGAGGGAGAAATCATGTGTGTTGGGTTTGGTGGGGTGGGGTGGGGTGGGGTGGGATGGGGTGATATAGAAAGAAAAATAAGGAGAGATGGAGGGAGATATAAATATAAGCGGAGAGAGAGAGAGAGAGAGAGAGAGAGAGGGAAATGGGACATAAAGGGAGAGAGATGAATTGAGAGAGAGGAGGAGAGAGGGAGTAAAAAGAGATGGATTTGGAAGGTGAGAAATGGAGGGAATAAGAAAAATGTACAAAGGGAAACTTTGAGTGAGATAGAGAGAGAGGGGGAGTTAAAAGGAAGAGTTGGAGAGAAAGTGTGCATTTTTTGGGGTGAGATAGAGAGATAACGAAGGCGATATGGAGGGAGATATAGATATAGATGGAGGTGGGAGAGGGGGCAAAATATTTATTAAACTAAATGCATTGAATTCATGGTAGATGATAATTTTAAATCCTATTTAATTTCTTGCACTAGATGCATTGATTTCAGTGTAGATGTTGGTTTCTAATCATATTTGATTGTTTGCACTAAATGCATTTATTTCAGTGTATATGTTGATTTCTAATTCTATTTGGTTGATTGCGCTTGATGCATTGATTTAAGTGTATATGTTTTCTAATTCTATTTGATTGATTACACCAAATACATTGATTTCAGTGTAGAACTTGACTTCTAATTCTATTTTATTGCTTGCATTATATGTATTTATTTTGGGGTAGATGGTGATTTCTATTTCTATTTGATTTTTTGCACTAGATGCATTGATTTTGGCATATATGGTGATTTCTAATCCTATTTGACTTCCTGCACTAGATGCATTAATTTCACTGTAGATGGTGATTTCTACTCCTATTTGATTGCCTTCAATAGATGCATTGATTTTAGTGTAGATGTTGATTTCTAATCTTATTTATTTCTTGCACTAGATGCATTGATTTTAGTGTAGATGTTGATTTATAATCTTATTTGATTGCTTGCATTAGACTCCATTGCATTTAGCGTAGATGTTTTCTAATATTATTTGATTTTGTGCATTATATGCATTGATTTCCATGTATATGATGATTTCTAATTTGATGTAACTCAATTTATATTGATTTTTGTGTTATAGTAATTCAACCTATTAATATTGGAGAGAAAGAGATATAGAGTATGATGTTTAGTACAATATTTTGAGTTAAAGACTTGAATGGTTTAAGATCTCAACTATGTTTTTCAGATAATAGATATGAAAATATAGAATTAATAACAAATAATGTAAATATTTTGTAAATGTGACCACTCATTAAAAAAATTTCAAGATTATATATTATTTCTTGATTTTTGCAAAACCAACTATAGATAAAAAAAATCATCAAAATATTATGAAGGAAATAAATTATTTCAAACATTACCAATGAAACAAATGATTTAAAGAGTAACCATGATGTAGTAAATTATTAAAAATACTCTTCAAGTTATATTTAGTAATACCTGGAGGGACATTATTAAGAATTATTAATTTTCAGAAGTTGTGATACCTAAAATTAAATTAAATAAATGTGCAATATCAATCCTCTTGCAAACCATTGATAAGGTTATTCCTTCTTCATCACTGGCCATTTCCTAACAAACAACTACATACCCATATAAAAATATAACACAACAATTGTAACATTCACAAACATTATCATCCAAATCGAAACACATAAATTCACAAACCACTCAAACCATCCAAGTGCGGACTTACAAACCATTCAAGGAAAGGAACAAAAACAAAATTAAAGAAGATAATGATATAGTCATGTCAAACAAAGAAAACATAATATAAATTTCAAAGTATGGAGTTCATCTCAAACATATACATAATAATCATAATCTAAAAATGTGTCATTTTTTCCCTCAAATGGAACCAGTCTACATCCATCTAACTCTGGATCTATCATGCGTCGAGAGGGATCAAATTCCTCGAGGTGCAAACCCTTCCTCAAATTCTACACTCCAAAATGAAGGTTTGCACTTAGAAATATTTGATCCCTCATGACCCATGATAGGGTGGTTATAATAAAAAATTGAAAAAAATTTAAACCAAGAGATGTTTTAATCATCTCATTTGTTGGTAGATCAAAAGTTAAGATGGATCTATGACTGGAGTAGAGTCCAAAGAATCACCAACACATCATGAATCCATTATAAGGATCAAAATATTTAATTAAACACCTCATGTTGTTAAAATTAAAAATATTCATAAAAAATAATTAAATTATAATTTTATTTTAAACTATTATTATTATTCTTAATTAATTACAAAAAAATTAACATATAAGTTAAACACATATATATTTTAACAACGTGGAACTAGATTCTTAACCATGGAGATTTACCTCCACTTTACTATGAATTTTCTTAATATGTATATAGAATTTGTTACAATATCATAGGCCAATACCATGGCTTTTCAATACGACATGCCCAAGAAACCATAACTCATTCCAAATGACACTTTTTCATATGACATTTTTTAATTGATCAATTTAATTAAAAGGATGAAAAATAAATAACTACTTTGGAGATAAATATCATCTTTTGATTTTTGTATGCTATCATGAACATTATAGAATATTTCATGGATACTATATCTATACCATCAACCTAATCATTATTCATAATTAAAATAAAATTATGGAAGCCTTATTCCAAAACAAAACCTATGTTTTATTTATTATATTCATTTGTGTTGTCTTTTCTCTTATGGTATCATAGAAATTTGCTATAAGATTGTTGTGGAGGTAAATCCCCTCTGCGGACAGAGGCGATCCCTACTAGCCCAGACCAGGTCTAGCAACAATCATTCACGCTATGGTGCAGGTTCCTAATTACAAATAAACCAACTAGCGATGAAGGCTTACCTGGAATACAATGCTGTTGCTTGTAGAAGAGGTAGCGCTCTCGTTCCTTAGCCTTGGCAGATCACGATCCCCACGATCTCTGTGATGGACTCCTGCACATGCAAGAAACAAAACAAACGCAAACGTAAAATCCAGTAGATGCAACTATATGTCATTCAGAAAGGACATAACTCATCATCATAAACAACAACAAGAGTGGAACCATAACCAATAGTTGTTTATTATTAATCAATCAAAGGAAGAATACAACCATAGTTCTGACGCTGAATTCTCCTTCGGAGGGTCGCCAGTAGAACACGTCTCGAAAAGCCTGTCAAGGATGGGACAAACCTCTCTCTTCGGATCTTGACAATAGTCTCCTTGCTTGGATTTGGCCTTAAGGGAGTTATGGAGGCTCTTGCAGCATAAGGCTCTTGGGAATTTGGGACCTTGAAGACTAGCTTGCAAAGGAGATGAGCAAGCTTTTATAGATGGAGGAAGGGGAGTTGGGATCCCTATAATCATGGGATTGGCCCTATCATCAAGGAAGCTTCCATGAGAGATGGCAAACCACTTCCTCTCTATGGAAATCCGTAGCCAAACCTCCCAAATCAAGATAGATATTAGTTCCTGGATCAGTTAGGACGAAACTTCCGCCATTTATTTTTAAAAAACACTCCTTAAATTGGCTGGTGCGAGTGAAAATCTGGGATAGAGTGCCAATTGGCGCGACCTCTTTGAAGGATTTTCCCCATTGGTGCGGGTATTGAACTGGCTGCCCGCGCTAATGCAAAAAGGGCCATTTTTAGGGTTTTTCAGCAGGAGATGTCTTCAGGGGGATGAAAGTACATGTTTAGGGGAATGCCATGAAAGTATTTTCAAGTTATGTCACTGCTCACAGGTCACAAAATGAGCCCTCCAATGTGTGAGACAGGGATTGCAGGGACGGTGACAAATTACTGTGTAGCAGATGCCCCCTAAATCATGAGGCCCGAGAGAGAGAGAGAGGGGTGAAATGCTTTACGAGAACGTGTCCAACTGAAAACTCCGTCGTTGGAAAACCTGCGTGGAGGAGTACAACTGATATCTCAGATACATGATATATAGGCGGAATGGGCGCAGCCATCCATACTAGAGTATACAATAACTCGGATCCAAGGCATGGACGTAGCCATCCAGTGAGGATCGATAAATAGACTCAGGTATGGTTGCATCCATCCAGTTAGTGAGTCATGTAATAAATCATAATAATCCACAAAATCGCAGCCTGGATTACAACAGACACAATCCAGGGTCTTGCGCTCCATCTCGACCCGAACACAGTACAAGTCCAAGCATGTGAATAAATGGGTTGAAGTCGAACATGCAAGAACATCATCTGATTACCAGCCAATAATGAAAGCTGTTAACAGACGCGAGAGGTACCACCAATAATGACAATGGCCCTCAAGGTACTACAGGTACAATCTACGGCATGTGAATCAATGAGCTGGCGTCGAACACCCGTAGAATCACTCAATCGGAGGCCAATGATGAAAACCTCACGTCGAATGCGAAGAACCTGCCATTGAGGCATGCAGGCTCCAAGGCACCAGAAGGGAGTCTCTAGATTACCTTCCTGGATAATGAACTGGAGTCGAAAGGAAGTGACCTTGATCGAAGGTGGTCCATAATGTTTCCCAAATCATCGACGTGAGACAGAGGAACATAGTGTTTTTGTGAATCACGATCAGATGAGAATCAGAGGACGGTTGGTACTTGCAGAGGTCAACTTCTCTTGAACATATAAACGGCACGACAGTGAGTTTGGCAGCATTTGACATCAACAGATCAAAGGTCATGGCGACGAGGCAAAGAGCAGATGAGAGGTCAAAAGGATTACCCAAGCCCATGGAGGCAAGCGAAAAACGAGATGAGATGTCCCCAACCTGACACGAATGCAGACAAGTGCCATGTTCAAGAGCGACATACTGCCGACACAACAATGATTGTGGCTCCATTTTTCCCCACCATTTCTGGAGAGTACCCTAATAAATTTTGATAACAAGCTTGAAGGGGATAGCATATGCTTGTAATATAAGTTCGTCCCTCGGACGAATCCATCCTAGTACATTTAACGAGCCCTAGGAAGGAGCGACTCGAATAATGTCATCACGACTAAATCCAATGTCATCAGGGTTTAACGAGTCTAACAAAGGAAGAACTCGGCGCCTTTTCATATTTAGAGAGTTTGAAAAGATAGCTGAATAGTAAACTCCAACGGTCCCTTTTCATAAATAGTTCCTCAAATCCGAAAAGGTAGAAAACTATGTCTGAGAAAACCTCCTAGTCGCGATAGGCTAGGGTATTCCTTTTTCGTAAATAATCTATCCCAGCCCGAAAAAGGGGTAAACGTATACTGGGTAGATGTTGTTTCGCAGCCACTTTAACGAGATCGAAACAACAAGGGCCTCAGCAATCTTTTCATGTTTAGAGAGTCAGAAAATAGCTGAAAGATGACTCCAAAATGACTTTTTCGTGTTTTTACCGAGTCCAAAAAAGTATAAAATACAACTCGTTTCACCATTTAAGTTGCGTAGAAACCTGTTGCTGCACACAGAGGCAAGTGTAAAATCCATTTCCGACAAAATATATCAAAATATTAATAAAAATTCCTTTTAAAACCTACTTTAGATTTCAAAAAGTTATAAATAGTCCCAAATGGTAAAAAAAAAATTACTTTTACTATTTACCTCATTTGGAGAGCAGCAGTGGTCCATTTTGTGCAAACCTTCTGACGGCGATTGCGACAGATCCGGGCTACCATTCAGATTCCCGTTCATTCCAGGTAAGAGGCGCCCCCCTGTACTTCATTTTAATCCATTTTTTCATAGTTTTATATTGCTCATTAGATTTATGTGGAATATTTTTGTAATTTTAGGGCTCCGCCCATTGGCGCGGGTATCGGGCACGGACCCGCGCCAATGGCCTTTTTGATACAAAGGGCCCGCACCAACTGGCGTGACTGTTAAGGAAACAACTGGCCAATGGCGCAGCGCGGTTTCCGTTTCAAAATTCCAAATAACTAGTGATTTAAATGGATTTCCAAGCATAATAGAGATCTAATCAAGGGTTTTTGACCATGTTGATGTAGACAACCGAGTACAATGGTGATCGAATGGAAAGAGAGGGAGCATGGGGAAGAGGACGAACTAGCCATGGAGAACGAAACTTGTATGAATGCTCTCAAGAACTGTGAGCTTAAAAAGTTCTTCCTGACACCTTGCTTACGAGCTCAACCTGAGCTTCTACAATACCTGATCAGCATTTGGGATGAAAATGAACAAGTGTTCAGGCTGCGGGATCAAGTGTTAGAACTGGAGGTTTCTGACGTATACTTCATAACCGGACTATCGCGCAGAGGTCCAGTGACCATATTGACAGGGATTAGACCATCTAGTGAAAAGATGGAGCAGGTAATGGCGAGGGTGTGCCCAAGGGCACGAACCAGATCAGGAAGCGGAAAGGTAGACATTCACACCGTCGAGGATCTAGCACTCAGAGTAGTGCTACACACCATTACACGAGCTGCAGGATCGCAAGCTCCACATGAGGCGACCAAGGCCCAACTGATACTAGCCTCAGAGTGTATGAGTCCTACACTGTTTGACTGGGCTACAACGGTGACAGTCAACATGAAGAGACAGCTCACGAAGTGCAAGCAGGAAAAACTGAAACAGTTTTGCTACGGTTCTATCTTGGTATCATTCATTCTGGAACGACTACCAATCTTCCAAGGCCAAGGGGACATAGTAGCTTGAGCCGATACCACGAGAGCCGAGAATGGCTCGCTGGGCAGCACTGATGCCCAGAGCAGGAGGGGGCCAAGAGATGTCCTGGAGGCCGGAGTTTTTTGGGTGGCTACGGCGTCAGTTGATCGTAGTCGAAGACTGGCCATATGCAGGGACCGATTTCACTGGTGATCCAGATCTTCCACTCCCGGAGGGAGATGACTAGGATGAGGAGTTGGGTAAGATCGTCTTTTTGATTTTTTGTGTTTTATGATTTTTTGTTAATACATGTCTGTTCTGACAGTAGTTATATGCATATGCAGATGTCGCCCAGAGAGACCAGCCGATATGTCTCCCATTTCACGGAGAACTCATCCCGTAGCTGACCCTCAGGCGGAGGGTGCCGAGGGAGGAGAGTTGGTACAGAACCTCGAAGGGATCGCTCGGGGGATTCCAGACTACGCCTGACTGGCAGATGTTACACTAGCATACCAGAGACATACGGTGGGAGTGCCTAGTCACCTCCACCATCTTCTAAAACGCTTAGTGCGTGCTGTGGCTTGTTATCATGAGCACCACGTAGATTAGACACCTAGGGATTTATTTCATGCATATTTTTTTATTTTATGTGACACACGCTATGTAAACATTTTGATATATATATACATACTTATTTCTGGATGGATCTCTTCACATGTGATAATGTTTTGTTTATAAATTGCGCAAATGTCTATCTAAAACCAAATTAGCTACTGCATCTGTTAGTGTATTCATATGTATAGGTATATGTTGATATGTAATATAGTCAAAGTTTCTTCCAGCAGACGAATACGCGGATACAGACGTAAAATGGATGGATTTCTGACTGAATAATGCCCGTTGAGTTGTAATACTATAAGTTGTGAGTCTATATACACAACTAATTCACGAATACCAAGGTTTACAGCCTCAGTTAATAATTCTAACACAGCACTATATTCCGCGATGTTATTTGTAGTACGTCTCAGACACACACCTTGCAAGTTGACCAACTCACTAGAAGGATCATAGATTACCCAGGCTGCCGAAGACAGATTCCTGGTACTGCGGGAGGCACCATCCACGAAACCAACAAACGGATTGATGGGCATCTGCACAATCAGGAAGACCCGATCAGCAGAAAGATGTTTACAACGCAAACCACACCACACATGCACACAAATTAAATAACACACCTATGTACACACACCACACCAAAAATCACTTCAAGCGTAGTATTTTTTCAGGTATAGCCCATTTCTGGGTTGCGCCAGCGGAACTCCTTGATAGTCTATAAGCTCATAAGCCCCATTCTTCAAAATGCGTTTTACTATGTAGGGCCCATGCCACATAGGTTGGAAATTTCTGGCCCCAAGCTTTTCATGTGCTTGATCGTACAGGAGGATGAGGTCCCCTTCGACAAAGGAACGTGTAGAAACAGATTGATCGAAGTGAGCTTTGACCCGCTTCTTTTGTGCTTCAATGACTAAAGCAGCCAAACGGCGGGTTTCATCTAACCGTTCCAGATACAAAAGACGCTATTCCTCAGCAGAAGTGTCGGGTAGAAGTTCCACAGCTAATTTCAAAGAAGGAATCTCGCATTCAACCGGAAGTGTTGCTTCCAGACCATACACCAATTGAAATGGTGTGAATCCGGTTGCACTCTTTGCAGACGTTCGGTAGGCCCATATAGCTGAGAACAGTTGGAGGTGCCAATGGATTTATGAATAACAATATTTGTTGAAGCATAGTGACCAGAACCTTGTTCACAGCCTCAACCTGGCCATTTGCCTGAGGGTAATATGGCGTCGAGCTATCATGGCGTAAGCCCAATCTTGATGTCAGCTCGGCCATCATATAATCTCAGAAATGAGTACCATGGTCGGTAACGATGGCCTGAGGGACCCCAAAACATGCAATGATGTGGTTGAAGATGAATTGGGTAGCTATCTTACCGTCGGCAGCTAGTGTAGGCATCACTTCGACCCACTTCGTAAAGTAGTCTACGGCGACGATTATATACGCATGCCCCCCGGCAGAATGAGGGTTACATGTCATAAAATCTACGCCCCATTTCGCAAAAGGGCTAATGGTAATAACAGGATGCAGAGGGAGCGGCGGCGTGCGCATCTTGCGCTGAAAGACCTGGCACGCGTGACAATTATGGACTGCGACGATACAGTCTTTGAATATTGACGGCCAGAAGTATCCTGCTCTTAGAATTTTCTGAGCAGTGGCATATCTGGACATATGACCGCCATAGGCGCCACTGTAGCAGTCATTTAGGACCCTTTCAGCCTCTTCCAAGTTTAGGCACCGACGGAGCATCGAATCTACTCCAACATGGTATAAGGTATCTCCTACGATGCGGTAGGGTTGAGACTGATGTCGAATCCGACGTCGGGCATCTTTAGTCAACTCAGACCGAAATGCGGAGGTCTGAATATACACAATTATGTCACCGTACTAAGGGTCGCGAGTACTGATAAGGAAATGAGTTTCGTCCGAGATATGATCCTCGGAGTGCGAAGGAGTGGAGTCTGTTGGGAGCAAGCATATAAGATCCGCGAAAACCAGTGATTTGGTTGACTTAGCAGTAATGAACTCTAAGTCAAACTCCTGCAGGATAATGATCCATTTGGAGTATTTTCCCCCCAATAATTGTCGAGAGAGAATATACGTCATGGGGTTGCAATCCGAAACCACTGTTATCGTATGCAGCAGGATGTAGTGGTGAAAATGCTGCATGGCGTGTACTGCAGCTAATGCCAGCTTCTCGACATGAGCATAACATGTTCTATGTCGAGAAGGTTTCGTGACAGATAATAAATGACATGTTCATTTCCATCATCGTCATCCTGCACCAGAACCATAGCTATGGTGCTAAACGTGGTGGCAAGATACAAAGTGAAATCACGGTGATAATTAGGAGGACGAAGCAAAGGAGCATTAACCAGTAACATCTTAAGCTTCTCAAAGGATTCTTGAGCAATGTCGTCCCAATGGAAGGGAACGTTATGCTTTAGAAGACACGTGAATCCTTTGGCCACCTCCGTGTAGTTCGGGATAAAGCGTCGAAGGAAGTTAGCTTTTCCCTGCAGACTCTGCAACTGATATAACGAGGAGGGTGATGGGAGATTGATGATAGCCTCGACCTTTAAAGGGTCAAGGCGAATTCCGTCTTTGGAGACTATGAATCCCAAAAGATGGCCAGAATCCACGTAAAAGATGCATTTATGAGGATTAAGCCTAATATTGTAGCACCTACAGTGAAGGAAAATCAAGTGGAGGTGTTCAGGGTGGTCCTCTCTCCTAGCTGATTGAGCTGGCAAGTCATCCAAATAAGGTTGAACGATATGGCGTATGTCGTGAAAAGCGTAAGACATCGCCCGCTGAAAAGTGGCTCCAACTTTCTTCAAGCCGAACGGGAGCTTTTTATAAGCGAAAGTACCCCATGGACAGATGAATGTAGTCTTGTGCTGATCAGCAGGTATAATGTTTATCTGATTGTACCCGGAAAAGCCGTCCATCAAGGAATAAATCTCACTTCCGGCACATTCGTCGATGATTTGGTCTATGAAAGGAGTGGGATAATTATCCTTCGGACAGGCGCGATTAATATCGCGGTAATCAACACAGACCCTAATAGTACCCTCCTTTTTATCAACAGGGACAATGTTTGAAACCCATTCTGTGAGGGGGAAGGGATAAATAAAGCCCGCTTTCAGAAGTTTTTCAACTTCTGCCTTAATTGCGGTGGCTTTGCGAGGATGCACCGAGCGTAAGCGTTGGCGCACAGGCTTCGCACCAGGGTAGGTTGGAATCTGATGCACTACGATACTGGGATCAATCCTAGGAATTTCTTGGTAGGACCAGGCGAACACATATCTGAATTATTTAAAAAGATCAGTATAGACTTGAATCTCATCAGGAGAACAAGTCACTCCCACGTGTATGTTCTCAACGATCCCCAATTTAACAGAGATGTTGATAGGGATGGTTTGAGTGATATTACTCAGGTTTCCTTCCGAAAGAACCTCGTGCGTCAAAATGGGCGTTTGGAGAGGTGGAGTGGGAACCTGAGATGCAAAACACTCGAGACAATCTGACATTGCCCCCAGGCATGGCATAAAGGAGGAACGATGATGTCCATCACTCCAAGGCAGCTCCTCAAGAGACATTGTTTCAACAATGGCTTCATCAGAAGGAAAAATCTCTTTGAGAGGATCAGGTGAATCGGCCTGACCGAGACAGGGGGATTGAGAATAGATGTCTAAAGCCATGCTCAAAGGAGCATGCTGAGGAGGGGAAGGATCGGATGCGGCGACAATTTCACAGTAGCTAATCTCTACTGAAGTTAAGGGCATCGATTCTCCAAACTCAGTCACCTGCTCAGGCGTAGGGATGGGCCATGGGTCGTCAGACCTAGAGATCATGTTAACTTGAGTAGTGTGCGGTGGTGGTGCGGGAAAAATACCCATGAGGACGGGGTCTTTGAAGAGACCGGGCCCTACACTGTCGGGGGGATTTGGGATCTGATCCACGTACGGAACGTTGTTCTCGGAGGTGGAGGTGAAGAAGGACAACTGATCCACTGTAACGATTTTTCCCTCGTGAGGGAACTTAATAATTTGAAAGAGGGTGGATGGCACACATAATATGGCGTGAGTCCAACTGCGGCCAAGAAGTATATTGTAGTTGAGCTTAGAATCAACCACTTCTACTTCTACATTGACAGTCTTCCCCTGTAAAGTAATCGCTAGACTCTCGAGAACACCCAAGGGTTTGGATTCCTGACCATCAAATGCCTCTAGGGCATTGGGAGAGGATGAAAGGGTCGGAGAGCCAATGGCCTTCCAGCAAGCAGACGACATGATGCAGGTAGAAGCACCTTCATCCACAATGGCCCTATGGATGTTAAGACTATTGATCCCGACTTGAATAACAAGAGCGATCTGATGTGGAAGTCGGGGGGTGAAATTTTCTAAGTCAAAGGTGAGAAGACTAGAATCGGCGGGGTCGATTCCACCGATTGGAGATAATAAAGCTTTCTGTTGTGAAGGAAAATTTTGAAGAAATTCCAAAGAAGACATGGCAGAGGGCGCCTGTGCCAGATCCTCAACAATACTGTAGTGCTGAGCAGCATGAGCATTCGGATTGTAGGAAGACTTTCGTAGAACACCTTTAGAAGGTGGCCTCAAAACGGGTTCAGCAGTAGGCTTCTCAATTTCCAACGAACCGGAGACAGGTGGGGGAGGTGGACCATCTGCAACTACCTTCCCTGGTGCCTGACGCGATTCGTTGTAATCCTTCAAACGTGTGGTGATAGAAATAGGTGCAGCGCCATTCATCATAAAGACTTGGGACCCAAATGGTGCAGATGGTGAAGGCTGTTCAACCATCTGGGTCTGCTGAGATGGGAACGGTTCTTTAAGAACTGCCGAAGTCCCTTTGGAGCCTTTTAGAAGTTGAATAACTTCAGATCGTCGAGGACAATCCTTAGTATAATGATATCCTTCACAAATGAGGCAGGGGTACTTCGGTTTGCATTGGGAACCGTCCTCGGTCGGAGGTTTGGAATCTAGCTTTGGGGCGTCGGATTTGGATTTACCTTTGCCCTTCTTCTTCCCTTTGGAGGCTTTCTCCGTAGGATTGGCCTGAACGGCATTAACCTCTGCAGTTTTGCCAAAATCGGTAGGGGCAGGAGGAGCAGAATTATTGGATGAGTTAGACTTCTGCTTCCCATTTGAAGATTTCTTCAAATTTTGAGACACGGAACCAATAACACCATCCACCGCTGGGGTAGGTGGAGCTTTAGAGGTTCCAGACCATGGAGCATCAGGAAAAATATCATACAGCGTGCCAGATTGTGAGTATACCAGATCCAGATATTGAGCATGCGCTATGGCTTGTTCTTCAGTCACACACGCTCCCATAGCAATATCTTGGGCAATTTTGTTAATGAAGGAGGTGGTAAACCAATGAGTTAGTATCTGATCAGGTATATGAAACTTGATCAGTCTACGATGACGTCGCCACTCATGAATGTGATCAAAAATGTGGGTGGCTTTGTCCTGCTTCAAAGAAGTCAGGAGGTGCGTCCCAGCTTCGTAGTGAACCGGTAACAGAAAATGAGTCAGAAAAGCCATGGCTAACGTATTGAAATCTTGAAAGATGCCATGGGATAATTTGATATACCACTTAGCAGCAGTGCCAGTCAAAGTGCGCTGGAAGAGGCACAGATGGATTGAATCATCCACCCAAGAGTTGGACGAACACCAAAGATGGTAAGTCATCACATGAGCTTAGGGGTCCTCTCCAGCTTTTCCCTCAAACTTAGCGCAATCACCGGGCACCTTGGTAGGAACCGGAGGCCAATAAGGATTATGCAGAATTGGATCATTCGTTAATTTTGAAACATCCGGTAACTCCAATGTAGCTATAAATGGAAATGGTGGATTAGACGGCATACCTGGCCCTGGGTAAGGACCAGTACCTGTACTCCACGCTGGTTGGGAATATCCTTGCCCCCATGGGTTCTGTCCTGCATGATTTTGACCGTAGGGGGTATAGGTCGTATAACCAGTCTGATTTGGTTGCTGGTAAGCAGTGTGTGGGGCCTGATAACCAGAGTATGGACCCTGATTATGAGTCAGCCCTGTGTAAGCAACATTTGGATTTGGTTGCTGAGTATAGGTGTAGCCGGGTTGTTGAGAACGATAGTTAGAACCCTGGGGCTGGCTATAATTTGGTCAGTATTGACCATGAGAATAGTAGCCGCCTTGAGGTTGAGTGGGCTGCTGATAGGTGGAACCCTGCGGAGCCTGATAATTTGGGTGCAACGGTTGATTTGGCTGCGGCATCGAATAAGTCGGTTGTTGTGCAGGGTTAATAGGATGTGCAGGCTGGCCTGGTTGAGCAAGCTGGCCTAGCTGAACGGACTACCCTGGGTTAACAGGTTGAGCCGGGTGAATAGGTTGTGCTGGTTACGCAGGTTGACCAGGCTATTGAGAAGCACCAGGTTGCACCGGGTAGACCGGTTGGCCTAGAGGTGGAACACCAGGTTATGCCGGATATGCCAGTTTCCCTAGTGGAGGAATGGAGCCAGGTGGTAGCTGGTAACCGGTTTGACCTACAGCAGGACCATAAGATGGTCCTGGCTGGTGTGCAACATTTGGATTGACAGGATACTGAGGTTGCATGGGTTGGGAAGGTTGGAATTGCCCCCCAGGAGCATATACCGGCCCCGGTTGGTACCCCGACTGAGACTGCACAGGTTGACCGGAAGGGTTGTAGTACTGTCCTTGCGGACCGTATGATGGCCCTTGCTAACCCGCAAGATAGCCTTGCACGGGCTACCCCTGTGGGTCATAAGGAAAGCCGGGTTGGCCCGAAGGTTGGCCTTGTAAAGGTTGCCCTTGCAGGTTATAAGCCTAGTTATAAGGTAAACCTTGAGCATGAAGGTGAGCCTCTAGAGCGGGTAAACGTAAAATGTTCCCGTGCTCATCGTGTTGATCTGGAAAAGCATACACGGGTGTACCATCCTGTGCATAATGCGAAAAATAAGAGCGGTTGGGATCTTGGGAGGATGGTCCGACCTCAGGGTTCGGTTGTTGCAAGGATAACCGATACTCCTCCGGAGAGATGTTCTCCGGCATAGCAGTCGCTATATAAACGTCTTCAGGAGGAGGCACAGCCCTCGCGGAGGTTGCCGTCACAGCGGGTGCAGATGCAGCCACACAGACAGTGGGCCGAACGGGTACAGAGGTGACGGGTGTCTGAGGAGACATCCCCAATTAAGGAACCACCGGCCTCGTAGAAGGAGCTGACACCCCCATAGAGGCCGTGGCGGCAATAATCTGACCCAAGGGTCTATACCCTGCCGGTAATGAAGGACCGGGTGATGACATAACAGCTGGTTCAGGGTTGTCTCCTGGAAATAATCTCCGAGGAAATAACTGGTAATCCTCACCGGACGTGGGGATTTCCTCGCTGGATTCACTCATGATTGAGCCTACCGCTAGATCTCATAATAGACAGCGAGGACTAGGAGGAAAAAAAGCAGTTATAAAAGGCGAACCCGATGTAAGAGAAAGGAAATTTGCCCCTACTCTTAACTCAGACCAAGGGTCGAAAAAGGGCCAATTGAACTCAGGTGGTCCCCCAAAGGGTCGCTCAGCAAGAACCGGTCCCCCGTCAGGAAACTCGGAAACAATGGGCTGCTGAGGTTCAACAGAGGATTTTGAAGCCTCTGATGAATCGTCCGTATAAGGACTACCAGTAGACGAAACCAAGGGTTCCGCCACTGTGGTAGTAACGATAAGAGAAAATATCAAACACACACATAGGCTGAAAAAGAGTCAAGACACACAATCAAACGGCCAACAAGCAAAATCTAATAGGGCGTGTTATCATGGGTGTTTTGTTTTACCACATTGAAACTTTAGGAAACTTCACCGTTTCATGTTTTAAGAGTCGAGAAATGGATAAAAGGTGACTCTATCTCTTTCAGTTTTGAAGCAAGCGTGAAAGGACAAGAACTTGGTGATCCTTTCAAATTTAAAGTGTCAGAAAAGATCAAATGACTACTCAGGGATACTAGGCAGAGGGTGTACCAAACAACCGTGAAGTGCAATATACACCTTGGTTTCAAAATGAAAGAGAAATCAACCAAGGACTTTCCGTACGTGCAGGCAATCTCCCCGAATGTTGTGTCTGCTGTATCACGGGTATAGGGTGGCAAACTCGGCTTCCTATGGATAAAGGATTGAAACCTAGTGGGGTCTCCCTTTATATAGGCGACGGTACGGGGAGCACAAGTCCGTACTTGTGCTGCCTAAAGCCAAGAGGCGAACGACAGCTACTAGGTTTTAAGACGCTGGAACGCGTCTCTAGCCTAGACCTCTAAATGTGTTTCATTAGATTTCAATGCTGGCTTAGTGTAAATTGAGTAAATTTTAAAGTTTATCTTCAATTACGTTTCAGTTTTCAGGCCCTAGCGAATGTAATGTTTCAAAATCTCCTAAATGCACTCTATATGCCACAGTATATCATTTCATTCGATGAAAGATATTTATGAGAGAGTTGAGAGCTTTTCACACAATAACGAAATGAACAGAAAACAACCAATGACGTCTCTAATGCAGCTAATGAAAACTAAAAAGATTTTCATTCAAGGTTACCAATCACTAATAACACCGAAAAGATCTAATTCACATTAACTATTGAAAAGAAAAAGAGATTTTTTTTTTTTTTCAATATTTTAGAGCAAAGTGTGCTAAAAAATGAAAACTAATACAAAGGTGATTCGAGAAATGATGATAAGAGAGCACAAACAAACAAATTTCACTCAATAGCAAACACAATCAGACCTCAAATCGACCAAAAGTCCCTCAAAACCAAGAAAGTCCCAAAGACACAAATGAGCCGTGTAATCTAGGCCCAAAACGAGACAAAGTGGAATTCGAATGAAGGAGGAATCAATCACTCAAATAGCGCAAAAAAATTATAAACAACTGTCAAACGAATGCAGGGAAGCAATCACAAGGTTGACTGAACCAATAGAAACCAAAAACTCCCAAGGAAGGCTCGACACACCATAGCACCTAGATGACCTAGGGCTAGAGTGAAAAATCGATGGAAATGGGCAAAAAACCAAAGGGCGAAGGTAAGAGTCAGTCAATCAAGCCTCCAAAACACTCAAGAAGTCAAAAAAATGCAACCAAAATCAGAGATCAGGCTCAGAAAGCTGAAAATCAAGCAAACCCTAGCAGTCCCCAGCATTGGCGCGACTGTCAGGCTAAAACTAGTGCCATATCAGAATTGGCGCGGGTAATACATTGACAACTAGCGCCAATTGGCGCGAATGTCATGATAAAAAATGTGCCAGTCAAGTTTTCTATGCAAAAATAAAAAATAAGCAATCCAAGACCAGACCAGTGATGTCTGGAGTTTTCAAAAACCCAAATTCACAGAAAGAACCATCCCAAAGGAGTTGATCAAGCAAGAAGAATCAAGAATCAACCGAAGAGAGAAGACAGTGCTCCAAGAGTTCAGTTTACAAACTAAACCGAAGATTGACTGAAGAAGCTTTGATCTACTTCGCAATTGCAGAGAAAAAGCGTTTCGAAGGCTATCTGGGCAACTTCAGGCTCTGTCTATAGCTCATAAAACGAACGACAACAAGCCAATGATCCCCAGCGGAGTCGCCAATTTGTTGTGGAGGTAAATCCCCTATGCGGACAGAGGCGATCCCTACTAGCCCAGACCGGGTCTAGCAACAATCACTCACGCTATGGCGCAGGTTCCTAATTGCAAATAAACCAACTAGCGATGAAGGCTTACCTGGAATCCAACGTTGTTGCTTGTAGAAGAGGTAGCACTCCCATTCTTTAGCCCTGGCAAATCATGATCCCCACGATCTCCGTGATGGACACCTACACATGCGAGAAACAAAACAAACGCAAGCGTAAAACCCAGTAGATGCAACTATATGTCAATCAGAAAGGACATAACTCATCATTATAGACAACAATAAGAGTGGAACCATAACCGATAGTCGTTTATTATTAATCAATCAAAAGAAGAATACAACCATAGTTCTGACGCTAAATTATCCTTCAGAGGGTCGCCAGCGGAACACGTCTCGGAAAGCCTGTCAAGGATGGGACAAACTCTCTCTCTTCGGATCTTGACAATAGTCTCCTTGCTTAGATTTGGCCTTAAGGGATTTATGGAGGCTCTTGCAGCATAAGGCTCTTGGGAATCTGGGAACTTGAAGACTAGCTTGCAAAGGAGATGAGCAAGCTTTTATAGATGGAGGAAGGGGAGTTGGGATCCCTATAATCATGGGATTGGCCCTATCATCAAGGAAGCTTCCATGAGAGGTGGCAAACCACTTCTCTATGGAAATCCACAGCCAAACCTCCCAACTCAAGTACAGATATCGCCTCGGATCGCTAGGGACGAAACTTCCGCCATTTATTTTTAAAAAACACTCCTTAAATTGGCTGGCGCGAGTGCGACTCTGGGACAGAGCGCCAATTGGCGCGACCTCTTTGAAGGATTTTCCCCATTGGCGCGGGTACAAAACTGGATGCCCACGCCAATGCAAAAAGGGGTGTTTTTAGGGTTTTTCAGTAGGAGATGTCTTCAGGGGGATGAAAGTACATGTTCAGGGGAATGCCATGAAAGTATTTTCAAGTTATGTCACTGCTCACAGGTCACAAAATGAGCCCTCTAATGTGCGAGATGGAGATTGCAAGGACGGTGACAAATTACTGTGTAACAGCCCCATACCACAAAATCAACTTAAAGAGATCCTTTGACATAGATGACTTGCCCCATGGACCACTCTTGAAACTTGTTGTGCAATTAAATCCTTTTGTGACTCCATAGCCCAATGTATTGATGCTGTCTCTTACCTATGCTATCAACTAAACCATTCTTTCAACTCACTCACACCTTCACCCTTCAAAAGACTTCCTTCATTTTGATGATATTCTACCCAACCAAAACAAACAAACAAACCCCTTGTACTTCATAACTAGCCTAATATCATATCATAAGCCTTAAATATATATCCTTTGAAAGCACTTAAATAGATAGATCCCTCTTTGAATCGAGGAGGGCTAGATCCTAGGATTCTAAAGTGGTTCTGATGTAGGCCCTGCAGCGTTTGTTCTTGCCAATCTTGAAAACTACGGGAGTCCTAACATAGTGGCGACTCCACTGGGGAGATTCTGAGTGAATTACATATTATACATCCTTAAGACCTTAGAAGACCCAAAAAAATTCAGATTGGTATTTAAATAAATCAATGGTGGTGGACCATAAAAGATTTTACCTTCAAAAAGCTAAAATTTCCACCTAGCGACTCCACAACTCCCAAAAGACCAAATGACTCCACTGGTAGAAGACTCTAAACTGGTTGAATAGACACAGTGACCTCTTTCTGATTTACAAACATGATTCCAATGATACAACGAAGTTATGCCCCCATGAGTAGAGATCATATCCCTAGGTTCCCACATAATATGCCCCAGGTGATTTGGGATGATAACCTTCCTATTTTTCAAGGTGAAAAGTTTGATGACCCATTGTTACATCTCACCAAATTTCATATACATGTATGGAAGGTAAAGACTAAATGGCATGCAGACTTCCTTATGAAAATGTTCATGTTAACATTAGAAGGAAAGGCAAGGGATTGGTATGAATGGTTAGAACCTAAGAGCTTGTTTTCTTTAAAAGATATGCACCAAGTATTTTATGAAAATTATAAATAAAACTCTCCATCCTTATCATGGGTTGAAAACTGTTGTGATCAATCTCAAAAATTCATACAATACCTGTTAGATATTGATGAGGATTTGGTTAATATGCATCCTAATGATCTCTTAACAGCCATTCAATAATTTCATATGCATTCTAACTATCACAAGAACCTATATGAATCATTTGAGGAAGAAATCGATCAAGAAATAAAAGATATTCCTCAAGATATCCCTGCAAGAACAAATAATGATTCATCATCCCTTTTAGCTGAGGCTCAAGAAGACATCCAGCCTCAAATTCAGTCTTCACAAGAGATAGATAACTGTTGTACTTCTGCTCAAAGAAGCACAGAAACATCTTCTCCTTTGAAAAAAGAAGAAATCAATTAGATTATCAATAAATAGCCAACCTCTGAAATTTTTTGCAAAAATAACACTCTTGCCCATTCACCTGATGAAATTTGTTGTAAAATTTTTGAAAGCTGCCTTGTAGATCAGAATAAAGAAAGACCTACTGATAATCCAGTATGTTTGATTGGTGACATTACTTAAATTAATGATTTTCCTAATTTTGATCTGTCTGATGATGATGTTCTCCAAATAGAAGTTGATCTTGCAAGACCATCATTAGTAGATTTTTGGGAGGAAGATAAGTTCCACCAACTCCGAGAAAGTAATGAGCCAAAGCAGAATATTTACGATATTGATGAAGAAAGCCTTAAAAATGCAGAAGAGGGCGAAGAATCTCTGAATATTTTCTCTGCTTCATTACAACTCATTAGTAACAGTTTTCATGTTATTGGGAATCAGGAGTCTTTCAGCTCAAAGGTTGAGGAGGAAAACAACGAAGAATTTCTTGAGAAAGCTAAAGATAAGGAGCCTTCTCCTGAAAGGGTTGAGGTAATGAAATATACCCTTGCTCAACAATATGATGATCTCTGATGGGGGTAAAACCCACAGTCCCTGTTTGTTCATATTTTCAATCTCAAAACAGTGTATAAATGCATTCAAAATTTATTGCCCCAAGCAGATCCACAACCTGAGCAATTCAACATTCTGGTTTTGTCTATTCATTCAATAAGGGAGCCTTCTTAATTCTTCCTTCAGATTCCTTTATCAAATTCTTAGAATTTGATTAATGAATACATTGAGAGTCTTCATATAAACTGACATGAAAGGAAACCCTTATATATCCCAATACAACAAGCCCCTTGGTATTTTAAATAAAGCGCTCAAACTATATATATATATATATCCTTTGAATAATGCGCCGAGACTATATCTCCCTCTTTTATAAAGCGCTCGAATATTAATAGAAATCCTCCCCTTGTATACTGTATTAAAAGGCAAATATCCCAATGCTCAAAGCTTAACACGCACTTATATCATATGTGAACCCCTTCCGTTGGTTACCAAATCCAATGTATTAAACCGACCTTATTACTTAACTCTTATAACAATGGTTCTACGACTTAACATACGCACAGTGCTCGTAACATTCAACCATAGGTTTATAACATTACCATGACAGGATTTAATGTATTGTAGGCATGGGCCCACACATTGCTTTGTCAAATGAGTGGTTTTCAACGCAAATCGAACGACCATACCTTGGCTTATCTCTCGAGTGCTTTACTGCGTGATTGTCGTCAGATCTCCTGGCCTCCAGATCGGACGATGGGCATCAATATCGCATTAATTTTCCAGTTGGACCTTAACACCTCAGAGGAGCACGACATGGGTAGTATCATCCTAGTGACGTGGCAGAATATAATAGGATTGGGTTTTTTTTGAATGGTTTTACTCCGACCCAAAAGCTGCACGACGTGAGTGGTATTGGTTTCACAAACCCACTCGCAGTATTTTCACAGTAACTAACTCGAGTTCGACTGTAATTCAACACTTTTCTTCATCGTATCCCTTCGTGTTAACTCCGGGGTTAAGTCTCGACCCTATTATTCAATCAACCATTTATTAGATACATACACAGGTTCCCTATTAACTCATATCACAGAATTATTCACGCATTCCTTATATGCTCTTGTCACTGAATGAACAGACAGATCTTAAAACACTCACAGAGTCTCCCTCATACTCAGTTCACAGAGACTCAAGGCATTATTACAAAAAAATAAATAAATAAAATGCACGAGAAGTACTGAAACAATTCTTTTATGACATATACTTGAATTTACTTACAGCTTCTAGCTCAGCTAGATTTCCAATCAAATGGCCTTCAGCAATCTACTCTGCCAGCCCTACAACTCTATGCAGCTCTCTATGTAGGTATTTGCAGGACTCTGCCACAGAGGTTTATTTTTATACAAATTGGGAATCAATCGATTCAGTTTCCTACAATGATTCGACAACTCCTCAAATCCTAATTTTAGCCTAACTCCTAAAACTGACTATCTCTTCATGTGCCCACTAATCATTCGGCCAGTTACATTTTTCTCCAGAATTAACTAAAAACAACTTAGATATGAATGATTTAAGATGGAAACAAAACCATGAGACCCCTTTATGTTTATTTATATACAAAATTTTGCCTTGAGCCTAATACTCCCGCATCAGACTCCCCAGGTTGAAATGATTCATGATCTCCTGATCATGTGCTTCCATCTTGGTCTGCCTGGATCCCACACTTTATTCTGCAACTGGTAATCTATTCTAGTGTTCTCCTTTTGCATCCCTCCTAACTTCCATACTTTATGCTGCAGCTTTCCACTGGCTGCACTTTTACTTCTCCTTTCGGTCTATCCTTTGCTGCTACTCTGTTGTTTCTTCGCTGCTATCTTTTTCTCAGAAAGTCTCACCATCGGTCTTCTTATAAATTCAATTTCTTCATATAAGATGTCTTCTGACTGTTGGATACTACTTCCTTTTGATTGTTGAACTCTTAATTTTGCTTCTGCTTGCTGCATTCCCATTTCTTCAGTTCTTGCTCTTGCTGTCAATTGTTGATCTCCTGCTGTAGCTCTAGCTTTTAATTGTTGAGCTCTTTCTTTCTGAAATTTTACTTGTTCAGTTCTTACTGCTGCCCTATTCACCACCCAATCATCCATACCCTCGTTCTCTCTGCAACAGTAAAAATTTTCCTGATTGTCACTCATGACAACTTCTCTACTCTCTGTCTTCAGCAAATCTTCATACTGGTAATTGAATTTCCAGTCATCATCCTCATCTCTTCTATTCTTCTAGACTAAACATGCCTTAGTCCTTCCATTAGTACCTGCATTCATAAAAAAAACACCAAAACTATAAACCCTTTGTGCTTCTTCCTCCTCTGCTGGCAACACTTCAGTTTGTTGCTCCAACATTTCCTCCAGCAACACTTCAAGATGTTGTTCTGGCTTTTTGCACTCTTTTTTGGATGTTCTTAACAAACATTTCAGCCACTCATTTTTCACTTGTCTTTCATCATCAGCATGCTGTAATTTGAATTCAGCATGTTCTTCTTCTTCTTCCTAGGCAATCCTTAGAAATTGCCTTCCTTCTTCTTGAATGATTCTACTAATCACCTCAAGTCTTTCAAACACTGAGATTTCATCTTCTATCAGAGTAAAACTCTGATTTTCCATTGTTGTAGCAGCCCCAAAATTCTGCCATACAACCTTCTCTCCAATATTCCCTTGGCTATTCGAACAAGCCAATTTTTCCTTTTCATCTGCAGAAATAATAAGTTCATGTACAGGAGGAATGATAGCCTCACCTTCCTCCTTCTGCAACAATCCATCACCCATCAAAACAACTCCAAAATATGGATTGTTTTCTACCATGCCTGTCAACACAACCAAATTGTCAAATTTTAATTCACAAGACCCAATGGTCTTAATTGATGTTTCGATCACCAATTCTTCTCTACTGCCAACAGCAACAAATTTCTGCACATGAAACATGACTGTCTCATCTTCATTCTTCAACTACTCATCTTCATTCTGTAATCCCCAATTCTGAAATTGAGGTTTCCTCTCTTGCACAGGATCCTACTGATCTAGCATACTCTCCAACAACTCAATTCTCTTATTCCATGGATCAAACATTCCCATAGAATCTTCTTCCCTCTCTTCCAATTTACTACCCAATTCTGCCAATGTATCTCCATCACCAACAGGATCTGCATTCATCAAACAATTGTCAAAAAAAAATCCACAAGGCCTCAATGCCTTTCTCTGCTCCACCATCATCTCAGTATGCTAATCCCAATCCTTCAAACAATCCTTGGGACAATCAGTTAGTCTCTCCTCTACACCATCCTCTGCAAGGATGCCTCTCTGCTCTAGTTCATAAAAATGAACTTTCTCATCTTCAATCACCTCTGCCTTTACCATATGAACACCTTTTCTCTGTGGTTCTGTCCTCTACTCCAGAACACTTAATTCATGCCACAATCTTGGCATCTCATCTGAGAAAACATCTTCACAATATTCACTATCTTCTGCTGTCACTATCTCCTTAGCCTTCATCAGAATAGAATTCTGATCTTCTATCTCTAAAATAAATTCAGTCACCTTTCCATCATTCTTCAATTGGCCATTTAATAAAAACAGTCTGTCATTATCATCATTAATGAAAAATTCATCACCATCAAACACAACTATCATGTCCTCATTGAAGCAATCCCTTTTATAAAACAAGGAATTAATGAATTGCTTCTGCTGCAATAATTCAATCTGCTCTTCATCTGAAAGATACTCATCATACTTTACTTGGTAACAGTCAGCTACTTTTAACACAGCTTCATCACATGAGATATCTTCATCCATACCTGCATTCATACACAACTTGTCAGTTTTAAGAACATAAGACCCCATGGTCTCATTTGATGATTTTATCATCAAATATTCCTGTTTTTCCAAGTCTTCTATGCTCTTCCAAGATTCTTCAATGGTCCTTTCTTCAAATTCCTCAAGCTGTCCCATTTTCAGCTTTTGGCCATCATCATAAGCTAAATCTCCTCTGCTTCCAATATGTTGGAAAGCAAGGCTTTTCTCCAACTGTGTATGGACATCTTTAAAACATGTAGCTGTTCCACTCTCCTTCTTAGTGACAACATCAACAGTTTGCTCTCCCTCACCTGCTTTTCCTGCAAACATACAAAATATGTCAGATGTAAGGCTCTTGGACCCCTTGGCCCCACTTGAAGCTTCAGTCTTCAAGTCTTTCTCCAAATACTCAATCATCCTGAGTATTTCCTCCTTATTATGAGCATTCATCATTTTCTCTTTATTCCTTTGTAGCCTTTGCCACTTTATCTTCTTCTTCATGAGCCAACCAACTCTCTGGTTTTCCTCTATCGGCCTTTCCAGCTCATAAAGCTGCTTGCTGATCTCAGCTATCTCTTTCCAATATTCTTCATCAGTGACTCTCTTCCTCATGCCATTTGCCTTGGCATCTTCCCTCACTCTTCTGTTGTGGCCTCTCTCAGAACCTTTGCAACCTCTGCTATGGCTATCAATAGCCATTTTATCTTCTAGGAGTTCTTCACTCATGAGTTGCACTAAGCCTCTGCAACAACAAGCTCTCTTACTGCAACTTACCTCACCAATACCTTCCTCCGGATCCAGATTTTGGCAAGTATTGATCCCCTATCTGTTGGAACCTTCTGAGCACTCTCTTATGCTCTCTAGGCTTCACTCTGTAACTTCTCTCAAGAACACCTCTATTCTTCCTTCATCCAACCTCGGTTGGGAATTCTTCCAGGTTCCACCACACTTCTTCTGCACTCAGAATCCCTTGCTGGACTTCTTCTTATCACTTCTCTCAAGGCTTTTGATCTACTTCTTGCTGACATTCCTTCCTCAATAGCTTGCACTCTACATTCTGTAAACAATACCTTCAAACCAGAGTTCAAATAAGGCTCCTCAACTCACCTCTCAAGATCCCTAAATGATCTTGCTTCTTTTCTCACCTGTACTGCATCTCTATCTGTTGCAATCTTCAAGAAACTTTGTCTTCAACTCCAGATTCTACACATCTGAGTTATCAACCTTCACTGCATACTCAATCAAATCTGCAATTCTTGTTAAATAGATTTAAACATCAATTTTTTTTCTCTCCTGTTTTAAGTACATGTGCATTTCAAAATAAACTTTTCAAAGAGCTAATTCAATTCAAGCTCTGATACCACTCTGATGGGGGTAAAACCCATAGTCCCTGTTTGTTCATATTTTCAATCTCAAAAAAGTGTATAAATGCATTCAAAATTCATTGCCCCAAGCAGATCCACAACCTAGGCAATTCAACATTCTGGTTCTGTCTATTCATTCAATAAGGGAGCCCTCTTAATTCTTCCTTTAGATTCATTTATCAAATTCTTAGAATTTGATTAATGAATACATTGATAGTATTCATATAAACTGACATAAAAGGCAACCCTTATATATCCCAATACAACAATCCCCTTGATATTTTAAATAAAGCGCTCAAACTATATATATATATATATATATATCCTTTGAATAATGCGTCGAGACTATATCTCCCTCTTTTATAAAGCGCTCGAATATTAATAGAAATCCTCCCCTTGTATACTGTATTAAAAGGCAAATATCTCGATGCTCAAAGCTTAACACGCCCTTATATCATATGTGAACCCCTTCCATTGGTTACCAAATCCAATGTATTAAACTAGCCTTATTACTTAACTCTTATAACAATGGTTCTACGACTTAACATACGCACAATGCTCATAACATTCAACCATAGGTTTATAACATTACCGCGATGATATTTAATGTATTGTAGGCACGGGCCCACACATTGATTTTTCAAATGAGTGGTTTTAACGCAAATCGAATGACCATACCTTGGCTTATATCTCGAGTGCTTTACTACGCGATTGTCGTCAGATCTCCTGGCCTCCAGATCGGACGATGGGCATCAATATCGCATTAATTTTCCAGTCGGGCCTTAACACCTCGGAGGAGCACGATATGGGCGGTATCATCCCAGTGACATGGTAGAATATAATAGGATCAGATTTTTTTTGAATGGTTTTACTCCAACCCAAAAGCTGCATGACGTGAGTGGTATCGGTTTCACAAACCCACTCGTGGTATTTGCACAGTAAATAACTCGGGTCCGACTGTAATTCAACACTTTTCTTCTTCGTAGCCCTTCGTGTTAACTATGGGGTTAAGTCTCGACCCTATTATTCAATCAACCATTTCTTAGATACATACACAGGTTTCCTATTAACTCATATCACATAATTATTCATGCATTCCTCATATGCTCTTGTCACTTAATGTACAGACAGATATTAAAACACTCACAGAGTCTCCCTCATACTCAGGTCACGGAGACTCGAGGCATTCTTACACATAACTAAATCAAAAAAATGCACGAGAAGTAATGAAACAATTCTTCTATGACATATACTTGAATTTACTTACAGCTTCTAGCTCGGCCAAATTTCCAATCAAATGGCCTTCGACAATCTACTCTACCAGCCCTACAACTCTATGCAGCTCTCTATGCAGGTCTCTGCAGGACTCTACCATAGAGGTTTATTTTTATACAAATTGGAAATCAATCGATCCAGTTTCCTACAATGATTCGACCACTCCTCAAATCCTAATTTTAGCATAACTCCTGAAACTGACTATCTCTTCATGTGCCCATCACAATTAACTAAAAATAACTCAAATATGAATGATTTAAAAGGGAAAAAACACCATGACAACCCTTTATGTTTATTTATATACAAAATGTTGTCTTGAGCCTAATGCTCCTGCATCAATCTCCTCCCTGAGTACAGTCCACTGAATCAAAATACCCCGGGACTACAAGAGGACAGTACTGCCAAGTATGATGAGTCCTCCAGTTCAGATCACAATGAAGATGAGGAAGATTTTCTTTCTCAAAAGAATATTTTTCTTGATCCAGTGGAAGAAAAAATAACCCTGGTTGAAACTTACCTGTCAAATACTCCCAAATAGGTATTATTTCAAGACCCCTTCACTCATTTTTTAAAGACAGTTGAAGAAGGCACAGAGATTGTTTGGAGCAGTGTATCACAAAATTCAACAAAAAAATTTAGCTTTGCTGCTAAAGAACAAGTAAGATGGGAGTGGCCCTATCTGTCTAGGAAGCTCAAAGAGATGAGCAAAGACCATTCATGGAACGATCTGATTGACTGGATGTATTGGAAAAGAGAGTTTTTCAGCTAAACATGTAAATATTTCCAAGTTAGATTAGGGCAGGTAGGAATGTCAATAAAGCTCAGCTTGTGAGCATTTAGTTAATTTTTGTTTTTTCTTTGAAATAAAAATTGAAAAAGTACAAAAACAATAGAAAAGAGAAAGGAGGGAAGATATAAAAGAAGAAAGGTATAGCCCCATGCCAAAAAAGAAATGAAAAATATGAAAGTGTGCAAGCTTAAATGCCACTACTTGAGAGAGCACTACTATTTAGTCATACAGCCTAATCATGACTAGATAGATTTCAATTTACTGTTGATAGGTTAGTGAATCAGATTAGCCAAACAATTTAATCTTGGCTTATCAGTGGACTAGATTAGGATAGAAAAACAGAGGTTCAAACAAGCTTAAATCCTGAACCTGTAAGTTTGAGGAAGAATGGCTCTAATCAAATCAAAACCTAAGCCAAAGAGATAGAGGAAAATGGTTCAAACATGCTGAAAATCTGAACCAAGAGAAAAGAAAAAGGATGACTCACAATAGATCAAAATCTGAGTCATAAGAAGATATGAAGGATGCTTTTAAATTTCAGATCTTAAGCCTTCACAGTTTTTTTTTAATTTTCTGCAAATTTTAGTCTATGTGCAGCTTGTTTTTATGCCATAGTCTTACAGCAAATCAGACAACTTAATCCTAGTTTGACTGTGTTTTCAATTTCTGTTTTAGAATATAGAGAATAACATCTGTCAGACAGTTTAATCCTTGCAGATAGTAGATTAGGTAGAGAATTTTTGAGTCCAAACGTTTAATCTGGACTCATGGAAGTTATAAGGGTAGATTTAGATTAGTTTCCTGCTTTCAAATAAAAGAATAAAATGTTGATGTTAAAGGTTTGCAAGTCCAAGTGCACCTTTTGAAGAAAAAATGTTAGGAAGTATGCTGTGTAGGTAGTTGTTTGGGGAATGAATCATTCTGTTTGATATAATATTGATCATTTTTTTTTAAGCAGCATGATCAAGGAAGAAAAGGTTGTCAAAATGCAAAGCATTGGTCTAATTTCCAGAGAGTTATCTCTAATATTCTTGACACCTCTAAGGAGTTTCCATCCCCAAGTGGAGCCACTGTTAGCCGTCAATAAAATTTTGTCATAACTGATGATGGCTAAAATAGGTCTTTAGTCTTCAAAAAACAAATTTCATGCAAAATCTGTGACTTATTGAAGCCTCTCTGTGTTCTTTATCCTCAAAAGATCCATTCCATTGATAAATCTTCATTCAAAGTCCCTTAAAAAATTCCTGTTGTTACAAAAAGACTGTTCTCAAACCTTTTCTCCATCACTTCCACCCACTATTTCAAGTATCGAAAATCTCAAAAAGGCCCAAAAAACCCACTTTAGGCCTTATTCCGCTCTTTTATATTAAAACAGGCCTTAAGCCCCTTAGGGATTAAGCCCTTTGCCCCTTCTTCTCATATGACCCGGCCCTGCGACCAGGTCTTAAGCCCCCATCGCCATCGCGCATCGACGTTCCCAATTCCTCTTCCCCTCACCTTTTTTCCGCCGATGGTCGATCGGCCGATGAGATCGTGACCATCCATCTCCCCAAATATCGGATGGACATCGCTCCTCCAAGCTGCATCGCATCACTACTTCTCCATCGCATTAGGCCCCACCCTTTTTTCTTTTGCTTTCCTTTTCTCCACCGATGCGATCCCCCGATTTGATCTCCACCGTCGATCTCCACTCGATCGGACGGTCTGCGCTCATCGGCCTTCGCCTTTTCCCTTGTCCCTCGACTCTATTTTGCCACCGATATGCGAAGCCCCGATCTAATCCTAGCCATTGATCTTTTCCGATCCGATGGTCCATATTTCATCGCAACATCGCCTTTTCCCCTGACCCCTCATCTATCTCCGCTTCTCCGATTTCATCTCCACCATCCGATTAAAACCTAGATCTACGGTGCAAAATCACTACGGGGGCACACCCCAATTTTTTCCTCCATACCCCCCAGTCCCCCCCGCAATAGATCTCAACCGTAGATCTGATAAAGATTTAACGGCTACCGCGCACTTCCGCTAAATGCCAAAATAGCAAACGTCATCCGCTGGGTCCCACCGCTCTTCCTTCGTCGTTGATCTAACTCTCCCTAGATCAGACGGCTTGCGCTCTTTCGCATTTCCATCCTCCCTCCCATCTGTCCCCTACCAAATCATTTCCGCGTTTGAATCTTCGTCGTTGATCCTCAAGATCGGACGACTCTCGATCCATTGGGTCTTCATTTTTTCCCGACCCCCCATCCACCATTCTAAATCTCCGCTTTGATCTGGACCGTCCGTTCCTTTAGATCTAACATCCCCCATCAAACCCCACCATATAATCCTGCCGGTCCCACCCGACCACGCTGGGATTTTTTATTGTGTTTCTGTCCAATCTACACCGTTGATCTCCCCAGATCCAACGGTCAGCATTCGTTTCACGTTCCATTTCACCAAACCTTCTCACCGTGCTATTTTCACGCGAAATAGGTGGTTTTTTTAGAGCCACATGTCGAGCGATAACTCGTATCATGTTCATTTAGCCCCAAACCACTTACCGCCTTAACCCCACACGAAAACCACTCGTGATTTTCTGCAAAACCGCCTATCCATATTTTTGCACCACAAGCAGATTTAAACCCCATTTCTTATGGTTTCTGTAGGTTTTAACCCTGAACAGAAATTATCTACACACGAATCTTATAACAGAAAATAAACAATAGCGAGAGCATAAAACATAAAACAGATAAACACAGAGATTTTCCCCTGGATCCCAAATTGGGACGACCAGCTTGATTTTTCATTATAATCCTTTTACTGTTACAACACATATATATACATGCCAAAGCATACATAAACCCCAATCCATTAACCCTGGATTAGAACATACCCGTAGTTCCCTTGATCGGATCTACAAAATACGAGGGGCCGAAAACCATCGTACCCCAAAACCATGTGCAAACTCATGCACAAAACATGGGTAGGTCCGCATATGAGTGGGACCGCATACCAAAAAAAATTTCGCTAGGGCGCTGTCGCCTCCCTTGTGACCCCCCTACTGCGCCCGGCGCAACGTACAGCACGTGGGGCTAGTCGTGGAAATAATATAACACATACCCAACAGTTTCGACCATGGAATCTCCTTCCGCATGCTCCCTTGCCTCTGTATTGCCTTTTCGCCCTCCACCGAGCCCTCTGAAGTAGTTAAACCACAAAAACGCAGGATTTATTGATAGTTTGATGTTTGTTGCAGGTTTAATGGTGGTGTTTCATCATAGAAGTCGTCCCATAGTCACTAAAGGTGACAGAGGCCGAGGATGACGATCCCAGGCCTAATCAATGCTGAGAGAGGGACTCGAAGGATTAATTCTAAGCTCAGATCGATGCGTCATGACCATCGATGCCTTTATGAAACCTTCCAATGCGCCGAAGCCACCTATACACCAACAAAGCAAAAGAAACACCAAGACAATGAAGAGTATCAGAGATTAAAGTTAAAAGATTAAAGCGAAAGTTTTAAGATCAAAAGCTTAATCTACAGTTTAAAGGATAAAGACGCAGTAAAAAGCCCAAAAGATTATTAAAGGAGGCCTAAAGCTATATGAAAGGCCTAATCAGTGTTTAAAGTATCAAAGATAGATAGATCACCCAAAGAATGCTTCAAATGCCAAATCATTGAAGCCTTTAATTCTCTAAAGATCAAAATGACACGTACCAGTTTTTTTTGCCTCAAAAGAATACAAAGTTAATGCACAGTCAGAGATATTTTTCAAAGATAGCTCAGAAGTAATTGCTAGCCTACCAAAAGCCTCAAAAGTCACAAAAGTGACTGAAGTTGATGAAAATTAATGTAAAAATCAATTAGCAAAGTTAAAACATTAGATATCTTCTCCATTATGCCTCCCAAAGGTCGAGAAGAATTTACTTTGTATTAATTGAATAATTAGATATTCCTTTCACTCCACCTCCTCATTTTTCTATAAATATCATAAGAGGAGCCCATTGAAAATGTTGGTTGAATACTCATTAAATGTACATAGTTGATGAGGCTGTTGAAGCTCTATTAGTAATTGAAGAAAGATAGGCTGAGAAGATAAGTTTGAAGCTGTAAAGACCTACTGGACTTGAAGATTGTAACTAGTTTGAACATCACATATACAAGTTGATTTATGGGATCCTGTTCTATGTCAATGGTGATATTTTTCTTACTGTAATTGTTGTTTTTCTTATGTTTTCATACTGTCCACTTTCTCTGATAAGGAATAGAAAATATAGATTAGGATTTACTTCTAAAAATACCCTAATCTCACTGATAAGCTTTATCTTTATGTTTTCTTCTAATTGTGTTTTGAGGATAATTCAATAGAGTATAACCAGTGAAGTGTTGGTGAGCCCATGTTTCTTGAGTAAAACTTGAGATATTGTCTTTGAAAGTTCTTGAAAATTCTGCTAAGTAAATTTGAACTAGAGAAGTCTATGGTTAGCCCTGTCCTCTAGTTTATCTCCAACAGTTACTTTGAAAATATCCCTTATGAGTATGTCAAAAGAAGGCTAGGTTCAAAGTCCTTACTTGATCTTAGGCTATTATTTGTTTATCTTAAATGTTTTCCCTTAAGAGTATGCCAAAAGCAGGCTAGGTTAAAAGTCCTTACTTGATCTTAGGCTATTCTTTGTTTATCTTAAATTTTTTCCTTGAGAGTATGTTGAAAGCAAGCTAGGTTAAAAGTCCTTACTTGATCTTAATCTGCCCTTTGTTTTCTTATATGTTTGCTTCTTTCACCACACTTCTTAATGTCCCATACCACAAAATCAAACTTAAAGAGATCCTTTGACATAGATGACTTGCCCCATGGACCACTCTTGAAACTTGTTGTGCAATTAAATCCTTTTTTGACTCCATAGCCCAATGGATTGATGCTTTCTCTTACCTATCCTATCAGCTGAACAATTCTTTCAACTCACTCACACCTTCACCCATCAAAAGACTTCCTTCATTTTGATGATATCCTACCCAACCAAAACAAACAAACAAGCCCCTTGTACTTCATAACTAGCCTAATATCATATCATAAGCCTTAAAGATATATCCTTTGAAAACACTTATATAGATAGATCCCTCTCTGAATCCAGGAGGGCTAGATCCTAGGATTCCAAAGTGGTTCTGATGTAGGCCCTGCAGTGTTTATTCTTACCAATCTTGCAAACTATGGGGGTCCTAACACCCACCATGGATTGGGAAGTCCAAAACAACCACTTACGTAACTGGGATTGTTGACTATAATCATTTTAAAATTCTCCTTCCTTTTTCTCAGCCACTGAAATATGTGTTGAGAAATCTTTGCTTAAGACATCCCTCATTAAAATGGGTATACCATTACTGATAATAACAATATTATCGTAACATTTCCACTATCATTACAATTTCTTTTGGGATAAAACTTAGACTTATGGGTATCTTTGTCATGCCTTGTAAACAAATGAAGATGACAAGGGGAAGGAGCAGAAGAAGAGGGATTAGAAAACATCCACTGAGAGGAGCTTGAATCGTTGTCAATGATGATCCATATTTAGGGGTCACTTCTGTAACTTGCTTTGAATATTCAAGGCAAGCCAGAAAGCCTTGCTGCAATGAACTGAGTGCATGCAAAGTCCATCTTGTGTTGAATATGAAACAAGAGACACTTGATAAAATTTAAACATTAATCCCCGGCGATGAATTTTTCAATATACTAATGAACAATCAATACCAGCAATTGTTGGAGAGGCAACCACCACTGAGTAGTTCCTTCCTAAGAGGTTAGAAAAATTGTCTAATAACTAGTTTGTATAAGCCATCGAAATCACCCAATAGGCACCACATTGCACACAACATGTTGAGTTGTGGGAGAAAGAATCTTGAATTAGAATGCACCCTTTTGCGAGAGTAATGGAATTTTGGAGAAACAAAAATGCCTATGATAAGTGATATACCTATTGGAGGTATAGAAATGCTACCAGTAGATCAGGAGGTTGGTCCAGACCCCAAGAGATATCTAGGAAACAACCCCAAACCTGAGTAGCTCTGAAGTAATGGCAGAAACATTGAGAAGGAATGTGAAGGAAAAAGTCTTGCAATCATACTAAACTCACACGATAACTATGAACCAAGAGTGACAAAGTTCTAGACATTTCCTTAGTCTAAAGACGCTAGAAGCTCATGCAACACTAGAAGGTTATTTTATTGGGCAAAGAGAATGTTATGTGCATCTTGCAGATGCAAACTGCTCTTGCACATGATGGGAAAAAGGGCTTGCAAAAATATGCCCTGTGTGCAGCATCAACACACACAACATTCTCTTTTTCCCAATGCACTAACCTTCTAGTTGTGGCCAAATAGCACTTGGGTCACAGTGGCAAGGCTTTCAGTAGCAGGCACTTACCAAATCTTCCATAATTTGCGTTGTTGTACCAGAACTAGATCTTGGACCTATGCTAAGATGTGAGGTGTTTCCACTGCAAGGCATCAAGCAACATCTTTAGCATTCAGAGCTAAAAAACTTGAGAAACACCTTGACCAGGGTGAAACAGTCAGAAGGAAACAAACAAATAATAATAATAATAATAACTCTAGAAGATTGTAAATGGGAAACCTTGCTATCACTGCACTGGAGGTGCAAGCCTTCACTTTTTTATTTTTCATTATAATTTTCACAAAATCCCTCCAATCCTAGCCTCTCACATTTTTGCATTTAGCAACAGTTAAAGCCTTTTTCATTTGGTCATGTATGAATCCCAATGGAAAACTGGTATTATATATGCCATACATAACAATTAGGAAGCCAAAACAAGTAAATGAAATGTTTCAACTGTAACTTCTTATCAAGAAATTTTAGTTACAGTAACAACAATGGTATTCCAATTGCATACGCCATATGTATCTCCTGTGAAAAGGCTGATTGTAATCCTCGTGTGAAATAAAATCTCAATAAATAGAAACATAAAGAGCTAATATGTAGTGGAATTGTTGTAGAAACTATTTTATAAATGGGAAAGGTAGTGAATTATGGAATAGCATATCATGCGTACTACCTATTTAGTTTCTTACCCTGCAATATCATTTTCAGTTTCTTTAATATTTGGGTACACTGCTAGGTTATGATATAGTAATTTATATGCAAATTTTAGTCATTTTTTTAGTAACTAATTAGGTTGGGTATGTATAAATTCCACCTAGCTATCGAGTTTGACTCCTAGAAAAAAGGACATGCAATTTTAAATAAATGAGGACATGTTTCATAATGACCAATAATAGAATATTGGCCAAAACGTTTCTTTGCTTTCACGTCGAGGGATGAGACTGAAGTGTGTAAAAAGTAGGCATGTTTGTTTTTTAAATAAGCTAAACAAAAAAAAACCCAAATTTTTATTATATTTTTCCATTTCCATTTCTTAAATAGATGCTCTTTTCTTAAAACCATCAACAACCTTTTCTTACACACTTGCTTTAGGATCAATGAAAGAGGACCCTTACTAATTTCTTGCAAAGCTTACCAGACCTCAAATGATAGTGATAAAGTTTGATGTTACTGTTGCACATCATCTATCTTACACACTGTTGTTTGTTGTTGTGACAAGGGTTACTGTACAATCAACATTGAATTAACTATCATTGACACTTCACTATCACTATATGTCACTGTGCTGAATCTAATACATCATCCCATCATAGATTATAGACAGATAGAAGGTAATTATAGTCACCTTCCCGAGTCATTGTCTTACCAATTTTTTTCCACTAATGTCAGCCAATTGTCAATTTCAAGGATTCACTGCAACAACTTGCAGTATATATACAAGGTTAGCTAATTAAGCTTTTACCCATATTCAATAGTGACGAAATTTTTTCACATATTCAAAACATCTTCAAATACTGAATTTTATTACTCTTCAAATCCTGGACTTTGGATTAGGTCTGAAACTCTTTAAGGTATCTCAAAATGTCTTCTCCGATGTGTGTCACAACAAAAAAACTATTAGATCATTGTCTTATATAATACTACTGTTATTGCTATGTCACATATCTTCTCAAGCCTACAAGGTATCTTGGTGTGAGGGATTCTTACATCAACATATGTAGTTGTCAAGTATAGTCTTTGTTGCTTATTAAGGTCAAGACTGCCATCAATCCAAAACCTTGCAAGGCTTTTTATATGCTACTTTTGTCTAATATAGATAAAAGGCTTGCAACATGAGAACTATGAATAGTAGTCCTCTGTCTATTCATATTGCTACATACGGAGGAAGCCTTTGAAAAAATTATTATATTCCCAATAATGACGCTATAATGAAGCCAACTTAAGCACAAAATTATACTTGAATACCTTACATATTGCAGAGTTTTAATGCTTGAATACCTTGAATACCTTCTAGACATGGAATCGGATCTATATTGTCCTTCAATGCATGAGCTGCTTTTGGTTGGGTCTTTGGGAAGGAAATTGCAAACCATACACTTCGTCTATATAAGTTTGACTCCATGGATGCCCAGCTAAAGTTTTTTGAGTGGTGTGAAAAGAAATCTAAAGGTAGATCTTGAGTTTCCTGGTAGAAAATTTGGTTTCTCACCATGCGTGCTTTCAGAATTTCATAGAATCATTTCAATCAATTGATGTTTTTTTTTATATTATTTGAAAAAAAAAGATAAAAGGATCACTAGTGTAAGTTCTAAATACAAACCAACCCAAAAGGAACTTCAAGACTTTCATGTCTTAACAACTCATCCTTGTTGATTGATTTGTAGCCCCAAGAGGATCGAAATAGCTCCTCACTTCACAAGATAGAAAATATGCTGAAATTCAAGGATTAGAGTGATATTCCATAGAGACAAGGGCTTATGCTACAATTCTGGAAATGTCATCAACTGTTCATGCAATTACTTTTAGAGCCAAACTATCAGTGAAATGTGATACCACCAAACCTTTCATGCTTAGTAATAAAGTACTAATGAGGGCTGAAATTATATATAAAAAAAAGGTTTTCAAACAAGCCTAAATGGATCGTTAACAACCCTTACTATTCATCGATTTATATTAATCAAAAAGACAAGGGTGTTGCTCAGAAATTATGTTGCAGGGAGTTATTTGAATTATACATGCAATTTGTGCTTATTCTTGTTTGCAAGAAATTTGAATATAACTTCGGGAGATGATAATCGGTATTGGCATTGGATTTCTCAGGATGAGTTCAGGTAATCCAACACTATGCTCTTTGTTTTTTAGGTTAATACTAAAAACAAGACAGTATGTAAAGAAAAGCTAATAACACACTTTTGACTTTTGACTACAATTTCAAGGAGATAACTAAACTAATTGCAGTATGTTGGCTTGAAGTGAAAGGTCAATTTGACTGCAAGTTTTTGTCTCCTGGTGCGGCATACAACGTTTCATTCAAGCTCAAATTCCTTCAGTCTTTCCTTTCACCGCTTATTCTACGAGCCTTTCCTGGAGCATATAGACTTGGAGCATAGGGATGGAATTGTAAGCCAGTCAATTTCTCACTTACAACTCCTTGTGGTGATCATCAGATATATGCTCAATATTTGAGTGAGATGGATAAACCTGTTGAGACTGAGGGGTACTAGATGGCTCCCTTTAAACATGTAGAGGAAGGGTGGATGGAGTTTGATGCAGGTAGATTTGTTGTTCAAGAAAAGGGAGATAATCCAGGAAGTATAGAGTTCTGCATGAGAGAATGGCAAGGTGGGAATTGGAAAGCTAGACTTCTTTTAGAAGGGGCTAAGATCCTACCAACTTCTTTGGTCAGGGAAAGAACAGAATGATATAAGTTGGTTCTATTTCATCATTGAATAATTTTAGATATTTTTAATGTGTATGGCTGTGTTGTTATGTCTATAGAGAAACTTATTGGGTGATTTGGAAAATGGAATATTTTACTTTCTAATTCTACCATTTTCAACTTTATTGTATCTCTACTTGACTAATGGAAGAAATGAAATGTACAGAAATGACTGGTAGGAAGTTTATCTCATTTCATTATGTTCAACAATACTAGTTCTCTAGTACTTTCAGTGTACGGAAATGGCTATAGCAGCTCCTCTATGGAATCTCCCATTTCACTATGTTAAATTCTATGCATTTCTATAATACATTCAATGTACAGAAATGGCCATGTGAAAATTTATTTCCTCATTAACAGTTAGCTGAAGGAGTACTCACCATTAACAATTTCTCAAGGACTATTTTTTATGATTGTTAAAGATTTAATGACTATATTTTTAGCCTTGGAAAGTTTTAGTTCATGCTCGTATTTATTATCTGCATGTATTAGATTTTACGGATAGGGAAAATATGATTGGTAGGGCGAGATAAGAAACTAAAAATCGAGTTAGAAACCACCTCCAAAACGCAGTGAGGTACGGCGACAGGGGCTTAGGATTAGGGCACTCCTTCCCCAGATCGCCTAAGGGGCTATGTCTTCTAAATTCTTCTCCTAGCACCTAAAGAGAACATAGAATTCCTAGTGGATTTTTCCTTTTGAGATTCTAGTGGCAAAATTTTAGAGATGAGATGAAAATCAGGGAGTATTTTCAGGATAATTTCCTCCATGTGACACCTTTGTTGAGTTTGTTAAAGAAGTAGTTCCCAAGAAGGGTTAAAATTACAGAAGGTTTTGTCTTTGTTGACAGCTAGTTGGATACGGAAAATCAAATTTGATTGAAAGGGCATGTTTATGCTTGATAATATTATAGCTATAAGGTGGTTTTTAATGGCCTTAGGGGATTGGTAAAAAAAAATCTCTATCAAAATTGATTTTGATAAACCTTAATCCTTGATTTTGAAAAGAAATAAAAAATAAAATCATCTAAAAAGTGTTGATTTGAAATAGGTTACATTTTAACCCATCGTCTAACTCGTCTAATGGGTGGTTTGGCTCTCTGAAAGATCACCACATATTCTACTGTGTCAATAAATCCAGAAACCCAAAATCCAAAGAGGGGAATTTATCGGTTATGATATGTACACTAGAAATAACAAATATTTCAGCAAAGGCATTACGAGTTTGGACAAATTACAAGTTTAGACAAATGTAATGAAGAAAATTCGTCATCGACATTTTAAATAATGGTAATAATAATTCGAGCTCGTAATCCAGTATGTTTTTTTTTTTGTTTTTTTGGTTATGTAATTAATTTGTGCTAATTTATGCATATCAAAGTTGTTGGAATGTAGATTTTGTAGCCCTATTTCTTACGCACTATTCAACAATGAACCTATTGGCAGCAGAGGAAATCCTTGTATAAAAGATGATTCCCTTAAGGGGACAAAAGTCTACTCCTTGCAATTATTAAACAAAACCAGATACTAATACTAAGAAATACACAGGAAATGGACGCAGAGATAAAGAAGTTGCTTCAAAAATATTAAAGAGGTTTTTAATGCTCAAAACTTACACAGATCAAGACCCTTCCTGCTGTAGATGGAAGAATAAATTATTGCACGTGCAGAGAGAGACAAAATTGTTTCCATGTTGTTGACTAATAGATTTCCCTCGGGCCTGATAGAGTAAGACCCACAACAAAAGCCCTAATCACTAAGCCAGCAGGAGATGAGCGGGAGATGTGTTATTTTAACTCAAGGTTTAAAATTTAAACGAAAAATGAATACTCCATCCTTCCATTTTTCCAAACATCACTTTTAATATTATGCTCTCCAAATATCATTTTGTAATATTCATAATTAGCCCAAGCTAATAGGAATATTTCATTTTGTTTTAATTTTATTTATTGATGAATAAAATGTAAAGGAGGACTTGAAAAACTCCTAAAACATAAAAATAAATCAATGCCCAATGTGAACAGAGACAAATCAGGGCTTTCTTAATAAAAGCCACTTGTGTATGAACAGGATTTAGCCACTTGACTGGGTCAGCAGGACCAAATCACTAAGCAGTCCAAATACATTGAACCACTTTGAAGACCCAGCGCAGTTCTAGAAGGAGGATCCAATGTGAAAGGGGTTAATTCATTTGAGGTGGTTGAGGGTTTTGCACATCCTCATCTTATAAAAGGAAGGAGAAGGCTCAAGGAAAAGGTTGTTGATGATATTTTGATTTTGATATTGCTTGAGCAACTCAAACTCTCTTGGTTGTTTAGCTAGAGAAAGATGGATTTCCTGTTTAGGAATTCCTCCCTCCTTCCTTGAGGGTCTCTTGGAGGAGATTGTGCTGCATTGATCCACTATCTGGCATTTTGGCCAAGCTTCACCTTACATCTACAGTGTTGTTCCTATTGTGGGTTGAGCTGTCCATGTGAGCTGCGGCAAGTGGAATCAGATCTATTCAGATCTGAAGAGTTCTATTGCATCTTTTCAGTGGGGAAGTCATCTAAACCATTGGCAAGAGTGCAATAGCTGTTTTGAGCTCCAGATCCTTATCTTGGCATGAGGCCAAAGTGTGCATCACTTCATCAGTGCAGTTAGCTTCAGCGACTGCGTTATTTTGCAGGCAGAGTTGCAGTGTTTATTTGCTAACAATTTGGAGGAGAGATCTCCGATGAAAGGGCTTCTTTCCTTCATTGAGGTGATATGTGGATTGGCCAACCAATCCATGTCATATTTCAGATCTGATCTGCTGTGTGATTTATTCTTCAAAAATTTCTGAAGTTTACTACATATCCATGGTGTAGATCTCAGATCTATTCATTGTTCTTCACTTTCAGCTGAGATCCCCAAGGGGAATGTACTTAAAAGGAATTTTTGCATATAGATACCATTTAGATATATCCTTTTATCCTATGATATGTTATAGATATGAAACTAAATAAAACACTGCTTCATATTTCTAAAAATAATGCTATCATAGTTCTGCAGTCTTTTCTCATGTGTTGCAGCACTTCTTTTGGAGCTTTCCTTTATGAAAAGATCTATTTTTCTTAGCCTAAATAATTTGAATCTCATTATAAGTTTCCATACTGATTTTGATGCATAAACTCAGCTAATCCCTTTAGAAAATCACATTTTAGAAGCTTCATTAATTTCTGCATACTCCAAGTCATGGGAAATCAGGTTTTCTAAGCCTAGTTTGGGGAGGAGGAAATGTTTAACTTAGCTAGACTTATTTTTTTGAGTTGAAATTAGAAGCATAGGTCCCTCATGACCTAATATAAAATAACCTCCTACTATTTCTCTTATTTTTACGCAGATTTCTGAATATACTCATTTTAGGGCCAAAATCATCACTTTTCCCCACCTTTTTGCCCATAAAACACTGTATAAGTTTTCTGCTGTTGTATTTACTGAAGGATCTGCATTATAAAATCTTTTATGATATTTTTTGATGCTGGATAACCAATATTTTGTCAAATATTTCTTAATTTCCAGATTTGGAACATTACACATTTTTAATATCATACTTATTGTTGTTTTGATGAATGGTGAGCACACTCCTTGATTCTTTGTAATGTTAAAAATTGTTTAAAAGGAAGTTTCAAAAATAAATTCAATTTCATTCTAATAAATTTATTTTAAAAACATTGATGATGAACCACATAGAAAGGTGTCGCCCTTAAAAAATTTGTGATTTATCTAGAAGAGTTTTTAAAGAAATTAATTAATTAATTATTAAAATAAAATTGAGATAAAATAGTAAATTTAGGAGAGGTTTTTTCCACCCATGGTTTTTCTCATGGTATTCCACCGTGCCAACAAGGGGGAATTAATCTGATCGTAGGTCCCAACTAGGCCTGCTCTCATTTGGAATGGCTAATCCCATGGGTTTTAAGGATTGTTATAAGGGTTAGGCAGATAATGAGTTAGTGGTTAAGGGATTAAGGATTAGGGGCTTAGGGGTTAGGGGAATAAGGGCTTAGGAGTTACAGGTTTAGGGTTTAGGGGTTAGGGGAATAATTAAGGGGTTAGGGATTGGGGGCTTAGGGGTTAAGGGGTTAGGGATTGGGGGCTTAGGGGTTATGGGATTTAGGCACATTTATGGGTTAAGGGAATAATGAGTTAGTGGTTAAACAGTTATGGATTTGGGGGTTAGGGGTTAGGGGATTTAAGCGTATTTAGGGGTTAGGGGTATATTGAGTTAGTGGTTAAGGGATTAGGGATTGGGGGATTAGGGGTTAGGGGATTTAGGCGCAATTAGGGGTTAGGTGAATAATGGTTTAGTGGTTAAGGGATTAGGGATTAGGGGTTAGGGGTTAGGGGATTTAGTAGTTAAGGATTTGAGGGGTTAGGGGTGAGGGGTTAATGGGTTATGGGTTAAGCATTAACGGTTTAGGTGTTTAGGGGTTAAGGGATTAGGGGTTTAGGTGTTAGTGGTTTAGCGGTTTAAGGGTACAACAAAGATAATGATTATAGGGTACAACAACACTATAAGGTTTATAGGTTGATTGATATTGACACTGATAGGGTAAGCTTCAATAGTGAAGTTGTTTTTGATGAGGAGGTTGGACCTTTCCAAACTTCTCCTAAGTTTTGAATTACTTAGAAGCTGGAAGGGTTTGAGGATTCAGGTGTCAAGCTTTAGGTAGCTGCACTTGAAGGGGGGTGGAAGATTTTGAGCATGATGAGTCTCCTAGACTAGTAATTTATGATCTAGATATAGGTGGTCAAGGTCATGGTGACAATACTGACTTTCAAACATTCTGTAGAAGATCCACAAAGTTTGTAGAGCTTGTCAGGCAGGGAAGCTACATTGAATACCATTTTATGAAGGACAAGCTTGGAGAGTGTAGAGGGTCCTTCAGTTGGTACTTTCAGACGTATGTGGACCAATGAACATGACATCAACCACTAGTGCTAGGTACTTCCTTCCGTTTGTTGATTATTTCAGTAGAAAAATGGGGGTATATTTTCTATAATTAAAATATGATGTGTTTAATGAACTTCAAAAGTTAAAAGCATTAATAGAGAAATAGTTAGGTTGTCATATTGCCTCTTTTAGATATGATACTGGTGGGGAATTCTACTTAAAATATTTCAATAAATTTTGTGCTAAACATGGGATCCAAAGACAATATACTACACCTTACACTCCACAACAAAATGTATTGGTTGAGAGGAAAAATTGTACTATCACAAAGATGGCTAGTTTTAAGTTGCAGAGGAAGTCTATTCCAAATAGGTTTTGAGCTGAGGCAATGTTCACAATAGTATACCTATTTAATATATCTCCTATGATGGCGATGAAGTAGAAGGTCACATAGAACCATGGTTTGGAATTAAGTCCAAGTAAGTCATCTTAAAGTTTTTGGTTCTACTGCCTACACTTGGATTCTAACTAAGAAGATAACCAAATTAGATCCAAAGTGCAAAGCTAATGATTACATGGTACAACAACAGTATAAGGTTTATAGGTTGATTGATATTGACATTGATAAGGTAAGCTTCAATAGTGAAGTTGTTGTTGATGAGGAGGTTGGACCCTTCCAAACTTCTCCTAAGTTTTGAATTACTTATAAGCCAAGTGCCAATGTGTGTCAAGGAGTCTTATGCATGTTATGAAGTGGCAAGGCATGTCAAAAAGTGCTAAGTAGAGAGTTCCAATGCATGTTGAGGAGCGTTAAGGAGTACTAGGACAACACAAGGGAATACTAGGTAAAAATACATGGAAGTGAATGAATATGAGGGTATGTAGGGACTCGCAATGAGTGATAGTATTCTAAGAAATCACACACCTTATTGACCAATAAATTCTTACCATTCTCACACCATAACAAAAAGCCATAAAAATTTCATTCTTAAAATATATTGTGTAGTTTCCTAATTTCATTCAAGTAGAATCTCTCAATAACTTATGTCAGTAATGGTGAGATTATTTTTTTATTCTCTTAAAGGAACTCTTTCTAGACATGCACCCCATCAAACATAAATCATCGAGTCAAAAAGAATGGAAATAAATGAATAAGAGGGTGTGTTGGGGATGTTATCGAGTGTCAAGCGTGGCAAGGGGGGAGTGACAAGGCATACTAGGGAATGCTATGGCATTTCAAGAAGTGTCAGGGTGTGCTAATATGTTCAAGATAGTGCCAAGACGGGCCATGTGTTAAGGAGGGAGTGTTAGCAAGTTATAGGTGTGCTAAGGAGGGAGTGACAAGGTATGTTAGGCAATTCCAAGGCATGATAGAGTGCTAGGAAAGCATGCCAAGTTGTGCCAAGTTCCAGGGTGTGCCAATGTGTGCCAAGGTGTGTTAGGGAGTGTTAGGGAGTGCTAGAGAAACACAAGGTAGCACTCTTTCACAATGCATGGAAATGAATGAATAATAGTGTGTGACAAGAAGTTTCAACAAGTTCCATATGTGATAAGGAGGAGTGACAAGGCATGCTTGGAAGTGAAAAGGAATGATAGAGTGCTAGGGTGGGATGCAGCCAAGATGTGCCAACACGTGCAAGGAAATGTTAAGTAGGAGTGACCAGGAAACACGAGGGAACACTACGTCAAAATGCATGGAAATGAACAAATAATAGTTTGGGATTGGAAGTGTCAGTGACTTCCAGGTGTGCTAAGGATGGATTGAAAACATATGCTAGGCAGTGTTAAGGCATGCTAGAGGCCAGGGCGACATGCCAAGATGTCCTAGGCGTTAGGGTGTACCAACACGTGCCAAGGAGTGTTAAGGAATGATATGGAAACACAAGGGAGCACTTGGTAAAAATGCATGAAAATGAATGAATATGAGTTTGTGACTGGGATTTTCAATGAGCTCTAGGTGTGCTAAGGAGAGAGTGAAAAGGTATGCTAGGTAGTTCCAATGAATGCTAGAGTGCTAGGGTGGCATGCCAAGATGTGTCAGGCGTTAGGGTGTGCCAATGCATGCTAGGGAGTGTTAGGGAGTGTCAGGTAAACACAAGGAAGCACTAGATCAAAATGCATGGAAATGAACGAATAAGAGTGTGTGATATGGAGTGTCAATGAGTTCTAGGTGTGTTAAGGAGGGAGTTACAAGATTATATGCTAGGCAATGCCAAGGTATGTTAAACTACCAAGGTGTGTTAGGAAGTGCTACAGTCTGTTAGGGAGTGTAAAATCATGTCAAGGAATGTAGGGGATGGTAACACATGCCACACAATTCCAAGGCATTTAAGACATATCAGGTGTTATGGCATGTCAATATGTAAACTATGTTTCTAATTAGTTATTTTACAACCACAATTGTATGTGATGAGCCTTGTCTTGGCAACTTGTTTAGTGGGATCAATTGAGATTGGACATGAATAGTCTAATATGAGTTACATGTAGTTCTTAGGTGAACAAGGCATATGTTGAATTTCCACGACACGTGAGAATTTGGTTTTGGTCTTAGAATCTTTGATGCAAACACACTCAAGTGACACAACACATCAACTTTTCACAATGAAATCTACACACGTCAGGGAATCAATTAGTGCACATGAAAATTTTTAACTTTTTCAAAACTTTCTTCATTAAATTACAAACTATAATAGAATAGGCTAGAGCTCTCGTACCATGGATGATGGCCCTTTACAGTCACACTGATACAAGGAATACAACTAGGGCTTGGTGTTAGTCCTTTGACAACCAATATACCTTGAACAAGACAACACTTGACCCAATTTTTGATGGTGGACACACACAACCCTTTCAATCCACATGTCTTAAACACATTTGGTAGGTCCTCTTTCCTCCCATTATGCAACTCCTCAATTTGCCTCTATCAATGAACTAAAATCCTTTATGTTACTGAACTCGGCTCAAAACAAAATTCCCTCTATCTACCTCTTTTTTCCTTTAAGGTCTGCAACACTTAAAGTTTTCGATTAGCTATTCACAACTCTGTTGTGAACAACTCTTTGGTCTGCCCACTTTTTCCATACTGCTGCTCCAAGATGACAAGTCTAGGGATATGGAGGTTTCCCTTCTTCTCAATGACACAATACTTTACAATACATTGAAATAGGGCTAGTTGGCTAGCCCATTTGACTTCTAATTTAGTCCTTCAAATTTTGCACGTCCCTAGGCCAATAAACCTACCCTTCTACCAGTCTTGTTTTCCTTCACAAGTATAGGACTTAGAGCTCTTCTTTGACAGTCACCTAACAACCCTCCAATTGTACTTGGATTGCCATCAATTTTCCCAACCACGGTAATTTTTTTTACTGATCTAGTTCCCACAACACTACCCTCATCTAGGGCTCTTCAAATATGCCACCTAATAGTGATTTGAGTCCTCTCAATATCACTATTCTTGTGTGCCAATTTTTTGTTGTCCAATCTATGAAAAAATCTGAACTACTCACCTTATCATCCTTCTAACAATTTGTAGATGACTGAACTAGGGTCACAAATCATCCATTAACAGTCCATTCACTAACTGTTTATAGGCTGCTTCAAATATCTGTCCAAAACTCTATGGACAATCCAACAAAATCAACTCCTCTTCATGTAAATCCATTCCTCATATGGCACATTTATTTTGCTCCATCTTCTACTCAGGTTCCACCTTCCTTTGGATTTTCTATCTCCGCACATACTTATGCAAACCATCTTCCAAATTTGTGGTATATATTGCAGAGATAAACCTCTCTCTAAGGGTCACAACCCCTCTTCTTCTATGAAAATTTGTCACAGTATTAATGACATACCTTATGGATTGAACATGCTAGGAAACCTCCCTAAATAGGGAATTATAATTCTATTCTAATTTCTTTAGAACAAACCATATCCACCCATAGAAAAAAAGAAAACTCTTTCCTCCATAAGAGACTCGGCCTAGCTCATATGGATCCATAGATTCTGGTCATTTCTTTCATTGAATCTTGACTTGAACTTTAGAGCTCTACGACCCTCAAACTACGGTTACTTCAGTCAATATTCCACCTGTGACTACTTTTGTTCTAGCCCTAAATTCTAGTGTAGACCCTCCTCCATTTGTGTTGGTATTTATCATAGACCTCGCAACCTAGTAACCAGCAGAAGGTATGGTCTCAACCCTCTCTACTATTTCAAAATTTGATGCGGACTTCACACAGAAACACCACTAAAATCACATGCCCAAATTCTCATGATTCACCTCTCTTGAGCTTTATCTGCCCTAAGAGAACCAAAAACATGCTAGCCTACTTCCTATCTTGAACCCATTAAGGTATGTGACATTCTCGTGAACCCTCACATGATGATCTTACTCTTAGTGGATAATCATGGCCTCCATTTAGCAATGGTTACTTAGACCTCTAACTAGACCTACTTTAGGACTACATCTCTCCTAGCCTCCTTGATAAAATAAGCTCATTCTCACTTGATGTTCTTGCCTTCATACTAAGGCCTCCTTAAATAGCTTTTCCTAGCTAGGCCTCTTAAGAACGCTCTAGAACTTACGAATTTTATATACTCATATCTTAGGAAATATTATTTTTTTGTTTAACTTTCTTTTAGATTTTAAACCTCATCTCAGGTCCAAAGCCCCTTCACTTGGGTTATTTTCCCACAAAACATTTTGTGGTCAAAATCACACAAACCCATCTCACTAGGCTTTTGGAGTACCTCCCAAGCTACACAATTCAACAACATAGTCTAGTTGTAGTAATCGTAACTTGGTCAAGCTCCTATAGTCAAGCAAGGACTTGGTTGGGTTCCCAAGTTGAAAATTAAGTAAGGGTAGTTGTGAGGGCATGATAACTAGGAAGGTTTAGGGAATGCCAAGGAATGAAAAGGCATGCTAACACATGCTGGACAATGTCAATGCATGTTAAGGAGTGTTAAGGAGTGTCAAGGTATCACAAGGGATAAATAGGTAAAAATTCATGGAAATGAACAAATAAGAGTGTGTTTCAAGGAGTCTCAGTGAATTCAAGTGTGCCAAGGATTAAGTGTGTTAGAAAAATTTCATAATAGGATTTGTAAGAGGCTAGCCTATGATTGCGATAAGGGGCTCTGTTAGACTCATGTATTTCACAGTATCACAAGGTGACTGATCACTTATTAGAATATTGTTCATATACTGAAAATAATATTCTATGGTTGTCATTTATTTTCAGAGAAGAAAGGGAGACCCTGACTGTCAAAGAGCATCAAATGAATCAATTTTCCTTATAGTTCAGTGGAAAGGAGAAAAATTGTTACTGACAAGGTGTAATGGGGATCAAACTTCATTTCTTCCCTCGTTCCATTTCATTTCATTCACCCTATTTTCCCCCCTTATTTCCTCCATATTCTCCCATGCTATGAAACCCATTCCCTGCCATGCTTCTCTTCCATTTCATCTTCCATTTTGAAATATATGTTACCTTACCTTTCTTCTGCCTTTTCGCTTTACCCTTCCACCTTTATCGTTTCATTGATTTTTATTCCCCGATCGCGATCAAAGTGGGGCCCTCATCGCATTTCATAGACTTTATGTATTTGGAATTATAATTAAACTTGAAATAATGTGATCGCCGATTTGCGATATCGCATCGCATTTTTTTACCTTGTGAGCGCCCATAATCTATTTTATTTAGTTTTTGATGTGGTAAGTTGGCCGCACCTCAACAGCTCCACCCCATTACACAGCCGTTGCAATACATTGTTATATCATGTAAAACTTCATAGCACTGACAGCTTAAAAACCTTCCACCGATTCATAACACTCCGCCAATTGCCAGTGGGCTCCTCTTCCTTGCACTTCTCAAATTTAAGGAGTTGACCCCGCAGCTTATAAATAAAACTTAAGAATTGCGATGTGCACCTACGATCCAGTCCCACTTCTTCCCTGCCACATCACTCATCTCCTCCCCCGTGTATCGCACTTCACAGATTTTAGAGTTTACATATTCCACGCTTATAACTAAACGCTATGAATTGCGATGTGCGTTGCGGTCCCGTCCCACTTACCCTCCATGTCATTTACCCTACATGTCACCACCCCATCGCATCGCGTCGCCAATCGTATTATTTATAAACTAATTAATTGTAAAGTTTGCGAAGTGCGTGGATGCAAAGCCACTTCATAACTAAATTCTATAGAATTTCAGGTCTAGGTGAACGAGTTGTCACTATGTTTTGTGTGTATAACAGGTCAATTAGGGACTACGAGGTTTATAGCTCATTTCATGAATAAATAGGCCAAAATACCTGGCAATAAGAAAATGATTTCCACCTTATCATGCCATCATCATCTTTAAATCCGACGACCTACATTTCATTCTGACCCCCCTTTACCATCCTTACTTTATCCTTGCAGGGGGGGTAAGGAATGAAGGGTTTTCAAGAAAGGGAGCCCCTTATGTGTCACTCTCTCATGAATTCGCACCCCCCCCCTTTTCTATTACCACTTACCACTTCATAAGGGTCCAAAATACCACTTTTCACTTGCAAAATTGTTTTCCCCAAATGAAAAACCATTTTTTAGCCAATTTTACCTGTTCGTTTTCGAGAGAGATTATGGGCATATGGGAACGAATTTTGACAAACCAAGAAAGGTTTCTATTCATCACGGGCTGAAGAAAAAAACCCTCTCCCAAATTTTTCACACGTGTCTTCAGTTGGGATAATCAAAAGCCATCTCTCAGCCCTATTTTTTGGATTTCCGTTTTTTCCGTGTTGGTCATGATTTTGCGGCAAATGTTGTCGAGCGCTGAAGATGAATTTTGAAAATCTGAGAGAGATTTTTGACCAGAACGAGGCAAAGAACAATAAAATCTCTCATATTTTTCATAGGTGTCACCATTGGGGACAAAAAAAATGTCTGATTTGACCTCTATTTTCAGCAATTTCGCCCATTTTTCACGACATGACAAACATCCCAATATTTTCAGGAATTTGTTTTTTGATGATGGTTCTTAGATGTGAAAAAGGATAATATATTTCAGCAACCGTTTTCCATAAAAATAGTACTAAACAGTGTGACATTAGGACAACAAAGCAATCAGTGCCGCACTGGAGTTAATGATCCAGCCAAGGCGGTGCAAGAAAGGCTGGGCCAGACATCAATTTTGCCTCACTTTGTCTTTTCGGAATTTTAAAAGCCCAATTGTGTTCACCTTATAATTCACGAAGGGTCATCAAAGTTAATAAAACCAATGGTGGCTGACAAAATCACCTCATCATAGCCTTGCATGGCCATACTTGTCCATTTTCTGCTTAAATTGTAATCAATGAAAGTTTTCCAAGGCAGATTAGGGAAAAATGACTTAGTTGTTAGTTAAATACCACTAGAATTCTCATTATAAAAGTTTGGATATTTTAGCACCTGTATTGTAAGAACTACTATTGAAGCACTTTAATTTTTGGAGCTGGACATCAATAATCAAAGACCGTTTACAGGATTCTTGAGTTGTGTCAAAATGGTGATGTGTTTCATCTTTGTTTAAATGCTTCCATTGTTTTATCTGCTGTGTATCTGCTCGTCTAATTGTAAATCAGAAATTTTAGATTAAGATTCACTGTCGGAGCTCCTTAATTTTGCCTGCATTTACAATCTGAATGTTTTCTGCTAAAGTCTGATTAAAGAATTCTTAATTTCTCTTTAGACACTACAGAACCTTATTGTTTCTTTCACCTCATAATTCATACAGCTCCTAAAATCCATTTAGCACAGTTTTCTTGCCCTGTGATTTGCTCTTGATTTTGATGTGCCATTCCATCCTTTGACTCCATCACCCAATGGAATAGCTTCTGCAGCCCTATCTGTCCAACCACACAATCAATCAAACAAACAACCCCCATCAATCTAACTAGCCTTATATCAGCACATATAACCAGCAAGTTAAATCGATTTAAATCATAAAACAAAGAGAGCCCTCTCTGAGTCCAAGAAGGCTAGGTCCTGGACTCCAAAGCGGTTTGATGTTGTGCTTTATAGTTTAGTTTTGCTAATATTCTAAATTATAGAGTGAAAACAGGCTCGAAAAAGCAATTTTAAACAAAGGGAGACTTTGTGTTGGGCACAACACTATTTTTCCTTTATCTATTATTTTTATATGACATGTGGCACACTTTGGCCGAATGCTCATGTTTTAAACTATTTTAGACAATTCAATATTGTACATTGTTATGTATAATTTTTGGTGAACTCTACTTGTGCCGACCTATATCTTGTGTGTCTTGTGTATCTTGTGGTTCTTGCAAACTCTCAGTTAATGCTCTACTATTTATATAAACTAGACATACATGTGAAATATTTCCTATGTAAGCTATGTTTCTTAGTTTTTTTTATGGCCGTTGCTAGATGTGATCCTTGTCTTGGTAAGTTCTTAAGTGGGAAAATTTCAGCTTGGACATGACTGGCCTAAGATGAGGTATAGGAAGTTCTTAGGTGAACAAGGCACAATTACTTGTAGTAGGTGCAATTGATCAAGTTGTTACGACTCAAGCAGACCAATGTCACATGAACTGGAGTAGCTAAGGACTTGATTGGGTTCCCAAGTCATGAAAAAATGTAAGGATATTTGTGAGGGCATGAGTGCCAAGGCATGCTAGGGGTTTCTAACATGTGCTAGATAGTTTGAAGGCATTTAAAATATGCAAAGATGTGTCAAGTGCTAAGGCATGCCAATATCTGCAATGGTGTGACAATACATGCCATGGACTATCAAGGAAACAAAAAGGAGAAACAAGTTAAAATACAAGGAAATGAGCACATCATAGGGTTAATTAGTCATCAATTTACATTTTCCAAGAGGGGCATGCTATGCACACCAACACTAGGTGGAAATGAGTGTCAAGTGCCAAGTGTTAGTGCATTCTAAGTGCCAAATCATCCTTTGTTACTTCTCTTCTACTTTCCAATAGCTGATCTCAAATAACTTTAATATTAAACCATGCCAAAGCACACTAAGGCATCTTAATGAATGTTATACATGATAATGATCATGGCCTCTTTAGGTCTACATGTCTCTTCGCCCCCTTATCAAATGAGCTCCTTCTCACTTGATGTTATTTCCTTCATCCTAAGGACTCCTTAAATATTTTTTCCTAGGCCTCTTAGGAACCCTCTAGAACTTACGGGTTTTATCCACGTAGACCTTAGGAAACATTAATTTTCCTTTTTAATTTTCTTTTAGATTTTAAACCCTGTCTTGGGTCCAAAATCCCTTTTCTTTGCTTCTATTCCCACAAAGCCTTTTGTGACCAAACTCACACAAATCCATCTCACTAGGCTTGTGGAGTACTTCCCAAGCTACACAATTCAACAATATAGTCTAGTTGTAGTAACTATAAATTTTTCAAGCTCTTGTAGTCAAGCGATGGCTTGGTTGGGTTCCCAAGTCGAAAATTAAGTAAGGGTAGTTGAGAGGACATGATAGCTAGGGAGGGTCAGGGCAAGCAAAGGAATGAAAAGGCATGCTAACACATGTCGAACAATGTCAATGCATGTTGAACTAGAGTGTTAGGGAGTGTTGGGGCATATCAAGGGATAACTAGTTCAAAATTCATGGAAATGAACAAATAAGAGTGTGTGCAAGGGAGTGTTAGCGAATTCAAATGTGCTAAGGACGAAGTGTGTTGGGAGAATTTTAGAATAGGATTTATAGGAGGCAAGATTACAGTTGTTATAAGGGGGTCGACATAGCAATTTTAGACAAAGGGAGATCACTTTGTGCTAGGCACAACATTGTTTTTCCTTTAGTTATTTTTTTTATATGAGATGTGGAACACTTTGGATACATGCTCATGTTTTAAACTATTCTAGATAATTGCATATTGTACATTGTTGTGTATAAGTTTTGGGGCACTCAACTTGTGTCAGCTTATATCTTTTGTGCCTTGTGAATCTTGTGGTTCTTGCAAACTCTTAGTTAATGTTCTATTGTTTATATGAATTGAACATACATGTGAAATATTTCCTGTGTAAGTTATGTTGCTTAGTTGTTTTATGGCCATGGCTAGATCATTTGATCCTTGTCTTTGTAACTAGTTAAGTGGGACAAGTTGAGATTGGACATGAGTGGCATAAGATGAGTTATAGGCAGTTCTTAGTTTAACAAGACACAATATACTTGTAGTAGGTGCAATTGGTCAAGTTGTTGGGCTTGAAGCAAGCCAACGTTTTCACATGAACTACATTAGCCAAGGAATTGATTGGGTTCCCAAGTAATGAAAAAATGTAAAGGCTTGATGTGAGGACATGAGTGCCAAGGCATGCTAGGGAATGCTAAGATGTTCCACATAGTGCGAAGGCATGTCAAACATGATAAGATGTGCCAAGTGATAAGGCATGCCAAGATGTGGAAGGGTGTGTCAATGCGTGCCAGGGACTGTCAAGGCAACAAAAGGGAGAAACAAGTTAAAGTACAAGGAAATGAACACATAAGAGGGTTAATTAATAGGGTTAATTAGTCATCAATTTACCTTTTCTAAGAGGGGCATGCTAGGCACACCAACATGACTAAGCGCTAATAGGTGCCAAGTGCAAAGTCTTAGTGCATTCTAAGTGCCAAGTCTTCCTTTGTTGCTTCTCATCTACTTTCCAAAAATTGATCTAAAATAAATTTAATATTAAACCGTGTCAAATCATACCAAGGCATCTCAACGTGTTCCATACATGCTAAGACTTTCCAAGCACCAACACGTGCCAAGCGCAAATATGTGTCAGGGACTGTTATGCATGCTATGAAGTGGAATGGCATGTTGAAGACTGATAAGGTGTGCTAGAGAGTGCTAATGCATGTTTAGGAGTGTTAAGGAGTAATAGGACAAAAAATTAAGGGAGCACTAGGTCAAACTTCATGGAAGTTAATGAATATGAGGAGTGTGTGCCAGGGACTAGTGTTAATGAGTGCTAGTTGTCATGCCAAGGAGGGAGTGGCAAGGTATGATAAGCATTGGTAAGGCATGCTAGGGAATATCAAGGCATGTAAAGAAGTGCCAAAGTGTGCTAGGGAGTTCCAAAGTGTGCTAATGATATGTTCCAAATAGTTCCAAGATATGTCAATACATGCCAGGTGCTAAGGATGTGTAGGGTGTCAGGGTATGTCAATATGTGTCAAGAAGTGTCAAGGAAAAAAAAGGAATAACCAAGCCAAAATGTAAGGAAATGAACACATAAGAGGGCTAATAAGTCAGGACTTTATCATTTTCAAAAGGGACATGCTAGTCACACTAATAATAGGTCCCAATACATGCCAAGTGGCATTGTGTGCTAAGTGCTAATGTATGTCAATGCATTCAACCAAGGTGTTCCATGGCATGCTAGGGACTACATGCATGCTAACACATGCTAGGAGAGTTCCATGTTGTGCTAGTGCATGCCACCATGTGCTTGGGCATCAGTTTCATGACAAGATGTTCTAGGTACAAAGATGTTCCAAGACATGCGAGGTGCTAAGAAATGTTAGTGTGTGACAAAGCATTAATTTAAGGTGTGCCCGAATTGTTGAAGAGTGTTAGGTATTTCTCATTAATAGAATTGGCAGAGCTTGATTATGTATTAAATAATATATTTCCTATACACACTAGTGGAACTTTATCCAAAGGGAATTTTATAGATAATAAACTTAATAGATGTGAATCATGTGTTGACTCATAGGAAAACTCTATTCGACTAGTGATTACTTGAGGGAAATTATACACACTAATTACTTCTTAAAAAATTGATTGATTATAACCACTATGACCTTGGAAATATCATAAAAATTACTCCACAATAATGGCCTTAAATCATTATATTTTGAAAGAAAAATATTAACAGGCATATAGCGTCATCAAAAACTCATTGGAATGATCAATGGTGATGAACATTTTTTGACCATCACCAAAAGTAACAAAAAGAGCATTGGTGATGGTCATTAAAAGTTCGTCACTAGAAGTGTCACTAAAGAGAGAATTAGTGATGGGCCTTTAACAACCCTCACCAAAAGTGTCATTGAAAATGGCTTTGGTGATGAACCTTAAAGGACCATCACTATATACACTTACAGTGACGTTTTTTTAAGGACCGTCACCATATGTGACATTGGTGACGGACCTTAAAGGTCCGCCACAAGCATGACCCTCACCAATGTCCTTTTTTCTTGTAGTGACATAAGCCAACTCATACCTTGACATATTTCAGGGGAGGCTATCTTGTCCGCACATTCAATCTAGTTAGCACGGTATCATATCAACTCAAACATAAATAAGGTCATATTATCCATCACAGTAACCGACTAGCATGTTCACATCATAAGCTCATGATCATTTGTTGTTCATGCATAATAACCACAATTGCACAGTCAACCTAGATGAGAATGACCTAATATCACAACATATTAAATCATGCCGGAATGTTGTAACCCTAACAATTTGCATAGGACAATCCAAATTATCATGATACATATAACATCAAGATATTAATTATATAACCTTAATCATCAAGGTAACTAATAGAACAACAATAATTTAACTTATAACATACTCATCAACAACATATAACAAATCATCGAGCTAACTAAAAGTTACCATATAACATGCTCATCAATGACACATAACATAATCATCAACAACATATAGCATAGTAATCAAGTTAATTAACATAAAACATCAATAAGTTAATCGTATAATGTTGTGAAACCAACTCCAAAAATAGAAGAAAAGAGATATCAACGCCTTAGAAATAAGCCACTTCGAGGGGGCAACCTCCAATAAATTACATGAATGAACAATTCTTGGATGATACAAATAACAAAACCTCCTTTCTATATATAGGAGTCCATGGGGCCACAATGTAATCCGAGCCGACCTAAAAATAATAATTTAAGGGCACAATAATAACAATATGGGGGTTACAAGGGTACAATAATAACAATAAGGGGGTTACACTAACAACAATAAGGGACTATACTAGTAATATAGGGACCTAACATGCCCCTCTCCTTAAAAAAGTGTTGTCCTCAACGCTTGAGTAGCTCTGGGTGCTTCTGTATAAAATTCTCATCCTCCCATGTAGAATCTTCAGTGGGTAAGTTCTTCCACTTGATGAGATACTCTGAAATTGATCGATTCCGTAGTTGTCGAGTTCTTGTTTCCATGATTGCTTCTGGTTCCAATATGATTTTCCTTCCTCATCAAGTTCTGGAAATATTGTTTGAACTGGAAGATTTTCACCTATAACCTTCTTTAAGCATGAAACATGGAAAATTGGATGCACTCGTGAAGAAGCAGGAAGCTCCAATTTGTATGCCATAGTACCAATCTTTTGCAACACCTTGTAAGGACCATAGTACTTTGGCGATAATTTATTATCCTTCTTAGCTTGCTTGAGGGACATTTGTTTGTATGGTTGTAGCCGTAAAAATACCCAGTCTCATACATCAAAACTTCTCTTGCTGCAATGTTGATATGCCCGTTGTTTCACTCGATTTTGTGCCAAATTCAGGTTGTCCTTTAAGAGTTGGAGAACTTCTTGTTGATGCTCGATGTGATCTTCCACTGCTTGAACCTTCGAATTTTCTCTTAAAGATGATGTGATGTGTTGATCATTAGTTAACATGAGTCATTTTTTAATTAAACCTTGAGGAGCAATGTATCAAAATGTTAGGACAAATAGTCAAAAATTTAAGGGATGGTTGAAGGGAAGCGATGATAAAACAAGTCACGTGCCTAAAAACGAAGCATATGTTCGAAAAGGGTACAAATATAAAGAAAAAGGCAAAGGTATAAAGTAAAAAGGTAAAGGACGCAAAACGAAATTATTAAAAGGCTTGCCACTTTCATAATATGCACGTGAGGGAACTCTGCGTATGGGAAATTCCGAGGGGGTCAGGAAGCGGACGGGGGAAGAGGCCCGTACCCCCGCGGAATTATGGTGACGTGCCACGGGGTGGACCCAAGGTAAGGGTGATGTGGCAAAGCAACGCATGGGAAAGAGTGATGTGGCAGAGCAGAGTGCGGGCCCTAGAGGCCTGTATGCTATGTATTTAACCAGTCCTGCGAAGAATATGTTTCAAGAACCGTGTGGTTTATGTGGCAGAAAGGTAAGGTAAGTTTCTAGGTGAGCTAGTATCGAGGCCCATACCAGTATTAAACCCAACACGCGGTGTTCACCTGCTTCCAGCTAACACCCAATCCCTATATGCCGTGTGCTCCACTGTCAGTGTCCTTACGACACTCACTCCACTTATTTCACCTCTCCACCTTTTACCTCTGAACCCTCAGTATTAGATAACGGTCCTCCCGTATTTTACTGCAGTAAAATTCACAGGTTTTCCAGCTACGGTATAAACTAAGTGGGACCCTCAGGAACAAGTTCCCCCCTCCGCAAAAAGCAGAAAACAGTCTCAAGCGAGGCAGAGGTCATAGGGGAAGAACATTTTCTTGAGCCATTTGTACCATACGTCTAATCAGACAGAAGCAAAGCGGGGCTCAAAGTGCTGAGAGATAGTATCACCTCCTCTGACTACTCTGAGGTCTCACAGGAAATTGGCGATAATGCTTCACCAATTGTAATTGAAAGGAGTCAGAAAAACAGAGTGATCAGGGACAAGTACAAGGCCGCGCTGGAAGGTTATGTGGAAAAATATCATACCAGGGTTTCAGCTTCCATGAATGTGGACACAGAACATCTGGTATTGTCTATGGTTGAGGCCATCTTGGATCCTAATAAAGGTACCACTATTTGCAGGGTGCTTGAGTATGCAATTGACATGGCCAAGGTACCAGCCCTTGACAAATGCAACCTGTTCCAGGTGGTTGGTGACATGTTGAATGATGAGGTAATGAGGCTCACCATCACACTGAAGAAGCTAGAGACTAAGCATGCACAGGTGAGGGTGACCTTAAAAAATGAACAGGAAAATTCCCGCGCCCAGGCGAATCAAATATGCGGCCTCATGGAATCAATCAAAGGAAAGGAAACTGGAGACTCCAACCCGCAACGCTATGAGATAGATAAATTGCAGAAGGAGGTTGCGTCATTGAAATGCAAGGTCAGCATACTGGCATCCCACCATGTTCAGACGGCTGAATTGGCACAGGCGGAGAAAGAAAAAGCAGACTTGGCCGATTCACTAGCGAAGGAGAAAGAGGAAAAAGAAAAAATGGCAGAGACAATAACTATTCTTCAGGGCATGCTGATGAAGCTACAAACGACTTGGGGCACGCACAGTTGCGTGCCAACTACCACTCCACCGGAGACTAGTTCTTTGTCCGAGCAGCTAACTACAGCAAAGGTCGCGAATGTTGTACTAGAAAAGCAAGCTGCCACCACGAGGCTGAAAATCACCAAGTGGGAGACCTCCCTGGATGAGAATACTAGTAAGATAGAGACATTGCAGAAGGAAATCGAACAGGAAAGGAAGGAAAAGGCCGACCAGCAGAAAACCATCAATGACCTCAACAGCCGCCTAAAGGGTAATATCACCCTCAGTGATGCGAGAAGGATAATTTGGTCAGATATCATCTCGGTGGTGACAGAATAGTGGGGTTTCTTGAAAATGATTGGGGAAACCAAATCTTCTGTACTCTATCTCAACAGGAAATTTCATGAGGCAGACCTCAACTTGTCCAGCAGAGCCCAGCACGCCAGAAGCTATATTTCTTTCTTGAAAGATTTGGAATCTGATGAGCTGGAGAAGCATGGCATACCAAGTCATTTTAGTGAGGCCTTTTAATGCCAGAAAATCATCGACAAGGAGGCGACCCGAGTTATGGCTTCGAGAGCCCTGCAACAGGTGGCAGCAAACGTGGATCGGTTCGATGCAGTTTGGGCTGAGATCACAACAACTAGACTTCCATCTTGCTGGGACCCAACCACTCCTTCCATGCTATGGTCGTTAACAGAATATAAAACACGTCTCCAGGAAGAAAGAGACTGGACGGACATCTTGTCAGATAAAACCGCTCGGTTAAAAGCTGAGACAATTGTTTCATCACTCCGCCAAAAATTCGTTCTCCTTCATCTGATAAAACACAAGATCCCCACCGAGGTAGGTTTCAACGCCCTCACAGAGGCCTATATCAAGGTGGAAGGATTCGCAGTGATGCCTGAACCTTCAGCAAACAGCCAGCAAAGATGCACTCAGTTCGTCAGCCAGATCACTAGCTCGTCAGCAAATGTTCCACCACTAGTGTCAGCGACTACCTCAACCCCTTCTCATCAGTGAAATACTGTCGAATCATGATTCGGCCCTCGTGGCCTTTTTAATTTTTACTTTAGTTAATTACTTTTAAGTTTCAAGTGGAATTTATGTTCCACTCCAGCATTTTACTTTTCTACCAGACTGTTGTTTAATATTTTTCTTCAAAACGGCTGAGTGCCTAACTGAAAATGATGAGATGCCTCTATTCCTCATCATAAAATTTTGGTTATTTTGACAAAGACCTCAAACTAATTTCTGGCATGCGAGGAAGATATTTTTCCCAAAAATATCTTCCCGCTCATGTACTGAGGCCTCTATACAAGCAAGATCAGAAGAGAAAAATAGGTTCCAGATTTTCGGAAAAATTTGGCTGTGTAAGAATTTTTGTATGCTTGCTGTGGAAATCTCAATAGAAATGTTAAGAGCCCATTGGGTCTCAGCGAGGAGAAGTTTTACTTTATGTGAGGATTCTGGTCTTAATGTTTTATAGTCTGTGACTCTGTCTTATGTGATATTGTTTCATTGTCTATTTCACTATCTCCACTTTTCTTATATCATGTTATGGAATGCGAGTGGCTCACTAGCTCTGGTATAAATTTATCGCTATTGATACTTATACTTAACTAGTCTAGGCACTTTAAATATGGCTCAGGCATGGTATGTTGTTTCACTTTTCACTTCACTCATGCTTCCTCTATATTAAATATTGTGGGATGTTATTCTTTCAAGACTGTTGACATGTATGGATTCTTATCTTTTAAGCCCATATAATGTTTGAATATGTTTACTGAATTCCATTTCATTAGTAGTTAGTATTCCTCCTTTACTTTCTACGCAGCAAACATCGTTGATTTTTAAATCTCTATAAAGCATTTTAGAAACTGGCCCTCCCTACATAAAGTTGTCTCTGAGTTGTCTGAAGCATCTATATTGAGGATTCACTCCCCGCCTCTGCAGCGTCTTTTCATTATGCTGAATCTGTGAGTAGTCTGGTTCCATTTATATTGTAACTCCTTGTAAAGGTTGAAGTAGTAAAGAGCCTCATGCTGTTAAAAGCCTTGAATTATACCTTAAGCTCCTTACTGTATAATATGTCCTAGGCACTGGTCTTTCACAACTCAAGGTTGTCTCTAGGATCGAAAACATCTTTTTGGCGTCGTTGCCGGGGATGAAGTTGAGATAAATTAAAATCCCCGGGCCTCGACAAAACCTTATTCACTCTTCAATTAGGTGAGAATGGAGAGTTTAGAGTTGTATATCCCTCACCTTGGCGACTCCACATTCATTTTTCAGGTAAATCTATTGGCAGTCCTGGCTCCTCGGAATCCACACCTTAGGTCAGATATGTCTCAGCCAAAGACACCCTCTGTGTCTGACCCAGAGAGAATCCTACATAGAAGAAATTGGAGGGGAAGACAATTCATCCATACTGAGATCCCACAATTTTCTTTAGAAGACTTTCCGTCCTCTTCTTCTCAAGTAGCCCAAGTCCAAGGTTCTGACTCCGCTGTGGGAGAAACCGGTTATTACTTAGATAGTCTTCCTCTGGGAAACATCCAAATTAAGGACGAGGCTGAATCAATAGATACCACTCGTGATTCGCTCCATCCCACTCCAGAGGCTGAAGAAGTCAAAGAAGTCACTGAAATATCTGTTGGTAATACTCCGCCTTTTTCATCATCACCACAAGCTGTTGTTCAATACATTCCCATTGTCATTCACATCTCACTTCCACCTCCCCCTCCTCTTACACATCAAACCCTTCTGTTGCCTCCACGCCCTCATCCAATGGCAAATGTTTTAGGCTTCTTGTTGAATAAATATGCCCCCCTGGCATTACCTCAAGTGCTGAATGATATGCCACAGGACTATCTAAATATCCTACCCCGTTTCAATGGGGAAAACAAGATCGAAGCTCAAAAACACCTTGAGGTCTTCTGATATTTTGCAGAAAATTTTAATGTGGAACATCTCGACGTAGTCCTAAGACTGTTTGTGCAATCTCTTGATGGTGAAGCCAGAAAATGGTTCAAGACACTGGGAGACCATTCTGTAACCACTTGGGAAGGAATGGAGGATACTTTTCTCAGAAAATGGGGAGAGAAGAAAGATCATGGATATTGTCTCACTGAGTTTAACACACTCAAGAAAAGACATAATGAAGGGGTGGCTGAATTTATTAAGAGATTTAACAAGTTGTACCTGAGCCTTCCCACAGATATGAAGCCTCATCAGACCACTACCAAGGTTGTTTTCGTGGCAGCTTTTGACTCAGAATTCAACTTCTCTCTGAGAGAAAGAAAGCCAGCCACCCTGGATGATGCCCAGACAGATGCACTGGAGCTTGAGGCAAACTTTGCTTCTACTGGTAAATCCAAGGGAAAACTTGAAAAAGATACCAGGAGAAGGGGGAAAGAAGAGGTATCCACCTCGAGCCAAGATAGAGATTCAGCTAATGACATGATTAAGGAGATGAACAAGACGATCAAGAATCTCTCAATTAAGTTGGTTAAACTTGAAATGGAGGCCAAGAATTCACCCTCCAAGAATTTCCAAAATGCTCCAAACAGAGGTTATAATCCTCAATATAGGAAGCCACCCTTGCAGATACTGCAAAGGGAAAGGAAGGAGTAGGAAGACCAGGTACCACATCCTCTATATTTGGAAGGACAAGTAGATGGCCCTACCAAAGACACCACTTATGAGCAAGAAGAGGCATACCTTGCTTTCTCAAATAGTGATGAAGCGGAGTGCCCCCTACATGAGAGTGGAAAATTGGAGGTGCAGGCACACACAGAAGGAAAAGCTAATGAAGACACCGAAGATCCTGAGATTGATGACTACTGCAAGCAGTTCGTCGATTTCATGCAAGCTCAGTTCAATAGAAGATATGACCTCAGATCTTCCAGGAAGCGAACTCGCACTCAGGATCAGGAGGAGGACACACCTCAGGAAGAAGCACCTGCTCAAAAGGAGGCAACAGATCAAAGGACCCTAGACAAAGGTAAGAGGCCTCTTAACCAATCTTTGTAGACTGCTCATCAAATTCCATCATCTTCACAAGGGGCTACACTCCCTAGTGTCAAGCCAATATTAAAAGAAGTCAAACCTATCCCCCAGAACAAAGACCCCAAAGATAAAGAATCAAAGGAAGTGTTGGTAGATAGGTCCTCCTCTGCCTTCAGTTCACAAAAGGAACTTGAGAAAGTAAAAATCCCAGTTCCCTTAACCGAATTGTTAAAACAACCTGCATATCAGTCCTAGGTCACATCCTTTATGCTCCCTCCAGAAGTAATACACATTCCTGACAGTCTAAACCTTTAGGAAGAAAGGCCTATGGTTTTATTTGGCCCACATGTCGAAGAATTAGATGCTGCTACTCCCCCATTTTATGTGTCTTTAGTAATACATAACTTGTATGTTGCTGCATAACTGTATGTTAGATTTGGGAGCCTCCCATAACCTTTTGCCCCTCTCGGTCATGGAAAAACTAGGACTACAAATCACCCGTCCATACAAGGACCTTTATTCATTCGACTCCAAGAGAGTTAAATTCTTGGGCATGATCAAGGATTTGGTGGTCAATCTGGCCCAGATCCCAGCAAAAAGTGTAGTAATGGACATCGTGGTGGTTGACATTCCATCTCGCTTCGGCATGCTACTGTCAAGATCTTGGGGGACTAAAATTGGTGGATCAATCAAGCTAGACCTGAATTATGCCACTATCCCTGTCTTTGGTGGCCAGGAGAGGAGGCAGTACCGAGAAACTAGATTTGTCAAGACAGTTACCAAGGCAGATGACTCAGTCAATTCTCCAGTTTATAATAGGGAGGGATATTTTTCATGTTTGATGTTGGCGGAAGAACAGGAGTACACTCACGAAACATCATTCTACTAGATCAAGACAGAGAAGTCAATAGAGAGTCCTGAATCAGAAATTTAGACACTTCATTTTGATGGAGCAAACTCCAGAGAAGGAAATGGGGCTGGGGTATTATTGATTTCCCCTGTAGGCCAATGGGTCCCTTTGTCTTTCAAGCTGGAGTATGAAGCCACCAATAATGTGGCCAAGTATGAAGCACTTCTGTTGGGACTGCAAACAGCCAGGAGCATGAACATACAAAGTCTAAAGGTTCTGGGAGATTCGGAACTGGTAGTCAGACAAGTGAAGAATCAGTGCCAAGCCAAGCATCCTAGGCTAAGAACTTATAGGAACGAAGTTTGGGATCTGGTGGAGAATTTATTCTTGGCATTCAATATCCATTTCATGCCCCGAGAGAAAAATAGGATGGTAGACTCCCTTGCAGTGGCTGCCAGTACTTTCCGTCCACCTCATAATCCTCTCTTGAGATATGAAATTGAGGTACGTTATCGGCCATCAATCCCATACAACATCAAACATTGGAAAGTGTTTGAAGATGAAGAACAGGTGAAGAGATTCTTGGAAACAGTTGGGGAATTTTCCAACATGGAGATTGATACTTGTGAAGAAGAGGAAGCTGAAAACACTTCAGGAGATAAATGGGAAGAAAAGGTGGCTGGCCACAAATTTCTGCAGTTGAAAGGGAATGTCATTCCCCGAGGACTAGTGCCCTTAGAAAGGCTATTTAACAAAAATGATGTTCCACTGCAGCCGAACAAAGTTGTAGAGGAGAATCAGGTAGAATATCTGAACCTTGGCACTGAAGCTGACCCTAAAATCGTGAAGTTGTCCAAGAAGGTCCCAGAGGAATATAAACAACTCTACTAGAAATTATTCCAGTCATATAAAGATGTGTTTGCATGGTCTTATCAAGACCTAAAAACCTTTGATATCAGCATCATGCAGCATAAAATTCCACTGAAGGGAGATGCAAAACCACATAAACAGAAGCTTAGACAGATAAATCCCTTGTTGCTACCCTCTATTGAGAAAGAAATTAAGAAACTGTTGAAAGCCAAAATCATTGTACCATTGAGATATTCCAAGTGGGTAGCGAACTTAGTCCCTGTACGGAAGAAGAACGGAGAAATAAGGCTATGTCTTGATTTCAGGAATCTGAACAGAGCATCCTTAAAGGATAATTATCCACTGCCAAAAATGGATCACATCCTGCAGAGGGTGGTAGGAGCTTCTCGAATGTCGATGATGGATGGATTCTCTGGGAACAATCAGGTGGTTGTACTACGAGAAGATCAGAAGAAGATGGCCTTCACCACTCCATGGGGGACATTTATGTATGCCAGGATGCCTTTTGGGTTGATTAACGTAGCGGCCACTTTTCAGAGGGCCATGGATATTGATTTTGTCGGAGAGCAAGATAATTTTGTGGTGGTATATTTGGACGACATTACTGTGTTTTCAAAAGATGATGCAGAGCACATTGAACACTTGCGCAAAACCTTCGAGAAGTGCAAAAAGTATGGCCTCTCCCTCAACCCACAGAAGTCTTTGTTTGCACTGGAAGAGGGAAAGCTTTTGGGACATATTGTAACCAAAGATGGAGTAAAGATAGACCCTAAGAGAGTAGAATTCATAAATGGAATTTCCCTCCCTAGAAATAAAAAGGAAGTTCAGGTGTTCCTAGGCCGAATAAACTTTCTGAGGAGGTTCATCCCTAACTATGCTGAGATAGTTAGGCACATAACTGACATGCTGAAGAAGAATAATGAGGTAAAGTGGTCACAAGAATCACGAGAGGCCTTTGCCAGTATTAAAAATGCATTTGCTGAAGCCCCTGTGCTAGCTGGGCCAGATTATGCCAAATCTTTTATGATATTTTCCTTTGCATCACCTCATACAGTGGCTGGAGTTCTGTTGCAGAAAAATGAAGAAGGGTATGAGCAGCCTGTTTGTGCTCAACTTAGTGTTCCTAAATTGAGTTCATTAATTGTTAACCAGGGCTAGTAAACTGCTGAAGTGTGGTGCACTATATGTGCATAGGTATTTGTTTCTCACTACGTTGTGTTTAGTGTTTTATGATGTTTTTGGTTTTATGGTCATTAGGGGAATTTTGAGGTCTAAAATGGGCCTCCTAAGAAAAATGTACAACCAAAATAAACTTTATAAGAACCAATAGGATTCAAGATGATGATGTCATCCATAATGGATGATTCACCATTTTTGGAGTAAAAAAGTAAAAATATTAAAAAATAATAAAATAATAAAACTACTTTTTCAACTCGCATTTTAAACTTATCTCCCAAATTTTTTACTCAAATTTCGAGCGGGAGTACTCGTTGGATGCAGAATTTAATTCCTCATCCAAGGAGTACCCATGTTGCATACTTTCGATGAACTCTACTACACGAAAAATGAGAAATACATAAAAACGTGATTGTAATCACGTTTTTTTATGTATTTCTCATTTTTCGTGTAGTAGGACCCATCGAAAGTATGCAACATGGGTACTCCTTGGATGGGGAATTAAATTCCGCATCCAACGAGTACTCCCGCTCGAAATTTGAGTAAAAAAATTGGGAGATAAGTTGAAAATATGAATTGAAAAAGTAGTTTTTTTCATTTTTCCCTCTAAAATTTGATGATGTCATCAAATCTTATTTGATTTTTTCCACTATTATTTTATAATTTCCTTAGGAGGCCCATTTTAGACCTCAAAATTCCCCTAATGTTTATGTTTGAAAAGGGAAAGAACTAAATGCTGGTGAAAAGAAGCTATTGGTTATATTAAAACAGAACAAAGCCTAAACTATGGATGGCAAACAATAAATGAAAAGCTTGATAATGACTTCATTGCAAGGAAATAAATCACAACATGAGCTTGAACTTATCCAATTCATTCATTAAATATGTGTTGGAAGAGCTTGAGAAATGGACAAGTTAAGTGTAAATGAAGTTCTCCTAAATAAACAATCAACTCACAATATTACAAAAAAAAAATGATTATTTGTAACACAGTAAGGTTTCTATTCTAGATTAACCTATGATGCTGAAGTTACCCTATTCTGCAACTTGACTTATCACTACTAGGCCTTATTCAGAAGTTTAGAGATTTTCTAGAATAATGTTTGGGAAAAAGGCTATAGGTGAATTTGTAAAGGTTTTGCAGAATAATCAAAGCCTTAAACTGATATTACTGACCCATGTTCATGTGATGATGTATCAATATAAATTCAGAACAAAATTAAGTTCTAAATAATGAAGGCCGAGAGACTAATTTTAACAACTAGTACTACTTGAAATACAATGGATAACACTAGGCTAGAACGCGGTCTATCAATCTTAAAATACAATGACTACAACTAAACTAGAATGCCATTATCAAACTTGAAATGTAGTGACAGAGCTGAACTAATGAAATCAACCTCCGGAGTATTATAATTAAATTAACATGCAACTAGTCTATGGAATTCTACAGCCCATCTCGTTCAATATGAATGATATTTTGGAAGAGTTTGTAAAAACAAGTCTGGCTGTATTATTCAATGCAATTGAACATAAACATAAGATTTGAAAGAAAATACAACTAGGATCTAAGATACCACGGATGTTTCTTATTCATTGTTAATGATGTTTTGGAAGAGTTTGTAGGAGTAAGACCGGCTATGACACTTAGTGTAAACAATCATAAATCATAAAATTCGAAAAGAAATGCAACTAAAATCTACAACACCATAGCTATGCCTTATTCATCATGATGATATTTTAGAAGAGTTTATAAGAGTAATTCTAACTGTGATGATTAATGTAAACAAGTATGAAACATAAACTTCAGAAACCTGCTTAAGCTAGAAATGAAAAACGAGACTAAAATACTTATCTAAGTCGTATGAACAAAGCTGCTCATGTAGCAGGGGCCCTCTACCACCGGAGCAACATGAAAAATCTACTTCAATATTGACTAGGCACTTTAAATAAAGTGATGGTTATTTCTTTAAAAGAGAAATTACTTCAAAACAGAGTGTTTTCGGACTTCTGAAATCTAGCAATCAAACACAAAATCTCACCTTGTCCCTCGGTTTCCCGAGCCATATTTATAACAAAATTACATAACTGTCTTGAGATAACTAGGGGTAATTGTCTTTCCAAATAAAAATCAAACTAGGATTCTGATGGTGGTCTCGTAATATGATTAAGGACATCTGGACTGTCCTTGTCCTATTAGGAGTCTATCTCCTAGTTTGAGTTCCCATGTGCATAACCACCTACAGAATTCTGTTCAAACTCCGTGTAGAGCAAAAAATGATGAGGGAATGATGTGGAATACAACCATATGTGTTTTTCTCTGATTTGACACCTAGAACCTTCGTAGACATGAAGATAGCTACAGAATCGGCAACTAGCTACAGAATGTCTGCATTCTGTAGCTAGATCTAGTTCAAAAAGTACTACAATGACAAAATCATAAAAACATAGCAAGTTAGTCATGATATACATTCTTAAATAAATTTTAATTAATTCTATTGATCATTTGAGCCTGTAATTAATAATGGACAAAGGAAAGGGAGTGGAATGTGGTGGAAGAAAGAACATCTTTGGAGCTCAACATACCCCCACTGCTAGGTTCTTGCATGTCCTCATGCAACTATTCCATGAACTCTGAGACCTCTGCAAGGACATCCAACCCTCTTCTTCTGCTTTGCCTGGCAGTCAATGGCCTTCTGGGCTTCCTTATGACTAACTTGAATCTCAAATTTGTGAGTGCCCTGGTTAACTTTTTATTTTTCTTCTTCAATTTTTCATTGGCCTTGTACAACTTTTGCATTTGTAGAGACAGAGTTGAATTCATATCAGTTTTCTGTTGAACCTGCTCTCTCAGAATTTCATTCTCATTCTTGATATTCCTATTGAGTATTTCTAACTCATATTTATCTCTCCTTAGGATATCAATTGTAGATTTTGGTGGACTAGGAGTTCTGTCTCTACTTTCTGAAGCTCTTTTCTCTAATGTCTCAACATAGTTGTAAATTTCTTGCAGTGCTAGGTCTATTTCAGGAGCTCCTTCATAAAAATCCTCCTCAGCAGGTGTTTCTTCATCCTCTATGTTTATGACTCCAGTTTTTTTAACCTTTGTTTTCTTTAGTATCCCTCTAAGTCTATGGCTCTGTCTTGGTTGAGATGGTCCTTCTCCTTTCTCTTTGGAAAACTTTTTTATTATCCTCTCTTTCTTAAGATGCTTCCTAATTTGAGCCAATTTCTCAGAAATCATTTCTTCACTGCCTTCTTGTATTGTTTTACCAGTTTCAGTTTTGGAGGCTTTCCATCTTCTGCTTCTTTTTGTAGGTTTGTCTTCAGGTGGAGGTTCCTTGGGTTCTTCAAAGTGATTTCTCACTAAGAACTCTTCCCAATTATCTCCCATTTTTATCAAATGATGTTCAATCAAAATTTTGACTAAACCATGGTGGTATAAGGTTGTTTCTAGAAATTGAACTCTCTTTTGAACACTTGAGGCCATTTTCTTTAAACTATGAAGCAAGAAAAATGGCAAATTGAGTTCTTCTTCTAAGAAATGCATTATCAACCGAATATGATAAACATAGAAGGTACCATATCTTCCTTCACAAGTGATGAATTTTTGCAAGATAAGCAACATGTTCCTCCATTTGTTATTTAGTGCGGAGCTAGGGATACCATTTTTAAAAATGGAAACATCCATACCTGGTGACTTGAGTATCTTCTTCCATGCCTCGTTATGAAATTCTCTATTCTTGAACCACCTTTCTCCTTGTCTAGGCAATTCTGTTGCTTTTGCAATGGAGGCTTCTGTGATGGTGAATTTAATATCTCCTATCTTGACCTCAGCTCCATTGAAGGACTGTGCAAACGTTTTAATCACCTCTTTGTGAAAACCACTGAATTTTTCAAAGAATTGCAACCACCCTGCTTGTTGTAACATTTCTCTGATTTGAGGATAACCTTCCAAGTACTTAGTTCCAACCAGTTCGGTCTTCACGATGAGACCCATAACTTCTCTTTCCAATCTTCAAATTGTTGCTCCTCTGTTCACGGTGACAATGGCTGTTACAGAGATGTTTTTGCCCCACAGATGTTTCCTCTGTTTTACAGAATGGAATGGTTAAGAGTTGGCTACGGGAAAGAATGATATGGAGTGATTACGGAATGAATATAATGAGGTGAGGATGATGTATATGAGTTGAAAGATATCACGGAAGAAAAGACCGCGGAGATATTTTGTAACAAATTCAAAATCATCATTAAATGCTTTGGCCTAGTGACGTGACTAATCCAATCACTTCAGCACTTTAACCGTTTAGATTTTTAAATGATGATCAGATATGGGATTTGAAATGGTGGAATAGAAGGAGTTTTATCCAAATTTTCTACAGGAGGTTTGTTAGCCATGATCAACAAAATCAATTAAAACATTTTTTTGAATTATTCATAACTTAACTATACTAAAATTTTTCATGATATGTCATTATAATCAGAACTTTTACCTTTTCCTTTCCTCTGATTTTTGTTATCTTTATATGCTTTGTTCTCCCCTGAAAATCATTACTTTTTGAGTCTTCATAACTCCCTTGATTTTGCTTGTTGTCATGGATATGCAGGATCATTTTATTGCAGATCAGGTGATTATTGGACAGTGCTTTCAGGATCTTTGGCTGCAGAATGTCTATCTGGCTGCAGAATGTCTGACTGGCTGCAGAATGTCTAACTGATTGCAGAATGTACCTGTAGAAGACTTGAAACATGAAATGGAATGGTTTGGAGCATGAATGGAATGTTGTATGGAATGAGTGAAGATGGATAATAAAATATGGTGTAATGGAATATGAATGAAGTGAATAATGGAGTGGAATGGATCACAACTTATGAAATGGAGTGAAGTATGAGAAGTGGCCTGCAATTCATGATATGTATTATTCAATCGCAGTAAAACATCAAACTTAAAAATATGGGATGGAAATGAGGTGGACTATGGGGTGAAATGAATGAAGTGTGGATGAATGAATGAAATGGAGTATGGATGAATGAATGAAACGGAATATGGATGGATGAAATGAGATGGACCATAAGTGAAATGGATCTGCACTTATGATTTTGTAACAACTGCTTGCAGAAAAAGAACAAATTTGAAAAGCTAAAGTGTCAGAAAGATTCTAATTTTCACTCTACCTTTTCTGTATAAACATGCTAATCAGTGATTAGTTTTCATGTTTATACTTCTTCTTCTTCTTTTTATTTTTTCTTTTTTTAATAAAGTGACTTCAAAAAATTCAATTAAGTTGATGAAGAAGAAAGATTCTTCTTCATTAACTTCACATCACTGTTTTCCTGAAACTTCTTGACAAATTCTTCTCTTGAAAGTGGCTTATGATACAACTTCAATCTATGACCATTCACAAGAAAATTTACCTCTTATTCATCTATTGTCCTGATTTTTATTGCTCCATTGTCAACAATTTTCACAATTTCATATGGCCCAAGCCAATGTGTTTGGAATTTACCTTGAAAATATTTGAACTTTGAATCAAAAAAGAGAGCCCAATCACCTTATTTGAACTTCTTTTCCTTGATGTACTTATCATGCCATCTAGTCCTTTTCTGTTGGACTATACTTTTTTTCTGAACTGCATCTTGTCTGATCTCATCCAATTCATTAATCTGCTCCAATCTGTGCTTTTGTGCCTCTGTTAGATCAAGTCCTAGCTGAAATGCAATTTTGAAAGTTTGAATCTGGAACTCTATGGGAAACAAAACTTGCTTTCCATAAACAAGTTCATAAGGAGTATGACATGTTGTGCTTCTCCATGTAGTTCTATAGGCCCACAGGGCTTCAGGAAGCCTATCTGCCCAATCTCTTCTATGTAAATGAATAGTCTTTCTTAGGATCCCTTCAATGATCTTATTAGTATATTCCACTTGAACATTTGCTTGTGGATGATAGGGAGTAGATTTTCCGTGTCTAATTCTGTACCTCTCCATCATTTGTTCCACTAGCCTTGATGTGAATTGAGCTCCTTGATCTGTAACAATTTCCCTTGGGACACCAAAACGAGTAAAAATATCCTCAAAAAGAAAATTAACTACAGATGCTTCAGTAGCAAAAAGTAATGGCTTGGCCTCTACCCATTTGGTAACATAATCAGTGCAAACCAATATATATCTTTTTTGTTTTGATGGAGGACTAATAGGTCCTACAAAATCCAAAGCCCATTTTTCAAAAGGTTCAATATGTACCTGAGGTTGTAATGGCATCTCACCTGAAGGAGAAGGTTTCCCTACCCTTTGGCAACCGTCACACCTTTTGACATACTCTTTAGCATCTTTAAACAAGGATGGCCAATAATATCCTAAATTAAGGATCTTATAGGCTGTCCTCTTATCAGCAAAGTGTCCGCCACAAGGTTCATCATGACATGCTTTGAGAATCTCATGCATCTCATCTTCCCGAACACATCTCCTAATGATAAAATCTGGACCTGTCTTGTACAACTCATTAGCAACCCATGAATATTTTGCACTGTCATAAATGATTTTTCTTTTGTCTCTTGCATTCATTATTGAAGGAAATTTCCCTGAAACTAAATAATTAGCAATGTTAGCAAACCAAGGAGTCTGAGTAGAAATTGCAAAAAGATATTCATCAGGAAATTGATCTTCAACTGGAGTGTCATCTTTGACGTTTTGGAGTCTAGATAGGAAATCAGCTACTGTGTTTTTTTTTCCAGGCCTATCTAGAATGGTAATGTTGAATTCTTGTAAAAGCAATAACCATCTTATGACTCTGCCATTAGTAATTGATTTGTTCATTAGGTATCTAATTGCAGAATGATCTGTGTGAACAAAAGTTTCATAGCCTGTTATATAGTGTCTGAATTTGTTTATGGCATGAACAACAGCTAAAAACTCTTTTTCAGTTACAGTATAGTTTAACTCTACAGGAGTCAAATTTTTACTGGTATAGTAGATGGCATAAGGAATCAGGTCTTTTTGTCCCAATACTGCTCCTAGAGCTGTATCTGAGGCATCTGTTGAAATATGAAAAGGTAACTTCTAGCTAGGTCCCCTTAAAATAGGTGCTTCGGAAATTTTTGTTTTCAGGGTCTCAAAGGCTAACTGGCAATCAGGATTCCATTTGAATTCACAATCTTTGGTAAGTAATTTGAAGAGTGGAGATGCTATCTTGGTGAAGGTTTCTATAAATCTTCGATAATATCCTGTAAATCCTAGAAAAATCCTAACATCTTTTTGACAACTTGGAATAGATAAGTTAGAGATGACTTCAACTTTTGACTCATCAACTCTAATCCCATCCCCTGAAATGTGATGTCCTAAAACAATTCCTTCAGTAAACATCATAAAAAACTTCTCATGACTAAGTGAAAGATTTGCTTCTTTACATCTTTTTAAAAAAAATTCCAAGTTTTCTAAGGCTTCTTCAAATGTGTTTCCATAAACTGTGAAATCATCCATATATACCTTTACACAATCATGTATTAGATCCGAAAATATTCCTAATACTGCCCTTTGAAATGTTGCAAGTGAATTGCATAATCCAAATGGCAATACTCTGTAATCATAGGTACCCCAAGGACAGGTAAATGTGGTTTTTTTTTTATCCTCAAGTGCTACTTGAATTTGATTATAACCACTAAAACCATCTAGAAATGAGAAGTACTTTTTGCCAGCTAAGGTATCTAACACCTGATCTATGAAAGGCAGGGGAAATGGATCTTTAAGAGTAACTTTGTTTAATTCTCGGTAGTCAATACATACCCTCCATTTACCATTTTTCTTTGGCACAATTACCAAAGGAGAAATCCACTGACTATCTGAAATAGGATAGATAAAGTTGACATTCAACAATTTCTGCAATTCTTCTTTAACAATCTCCCTAAGATTTGGATTCATCCATCTTTGAGGTTGTCTGATTGGTTTACAATTTTCCTCTATGTAGATGTGATGAGTGCAAGTCTTGGGGCTTATCCCTTTCATATCAGTGTCCTCCCATGCATATGCAGAAGAATGTCTCTGTAAGATCTTGACTAGCTATTCTTATTGAGATTTTTCTAGGTTCTTGTTTATGTTTAAAGTTTTGCCTGGAAATATCTCACTTGTAGAGCTGCCAAATTTATCCATAGAATGAAGAGACATCTATCTTGATGATAAAAACTCAATGTTGGATTCTTCTTGAAATTTTTCATGTTTGTATTCCGAAGAGGATTCAAAGTTTTCTAAAGTATTCAGAATTTGACTATCTTCACTAATTTTTGAAATTGTGAAGAGAGGTTGTAAGTCTTCTTCATCCTCTATCCATTGAGTATCATCTAAATATGTAATTGTCCTTGTTGGAAGATACAAAGTGAATTTATTAGTTGAACTACCATAAGAGATGTACATATCACCGGATCTACAACTAATGAAAGCATCAGCTGTAGCTAACCAAGGTCTTCCTAATATAATAGGATGCCCTCCTAGGTTATTCTTAGGAGTTAGGATCATGAAATCCACAGGATACTCTGAAGAATCTAGGGACACTGGAATGTCTTCTATTACCGCATTAGGTTTGATCACAGATCTGTCTGCTAATTGTAATAATGTGGGTGTAAAAAGAAGATTAAGAAGTTTCAGTTTATCCATGATTTGTCTACTCATGATATTGATTGCTGCTCCTAAATCAATGAGTGTGTTTTGGATCTCAATTCCATTGATGTGAATTTTAACAATTGGATTTCCTGGGTCTAGATACTTTGGAATAGCAATCTTACCCATCATAATGTCTGCTATTTTTCCTGCCAGTTGAATTTTCTTTGTCTCTCTTATTCTTTTTCTTGTTTTCTTCATGCTCAACTCTTTTATTGTCTTTGCTAAAATTGGGATTTCCTTGATGGCTTGTAATAATGGAATCTTAATGAAAAAATTTCTTAGCTCATCTAGGAAATCATAATTAGGCACCATAATTTGTTTTTCTACACCTCTATCAATTTGTAATCTTTCTGGAAAGGGAGGTGTAGGAGTGGATGTTGATGGCTGCTCTAATAAAGGAGTTGAAATTATTGGTTCTTTTTGTTTTGGTTTTTCAATGTTTGGGTCCTGAAAAGATGTGTCTTCTTCAAGACTTTTATTTTCCCGTAGAGAATCTTCCTCAGAGTCGTCTTGTTCTTGTATGATCACAGAAGGTTTCCTCTTTTTAATTATTCTTCCAGACCTAAGTTTAACATCACTAAGGTCTAGAGGAGTAATTAAATAAGTTGGAAACTGTTGGCCTTCTACCATGTATGTATTCTGAGGATTTTTATTGTTGGGGTTTGGTATGGGTCGAGTAGGCAACTGATTTTATTTCTGAGGAAATGGTAATGGGAGTGGTTGATTTTGATGTTGTTGGTTCTGAGGATTCTGTTGAGGATTTTGTTGAGGATTTTGAGGAGAAAAATGTGGGTATGGTGGATATTGATAGTACTGGGAGTATCTTCCATAGAGATTTTGTGCTCCTTGTGCCCAAGCTTGAGATTGAGTTTGAAATTGGGGCCAAGGTTGCTGCCAAGAATTCCAATTTAGTGGAGGCTGATTATACAATTGATCATGGAATCCTTGTGTTTGAGGTCCTTGCCAAGGCCTTCTAGAGACAAAATTGAGAGATTCTGTGGAATTTGTAGGAGTTTCCTCTTGAAAGACAGCTTTAAGACCAGGAAGTGAAGGACATCTCTTGGTTTCATGTTTTTCTGAACAAATTACACAGGTTTCTACAACTTTTGCATCCAAAGGACATTCTCTCAAGGCATGCTTCTTTCTACATTTGGGACAAAAGATTGCTAAGGTATCAGATTCAGATTTTTGCTTGTTTTGTAACTTAAGGGTGTCTATTTGTTCACTAAGACTCCCTAAGATGTCAAATTTGAATTCATCAAGCATATGCCCTATCTCTGCCCTACTTACTATCCCAGAAGCAGACTTACTTACCCTTGCAAGAGCAGGGTCTCTTGGACCTTTTACAGTTTTGGATTTCCCTCTTGAAAGGTTGATACATAACTCAGATATTTCAGGTAATGTGAGCTAAGATATATCCCCTTTTCCCATCATGTTAAGGATATCTAACCATTCATCCCTAATTTTCTTCAACAAGAGAGATTTTAAGGTGTCTTGATCTAAGTTCTCCATTTTTTCTCTTTTGATGTTGTAATGAAATCTCTCCAACAAATCTTCCAGGTTTTCATCTTCTTTTTGTATCATCTTGAACACTTCCTCCTTATGATTGACTGGCATACAATAATCCAAATACCTCTCTAGAAATGCTTGTTTCATACCTTCCCATGTCCTAATAGAACTATTGATCAAACTCATAAACCACTTCAATGCTGCTCCTTTCAATGTTGAAAGAAATAGTTTAAGTTTTTGAGCATCTTGTAAGTAGTCATAAGTTCTACATAGGACTTCAAATTCAAATAGGAAGGTTTCAGGATCTTCAGTTTTAAGTCCATAGAAGTTTGGAAGGACAGAGGGTGAAATATTTTTCATAGTCGTATTGGTTTCTTCATCTACTATAGGAAACCCAAAAGAGCTTCCCATTTCTCTTCTACCTCTTCCTCTACCTCCTTCTCCTTCTGCACCTCTACCTCCTTCTCCTCTACCTCTACCTCTACCCCCTCCAAATAATGTATGTTCTCCATTAAAAAATCCTCCTCCCCCTTCTTCTGCCATAGTTGATTCTTCTGTGGAAGTGGAAAATTTTGTGTCTCTAGCAGGGGTCCTTGAATCTTCTTCTAAGACAGGTTCAGTGGATGAAGTGGAAGGTCTTTCTAATGGAATATCTGATCTTAAGTCTTCTGGAAGTCTAGGATCAGTAAAGGATGGAATGTGCGTCTGAGTTGGAGGTGTGTTGGCTCTTGGTCTAGGTGAAACAAGAGGTGTTCTAGGAATCAAAATTCTGCTTCTGCTTCTTATGAATCTACCCCTTGAGTCTCTCTCTCTACGCATATCATTGTTTTTGGGAGTTAATAAACAAGGCTACCTAGTTACACTTCCCTGGAAACGGCGCAAAAATGTTTGTGCTCAACTTAGTGTTCCTAAATTGAGTTCATTAATTGTCAACCAGGGTTAGTAAACTGCTGAAGTGTGGTGCACTATATGTGCCTAGTTATTTGTTTCTCACTATGTTGTGTTTAGTGTTTTATGATGTTTTTGGTTTTATGGTTTTATGTTTGAAAAGGGAAAGAACTAAGTGCTGGTGAAAAGAAGCTATTGGTTATATTAAAACAGAACAAAGCCTAAACTATGGATGGAAAACAACAAATGCAAAGCTTGATAATGATTTCATTGCAAGGAAATAAATCACAACATGAGCTTGAAATTATCCAATTCATTCATTAAAGATGTGTTGGAAGAGCTTGAGAAATGGACAAGTTAAGTGTAAATGAAGTTCTCCTAAATAAACAATCAACTCACAATATTACAAAAAAAAATGATTATTTGTAACACAGTAAGGTTTCTATTCTAGATTAACCTATGATGTTGAAGTTACCCTATTCTGCAACTTGACTTATCACTACTAGGCCTTATTCAGAAGTTTAGAGATTTTCTAGAATAATGTTTGGGAAAAAGGCTATAGGTGAATTTGTAAAGGTTTTGCAGAATAATCAAAGCCTTAAACTGATATTACTGACCCCTGTTCATGTGATGATGTATCAATATAAATTCAGAACAAAATTAAGTTGTAAATAATGAAGGTCGAGAGACTAATTTTAACAACTAGTACTACTTGAAATACAATGGATAACACTAGGCTAGAACGCGGTCTATCAATATTAAAATACAATGACTACAACTAAACTAGAATTTCATTATCAAACTTGAAATGTAGTGACAGAGCTGAACTAAATGCAATCAACCTCCGGAGTGTTATAACTAAATTAACATGCAACTAGTCTATGGAATTCTACAGCCCATCTCGTTCAATATGAATGATATTTTGGAAGAGTTTGTAAAAACAAGTCTGGCTGTATTATTCAATGAAATTGAACATAAACATAAGATTTGAAAGAAAATACAACTAGGATCTAAGATACCACGGTTGTTTCTTATTCATTTTTAATGATGTTTTGGAAGAGTTTGTAGGAGTAAGACCGGCTATGACACTTAGTGTAAACAAGCATAAATCATAAAATTTGAAAAGAAATGCAACTAAAATCTACAACACCACAACTATGCCTTATTCATCGTGATGATATTTTAGAAGAGTTTATAAGAGTAAGTCTAACTGTGATGATTAATGTAAACAAGTATGAAACATAAACTTCAGAAACCTGCTTAAGCTAGAAATGAAAAACGAGACTAAAATACTTATCTAAGCTGTATGAACAAAGCTTCTCATGTAGCAGGGGCCCTCTACCACCGGAGTAGCATGAAAAATCTACTTCAAGATTGACTCAGCGCTTTCAATAAAGTGATGCTTCTTTCATTAAACTTCAAAACAGAGTGTTTTCGGACTTCTGAAATCTAGCAATCAAACACAAAATCTCACCTTGTCCCTCGGTTTCCCGAGCCATATTTATAAAAAAATTACATAATTGTCTTGAGATAACCTAGGGATAATTGTCTTTCCAAATCTCGTAATATGATTAAGGACATCTGGATTGTCCTTGTCCTATTAGGAGTCTATATCCTAGTTTGAGTTCCCACGTGCATAACCACCTATAGAATTCCATTCAAACTTCGTGGAGAGCAAAAAATGATGAGGGAATGATGTGGAATACAACCATATGTGTTTTTCTCTGAGATGACACCTGGAACCTACGTAGACATGAAGACAGCTGCAGAATCGGAAACTAGCTACAGAATGTCTGCATTCTGTAGCTAGATCTAGTTCAAAAAGTACTACAATGACAAAATCATAAAAACATAGCAAGTTAGTCATGATATACATTCTTAAAGCAATTTTGATTAATTCTATTGATCATTTGAGCCTGTAATTAATAATGGACAAAGGAAATGGAGTGGAATGTGGTGGAAGAAAAAACATCTTTGGAGCTCAACACAGCCTATTGCCTTTTTCAGTCAGGCGTTTTGTGATGCTGAGCTGAAATATAACATATTGGAAAAGCAGGCATATGCTCTGGTGAAATCCCTCTAAGATTTGCGTACGTATGTCTTGCAGTCCCATGTCACTGCGTTTGTGCCCACAGCAGCTGTTAAGGATATCCTTATCCAGGGGGATAGTGAAGGAAAAATAGGGAAATGGATTGCCAAAATACAGGAGTATGAGATAGACATCCACCCTACCAAACTAATCAAGAGACAAGGGTTAGCCAAAATCTTGTCCAAATCAAATTTTCAGGCTCTGGGTATAAATCTGTCCATGATGGCAAACAAGGAGTCTGAGAGGAAAGAAGAATCACAGGGAGTAGAGATAGCTTCCCAGAAGACACATATGAAGTACCTTATCAGCCCCTGGTACAAGGAGATAGTGGAATACCTTCTAACACTTAGTTGCCCGCACATCTGTGATAAAGCTAAATACAGAACACTGAGGTTGAGGTCACAGAAGTACGTGGTTGCAAACGTTCTATTGTACTGGCGAGACCCCTCAGGCATCCTGCTCATGTGTCTCAGAGAAGAAGAGGTAGAGAGTATAATGGCTGAGTTTCATTAAGGAATCTGTGGGGGCCATTACAATTGGAGGGCTACTGCTCACAAAATCCTAAAGGTTGGTTTCTTCTAGCCCAAACTCTTTGAAGATGTTTTTTCCCGGGTCAGAGCTTGTGAGAAATGCCAAATATTTGTTGAAAGACAGAGGCTAGCACCTCTGCCCATGATCCCTGTTCATGTAGATGAACCATTTCAGCAGTGGGGAATTGACTTTATCGGTGAAATACATCCTCCATCAAGTGGTCAGCATAAGTGGATACTAACTGCCACAGATTATTTCACAAAGTGGGTGGAAGCAATACCTGGTAGGAATGCAACAGATACTGTGGTAATGAAATTCATGGAAGAAAATGTCATATCCAGATTTGGATGCCCTGCCAAGACTGTGACAGACAATGCTCAGGCCTTTAAATCTGCAAATTTTGTCAGTTTCTGTCAACAGTATAATATTGCACTAGGTCACTCTACAGCCTATTACCCACAAGGAAACAGCCTAGCAGAGTCTTCAAATAAAACGCTGGTGAGAGCACTAAAGAAGGCTATCAATGAAAATCAGAAGAATTGGGATTCCCAGCTAAAATTCGCTCTATGGGCCAACAGGATTACCAAGAAGAGAGCAACCGGGAAGTCCCCGTATGAATTAGTATATGGGAGGGAAGAAATTCTCCCTGTATAGTTATCATTACTGGTAGCTCGATTCATGCAGGAAAGCCAAGAAGAACTTGATGATGTGACCAGGAGAATCAACCAGCTGGTGGAGCTAGAAGAAACACAGAATCAGGTAAGCCAGAGGCTCATTGAATATCAGGAGAAAATGAAGGATATTTTCGATCAACATGCTAGGGACAGGAAGTTACAGGTTGGGGATTTAGTGCTCAGATGGGACATTCGAAGGGCTGATAAAGGGAAACATGGTAAATTCGACCCCCTCTGGTTCGACCCTTTTAAAATTGTGGAACAAGGGGCAACAACACTTTCAGGTTGGAAAATTTACAGGGATATTTGCTTGATGCCCCTGTAAATGGTCAGTTCCTCAAACCTTACTTCCAATTCTAATTCAGGCCGAGAAAGCCTGATGTATCATACTGTATATTAGTTTCTGTTTTCATCTTTTTTGAATGATGTGTATGTGCTGATGAATCATGAAGAGGAAAATTAAGAGGATGAAAGGGATGAAGAGTGATGTCCATACAAAAGACAAACAAGTGGTCTGCGAAGTTCTCGACACGCTCATGGATGAACGTGCCGTCCCCAGGTGGAGCCAATGTTTATCATTAGTTAACATGAGTGATTTTTTAATTAAACCTTGAAGAGCCATGTATCGAAATGTTAGGACAGATGTTGAAACATTTAAGGGATGGTTGAAGGGAATTGATGATAAAACAAGTCACGTGACTAAAAACGAAGTATATGTTCGGAAAGGGTACAAATATAAAGCAAAAGGCAAAGGTATAAAGCAAAAAGGTAAAGGACGCAAAATGAAATTATTAAAAAGATTGCCACTTTCATAATATTCACATGAGGGAACTCTGCGTATGGGAAATTCCGAGGGGGTCAAGAAGCGGACGGGGGAAGAGGCCTGTACCCCCGCGAAATTATGGTGAAGTGCCACGGGGTGGACCCAAGGTAAGGGTGATGTGGCAGAGCAACGCGTGGGCAAGAGTGATGTGGCAAAGCGGAGTGCAGGCCCTAGAGGCCTGTATGCTGTGTATTTAACCAGTCCTTCGAAGAATATGTTTCAAGAACCGTGTGGTTTATGTGGCAGAAAGGTAAGGTAAGTTTCTAGGTGAGATGGTATCGAGGCTCGTACCAGTATTAAACCTGGCACACGGTGTTCACCTGCTTCTAGCTGACACTCAATCCCTATACACCGTGTGATCCACTGTCAGTGTCCTTACGACACTCACCCCGCTTATTTCACCTCTCCACCTTTTACCTCAAAACCCTCAGTCTTAGATAACGGTCCTCCCATATTTTACTGCAGTAAAATTCACAGGTTTTCCAACTACAATATAAACTAAGTGGGACCCTCAGGAAAAAGTTCCCCCCTCCACAAAAAGCAGAAAATAGTCTCAAGCGAGGCAGAGGTCATAGGGGAAGAATAGTTGCTTGAGCCATTTTTACCATATGGCAAACCGGACAAAAGCAAAGCGGGGCTCAAAGTGCTGAGAGATAGTATCACCTCCTCCGACTACTCTAAGGTCTCACAGGCAATTGGCAATAATGCTTCACCAATTGTAATTGAAAGGAGTCAGAAAAACAGAGCGATCAGGGACAAGTACAAGGCCGTGCTGGAAGGTTATGTGGAAAAATATCATACCAAGGTTTCATCTTCCATGAATGTGGACACAGAACATCTGGTATTGTCTATGGATGAGGCCATCTTGGATCCTAATGCAGGTACCACTAGTTACAGGGTGCTTGAGTATGCAATTGACATGGCCAAGGTACCAGCCCTTAACAAATGCAACTTGTTCCAAGTGGTTGGTGACATGTTGAAGGATGAGGTAATGAGGCTCACCATCACAATGAAGACGCTGGAGACTAAGCATGCACAGGTGAGGGCAACCCTAAAAAATGAACAGGAAAATTCCCATGCCCAAGTGAATCAAATACGCGGCCTCATGGAATCGATCAAAGGAAAGGAAACTGGAGACTCCAACCCGCAGCGCTACGTGATAGATCAATTGCAGAAGGAGTTTGTGTCATTGAAACACAAGGTCAGCATACCAGCATCCCACCATGTTCAGACGGTTCAATTTTCACAGGCGGAGAAAGAAAAAGCAGACTTGGCCGATTCACTAGCGAAGGAGAAAGAGAAAAAAGAAAAAATGGCAGAGACAATAACTATTCTTCAGGGCAAGCTGACGAAGTTGCAAACGACTTGGGACATGCATACTTGCATGCCAACTACCACTCCACTGAAGACTAGTTTGTTGTCCGAGCAGCTAACTACAACAAACGCCACGAATGTTGTACTAAAAAAGCAAGCTGTCACCGCAAGGCTAAGAATCATTGAGTTGGAGATCTCCCTGGCTGAGAATACCAAAAAGATAGAGACATTGCAGAAGGAAATCAAATAGGAAAGGAAGGAAAAGGCCGACCAGCAGAAAACCATCAATGACCTCAATAGCCGCTTGAAGGGTAATATCACCCTCAATGATGCGAGAAGGATAATTTGGTCAGAGATCATCTCAACGGTGACAAAACAGTGGGGTTTCCTCAAAATGATTGGGGAAACCAAATCTTCTGTACTCTATCTCAACAGAAAATTTCATGAGGCAAACCTCAACTTGTCCAGCAGAGCCCAACATGCCAGAAGCTATATTTCTTTCTTGAAAGAGTTGGAATCTGATGAGGTGGAGAAGCATGGCATACCAAGTAGGTTCAGCGAGGCCTTTGAATGCCAGAAAATCATCGACAAGGAGGCGGCCCGAGTTATGGCTTCGAGAGCCTTGCAACAGGTGGCAACAAATGTGGATCGGTTCAATGCAGTTTGGGCCGAGATCACAAAAGTTGGACTTCCATCTTGCTGGGAACCAACCACTCCTTCCATGCTACGGCCGTTAACAGAATATAAAACACGTCTCCAGGAAGAAAGAGACTGGACGAACATATTGTCAGATAAAACCGCTCGGTTAAAAGCTGAGACAAATGTTTCATCGCTCTGCCAAGAATTCGTTCTCATTCATCTGATAAAACACAAGATCCCCACCGAGGCAGGTTTCAACGCCCTCATAGAGGCCTATATAAAGGTGGAAGGATTCGCAGCGATGCCTGAACCTTCAGCGGACAGCCAACAAAGATGCACTCAGTTCGCCAGCCAGATCGCCAGCTCGTCAACAAATGTTCCAGCACCAGTGTCAGCGACTACCTCAACCCCTTCTCATCAGTGAAATACTGTCGACTCATGATTCGGCCCTAGTGGCCTTTTTACTTTTTACTTTAGTTAATTACTTTTAAGTTTCAAGAGGAATTTATGTTCCACTCCAGCATTTTACTTTTCTATCAGACTGTTGTTAAATATTTTGCTTCAAAACGGCCGAGTGCCTAACTGCAAATGATGAGATGCCTCTATTCCTCATCATAAAATTTTGGCTATTTTGACAAAGACCTCAAACTAATTTATGGCACGCAAGGAAGATATTTTTCCCAAAAATATCTTCCCGCTCATGTACTGAGGCCTCTATATAAGCAAGATCGGAAGAGAAAAATAGGTTCCAGATTTTCGGAAGAATTTGGCTGTGTAAGAATTTTTGTATGCTTGTTGTGGAAATCTCAATAGAAATGTTAAGAGCCCATTGGGTCTCAGCGAAGAGAATTTTTACTTTATGTGAGGATTCTGGTCTTAATGTTTTATAGTCTATGACTCTGTCTTATGTGATATTGTTTCATTGTCTATTTCACTGTCTCCACTTTTCTTATATCATGTTATGGAATGCAAGTGGCTCACTAGCTCTAGTATAAATTTATCGCTATTGATACTTATACTTAACTAGTCTAGGCACTTTAAATATGGCTCAAGCATGGTATGTTGTTTCACTTTTCACTTCACTCATGCTTCCTCTATATTAAATACTGTGGGATGTTATTCTTTCAAGACTGTTGACATGTATGGATTCTTATCTTTTAAGCCCATATCATGTTTGAATATGTTTACTGAATTCCATTTCATTAGTAGTTAGTATTCATCTTTTAATTTCTACGCAGCAAACATCGTTGATTTTTAAATCTCTGTAAAGCATTTTAGAAACCGGCCCTCCCTACAGAAAGCTGCATCTGAGTTGTCTGAAGCATCTATATTGAGGATTCACTCCCCTCCTCTGCAGTGTCTTTTCATTATGCTGAATCTGTGAGTAGTCTGGTTCCATTTATATTGTAACTCCTTGTAAAGGTTGAAGTAGTAAAGAGCCTCATGCTGTTAAAAGCCATGAATTATACCTTAAGCTCCTTATTGTATAAGATGTCCTAGGCACTGGTCTTTCACAACTCAAGGCTAACTCTAGGATCGACAACATGATGGGTGGTGGATGATATCCATAAAGTGCCATAAATGGGATCATTTTTGCTACAGTATGGAACGAAGTGTTATACCACCATTCAACGATAGGTAACCACTTGACCCATTCTCTTTGTTTATCAGATACAAAACAACGAAGATATCCTTCCAAAAATTTATTTACTATCTCAGTTTGACCATCAGATTGAGGATGATAAGATGAGTTATGAGCTAATTGAGTACCCAAACAAGAAAATAACTTCGTCCAAAAATTTCCAGTAAAAATGGGATCTTTGTCGCTCACAATAACCCTTGGGTTTCCATGTAGCTTTTGAATTGTGTCCATAAATGTAGTAGCAACTGTACTTGCTTTAAATGGATGAGATAATGCACAAAAGTGTGCATACTTGGTTAGTCTATCAACTACCACCATGATGACACTCTTTCATTTGGACTTAGGTAAACCTGTGATAAAATCCATTGAAATCTCCTCCCAACATTGACTTGGAATGGATAAAGGTTGTAGAAGACCCGGGGTCTTAATTGTCTCAACTTTATTCTGTTGGAAAACCAAACATTCCGCCACAAAATTTTGAATATCAGATTTAAGGTCATCCCAAAAAAAATCTTTCTTCACCCTGTGGTAATTTTTTAAAAATCCCGAGTGTCCTCCTAAAGGAGAAGTGTGCAATTCCAAATGAATATTTTTTTTTAGTTGGAAATTCTTACAAAGATATAAGCGATCTTTGTACCATAAGGAATCATTTTTCCAACTAAATGTATCAAATGTACTAGGATCTTGTTGCAACTTTTGAATGAGTGTCCACACTTCTTCGTCCTTCTTCCATTCATCTCTTGTTTCGGCTATTCAATATGGTTGGATAATAGAAATGGCACAAAGCAATGCTTCCACCTCTTCATTCTTTCTTGAGAGTGCATATGCAACAACATTTAGCTTCCCTTTTTTGTATATTATTTCAAAGTCATAACCCAACATATTTGTGACCCATTTTTGCTGCTCTTCTGAAGATAGTCTTTGTTCCAAAAAGTGTTTAAGACTATCATGATCAACTTTTACCTTGAAGTATCTTCCCATTAGGTAAGTTCTCCATTTCTTTAGTGCATGCAGTATTTCTAACATTTTCTTCTCATAAATAGGTTTCTGTAAATACTTTCCTTTGATTGGACAAATTTCAAAAGCAATGGGTCTTCCTTCTTGCATTAAAACAACACCAATTCCATTTCCTGAGGCATCACATTCCACAATAAAGGTTTTTGTGAAGTCTGGCGTAGCTAAGACCAGTGCTAAGCACATTGCCTCTTTAAGATGTTCAAAGGCCTTAGTTTCCTCAGGAGTCCATGAAAATGCATCTTTCTTCAATAATGTTGTTAGAGGTGCTGCTATTCTCCCATAATTATTAACAAAGTTGAGATAATACCCTGTTAACCCGAGAAATCCTCGCAACTGCTTTATGGTTGTGGGGACTTTCAATTCCTTAATGGCTTTAAATTTGTTAGGGTCTACCTTAAAACCCTCGTAAGATACAATATGACCCAGATATTCCACCTCTTGAACTCCAAAGAAACATTTGGATGTTTTTGCATATAATTGTTTCTCCTGCAATAGTTTGAGCACCCTGTCAACATGTTGAACATGATCCTTCCAAGACCTACTGTAGATTAGCATATCATCAAAAAATACTAGCACAAATTTTCTAAGGAAGGGTTTGAAAATGGAATTCATCAACCCTTGAAATGTAGAAGGTGCATTGGTAAGGCCAAAAGGCATGACCAAAAATTCATAATGACCCTCATGAGTTCGAAATGTTGTTTTTGAAATATCTTCAGTCTTCATTCTAATTTGATGATATCCTGAATGAAGATCCAACTTGGTAAAATAAATTTCTCCATGTAATTCATCCAATAATTCATCAATCACAGGAATGGGAAATTTATCTTTAATGGTGAGCATATTGAGCTCCCTATAATCGAGACACATGCGCCATGATCCATCCTTCTTGTGTACCAATACTACAGGTGTTGAACCCTTGCTTAAATTGAGAGGGGGGGGGTGAATCATTTTAATGCAGTCATGGTCTTGTAAAACTTTCTTTTATACTTATTTACATCTTCATTTCATGATCAGCTTAATATACAATGGAACACCAATCTTAATAAGTGAGCAGCAGGTATTAATCATATTAAATACAGAATTTCAACCCATAATTATCATTCACATAGACAACAGATATAAGTGGAAACCCATAAGGGAGAAAACCACATCTTATTATTGTTGTGATGCAAAGGCAAGCTCCAACTCCCTCTCACCATTGATTTTCTGTAGGCTCCAACCTACAGGAGGCTACTACCTCAATTCTGCAAGCTACAACTTGTAAGGAAGCTCCAACTCCCATCTATTTTCTATAGGCTACAATCTACAGGAGGCTCCTACCTTAGCCAGCTACAACTGGACATCTATCAAGCTACAACTTGACATGGAAGCACCAACTCCCTCACTGTACAACAAAATCATATGCTGATTTACCTGGATATCAGCTCTAGATCCTTCCAGCCTTCAAATTTTCTTTATATCATCTCTAGATATTCACAACTCCTCTCTCTGCTCCTTCTTCTTCTTACACTGTCTCACTCATTTCTTCATTCTCTCAACCTCTGTATGCATATGTTGGTAACATTATTTATAGGGATCACCTCATAACTGTTTGCATTCCACAGGGAATTCGAAATGAACAGGTATGACTCTTTGCCTTCCCTCTTCTTTTTTTCTTGTCTAGCACATTCAAAATAATATAACAGAATGTATTACAATGGCGTTTTTCTTTGCCTACGAAGACTTGCCTTTCCATCACATACAATAGAAATTAAATCATTTACATTTACAGATACAATAATACATTTCACTCAACCCTTTCAGCTCTTAGTTCGCCATACATTTGTCTTTTCTGCTGATGTCACTGTCTTTTTCAGTTTCTGCTGTTATAGTCTAGCTCTGCTACATAACTACTCATTTTGTCTGACTTGACCCATTCCATTGTGTTTCTAACAGTGTCATCATATCTCCTTTTTCCTGACCATGCCTCTTTTTCTCGTGCCCACAATGTTCAACCTTCACGGCTCTTCTAAACATCCAATTCTGCCTTTTTCTCTGTGTCGGGTCCTTAACTGAGCCTTTCTACCCGCGTTCATACTTTTCTTTTTGTTTTACGTTATAATCCTCCTTTGCTCTCTGAAACGATTTAAAAAATGAAATCCACATACTTTCGGACTTGAAATGCTTTAGGTTTCAGCTTTGGTCTTCATCGCGTCTGCTCTCTTTAACGCATTTCGGTGATTCCAGTTATCCATGTGCCTGTTCATCTGATCTCTCGATATGCGATATGCGATGGGTCCCACTTGACTTTATCGCTACTTCGCATCACAACTTCTATAACTTCTAGGTTGTGTGATATCTCTCCCACTCTGATTGTGATGTGTGATCGCATCACATTTCATCCATCACTCACACCGCATCACATCGCATCCATCGCTCGCATCACATCGCCAATTCTATGACTTACGAATTCTTATCATATGAGCATCGCCGATTGCGATATGCGATCGCATCGCATCACCTTCATCGCACTTTCTTACGATTTATGATCTGATTGATTTATTTAATAAAAATGCACCACGGAAGCTAAAAGTCTCTTTTCCCTTTCGAAACATTATAATCCACTTTTATAATATTCGGAAGCAAAATCCCCTTTTTAAACTTTGGAACAATATAACTCACTTTAACCGAATGTTTTAAACTCTTTCGGAATGAATATCAGAACCTTCGGAAATGTTTAATTTACTTTTAAACAAAGGTTAAAATCCCCTCGGCAGTGTATTTCCGAACTTCAAACACTTTAATAAAACTCCATTGAAATATCATTAAACCTTCGGAAATATTAAAAAACCTTTGGAATCTTTAGACCTTCAGAAATAATTCCGAACTTCAAACCCTTAATAAAACTTCATTGCATACAACGTCGGGTCCATACCTTGTTTTAACTCCATGCAGCTTTTAACGCGAACTCCGTCGAATCTTCCACATATCTAATCGGATGGCAATCGCGTTCAATCGACCCCAGAACTTTATCACACAAAAGCAATGAAAAATGGGTGGTATTGCGTCGTGACGTGTCACAATATGACTTGATCGTGTTTGAAATGAATAAAACCGCTGATATGCCAAAAGCGACGCGACAACAGTGTATGGTTTCTCTAAAACCGCTTGTCCTTCAAACTTTGTTTTAAATCGCATTCAAATGCGGATTTTCACCATGTCTTCTTTTAACTTCAATTTCTCATGAAAAGCTCCTTTTCATTTCATAACTCAATAAACCCTTGTCTTGGTGCTTCTCCTTTGTGCTCCTTTGCCATCAATGACAATATTTCCAACAGTCTCCCCCTTTGGCATTGATGGCAACACAACCACCAATACTCCCATACTTCCTTCAGGACTTCCTCCCCCTTTCATTCTGAGAAGTATCTTGTCTTTCTTCCTCTACCTGCTTCACAGAAGACCCTTTCTTCTTTTGCTTGCTTTTCCTCCCCCTTTGACATAAATGGAAAAGTGTTGCACTTTTCCCCATGTGGTTTCTATATTTTCCTAATACTCTGATCTTGAGGACCTGTTCCATGCACTACTCCATTTCTCTAGCTCTTTTGTGAAAATTTATTGACTGCTCTCCCCCTGGAATGATGCTTTCTTATCTGATATTGACTATCTCTTGTCTTCTGCATTGATCTTGTTTCTTGTATGCAACCCCCTTTTTTTTTTTTTTGATTTCTGATCATGTGAGAGAGTCACATCTGCAGACACTCCCCCTAGTTTGTCTCTTAGATATTCGAATGGTTCTTTAGCAAGAGGTTTTGTGAATATGTCTGTTGTTTGTTCCTTAGTTGGTACATATTCCGACTTCACTAATTTTTGTGCTACTTGTTCTTTGAGGAAGTGGTACTTTATTGGGATGTGCTTTGTTTTTTAATGAAGTACAGGATTTTTTGATATACTTATTGCACTTGTATTGTCACATTTGATAGAAATAGGTTCATCAATTCTTACCTTCATGTCTTGGAGAGTTTGTTTCATCCACATTACTGTTGAGCTTCAAAGATGTTCTTCTCTTCCACCACATTCCACTTCATTTCCTTTTTCCATTATTAATTTCAGGCTTAAATGATCAACAAGATTAGTTAAAATTGCTTTGAGATTGTATATAATGTCTAACTTGCTATGTTTTCATGATTTTGTTGTTGTAGTACTTTTTGACTACACCTAGCTACAGAATGCAGACATTCTGTAGCTATTTGTCGATTCTGCAGCTGTCTTCATGTCTACGCAGGTTCCAGGTGTCATCTCAGGGAAAAACACATATGGTCGTATTCCACATCATTCCCTCATCATTTTTTTCTCCCCACGAAGTCTGAGTTAAAGTAACTGATACATGCACGTAGAAGAGGCGCTGCAAATCAAAACACCTGGACTCCATGCATGTCCCATAGAAGCACAAGACCGTTAATAATAGTTTTAATTTGATTAGAATGGAAAGACACTTATCCCTCGTTTTTCAAGAAGTAGTTGGTGTAATTTCATTATAAGTATGACCTCGGAGACCGAGAAAACTGGTTGTGATTCCGTTTTGGTTGCTAGATCTTAGAAGTCCGAAACACTCTGTTTTGAAGTTATTTCTCCTTTAATAAAAGAAGCATCACTTTATTGAACGCGCTGAGCCAATCTTGAAGTAGATTTTGCGTGCTACTCCGGTGGTAGAGGGCCCCTGCTACCTAAGCAGCCTTGTTCATATGTTTAGATAAGTAACTATATTCCTAGTTTAACCAATTTGCTGAACTTCGTGTTTTTATATTCATTTGAATCGGATGCTACAGATTAGTCTTGTTCTCATGAATTCTTCCAAAAGACTACTAATATAGAATGAGGCATAACTGTAGTATTTTAGGAGTTAGTTATATTTCTTTAAGCTTTATGTTTTCATGCTCAATCACATCAGTTGCTACAGCTAGTCTTGTTTTTATCAATCTATTCCAAAATATCACTAATTCTGGATGAGACATAGCTGTGGTGGTGTTTTATAGCTTACTACGTTTTGTTGAACTTTATATTTTATGTTTTATGCATGGAATGATACAACCAGACTTGTTTCTACAAGCTATTCCAAAACATTACTCATATTGAACAAAGTGGAGCTGTAGTATTTCATAGAATTAGTTGCATTTTAGCTCAGTCAATACTCCGGAGGTAGATGTCATTCTAATTCAATTCTGTCACTATATTTCAAGCTTGATAATGGTACTCTAGTTTAACTCTGTTCACTGTATTAGTATCATTCTAGTTCAGTTCCAATTCATTTCAAGTTAGATAATAGCACTCTAGTTTAGTCTTAGTTCACTGTATTAGCATTCTAGTTTAGTTGTTATCCATTGCATTTTAAATTGTATTAGTTGTTAAAATTTAGATACCACGGTCTTCATTACTTACAAAATATTCTTGTTCTGAATTCCTATTAATACATCATCATATGGACAGGAACTATCAATAACAGTTTAAAGCCTTGAGTATTTGGCAACCTTTTTACAATTTCACAAACAAGCCTTTTTCTCAAAGACTATTCTAAAAAGAAATCTATAACTTTTGAATGAGGCCTAGTGGTGTTAAATTGAGTTGCAGAATAGAATTAGAAGTTAGTTTAGAGTAGAAATCTTATTGTGCTACAAATTTTCTTTTCCAATTATGTTCCAATAAACCTTTAACCATGGATGAGATGTTGTAACATTGTAAGTTGATTGTTGACTTAGGAAAACCTCAATTGCACTAAAAAATTATCCTTTTCTCAAGCTATTCCAACATATCTATAAATGAATGAATTGGATGAGTTCATGATATGGGTTACTGAGTTCATGTTTTGATTTGTTTCTTTGCTATGAGTCCTTATCAAGCTTTGCATTTTCTGTCCTTTAGTGCACATCTAGTTTATAATAGTTTCACTCTATTTTAGTGTAAACTTCTTAGCTCTTTTTCAACAAAAAAAAAACCATCAAACCAAAAACATCATAAAAACACTAAACACAACGTAGTGAGAAACAAATACCTAGGCACATATAGTGCACCACACTTCAGCAGTTTACTAACCCTGGTTGACAATTAATGAACTCAATTTAGGAACACTAAGTTGAGCACAACATTTTGGCGCCGTTTCCGGGGAAGTGTAACTAGGTACCCTTGTTTCTTAACTCCCAAAAAAAATTATATGCGTAGAGAAAGAGACTCAAGGGGTAGATTCATAAGAACCAAAAGCTTGATTCCTAGAACACCACTTGTTTCACCAAGACCTAGAGCCAGCACACCGCCAACTCAAACCCACATTCCATCCTTTACTGATCCTAGACTTTTAGAAGACTTAAGATCAAATATTCCATTAGAAAAACCTTCCACTTCATCCACTGAACCTGTCTTAGAAGAATATTCAAGGACCCCTGCTAGAGACACAAACTTTTCCACTTCCACAGAGCAATCAACTATGGCAGAAGAAGGGGGAGGAGGAGTTTTTAATGGAGAACACACATTATTTGGAGGGGGTAGAGGTAGAGGTAGAGGAGAAGGAGGTAGAGGTGTAGAAGGTGAAGGAGGTAGAGGAAGAGGTAGAAGAGAGATGGGAATCTCTTTTGGGTTTCCTATAGTAGATGAAGAAACCAATACAACTATGAAAAACATTTCACCCTCTGTCCTTCCAAACTTTTATGGACTTAAAACTGAAGATCCTGAAACCTTCCTATTTGAATTTGATGTCCTATGTAGAACTTATGACTACTTACAAGATGCTCAAAAACTTAAACTATTTCCTTTAAAATTGAAAGTAGAAGCATTGAAGTGGTTTATGAGTTTGATCAACAGTTCTATTAGGACATGATAAGACATGAAACAAGCATTTCTAGAGAGGTATTTGGATTACTGTATGCTAGTCAACCATAAGGAGGAAGTGTTTAAAATGCTACAGAAAGAGAATTAAAATCTGGAAGATTTGTTGGAGAGATTTAACTACAACATCAAAAGAGAAAAAATGGAAAACCTAGACCAAGACACTTTGAAAGCTCTCTTGTTGAAGACAATTAGGGATGAATGGTTAGATATCCTTAGCATGATGGGAAAAGGGGACATATCTCAGCTTACATTGCCTGAAATAGCTAAATTATGTATCAACCTTTCAAGAGGGAAATCTAAAACTATAAAAAGACCAAGAGACCCTGCTCTTGCAAGGGCAAGTAAGTCTGCTTTTGGGACAGTAAGTAGGGCATAAATAGGACATATGCTTGATGAGTTCAAATCTTATATCTTGGGGAGTCTTAGTGAACAAATAGACACCCTTAAGTTACAAAAAAAGAAAAAATATGAATCTGATGCCTTAGCAATATTTTGTCCCAAATGTAGAAAGAAACATGCCTTGAGAGAGTGCCCTTTGGATGCCAAAGTTGTGGAGACTTGTGTAATTTGTTTAGAAAAACATGAGACCAAGAGTTGTCCTTCACTTCCTGGTCTTAAAGCTGTCTTTCAAGAAGATACTCCTACAAGTTCCACAGAATCTCTCAATTTTGTCTCTAAAAGGCCTTGGCAAGGACCTCAAACACAAGGATTCCATGATCAAATGTATAATCAACCTCCACCAAATTGGAATTCTTGGCAGCAACCTTGGCCCCAATTTCAAAATCAATCACAAACCTGGGCGCAAGGAGTACAAAATCCCTATGGAAGATACTCTCAGTATTACCAATATCCACCATCCTATCCACCATATCCACATTTCCCTCCTCAGCAAAATCCTCAAAATCCACAACATCAAAATCAACCACTTTCATTACCATTTCCTCAGAAAACAAATCAGTTGCCTGCCCAACCCATACCAAACCCCAACAATAAAAATCCTTAGAACACCTACATGATAGAAGGACAACAGTTTCCAACCTATTTGATTACTCCTCTAGACCTTAGTGATGTTCAACTTAGGTCTGGAAGAATACTTGAAAAGAGGAAACCTTTTGTAATCATACAAGAGAAAGACAATTCTGAGGAAGATTCTCTACGAGTAAATAAAAGTCTTGAAGAAGACACATCTTTTCAGGACCCAAAAATTGAAAAATCAAAACAAAAAGAACCAATAATTTCAACTCCTATATTTGAGCAGCCATCAACATCCACTTCTACACCTCCCTTTCCAGAAAGATTACAAATTGATAGGGGTGTAGAAAAAAAAATTATGGTGCCTAATTATGATTTCCTAGATGAGCTAAGAAATGTTTGTATTAAGATCCCATTATTGCAAGCCATCAAGGAAATTCAAATCTTAGCAAAAACAATAAAGGAGTTGAGCATGAAGAAAACAAGAAAAAGAATAAGAGAGACAAAGAAAATTCAATTGGCAGGAAAAATAGCAGATATCATGATGGGTAAGATTTCTATTCCAAAGTATCTAGACCCAGGAAATCCAGTTGTTAAAATTCACATCAATGGAATTGAGATCCAAAACACACTCATTGATTTAGGAGCAACAATCAATATCATGAGTAGACAAATCATGGATAAACTGAAACTTCCTAATCTTCTTTTTACACCCACATTATTACAATTAGCAGACAGATCTATGATTAAACCTGATGGGGTAATAGAAGACATTCCAGTGTCCCTAGATTCTTGGGAGTATCCTGTGGATTTTATGATCCTAACTCCTGAGAATAATCTAGGAGGACACCCTATTATATTAGGAAGACCTTGGTTAGCTACAACTGATGCTTTCATTAGTTGTAGATCCGGTGATATGTATATCTCTGATGGTAGTTCAACTAAGAAATTTACTTTGTATCCTCCAACAAAGACAATTATAGATTTATATGATACTCAATGGATATAGGATGAAGAAGACTTACAACCTCTCTTCACAATTTCAGAAATTAGTGAAAATAGCCAAATTTTGAATACTTTAGAGAATTTTGAATCCTCTTCGGAATACAAACATGAAAAATTTCAAGAAGAATCCAACATTGAGTTTTTATCATCAAGACAGATGTCTCTTTATTCTATGGATAAATTTTGCAGCTCTATAATTGAGATATTTCCAGGCAAAACTTTGAACATAAACAAGAACCTAGACAAATCTCAACAAGAATAGCTAGTCAAGATCTTACAGAGACATTATTCTGCATATGCATGGGAGTACACTGATATGAAAGGGATAAGCCCAAAGACTTGCACTCATCACATCTACATAGAGGAAAATTGTAAACCAATCAGACAACCTCAGAGAAGGATGAATCCAAATCTTAGGGATATTGTTAAAGAAGAATTGCAGAAATTATTGAATGTCAACTTTATCTATCCTATTTCAGATAGTCAGTGGGTTTCTCCTTTGGTAATTGTGCCAAAGAAAAATGGTAAATGGAGGGTATGTATTGACTACTGGGAATTAAACAAAGCTACTCTTAAGGATCATTTTCCATTACCTTTCATAGATCAGGTGTTAGACACATTAGCTGGCAAAAAGTACTTCTCATTTCTAGATGGGTTTAGTGGTTATAATCAAATTCAAGTAGCACTTGGAGATCAAGACAAAACCACATTTACCTGTCCTTGGGGTACCTATGCTTACCGAGTATTTCCATTTGGATTATGCAATGCACCTGCAACATTTCAGAGGGCAGTATTAGGAATCTTTTTAGATCTAATACATGATTGTGTAGAGGTATATATGGATGATTTCACAGTTTATGGAAATACATTTGAAGAAGCCTTAGAAAACTTGGAAAAAGTCTTAAAATTATGTAAAGAAGCAAATCTTTCACTAAGTCATGAGAAGTGTTTTATGATGTTTACTAAAGGAATTGTTTTAGGACATCACATTTCAGGGGATGGGATTAGAGTAGATGAGTCAAAAGTTGAATTCATCACTAACTTATCTATTCCAAGTTGTCAAAAAGATGTTAGGATTTTTCTTGGATTTACAGGATATTATCGAAGGTTTATAGAAAACTTCACCAAGATAGAATCTCCACTTTTCAAATTACTTACCAAAGACTGTGAATTCAAGTGGAATTCTGATTGCCAGTTAGCCTTTGAGACCCTGAAAACAAAAAATCTTTGAAGCACCTATTTTAAGGGGACCTAACTGGAAGTTACCTTTTCATATTTCAACAGATGCCTCGGATACAACTCTAGGAGCAGTATTGGGACAAAAAGACCTAATTCCTTATGCCATCTACTATACCAGTAAAAATTTGACCCCTTCAAAGTTAAACTATACTATAACTGAAAAATATTTTTTAGCTGTTGTTCATGCCATAAAAAAATTCAGACACTATATAACAGGCTATGAAACTTTTGTTCACACAGATCACTCTGCAATTAGATATTTAATGAACAAATCAATTACTAATGGCAGAGTCATAAGATGGTTATTGCTTTTACAAGAATTAAACATTACCATTCTAGATAGGCCTGGAAAACAAAACACAGTGGCTGATTTCCTATCTAGACTCCAAAACATCCAAGACAATACCCCAGCTGAAGATCAATTTCCTGATGAATATCTTTTTGCAATTTACACTCAAACTCCTTGGTTTGCTGACATTGCTAATATTTAGTTTCAGGGAAATTTCCTTCAATAATGAATGCAAGAGACAAAAGAAAGATCATTTATGACAGTGCAAAATATTCATGGGTTTCTAATGAGTTATACAAGACAGGTCCATATTTTATCATTAGGAGATGTGTTCGAGAAGATGAGATGCCTGAGATTCTCAAGGCATGCCATGATGAACCTTGTGGTGGACACTTTGCTGATAAAAGGACAGCCTATAAGATCCTTCATTTAGGATATTATTGGCCATCCCTTTTCAAAGATGCTAAAGAGTATGTCAAAAGGTGTGACAGTTGCCAAAGGGTAGGGAAACCTTCTCCTTCAGGTGAGATGCCATTGCAGCCTCAAGTACATATTGAACCTTTTGAAAATGGGCTTTGGATTTTGTAGGACCTATTAGTCCTCCATCAAGACAAAAGAAATATATATTAGTTTGCACTGATTATGTTACTAAATGGGTAGAGGCCAAGCCATTACTTTCTGCTACTGAAGCATCTGTAGTTAATTTTCTTTTTGAGGATATTTTTACTCATTTTGGTGTCCCAAGGGAAATTGTTACAGATCAAGGAGCTCAATTTACATCAAGGCTAGTGGAACAAATGATGGACAGGTACAAAATCAGACACAGAAAATCTACTCCCTATCATCCACAAGAAAATGGTCAAGTGGAATCTACTAATAAGGTCATTGAAGGGATCCTAACGAAGAATGTTCATTCACATAGAAGAGGCTAGGTAGATAGGCTTCCTGAAGCCTTGTGGGCCTATAGAACTACATGGAGAAGCACAACAGGCCATACCTTTTATGAACTTGTTTATGGAAAGCAGGTTTTGTTTCCCATAGAATTCCAGATTCAAAATTTCAAAATGGTAGTTCAGCTAGGACTTGATCTAACAGAGGCACAAAAGCACAGATTGGAGCAGATTAATGAATTGGACGAGATCAGACAAGATGCAGTTCAGAAAACAAGTATAGTCCAACAGAAAAGGACTAGATGGCATGAAAAATACATCAAGGAAAATAAATTCAAAGAAGGTGACTGGGATCTCTTGTTTGATTCAAAGTTCAAGGATTTCCAAGGTAAATTCCAAACACATTGGCTTGGGCCATATGAAATTATAAGAATTTTTGACAATGGAGAAATAAAAATTAGGACAATAGATGAAGAGAAGGTCACTTTTCTTATGAATGGTCATAGATTGAAGCTGTATCATAAGCCACTCTCGAGAGAAGAATTTGTCAAGAAATTCCAGGAAAACAGTGATGTGAAGTTAATGAAGAAGAATTTTTCTTCTTCATCAACTTAATTGAATTTTCTGAAGTCAGATATTGAAAAAAATAAATAAATAAATAAAGTATAAACATGAAAAATAATCTCTGATTAGCATGTTTATACAGAAAAGATAGAGTGAAAATCAGAATTTTTCTAACACTTTAGCTTTTCAAGTTTGTTCTTTTTCCTACAAGCAGCTATCATAAAATCATAAGTGAATCACATCCCACTTGTGATCCATTTCACTCCATTCATCCATATTCCATTTCATTTCATACTCCATTTCATTTCATTCATCCATACTTCATTCATTTCATTCCATAGCCCACCTCATTTCCATCTCATAGTTTTAAGATTGATTTCTTTCTACAATTGAATAATACAGATCAGAAGCTGCAGGTCACTTTTTCACTCCACTTCATAGTTGTGATTCATTTCATTCCATTACTCACTCCACTCATACTCCATCACACCATATTCCATGATCCATTTTTAACTCATTTCATACAATATTCTATCATTCCATTCATGCTTCAAACCATTCCATTTCATGTTTCAAGACTTCTACAGGTACATTCTGCAATCAGTCAGACATTCTGCAGCTAGGAAGACATTTTGCAGCCAGACAGACATTCTGCAGCCAAAGACCCTGAAGGCACTATCCAGTAATCATTTGATTTAGCAACAAATTGATCCTGCATATCCAAGACAACAAGAAAAATCAAAGAAGTTATGAGGACTGAAAGTCAAATATTTTCAAGGGAGGACAAGGCATATCAAAACCACAAAAGAATCAAAGGAAAGGCAAGGTAAAAGTTATAAAATTATTATGGTGACAAATCATGAGAATTTTAGCATAGTTAAGTCATATATGATTCAAAAAGGTTATTTTAATTAGTCATGTTGATCATGCCTATCAACCATGTCATAAAAACTTTGAACAAAAACCCTTCCATCTTGCCATACCCGATTATCATTTAAAGCTTAATGGTTAAAGTACTGAAGTGATTTGATTAGTCACATCATTAGGCCGAAGTATTTAATGATGATTTTGAATTGCTTAACGAAATATCTCTGTGGTCTTTTCTTCCGTGTTAGCTTTCAACTCATATGAACCACCTCACTGCATTATACTCGTTTCAAAACCACTCCATATCATTCATTTCTGCAGCCAATACTTATCCATTCCGCTCTGTAAAACGGAGGAAACATCTTTGGGGCAGAAATATCTCTTTAGCAGCCATTTTCACCGTGAGCAGAGGAGCAGTAAACTGAAGGTTGGAAGAAAAGCTATGGGTCTAATAGTGAGGACTGAACCGGTTGAAACCAAGTACTTGGAGGGATATCCACAAATCAGAGAAATGTTACAGCAAGCAGGTTGGTTGCAATTTTTGGAGAAATTTAGTGGTTTTCACAAAGAGGTGACTAAAACATTTGCAAGGTCCTTCAATGGAGCTAAGGTCGAAATAGGAGACATTAAATTCACTGTTACAGAGGCTTTCATTGCAGAGGCAACAAAACTACCTAGACAAGGAGAAAGGTGGTTCGAAAATAGAGAATTCCATAACGAGACATGGAAGAAAATACTCAAGTCACCAGATATGGATGTTTCCATTTTTAAAAAGGGTATTCCTAGCTCGGCATTAAAGAATAAGTGGAGAAACATGTTGCTTATTTTTCAAAAATTTATCACTTGTGAAGGTAGATTTGGTACCTTCTGTGTTTACCATATTTGGTTAATGATGCATTTCTTAGAAGAAGAAATCAACTTTCCCTTTTTCTTGCTTCATAGTTTAAAGAAAATGGCCTCAAGTGTTCAAAAGAGAGTTCAATTTCTGGAAACAACCTTATACCACCATGGTTTAGTCAAAATCTTGATTGAACATCATTTGAGAAAAATGGGAGATAATTGGGATGAGTTCTTAGTGAGAAATCACTTTGAAGAACCCAAGGAACCTCCACTTGAAGACAAATCTACAAAAAGAAGCAGAAGATGGAAAACCTCCAAAACTGAAACTGAAACTGGTAAAACAATACAAGAGGATAGTAAAGAAATGATTTCTAATAAATTGGCCCAAATTAAGAAGCAGCTTAAGAAAGAGAGGATAATAAGGAAATCTGCCAGAGAAAAAGGAGAAGGGCCATCTCAACCAAGATGGAGCCACAGACTTAGATGGATACTAAAGAAAACAGAGATTAGACAAACCGGAATTATAAAAATTGAGGATGAAGAAACACCTGAGCATCAGTATGAGGAGGATTTTGATGAGGAAGCTCCTGAAATAGACCCAACACAACAAGAAATTTACAATTATGTTGAGACACTAGAGAAGAGAGCTTCAGAAAGTAAAGACAGAACTCCTAGTCTACCAAAATCTGCAATTGATATCCTAAGAAGTGATAAATATGAGTTAGAAGTACTCAATAGGCATATCAAGAATGAGAATGAAATTCTAAGGGATCAGATTAAGCTGAAAACTGATATGAATTCAACTCCGTCTCTACAAATGCAAAAGTTGTACAAGGCCAGTGAAAAATTGAAAAAGAAAAATAAAAGGTTAACCAGGGCACTCACAAATTTGAGATTCAAGTTAGTCATAAAGAAGCCCAGAAGGCCATTGACTACCAGACAAAGCAGAAGAATAGGGTTGGATGTCCTTGCAGAAGTCTCAGAGTTCATGGAATAGTTGCATGAGGACATGCAAGAACCTAGCAATGGGGGTATGTTGAGCTTCAAAGATGTTCTTCTCTTCCACCACATTCCACTTCATTTCCTTTGTCCATTATTAATTTCAGGCTTAAATGATCAACAAGATTAGTTAAAATTTCTTTGAGATTGTATATAATGTCTAACTTGCTATGTTTTCATGATTTCGTTGTTGTAGTACTTTTTGACTACACCTAGCTACAGAATGCAAGCATTCTGTAGCTAGTTGTCGATTCTGCAGCTGTCTTCATGTCTACGCAGGTTCCAGGTGTCATCTCAGGGAAAAACACATATGGTCGTATTCCACATCATTCCCTCATCATTTTTTTCTCCCCACGAAGTCTGAGTTAAAGTATCAAAGCGGTTATGCACGTAGAAGAGAGGCAGTTTCCTATCAAAACACGGACTCTACAGATGTCCGCAGTAAAGCACAAGACTGTTAATAATAGTTTTAATTTGATTAGGAATGGGAAAGACACTTATCCCTGTTTTTCTCAAGAAGTAGTTATGTAATTTCATTATAAGTATGACTCGGGAGACTGAGAAACGGTTGGTTAGATTCTGTTTTTGGTTGCTAGATCTTAGAAGTCTGAAACACTCTGTTTTGAATTTATTTCTCCTTTAATGAAAGAAGCATCACTTTATTGAACGCGCTGAGCCAATATTGAAGTAGATTTTGCGTGCTAATCTGGTGGTAGAGGGCCCCTGCTACCTGAGAAGCCTTGTTCATATGTTTAGATAAGTAACTGCATTCCTAGTTTAGCCAATTTTCTGAACTTCATGTTTTTATATTCATTTGAATCGGATGCTACAGATTATTCTTGTTCTCACGAATTATTCCAAAAGACTACTAATATGGAATGAGGCATAAATATAGTATTTTAGGAGTTAGTTACATTTCTTTAAGCTTTATGTTTTCATGCTCAATCACATCAGTTGTTACAGCTAGTCTTGTTTTTATCAATCTCTTCCAAAATATCACTAATTCCGGATGAGACATAGCTGTGGTGGTGTTTCAGAGCTTACTGCGTTTTTTTGAACTTTATATTTTATGTTTTATGCATGGAATGATACATCCAGACTTGTTTCTACAAGCTATTCCAAAACATTACTCATATTGAACAGAGTAGGGCTGTAGTATTTCATAGAATTAGTTGCATTTTAGCTCAGTCAATACTCCGGAGGTAGATTTCATTCTCGTTTAATTCTGTCACTATATTTCAAGCTTGATAATGGTACTCTAGTTTAACTCTGTTCACTGTATTAGTATCATTCTAGTTCAGTTCCAATTCATTTCAAGTTAGATAATAGCACTCTAGTTTAGTCTTAGTTCACTGTATTAGCATTCTAGTTTAGTTGTTATCCATTGCATTTTAAATTGTATTAGTTGTTAAAATTTAGATACCACGGTCTTCATTATTTACAAAATATTCTTGTTCTGAATTCCTATTAATACATCATCATATGGACAGGAACTATCAATAACAGTTTAAAGCCTTGAGTATTTTGCAACCTTTTTACAATTTCACAAACAAGCCTTTTTCTCAAAGACTATTCTAAAAAGAAATCTATAACTTTTGAATGAGGCCTAGTGGTGCTAAATTGAGTTGCAGAATAGAATTAGAAGTTAGTTTAGAGTAGAAATATTATTGTGCTACAAATTTTCTTTTCCAATTATGTTCCAATAAACCTTCAACCATGGATGAGATGTTGTAACATTGTAAGTGGATTGTTGACTTAGGAAAACCTCAATTGCACTAAAAACTTATCATTTTCTCAAGCTATTCCAACATATCTCTAAATGAATGAATTGGATGAGTTCATGATATGGGTTACTAAGTTCATGTTGTGATTTTTTTCTTTGCTATGAGTCCTTATCAAGCTTTGCATTTTCTGTCCTTTAGTGCATATCTAGTTAGAATAGTTTCACTCTGTTTTAGTGTAAGCTTCTTAGCTCTTTTTCAACAAAAAAAAAACCATAAAACCAAAAACATCATAAAAACACTAAACACAACGTAGTGAGAAACAAATACCTAGGCACATATAGTGCACCACACTTCAGCAGTTTACTAACCCTGGTTGACAATTAATGAACTCAATTTAGGAACACTAAGTTGAGCACAACAATTACTTGTGTGCAACATGCTGCTGCTGCTATGTATTCTACTTCTGCTGTAGATAGAGAGATAGAAGTTTGCTTCTTGCTTAGCCATGCCACCAGACTTTTTCCCAAATAAAATGCACCTCCACTTGTGCTTTTCCTGTCATCCATACAACTGGCCCAATCTGCATCTGTGTATGCTATCAATGTGAAGCTTTTTTCTTTTGGATACCATAGGCCATAATGTGAAGTTCCTTGAAGATATCTAAATATTCTCTTGATTGCAAGTAAATGATTTTGTTTTGGTGTTGCTTGATATCTTTCCACAAGTCCTACTGCCAACATAATGTCTAGTCTAGAAGTTTTTAGGTATAGCAGACTTCCTATCATGGATCTGTAAAGTTTTTGATCTACATATTTTGATTCATCATTAGCACAAAGTTTGCATCCAGTGATCATGGGAGTTGACACAGGTTCGCAGTCTTCCATTTGAAACCTTTTCAACATTTCTTTTAAGTATTTTTCTTAAGAAATGAATATTCTTGTGTTCTTTTGTTGAATTTGAAGTCCTAAATAGAAGGTGAGCTCTCCAATCATAGACATCTCAAATTCTGATTTCATTTCTTCAACAAATCCTTTTGCTAACTCATCTTTGTTGCTACCAAACATGATGTCATCTACATACACTACTACAATCAAGAGTTCATTATCATTAGCCTTTATGTACAAATTGTTGTCTACTCCTCCTTTCTTGAACCCTTGTTTTTTCAAGTATTTTTCCAGCCTTGAATACCATACACGAGGAGCTTGTTTCAGACCATATAAGGCTTTCTTTAATCTGCACACATAGTCATGTTTATCTGTTAATGATAATCCTTCAAGTTGTTCCATGTATACTTCTTCCTCTAGATCTCCATTCAGGAAGGCAGACTTCACATCCATTTGATATACATTGAAATCATGATAGCATGCAAAGGCCAAAAACATTCTGATTGCTTCCATTCTGGCTACAGGGGAAAAGGTTTCATCATAATCAAGACCTTCAAGCTGTGAATATCCTTTGCATACAAGTCTGGCTTTATTTCTTATTACCTGCCCTTGTTCATTCATCTTATTCTTGAATATCCATTTTGTGCCAATGACATTTTTCCCAGTGGGTCTTGGAATTAATTCCCAGGTATTGTTCTTCTCAATTTGGTCCAGTTCTTCATTCATAGCATTTACCCATTTTTTGTCTTTGTTGGCTTCTTCAAACTTCTTTGTCTCTATTTAAGATAGCATGGCTAGTTATACTTCTTCTGTCTGTTCAGCAAGTTGTCTTCTTGTTTGGACTCCCACACTCTTGTCCCCAATGATTTGATCTTCTGGATGGTTCTTTTGAGTGTGTCTTGAGGGACATTTTAAGTTTAATTTAGTATCTTCTGTTGTCTTGCTCAGTTCATCATTATCTTGGTTCTCATCTTCATGATCATCTGGAGGATTGTTGCATCTTGTGCTTCTTGTTCTGTTTGGTAGATCTTCATCAAATCTTACATCAATGCTTTCCATAATTTTGTGCAATATTTTGTTGTAGCACCTGCAACCCTTACTCTTGGATGCATATCCTAAAAAATTCCTTCATCAGATCTTGCATCAAACTTCCCCAGTTTTTCATCATTATTTTTTATGAAACACTTGCTTACAAATACTCTAAAGTGCTTGATTGATGCTGGTTTACCATGCCATAATTTGTAAGGAGTCTTATCACAATTTGGTCTTAGATGAGCTTTGTTGAGAATGTGAACAACTGTGTGTATTGCTTCTACCCAGTAGGTTTGGGGAATGTTACTTTCTTGCATCATAGCTCTGGAAATCTGTTGTACTGACCTATTTTGCCTCTCTGCCACTCCATTCTGTTGAGGTGTACCTACAATTGTAAACTGTTGTTTTATCCCATGCTCATTGCATAGGTCTGCAAAATCATAGTCTATGAAATCACCTCCTCTGTCTGATCTGATGCACTTTAGCTTGCATCATGTTTGATTTTCTAACAATGCCTTGAATATCTTGAATTTCTCAAGTGCTTCAGATTTATATTTGATAAATGCTACCCACGTCATTCTGGAAAATTTGTCTATTATCAGCATGAAATAAGATTCTCCGCTTGGTGCTTTAGTTCTTGAAGGTCCACACTGGTCCATGTGTACAAGCTGAAGTGGCCTACTTGTTGAAAGTTCATCTTTGGTCTTGAAATATGTGCGGATCTGTTTTCCCAATTGGCAAGATTTACATATGGTATTTGAAGGCTTCTTTATTGATGGCATATCTCTGACTGCATTCTTATTGCTCAGACTAATGATGTGGTCAAAGTTTAGGTGTCCCAGTATTCTATGCCATAACCATGATTCATCAAGTTTGCTTATGTGGCATGCTTCATTCTCTTCTTCCACTATATAGACATTACTTTTTGTTCTAACACCTTTGATCAAGGTCTTTCTTGTGGTGCTTGATCTTACCTCACAATCTTGGGCTCTAAAAAGGACCTCACAGCCTTTATCACATATTTGACTAACGCTTAGCAGATTGGCTCTCAGCCCATCCACAAATAGTACATCTTGAGCCTTTCCTCTTCCATTATTCAGACTGACTGAGCCTTTTCCTTTGGTTTTCCCTGCTTTATCATTGCCAAATGTTACATTTCTAGATTTATTTTCATCAAAGGTTACAAACTTGCTTCTATCTCCAATCATATGCTTTGAGCATCCAATGTCCAAATACCATTGGCTTTTCTGATCTTGGGCTATTAGAGCCAGGTCACACTTATTCAACTTCTTTTCCCACTGCGGGCAGCTATTAGTTTGGCACCTTTTCTAAAAATATGGACCACATTCTTTGAGAGGACATTTGGAAGACATGTGTCTGATTTTATGGCATACAAAGCATTTGATTATATTTTTAAAAGGATTATGTGTACGAGTGAACTCTCCATTGTTCATAAATATCCTTGGGTTTTTGAACATCGGTCTTTGTCCATATGTTCTACACTCCATGGCTTTATGGCCAAACCCCTTACAACAAAAACATTACCCATGGAAACGATTAGTGTACCTGGTGAAGGGTTGTCCTCTCCATTTGTTTTCTTGAGTCAGTATTTTCAATTTCTACAATTTTTGCTAGTTGAAATTTATTATCTTTGTCTGACAGTATGCAGCAATATGTCCCAGCTTTTGGCAGACAAAACAAGTGATATTTCTCATAGGAGGAAAGAATCTCTTTTGACAGCTTCCGAATTTATTCAATTCATATTCAGGATTGTAAGAGCCTTTTTCAGCTAACTGTTTTTTTATTTGTTCTTTGTCTCTTGATGTTGCTGCTTGTTTCTATTTGTTTCATCACACATCAAGTTCTTGCTGGCTTCTTCTTCTATAGTTCCTTTTTGAGCTGCTTCATTATCCTTTACAGCTTCTACAAAAATGATATTCTTGTTATCTTCTACCTTGGACTTACTGGTTTCTCCTTCATATCCTATCCCAGCCTTTATGAGAGGAGACATTTGAGCATTAAGAATCTTGTCCAACTGCTCAGTGCTTGTCATTCGAGGAGTGTTCATTGATAATTCCCTTTGGGTGTTTTCTAGTTTCTTTCTCAGCCATACCAATTGTTCTTCCAATTTCTCTTTCTCCTGATGTTTATCTTTAATTTGCTTTAGCAAAACATCTTCCACCTTCTTAGCTTCTTCAAGTTCTACTTTCAATTGAATGAGGTCTTCTGAATTTGGTACCTTTTTTACACATTTGAGGAGAATGTCTTTCTGTTTTCTACACTTAAGTTTAATTTTGTCTATTTCCTCCAGGGAAATTATTAGCTCCCCCTCAAGATCTACCTCACCTTCTTCCTCATCTTCTAGAAGGAATCCTTCAGACTCTTCCTTGGCCATCAACACAAATTCAGAGGTTCCTTCTTCATTTGAGGATTCATCTGAGTTTTCAGATGCACTGCTATCTTGCTGAGCATAAAATGATCTTCTATTGAATCTCTTCCCTTTCTGCCAGTTATTTGTTTTGGTTTTCTCTGTCTCTTGAGTCTGATTCTTTATTTTCTTAAGAGGACACTTAGATGCATAGTGCCCAAATCTTCCACAGTTAAAGCATTTAAATGAAATTTTACCTTTATACTTGCATGAGCCTCTATCCAATCTTCTGACAAATTTTGCCTCTTCTTCATCAGAGCAGGAGCATGTATCTTCTTTTTCTTCTTTTCTCTTCTATGTCTTAAAGGCTGCCTCCCTCACATTTGACTTCCTCTATGGAATTCTCATCTCATAGGCTGTTAAGTTTCCAAGTAATTGGTTCATGGTCAATGTTTCCCAATCAGTTGTGTCTTCTATGGCAGAAACCTTGGGGTTAAACCTGGATGGTAAAGATCTCAATATCTTTTGAACAATTACACATTCTCTAATGGTTTCTCCTAGAGCTTTCATGTTATTCAAAATTTCTGCAACCCTTAAGAATAATCTGGCAACATCTTCTTCTTCATTCATTTTCATATTTTCAAATTGAGCTCTATAGACTTGCAGCTTGGAAGCCTTCACCTTTTTATCTCCCTCATGGATACTTTCCAATGTATCCCATATTTCTTTGGCAGTCTTTTTGTGCATTACTTTGATAAATTCTTCCTCACAAAAACCACTTAAGAGAGCATTCATGGCTTTTTCATTAGCTACAAAATCTAGTTTGGCATCTTTTTGTGAGCCAGAATCCTTTGGGGCATATCCCAATTCCATAGCAGCCCAAACTTCTATTCCTAGAAAAATTATGTATGTCCTCATTCTTATTTTCCAGAAGGCATAATTTGCTCCACTGAACAAAGGGGCTTTATTTGTTGTGCATCCTTCTAGACTAGCCATCTTGGGGACCTAGGATCTCCTTCTAGTTGTTAAACTGATACAGAAGAAACTCGATCTAATACCAATTGTTGAACCCTTGGTTAAATTGAGGGGGGGGGGGGGGCGGTGAATCAGCTTAATGTAGTCATGGTCTTGTAAAACTTTCTTTTATACTTATTTACATCTTCATTTCATGATCAGCTTAATATACAATGGAACACCAATCTTAATAACTGAGCAGCAGGTATTAAGTAGATTAAATACAAAATTTCAACACATAATCATCATGCACATAGACAATAGATATAAGTGGAAACCCATAAGGGAGAAAACCACATCTTATTATTGTTGTGATGCAAAGGCAAGCTCCAACTCCCTCTCACCACTGATTTTCTGTGGGCTCCAACCTATAGGAGGCTATTACCTCAATTCTACAAGCTACAACTTGCAAGGAAGCTCCAACTCCCATCTATTTTCTGCAGGCTACAACCTACAGAAGGCTCCTACCTCAGCCAGCTACAACTGGACATCTATCAAGCTACAACTTGATATGGAAGCACCAATTTCCTCACTGTACAATAAAATAATACGCTGATTTACCTGGATATTAGCTCTGTTTTTCTCCTTCTTTACTGTTTCCCTTCCAGCCTTCAAATTTTCTTTATATCATCTCTAGATCTTCACAACACCTCTCTCTGCTCCTTCTTCTTCTTACACTGTCTCACTCATTTCTTCATTCTCTCAACCTGTGTATGCATATGATGGTAACATTATTTATAGGGATCTCCTCATACTGTTTGCATTCCACAGGGAATTCGAAATGAACAGGTATGACTCTTTGCCTTCCCCCTTCTCATTTTCTTGTCTTACTGCACGTATTACAGTTGGAGTTTTGCTTTGCCTATGGAGACTTGATCTCATCACATAAAATAGAAATTAAATCATTTACATTTACGTATTAATACATTTACATCACTCTTTCAAATTTTTGGTTTGCTATACATTTGTCTTTTCTCATTAATACATTGTACTTTATTTATCATATAGTTCAGTTCGCTGCATAATCCGCCATTTTTTCCGACTTAACCCATCTTAATAAGGCTTTAATGTTGTCATCATATCTCCTTTCGTCACCATGCTCTTTTTCTTTGTGTCTACAATGCTCAACCTTCATTTTCAACATCTGTTCGCCTTCTTTATCTGTCGTGTCCTTACCTTGTTTTCACCATCGTCATTTTTTTATTTTAAGTTATAATCCTCCTGTGCTCTCCGAAACGATTTAACAAAGGAAATCCACATACTTCCGGACTTGAAATGCTTTAGGTTTACCGTCTTCATCGCTGTCATTTTTAATACATTTTGCATCAAATAATTCATGTAATTGCCCCTCTGATCTCCCGATATGCGATATGCGATGGGTCCCACTTGACTTTATCGCTACTTCGCATCGCAACTTCTAACTTCTAGGTTGTACAATATCTCTCCTGCTCCGATTGTGATGTGCAATTGCATCGCATCGCGTCACCTCGCTACATCGCATCGCATTGCCAATTCTACGACTTACGAATTTTTATCATATGAGCATCGTCGATTGCGATATGTGATCGCATCGCATCGCATTCATCGCACTTGCTTCCGATTTATGATCTGATTTATTTATTTAATAAAAATGCACCACAGAAGCTAAAAGTCCCTTTTCCCTTTCAAAACATTATAATCCACTTTTATAATATTCGGAAGAAAAATCCCCTTTTTAACCTTTGGAACAATATAACTCACTTTAACCCAATGTTTTAAACTCTTTTGGAATGAATATCAGAACCTTCGGAAATGTTTAATTTACTTTTAAACAAAGGTTAAAATCCCCTCGGCAGTGTATTTCCGAACTTCAACCACTTTAGTAAAACTCCATTGAAATATCATTAAACCTTCGGAAATATTAAAAAACCTTCGGAATCTTTATACCTTCGGAAATAATTCCAGATTTCAAACCCTTAATAAAACTTCATTGCATACAACGTCGGGTCCATACCTTGTTTTAACTCTCACACAACTTTTAACGCGAACTCTGTCGGATCTTCCACAGATCTAATCGGACGGCAATCACGTTCAATCGACCCCAAAACTTTATCACCCAAAAGCAACGTGAAATGGGTGGTATTATGTTGTGACATGTCGCAATATGACTTGATCGCGTTCAAAATGAATAAAACCGCTCATATGCCAAAAGCGGCACGACAACAGTGTATGGTTTCTCTAAAACCGCTTGTCCTTCAAACTTTGTTTTAAATCGCGTTTAAACGTGGATTTTCACCATTTCTTCGTTTAACTTCAATTTCTCATGAAAACCTCCTTTTCATTGCATAACTCAATAAACCCTTGTCTTGGTGCTACTCCTTTGTGCTCCTTTGCTGTCAATGACAATATTTCCACAGAGAAAGAACTTTGACTAGGTTGAATTATACCCGCCTCTAACATTTCTGCAATCATACGTTCAATTTTTCTCTTTTGGACATAAGGATATCTATAAGGCTTGATGTTTTGAGGAACACTTCCTCGAATCAAATGAATAGGATGATCATGATCACGAATAGGTGGGAGTCCTTCGGGAGTTTCAAAAACCTTGGAATGATTGTCCAAGAATTTTTGGAGATCTGCAGAAATAGATGATTTTGATGTTGAAACTTCTAGTGAGCATAATTGTGCAATTATGCCTCGTTGTTCTTTCTTTAGAAGCTTTGTCATGACATTAGAGCTTATTATCTTTCCCGGCTTCCCTGCAATACCCCGTAATTCGACTTCCTTTCCTTCTGAAAAAAATTTCAAGAAAAGTTCTTGAAAATTAAAAGCTACCATCTCCAAAGATTGTAACCATTGTACTCCTAGTACAACATCAACACTTCCCATAGGAATGGAAAGCATTGGACTATTCAATACATATTCCCCCATGGTTAGCTTGATATTATGGCATTTTCCAGAGAAATTTATAGTTCCTCCATTTGCAACCATCACTTGACATTCTGGTGTTGGGTATAAGAAACAATTCAATTCCTTGGCTACCTTACAATGAATAAAATTATGGGTACTACCTGAATCAATCAACACTATTACCTTTTTCTTCTTAATATGTCCTTCTATCTTGAGAGTTTGAGGAGTGGTAATTCCTGCCAATGCATTACACGATATGGTCGGACTCATTTCTTCCTCTTCTTGGGTTGGTTCCTGGTGTATATCCTCTTCTTGTTCATTTTCTTCTTCCTCTTCACAATCTATGTAAATAATTTCTTCTCAACACACTTATGACCTTTAGTGTATTTGCTATCACAACTGTAGCAAAGCCCTTTTGCTATTTTTTCTTCCAATTGTTGTGGTGTCAACCTTGTAGGTTGTGGAAATCTAGGAGTAGCAACACTTCCTTCTTTATAGAAGTGAGTGGTAGGCTTCCTTGTCGCCATAATTTTACATTCAATTTTTCTTGCCAACCTGAATGCCTTCTCCAATGAATCAGGTTCCAAAACGCGAACTTCATGTTGGATGTTATCCTTTAAAGTGCCTATGAAGAGATCAATCCTGTGTTCCTCCGGAATATCAGTTACCCTTATATTCAATTTTTGGAAGTCCTCAATGTGCTCCCCCACTAAACCCTTTTGTTTGAGATTTATCAATTGGCTAAAGAAGGTGTTTCTCTTTGTATCCTGATAATGTGCTATCATTTCCTCCGTAAAAATTGACCAAGTGACAATTTTTTTACGGGAGCAAAGCCATCGATACCATACAAATGTATTTTGTTCTAGATGCAAAGTTGCAATGCATACCTTTTGTGTGTTTTGCACATTATCGAGATCAAAATATTGCTCTATCTGTAGTATCCATGTTACATGATCCTTTCCATCAAACTTCCTCATGTCCATTTTGGAATATAGTGGTTCTTCCTGCCAACATTTGAGTTTATGAAATCACGATTAGCATTTATTTTGTTCTCATCATGAGTTTCCTCTACTATCTTTTCACCGTTAGGAAACATTTGTTGTATCAACTTTGTCAAACCTTCCATGTCTGCTTTTAGATCATTCTTCATGTTTTCCATTTTAGATTCCATGCCAGCTTCCATGCTAGCTTCCATGCCATCTGTCTTAGCTTACATGCCATTCTTCAAACCATCCATCTTAGATTCCATGCCTTTCTTCAAACCATCCATCTTAGTTTCCACGCCTTTCTTCAAAACTTCCATGTCATTTTTTGTTGCTCTTTGCAAGAGCGAAATTTTTTGCACTTGCTCCTGTAAATTTGATATGTCATGTTGCCATTCTTCGTCTTCATGAGTCATAGTAGAGTCTTCTAAAGGCTTAATGGGTGTTGAATTCTTTTTAGGGGCCATTTTAGAATCTAGTACTGATATATATTCTACAATATGCCCTTGGAATCAATTCAACTTGATTCTTCAAACAAGACTTATGTAATTCGGGAAAAAAACAAATATACACACCTTTTTACTTGCTTTTGAGGAGCTCTATATTGAAATTGAATTATCTCTGTAATTGTAGATCCTCAAGATCTGAAATTTGTCCTTGTAGTATCCCTCTGAACCCTCTTTCAAATGTCACAGGTCTGACCTGATTTGGATTCTTTAAGGCAAAGTTATGTCCAATCTCCCATAATGACCCAATTATGGACTGGTTTAGTAGAGCAAACTCATATGACTTGGAACGTGTCACTGTTTCCTCCTTTGGCTCTGAAATTGATAGACAAGAAACTAAATTCTGTGTACTTATGGCCACTTTTTACAGCATTCCAATCCGATGCTCAGAGAGAGAGTTATGAAGATTTTCCCACGATAACCTCTTTGAGATGAAATTAGGGAACCTGAAAAAGACCTAACTTCCACATATCATATCTCCGAAAATTTTGCAAACCAAGTTCTGAAATTTTGCGACGATGTTCCTCGGGATTTCAGCTTTGCTCTATAAATTTTTTAGCTTCTGAAACATCGTAGAAAAACATTTATAGTGAAAATTCCGCGATGACCTGTTTAGGTTAAATTCAGGAGCATGCAAAAAGCCCTAACTTCCATAGATCATATCTCTGAAAATATTATGAACCAAGCTCTGAAATTTTGCGACAATGTTCCTTGGGATTTCAGCTTCTCACTCTAAAAATTTCAACTTCTGCACCTTCGTAGAAAAAAAGTTATAGTGAAAATTCCACGCTGACAGGTTTGGAGCAGCGAAAACCCTAGAATCCAAAGCTTTGATACCAAATGTTGTGAAACCAGCTCCAAAAATAGAAGAAAAGAGATATCAACGCCTTAGAAATAAGCCACTTCGAGGGGGAAACCTGCAATACATTACATGAATGAACAATTCTTGGATGATACAAATTACAAAACCGTCTTTCTATATATAGGAGTCCATGGGGCCACAATGTAATCCTAGCCGACCTAACAATAATAATTTAAGGTCACAATAATAATAATATGTGGGTTACAAGGGTACAATAATAACAATAAGGGGGTTACAGTAACAACAATAAGGGACTATACTAGTAATATAGGGACCTAACATATAACACAATGATCAAGTTAATACCATGCCTAACTAACCAACACATGTACATATGATCACACTAATTACTAACATCTATCGTGTATGTAACCATAAAATCACTAGAGTGAAGGAATACTCATAACCATAATGAATATAACTACACTAATCAACTAGTATTTATCACATATGTAACCATAATAATAGAATGAAAACCATGTAAGTAACCCTAATGCTTACAACAACCATGAATCATATACCTGCATGCCAAACATGCACACTTGTATGGTGATATGCTCTTGCCTCGAGGTCATATGTTGCACCTTCACTTTGATGGTCTGTATCTCCTGCTCTATCTTATTCAATACATTAGCATCATAACATACCACTAATCATAATGATGACCTAATTGCATACAATGAACTTATGCACAAAAACCTTCACAAAACAAATGCAAACTTGACCATATGCACCCACTTGACATGTATAACCAATCATGAACGACCCATGCATGTTTGAATGTAACGACATGTACCCAAGCATGCATGGACAACACGAAAGGGGGGACTGATTTATAGCCCGCTTGAGGCTTATCCATGGGCTTGTAAGGGAAAGGGAGTATCTATAGACCCTATAGTCGTGGGATAGCCTTGTCAAGGTAGCGGCTAAGGCCCAAATAGTCAAAAAAAAATCTTGGCTTCGGGATTTGTGCCACCTTTTCAGCCCATGAGCCCAGGTCACTGCCTAGAACTTCCTGTAACTTCAGGAGAGGGTAAATAACATTGAAACAAACATATGGAAGCAATCACATCATTAGGAACTCATCCAAACCCACTCAACCATGACAAATTTTTTGTCAAACATGTCGCAAACATAGCATCTACTGGTATAAATAGTAGATTTAAGCTGTAATATAATTTATTTTACCATAAATACATTGTGTATTCATTTACAAGTAATAACATGGAGAGATCCAAACCTCATCACTATCACAATACATACTTATAACCAGCATAATACCAACAGAAGTACCATGGATATATCAACAACATAATTCATATATATACCAATTCATATACACATCAAATACTAAGGAAATGAACCTTTAATTAATGAGTTTAAAAACCAATCTGGAATGGGACTTCCACGTTCCACCCGACCATAGACATGGTTGAGCTAAATCTCACTTCAACTAGTCACCCCCGTGTCATATTCCAAGCATGAATGTGGGATTTTATCAAACACATCAATCAACACCAAACTAGTGCTCCAGATACCAAATCGTCTCAACCCCAAAACCAGTGATTCTACCTCACGACTGGACATCACTAACCATCATGGATTTGTCTCTATCTAAGATGCTCTAGGGCTCCAGAGTGTTTGTTCCAACCAAGGCTCCAAGACTAGTAACTCAACCCCAGTTGTTCCCGGGCTCCAGAGTATTTGTCCAACCAAGGCTCCAAGACTAGTAACTCAACCCAATGGATGTCCATCGGGCTCTAGAGTGTTTGTCCAACCAAGGCTCCAGGAACTGATAACTCAAAAAAAAAACTAAAGAAATCATGTGAACCAACTAGAAAACAATCATTGGAAATAAACCCATAATCACCATGGCTATCCAGGAAATGGAAAGGCTAGGAAAATCCAGTGTCAATCCCACCCATCCTCCATGCCAATGACAGATCATAATCAAGAAACCACATGCAATACCATGCATGCCAAAACTAGTGAGGAAATCATACATGCAACTTTATATCGGTACTCAGAACCTGTTGTAGATGTTGATTCTGATGTCCTCTTATGCTTTCCTGCTCTTCTTTTGCTTTCTTGATCCAAATCTCCAAATATGCCACACTTTCTAAGAGTGCTTCAAGAATACTCTAAGTGCTCAAGAGTACGAGAGAGAGAAAAAAAATAATGAGGGCTTTACCAAAACCTGTCAAAAGCTTTCCAACTGATCCCCAACATCATTTTTATCATTGATGCCTCTAATTTCTTCATTTTCCATTATTTTCCTTCAATTTCATCCTCACATGCAACCTGTGACCTTTCACCTTCCTTTTCTCCTAATTTCCATTATTTTCATAAATAAAATGTCAATTAATGTCTCATGCCTTTCCAAAGCCTTTGCCTTTTCCTTTGCTAATTTCCTTTGCCATAATAAATTGAATGAACACCCACTAGGATGTTTTTCCCACCTTTCAACTTGGAATACGTGTCCCATCCACCGTGGTCTTATATATTTTTACATTAATTTTTACTAGGGTTGTTACATTTTATTTTTGTAAATGTAGGGTGAGGTATATGCCCGCATGTGAGTTTTAGGACCCCTCACTAATCATGACCATAATTGCAACTATGACAAGCTCATTGTTCAACCATCGTTACCTTTCCAAAAAGATGTTGTGAGACTAGATAGCCTAAGGGGACAACTGAGCAAAAAATAGAGGGTGTGAAGAGGAAGTAGAGGAGAGTGGACGTAAAGTAGAGATAGAGGCAACTATGAAAAAGCCAAGGAAGAAGATGGAAACTTGTGAGAAGAGTATTGTACCACTAATAAACACACACACAAATGACACAAAGATAGCAGAGGGCACATAAGGGAGTAAAGGAGAGCGGAGAAAAACTAAAAACAAAACCCTAAGTGAAAAATCCAAGGAGTTGGATGGAAACTTGTGAACAGATTGCCATTGAGAAACACTTACATAGAAAACGAGAAAAAATAGAAAGAATGGATGGTCTACAATAGGTGATTGCCTTTGAATCCCAACTATCAACCATGATAATGGGATTACATGTCGTTGTACTTGAGGGTATGATTGTCATGATGAAAAGGAGTGATATTGTAGATAATAACAATTTTGTTCATGTGGATATTGTCCCCAGCATACGACACATATCTTCAGCTAAAAACGTATCAGACTATAAATTGCCATATGACCCAAAGATGTCATGTTTCAACTAATGGTGCGAGAGCATAGCATGTCATCCTCTCTCTGTAGGGGAGGTGGTTGTGCCCACGTCCTCTCCACCATTGAACAAATTCCTAACCAAAGAAAGGGACACATATCAATGTTAATTAGTGTATGGGTCTTTTAATTATTTTTTAAAACAAAGGGACACATATCAATGTTAAATAGTATATGGCTTTTTAATTATTTTTTAAAATAAAAATGTTCATAAAAAAAATAAACAATTACAAACCAAACAAATTATTTAAAAATAAAAAGATGAAATTATTCCCATCTTCCCACTTTACATCTCAACTTTCTGAATTGATTTTTAAAATGATAATATATAATCATAAACATAGATTTACTACTATAATCATTATTACTTTTATTTTTATTTTCATCTATCCATTATATATATATAAAAGGGAAACATTTTTTTTAAGGAACGAGAGCTTATATTAATCAAAATTTTGTATACGGGCCAGAACCTTTACAGACATAGACAAAACATCAATTTTCATGCTCAATAATTGTTCAAAAATATTTCTACTAGTACCCAGCCTGTAGCCTACTATACTTCTAATAGAATTGATCTTATATGATCTCCAAAAAGAGCCATTATATACTATTGTTTGACATAACATTAAACAAATAAAGTTTCTAAAAGACAACTACATTCCTGGTTGTCCATCTGCAACTCCATTCCCATTTTCTTCCTTTATCTGCATCTAAATTTCTGGAAGCTACTCCTCAAGCTTGCTTGACAGAATTGTTCCTGGAGAGGATGGCTCTTGCAAGCCTAAGACCTCCTTCACAACTCCCACTGTCGCTGCCTCTACTGCAACCTCGATTCCATCAACCTTCAGAGTTGAATTATCAACTTTGGTGGACAATAGTTCCACCAGAAGGCGAATCCACTCCATATTCTTGCCCATCGCTTCCATTTCCCTTGAAACTAGCGAGAAATGGGTGAATGCCTCCAGAATAATTTGCTCCCTGACCCTATCCATCTTGCCAATGTGTTCCTCCATAGTGAGCTCTTCTTGCTCCAAACTTTCACCACCCTCAACATTGAACAACACCATGCTCCTTTACAAACGAAATTTGACAAATATTTTATGAGCTCCAGCCCCTCTCCTTTTGCAATAGCCATCAGAGAGGATTGAATGTTTCTGGACTCCAAAAATCGACTGTAATTACCATTTCTCTGCAACATATATCTCACTTGATACTTGGTCTGATCACATTTACTCCTCAACCAGATGGATGAGATACAAACCTGAGGAGAGTTATATCCCAATGCACGAGCATGGGGGTCATGATATCATTCGTCCTTTCTCATGACGATAGCTCCGGTAATTAATGACCTGGAGGAACAATATGTCTTTGTCTCCAAAGCAATGAGTCGTTGAACGCTCACCTTCCTTAACGATTCTTAATGAATGATATTTAAAACCAAGGAATACCTCAAAGCTTGCTCCTACCATCTTGTCGTAAGGGATATCTTCCCAACCATCAAACTATTTATCCTCTCAATCATCATGGAATGTATTGGAATGATGATGCGCCTCGAGAACCCTGATCAAGGCTTACCCTTATATTGACTTGTTCATTTGCAATATTATTATTTTATCTTTTAACATGGTAGAAGGATATATATTCAAACTTTTAGATTTGATTCCATATTCGCTCATCTAAGTGGACCAAATCTTTTGGACCATAGCTTTTGCTCTATGGGATTTATGAATAACTAACATTGAGACTTCCATTACAATGAGATGATCAATTCTCCTTTCTAGTGCTATTTTCTCCTTTCTAGCGTGAATCCTTGATTTTTAATCCTTGCCACAAAGCCAATTATTCTTCATCTTTGTTTCTTCTTAGGGGCTTATTAACATCCTTGTTTTTTAATCCTTGTCACAAAGCCCATTATTCTTCATCTCTATTTCTTCTTAGGGGCTTATTAACACCCAAACAACTTTTACTTTATATTAATATTATTGTTTTCATAATATACATAAATATATTTCTTCCTAGGGGCTTATTAACACCCCTCACTCTCCTGCCTCCCCCGAAGAGAAAAATACATAAATCTATTTTATGAATTATTCATAATTTTCTTTTCATATATATATATATATATATATATATATTTAAGCTTGGCATGACTTCTTAAGGGCTTATTAACACCCAAACAACTTTTACTTAAGAGAAAAATACATAAATATATTTTATGGATTATTCATATTTTTCTTTTCATAATTTATTAGTGATTGCTTTTTTAAGCTTGGGAGGACTACATCTTCACCATGTCCAATATATCACCTTGTTTTTTAATCCTTGCCAGAAAGTCAGTTATTCTTCATCTCTGTGTGTTCTTAAGGGCTTATTAACACCCCTCCCTCTAGGGAAGAGAAACAACTTTTACTTTATATTAATATAATTATTTTCATAATATACATAAATATATTTTATGAATTATTCATATTTTTCTTTTCATAATTTAGTGGTGATATTATTTTTTAACCTTCCCAGGACTACTTCTTCATCATGTCCAATATATCACCTAGATAGAGACTAGAAATTGAATAGGTGACTTCACATCAAGGAGTGCCTTAACAAAGCACCTTATCACCTTCTATCCAAGACCTAATAAACTTATTCATGATATTTTTAATTTTCATGATAATTATTTTTTTATTTCCTGATAAATTAAAATAAATTTAGATTTTTCTTTTCCTAATTTATTAGAGGATTTCTTTCTTTTTACTATATGTCATTTATATTTTATTTTTGCTATTGAATTCACCTTTATTTTTTGCTATTGACTTTACCTTTTCTTTTTGTAATTTATTTCTAGATTTTTATTTTTATTTTTACTTTATATCATTTATATTTTATTTTTGCTATTAGCTTTACCTTTAAAATAAATTTATATTTTTCTTTTTATAATTTATTATAGATTTTTTTTCTTTTTGCTTTATATTATTTATATTTTATTTTTGCTTTTAATTTTACTTTTATTCTCTAAAGTCAAATTTCATTATACTTTTATCTTTATTCTTTGTAACTCGAGGTGACAACTTAATATTTTAAAATTGAAGATTTACTTTACTTTATGTTTAAGATTAAATGTCAAATTATTATTTTAAAATATAAAAAAAAAAAATTAATTAATGTTTATATAATATGTATTTAAATTATAAATATATTTTGTTATTTTTATAGATTTAAATTAATATTTTTTGTTATATTTTTTAAAATAATTTGTATAATATAATTTAAAAAATTTAAAGTTTTGCATATTTATTAATTTTTTTAAAAACTTATAAAAACATTATTTTTTTGATAAATGAAAAAACAATTTAATCACTTACAGAATACTTTCACAAAACACTGAATTTTACACCATATAATTTTACGATAATATATTTGTAATATACAAGACACTCTTTGAATGCTTCTTTGAATATACATAGGGATTTGAGCTACATCTAATTCATTATTAATTATATTTAATATGATTTTGGTATTATTTAATTATTTTAAGATTTAACTATTATTTAATGCAACGAGAATATTTTTTTGGGTATTATTTAATTATTTTAAGATGTCGGTTACCATGTATTTTCTGTTATTTAAAATTTATTAAATTCTGTGAAATTTTCCAGAATATTTGAAGTGTCGCGTATCAAACTTTTCACAATTATCACAATAAATCTATATTCGTGGAAGCTTCAAAAAAGAGATTCTGCAAGCTGTACAATTAGCAGCACTGATCCCATTTAGAAATATCATCACTGTTACTGTTGTTGTTGTTCAATGCTTCCGAGTTAAATAATTGAAACTGGTTCCACCCTTTCGCAACAACTTATGCTGAATGCATAACAGAACTGAATATCAATAGTTGAATCAAAATGGGCGCTTACACTTCTCGATCAGATTTTCAACCAAATTCCGATGAAATTAGCAAGGCAGTTTTATTATCATCGTTGGCTAACCTGGATAATGAAGAAAGAAAGCAAGCTGTTAAAGATCCAGAATATCGTTTTGGCTGGGAAAACATACTAATCGCACCCGATTTTATTGTGGGTCAGTGTAAGCAGAACGGCAATAATACTTTGTTTGTTGCGTTCAGGTGGGGGTTTTCTATTCGAGATATGTTTGCTCTCCAAGTTGCAGGCAAAGATGAATTTTGTAAGAGTTACGGTGCAGTGGCCAAAGATTTGCAAGGTTTGTTTCATAATGAGATTTTTCAGAAAATTACCTGCAACCTTCCTAGTATGGGCTTTTTCCAAAATTATAAAGCAGACAAGATAATATTTTCAGGGCATGGCTTGGCTGGGGCATTGGCTCATTTGTTCTTGATATGTTACATGTTAATCACCCGCGAAGGGGCAAAACGCCATGTATCTATTGCCTTTGGCTCGCCCTGTTTCTGTGACAACGATGCCAAACGGTTCTGTGAAAAAACCATGGAACTCAGTAGACGTATGTTTACACTTGTGAAAGGTAATGATCCTGTACCCTGGCTGCTAAGAGGTATAGGAATGACTGTACCTTGTAATTCAGATACAGAGGATTTACTTTCTTGCTTGGAGAGAATGGAGCTTAAGGAAATGCAGAGCAAAACTCAGTCTGGCAAGCCTCAGTATGGATATGTTGGACTGTACTATGAGGGAAAGGATGCGATGCCTATCATTCCAGATGTGAAAGTAGCAAGTGTAAAAGCCTGGCAATGTCACCAAGTTGAAAACTATGTGAAAGAGTTCAGTTCTCATACCAGCAGGGGGAGATTTCTAACTAGTAACATCAAGGAAATAGGATCTAAACCTTCTATAAAATCCTGCACTCTGAAGGTTGACCAATGTCAAAAGAATTGTGAAGGATTTATAGCCATAAGAGGCGATGATTTGTCAGAGTTGAAAGAATTTCATGTGAAGCCAGAGGTAGGAGATAAGTGGGTTGTTGAGGATTCATGTGACACTGACATCCTTCTAAGAGCTTCCATAAACAAACGGGAATTCTATACCGACCAAATACGTGTCTCTGTGGAAATAAGGACTTGCTTCGGCTCAATAGAGGCCGATGTGCAGGTTGAAGATGCATGGAAGAAGAGTTATGTTGCATATGCTTTAAACAGGGCCATGGGAAGACTGTTGTTAATGAAGCAATCAAAAGAATCAAAGGTTTTAACAGAAAGTAGAGAGTACAAGGAGGCGTCTAAAGCTCTTGACAATGCTTTTGAGCCTCGGTCATTCGGTATTTCTGTGGAAACCAAGAGGAAACATTTTGACAGTATGAGAGACCTTCTAACAGAGAAGCTGGAGACGCCGATTCCAAACGGTATTCTTGCAAAATTAAAGGATGCTTTTAGTTTTGTAGAATCGGTGGAAGGGATACGCAGTAAATCATATGTATTACTTTCTACCTTACTCCGGTCTTGTCCAGAAAATCTATGTTCTGTTATACCTGGTGAATCGTGCATTTCGAGGTCTGCTAATGAAAGTAGCTCCTACTTCTACTGCATCTGTGACAATAAGCTTGGAACACTGAATTACCTGGCCATTGTGAGAACTATTTATTGCCTTCTGAGCGACACTAAATCACAAAATGAGCCACAGAATGTCTGGTATTATGAGAGGAAAATCTACGAGCATGTTCTCAGTGAAGGTCCGGCTGTGAAGAGTACACAATGGCTACCGGAGGGCATTTTGAGAGACATTGCAAATCGAGCCTGGAAGATGTTTAAAATAATATCTGCATGTGAGTCATTAGAAAGCTTGAGTATCGCAGCATTTATAGGGCCTGAAAACGCTGGTAAGAGTACTCTTATAAATTCAACATTAGGCAAAATTGTTGAAGAAGAGGGATTCACCAAACACACACAGGCCGCTACCATGCACCGTTTCAGTGATGATATATTTATAATTGATTTCCCTGGCACTGAAGCGGGTGGAGAAAGAGTTCACCTGTCAAAGGTTTGGGAAAATTATGACAAGGTTGCAGACTTGTGCATAGTGGTGCTTAACTTTGTTGGCGATAATTGTCAAGCTGCGGCGGAGTTTCCAAGTATCGCCCGATCACGAATGTCCGAAAATGTGGTGTTAATTATGAACAAGGTGGATTGCATACTTCATGGTCCGAGGAAATCTAAGGTATGGGACGAGTACAGTCCCACGAAACTTACAGATCTGACACAGTCATTCGCAGAAAGCTCTGGGTTATCCCCAAGGAAAGTATTCCTTTCCGTCTCGAGGGCGAATGAAGAGCTGGAAGAAACAACCTGCGAACTTCTTAAAGAGCGACACAGCAGCGTCATGCTTAAGAAAGTGATCACAACCACCATAAGGATGTTGATTTCAGAATTGACGTCCCGAGATCGTTCATGTAAAGTTGAATAATTTGGTAAAACTTTAACCTCTCTTCTAAATCGATACCTTAAACTGTCCGAGTGTTTTGGAATTTGTGTAGGTTTATCTCAAATTTCAGTTCAATTTGAATCTTAATCAATCAAGTTCTATAATTTAATTTCATGGGATGGTTTCGTCTCGCTGCCTCAGCAATGGAATTTTAAAAAATTCGTCTTCTGGTTTTCTAATTTGCGGCCAAAACACTGATGCATAATGTCCGCAAAATTAACCTTGTAACCTTAGCCTAAAAGGGTCATGGAATTTTCGAAACCTGAGCCTAAAAAGGCCATGGTATTTTCGAAAGGGGAATGGATTCACCCAAATAAAATTTCTATAAAATTAGAAATACTGAATTTCCAGTGTCTTAGTTATAGAAGGAATCTAGGTTGTTAAGGAGAATGCTCTGGGCCATTTTACAAATTGTAAGAAGGACAATTTGTCATGTAGTTGAGGGCCGGTACAGCTAAATTAGTGAACTGTTGGAAACAGACTGCATCTTTTCTGTTGTAATGGTTGATATTTTAGTAAGAAACAAGCTAGCCAGAGAGGCCTGACAGATAGAGGCAATAGGGCAAAGTGATAGACAGAGGAGAGGGCCAGGGCAGAACACCCCCATCTTTGTATGATCAGGCCATTGAGGTAACAGTAATATTGTTAATAAAGATTCTGTGTATTAAATCTGTAATAGTTCTGTGCTTCTGTGAGTTGATCTCCCCATGATCAATTGGACAAGTGTGTAAGTGTCTGCTCAGAAATCTCTGTGTGATTTCTGTGATGGTCTGTGAATGATTAATGAATATATGAAATGTTGCTTAGGAATTCGCGTGCAGTCCTTGTAATACGAAATGGCAATGTTTGAATGCATGAATTGTGATAGCTGAATGAGTTTCTTCTAGTAGTTAAACCACGTAGGAGGGTTTTAATACCTTTCTGGAATTGAAATCGTTGTGATTGATATGAATCAAGTTCCCTGTGTTGTATCAGAGGAAAGTGCCATGGGTTAAACGCAGAGTCAGTATTAAATTGTTAATGTCATTTGGAATCGGCATGGAAAGTCCCTGCGTGGTGTTTGTTAACTTCCAGTTCATGGAAATCGCCATCTGGTTGTAAATGAACCAAAACTTCTGTTGATTAGGGACCCGCACAGAGATCTGGAGACCCTGCGTAAAAGGTAAGAGGGCCCAAGTATTGTTGTTTATTTTGTCAGTTCATACAAAATTAAATTCTGAGCATTAGTATACCAAGGTGTTACAAAGGGATTCGATTCCTTTGGGAAACGAAATCCATTCTGACACCAAGTTGAGATGTGATTGAGCTCATTGCTCAATGCTAAATCGAGGATGGACTGATTTGGTATAGTAGGAACTAGTCTATGTTCCAAGTCAGGTTTGAAATTGGGGTTTGATCGGAGGTTTGTATACAAGTTCCGTTCTCGACTTCTCAGATCTATTCGCACCAGAGACAACTGTGGTGTAGAGTTGCGATCCAGCTCAGTTTTGGGTTCCTCAGATCCATTTGCATTTGAAGCAAGGGGTGGCAGAGAAATTTTATACCAAAACCATCACTCATTTGACCAGGCCGCATTAGATTTAAGGACCAGAACCATCACTCATCTGACCAGACCGCATTAGATTTCTGTATTCATCGACCTAGGCGGACTGGTGGAGCAGAAAGCATTACGAGTGTCTGTGATAGCGTATTTTCCATTTTCATCAATCAGTTGAAGAGCTGGGGAAGGAATTCGATCTTCCATTGGCGGATATCATTAGCTCTAGCAAAGATTGCAGGATACATAGAATTCAAGAGAAAATAATTTCTGTAAGAATGACTTGAAAGCAGAGCACGAATGTAAACTCTGGTGTGTTTTAGATTTAATTTGTATCATACATAGTTGCAGAGAATTGGAATGGTGTGGCATGAAATCAAGTCATAGGAATGGCTTCGTAATTTGGTGCAAAAACAGTCTAACATTGAATATAGAGGAACATAATATATGATAATGCATATGATAATGCATGGAGTGGATTGATCTTCATCCAGCAACAAGGTTCTAGTATAGCTGTCGGAACCAACCTTAGAGGAAATGACAGATTCACGCTAGGAAGCTATAAGCTTATGGTTTGCAGGTCAAAGATTCAATTTTGGGAAAAGAGCAATTGGTTTTTAAATCCGTAGTTTGCAGGTCAAGGATTCAATCTAGGAAAAGAGAAATTGGTTTTTAAATATCAATCAACTGAATGTTACATCTACATGAGGGGGAGAGAAATCAGAGTAACGCAGTGGAGTCCTGGTTTCGACAATGAGAATGACAGAATAAAGTTCTACAAGAAGATGTGGATTGGCGAGTTTTGAGTTTGAATGGTTGTCCCATGCAAATCTGTAATTGGTGAGTCAGTGATCCATAAGTGATCCAAAAGTGAGTCTGAGCCACACATGTACCAGTTAGAGCCAGAGTTGTAGCTAGAGAGACTTCAGTTAATGATTTGTTTGTCAACGAATATTTCTAGATTCAGAATTGTTTGAGAAACTACATTGATTGTTTTAGAGTTAGTGGTCATCTTAAGACCACATTTTTGGTTGTTCTGAGAACTGCTATGAAGGTTTTAGAGTTGGTGTTGATTGAGACCTTGAGTTCTCTAATATTAGTTTGTGGTCACCCTTAAAAACTAATTCCAAGAGACATTCAGATCTTGGCTGAGATGCATTTTTGCATTTTGAACTCTTATTTTTGGATTTTGATACATCCCTTCGGATTAAGGGAAATGTTAGACAACTAATCCTTGAGATTAAAGTTGGGTTAGTTTGTATTAGGGTGATTGATTATTAAAGTCCAAAAAAATCCAAAAACTGATTCAACAATTTCTTACATGTATTTATATGTACATCATTCTTTAAAATCAATATTTAATATAATTAATTTTGATTTCCAAAATTGTGGGTCTTACATGCATCAAACATACTATCCCTCGCTCTTTTCTCTCGACAGGTTTTCTCGACTGCTTTCACATATCTTGACTGCCTCTCTCATAGATCCCTTTCATCTCGTCAAAATAATGGAAACTTAAATCACTAGCCCTGGGTTTTTGGCGACAACCTTTACTCTATGCTCCCATACCTGGTCTAATTAATGGAAATTTCAACCAATGACTTTAATCTATGTTGCACGGGGACACGTCCCCGCCTATATTTCATGCCGTTCCCTCCGTTCCGACGCTCCGGGGACTTTGGAACTCCTCAGAAACATTCCAGATTTGCCGGGGACGTCCCCGTGGACTTGGGGACTTCAAAGCCGTCCCCTAGCGGTCCCTCGAAAATTCGAGGACTTTTCGTGGACTTCTGGATGTCCCCAAAAAAATATAACATTATGAATTTATCGTTACCCGGGCGATGGGGAGGCACTGGCACAGGCATCTCCATGGTCTCCATCTTTCCTTCTAAACCCTTCTACTGCCGCTGGGCTCAATATCGAAACCTATGCGAGGGCAGGAAATGCATGCGTAGCTGGACGCATATGCGATTCTTTTGAGAAACAGAGCGCTTTCAGAGAGACTAACCTGACAGATTGAAAATTACCAGCAACTCAACATCGATATTTCCAATGTTGACTTGGATTCAATACAGCTTCCTCCGAGTGAGGATTTTGGCATCAAAAGGTATCCGCCATACTCTATTCTAATCATTCAGAAAATATAAGAACGCCAATGCCACATTTTTTTTTTCTATTTTTATGAAAACCCTAAACCCTTTCTATATACGGGCTTGCGGTTTACCCTGTTTGGTGAGCCGCCATCTGTCATTTTGTTCTAGATGTATTCTCTGGTGATCCATGAAGTTAAGGTCAATTTGAATTGATATGATTTGTTCATCCTCGTCAGTTCTGTATCAATTCAATTCGTAGTATACTCCTTTTCTATTCCTTTCGCTAATCTATATCATATCTAATTTGCCACTAGTGATGATGAGCAGGAAGAAGAAGATTCACTAGAGTTCGAGACTAGGTTCGGCAACATTGTAGTTGTATACAATCTCTCGGTTGTCCCTCCAGAGAAGTGTGAGAAACTCGAAGGTGTTGTTTGCAAGATCTTTGGGCAGATTGGTACAATCAGGGAGAGAGGGCTTTGGATGCCGATTCATCCCGAAAGTTTAAAAAAATCAAAAATTTCGTTTTTTTTTTTTTAATTTTTATAAAAAAAAATTAAAACATAATTTTTATGAAATAATAAATATAAAATTTTAAAGCATTATGAATAAAAATAAAATCAAATATTTCCTTATTTTTTTATTTTATTTTTTTTATTAAAAAAAATTAAAAAATCATTTTTATAAAATAATAAATGTAAAATTTTAAATAAAATAAAATGTAAAACTAAACCTAACGCATTACAAATTAATAGTTTTTAAATTTTAATTTGAATTTTTAATTCATTAAATTATATTACTAGATTGTAATTTGTAGGTTGTAAGTTGTATGAATAATGAAATGATTCAGCGTTTATGCCTTTAAAGTTTAAGTTATGCAATGATGATGAAATTTGTTTTTTTATGCACAATTCTCAAAATTTGTCTTTAGATTTATGATTTATGATTTTAGTATTTTTAATTTTATTTATTTTCAGTGTTCATTCATGTTTAATTTTATTTAATTTTAATTTTTTTAATAAATTTTAAATATTAAATAATAAATATAATAATAGTTGTCGCACTTGCCGTCCCCAACCCATCGTCCCCTGAAAATTTGGAGGTGCGCTCTAGCCGTCCTGGAAACTCGTCCGCCCATCCCCGTCCTCCCCCGTCCCCACAGGAAGTGCAACATAGACTTTAACCATAATTTTGGAAAAATGGAAGTTAAAATAGTTTTTTTCATTAAACTCAAAAATTATATGCATTAAATTTAAAGATTGCACATTAAAGTTTAAATTTATATTGCATTTTAAAGTTTAATAGGGATTGATATGTTCAATCTATTTATGCAATCAATTCAGCAATTTCAGAAGATTTGAATAGATTTATAGTAAATTTTGGCACATTAAATCACGAGTTAGATGAGAGAAATTTAAAAAATATAGTTTTTTGTTTTTTTGTTTTTGGTAAATTGTTTTTGTGTTACATATATCAGTTTAACAAAACTATTGTTTATGGATTACCACCTTGTAAACCAGACTAGAAGCAATTCAATAGAGAATCAAGAATTTGCAAAATTAGATGAGAATCCATGAAAAGCAGAGACCGAAATCATTTGTTGTTTCTCATGAGAAGACCAATGACATGAGACAAAATTAACAGCCTTGTTGAGCAGCAAAGTCTTTGCTAAACAAAATTAAACTGAGCATAGAAGTAACCGAAAACGAACTATAGCACAGTTCCATTTATTTCCATTTATTTCATTGCTTGCCAGCTACATCTGGGTACTAATATTTTGAGTTGTAAATCTGCAAGATATATGAGGGAACATAGAGAGTGAAACTGTAATGGTCAAAGTGGATGGAATCAACCCATGGTATTTACTGTGGTATTTGCCCATGGTATCAGCCCATGGTATCCACCTTCGTTTTTCGAAAGAAAACGATAAAATAAGGTCCATCTAACCTATAATAAGAGATAAGAGCCAGACAAAGTAGATCATCCTGAACTTGTCTATCTATTTGTGTTTTGTCGGGAACTTGGCGTGGCCAGTTTACGAAAACCCGTGGTGACATCTATTGGTGGGTCCATTCAGGGTTCACATTTGTGCTTCAGTGTTTTCATTTTCTTGTTCATTGAGCAGTTGTGTATGCTAATGCAAGGGGCTCCCTTCTTTGCTTGTATTTTGGGCATGTCTCATTTTCTGAATATTAATTGAAATTAAGTGATGCAGTTCCAGATCCCGTTGTGTTCAATGTTTTTAATGCAATTTTTTAGTTAAAACACTTAAATTTGTCACATCTATGATATTTTTTATTAAAATATTACAGAAACACAACTTTCATTGGTTAATTGATCAGTAAATCTGCAAGATATATGAGAGAATGGTGGCAGAGATTCGAGGAAAGAGTTATTCAATGAGAATCAGGGAGTGAGTTAAGAATTTTAGAGTTTCCAGCTTTTCCCTATTGTGAAAGAGAAAGAGAAAAAGTAATAAGAGAAATAACCTTAAATTCATTTCACTCAGTTTTAATTTTCCTTTACGCGTCATTCTATAAATATAATGTCATACCATGAAATAAATGTGTTGCCCAAACAGTTCTGGACCTTAAATTCATTTCACTCAGTTTTAATTTTCCTTTATTTTTAGGCTGCATTCTTTTAAAGGGTATTAATGTTTTTGACTCAATTTTTTAGTTTCTCCAGGTTTATTGTTTCTACGTGTTCGGATTCATACACTGAACAATGTAATATTTTCACTAGACCCCTGTATTAAAGAATGCTTTACAGCATTAAAATAAAAAAAATTCCCACCCCCCAAAAAAATTACGGCATTAAAATAAAAACCAGTAACCATAATCATAATTTCCAGTTTCCACTATGCAGTTTCATTTTGACAATACTGAGACAGCATGTCATGCTGCAATTTCTGGCCTCTAGGATTGTTCTGTTCTCTGGGAGTTTAATGATGTACAGTCTACAAGTCTGAATTTTCAGTTTTGAAACGCAAATACTGGACATTACATGATTACATGTACTGTTTGCTATTATCTAATACAAAAGAGTATTTTTTTCGTGAAAAAAAATAAATTACAAAACAATATTTTTTTCGTGAAAAAAAAAACAATAACGTACATTATATCATATAAATTTAAAAAACAATAACGTACATCATGTAAACTCACAAGGCTTGTGTGTCCAGCTCTGTTTCCGGTTTGGTTCTTCTCATTTTCAGATTATTACTTGTAAATGTATGAGTAGTGGGTCAGTTAACTTTCGGATGGATTAAGTGTTTTATAAAAAAGTGGGAATCATAATTTAGTTGTCAAATTAGCTGGTACACAGGTATTATTGGCTGCTATCTGTGTTGATTTGAAGAAAATTATGACACCTATAATAACTTTGCAGATATAAATTTTCACTCTTGCAAAATGTGCCTCGGTTATGGATTTTTAACCTGTTTCTCTTTGTTAGAGGAAAATAAATACTTAGCTAAACAAAAACAGCAAAAACAGTTTTAGAAAGTATTTATATATTTTTTTTAATTTATTTTTTTATGTAAGTGTTTGAATAGATTTATTGTCATCTTTTTATAAAGATTATTAGCCAAATATAATGAAGAAGTCATATTGCCTTGTGTTTTTCCTTTTTGACTTAATTCTGTATTCATTTTATTTCTGCTGTCATTGTTGTTGGGTTAATTTCAATCTTGGTAATTCTGTATTCACTTTATTTCTGCTGTCATTGTTGCTGGGTTAATTTCAATCTTGGTTTATAATTCAGAAAAAGCAGGCACTTCCAATCAGAAGAAAAGATCCTCAGCTTCAAACGGCCCTCAAGCAAATCCCACTGTCTTATATGGTGACCTTCAGCTTTCCAACACCGCTCAGGAAAAGGATATGGAGATAGATCTCCTCACTGAGGCGTTTGGGGAGGACAGACCTCATAATCAGGGAGATTTTGTGTTCTATGATAGGTTGGAGAGTTATAGGTAGTGAGCCAAGTTTTTTATTTCATTTTGCAATTGTTATTCTGAAAGATTTGATATGGGATTTGCAATTGTTATTCTGAAAGACTTGATATGGGATAAAATGGGTATGGATTTTTCACTAATATAATCAATATTATATGTTGGTTTTTATCGAAGCAAACCATGATGGAGAGGGTTGTAAAATTGTATGTTATGAAAATGATATTTTTGGTTTAAAAGAAATAAATAAAAATGTTATGTTTTATTTTAAAATATTTTGTTTTGGTAAGATTGGCAGTATTTTTCTATTCATTCATTCAAAATAGCAGTTTACAATCATAGAAGATGTTCAATGGCCTCAACCTAGCCGAAGGAAACAAGGTCCATTGGCCACCGAACAACATTATAAGCCATCAAGAACTTTAAGAGTTTAAGTCTGTCCATCCAAGCCTTATAGGCCATAAACTCTCTAAAACATCTAAACTTAAGACTACAAAAGTAAATGCTATTCGACAAGTTCATCATAAGAAAACCAAAATATTTCTATCCAGTAGCTAATCATCAGATGATTCTACCGGAGCAAGGTCTTTGACACTTACCTTGACATTTTTGTTTGAGGTAGGCCTTGAAGCTGTCGTTCAATGCGGCCAAGGTGGACATTCTTTTGGTGCAGTTGTAGCTGAAGCGATTGAATTTCTTTTTGGATGTCAGTGAGGCTCGGCTCAGGCTTCGAACTACCCGCTGCTTCAAGCGAAGGCGTTATGGCTTTCGCCATTATACATTTCATGAGCCAATAAAGATGCACTGACTGTTTGAAGAGAGTAAGCCGGCCTCGAGTATGCCCAGGATTAGAGACCAACATTGTCCAGTCCTCGACCTGAACCTCTTGCTGCCTTTAAAGTCAATTATGTCTCCCAAGATGAAATCAGATTCTTCCCCTATGTTGGCGAGCCTACGCTATAAGCATGCAAGGTATTTTGCATGTTCTCAGCGTTGGTTTTCTGGCCTCTTTGGCACGGGGGTTTGTTGGAAAACACCTGTTGGTCTTTACCCTTATCCCTCAGCTGCTTGTTTTCACGGCCTCCACGCCCTTGTTTTCCAGTACCAGGGATTGCCTTCACCATACTAGCTTTTACCGGACCACCCAACCGTTGCAGGAACACTCTAAGCCGCACTGGAGGCAAGACCTACGGTGCAGGGGTCGGAGCAGATAACAGCTTAGGCGGACCTGTAATGGTCAAACAGACAAACAAACTATTAAATTTGCTCTTCCAAACAATTAAAACAATTGTATGCCCATGTCGACATATAGCCACTCCATCCCACCATTCTTTCCTCCGGTGTTCCAAGAACCAAAAATTTTCCTAATTACTGAGCGAAGCCAGATAATTAGCAACGAGCCCTTTGAATTCAACCAACCGAGATTTTGCAATTTGGGCATGAACTAAACCCATGTCGACATGTCTACCCATAACTTGCTAGGTCAACGAAAACTAGAGGCGAATATAATCATATACATTACAGGGATCTACCATATCCAGGACAAACGAAAGAACCCAAAACATTCCCATTTAAGCAAGCAGAGTTTTATAATAAATGGAAATCGACATGACAAACACAGACAATTCATTATTTCCAAACATTCCAACTTTCTAGCGTGTCAATTTCCTCAAACCCTTACATTCAGAATGCATGTTCTGAGGAAAAGCCTCTATCCCACTTACCAAGAGAGCCCGAGAAACATACTAGGTTTTACGCATAGTCTCCATGCTGTGACAAACTCATGCATTGTTGCCCTCTTGCTTAACCAACTTCTGGAGCCAACTAACCGTGTTTTCCACCCACTAGAGAAAACAGGTATGAAGCCAAACAAATGTTTGCATGCTGAATGTATATCCCACCACCTCGAGGGGGAGATAACCAAAGTGGTCTACCGAGCACGTGAAATCGCCCGGACGGCAAAAAATTGCCGAAATCCGGTTAGCCAAAATTCGAAAAATCATGTGCTTTGAGTGTTTAAAATCCATTTTTGATGCTGGAAATGGATTCAGCACTATCAAAAACTTTAGGGCAATCAAAATATCAAAGTTTAACAACTGTAAACAAGTTTCTAGGCAAATCTTTACCGGATTTTCTAAAAATCATCACCGGATTCTGGGTGAAAACGCGTGCTTTTTAGACTACGCGGAGATAACCACCGTTCGAGGCTTGTTCTGACAGGAGTCTACAAGACCGCTAGACCATGAATGTTATCACCATGTGGAATCATGGAAGGACCGTTCACTTACCCTTTCACATAAACACATATTCTTTACTCTGATCCCTATGCAGATCATCTCCCTCCTTACACCCCGATCGGGGAATATTTTATTTTAAAATATAAAAAAAAACTAATATAATTAAAAAAATGTTACATTACGCTATTGAAAACTACGAATATATTTTTATTGTACTTTTGCACAAAATTGTTAATATGCTGTTATTATTTAAAAAATAATAATCTCACTAACATGAAAACTAAATATATGTTATCAAAATAATTGAGAATTTTTTTTTTTAATTATTAACTAAAAAATATTTTATAATTATTTATAATTATCAATGTGTTTTTTTTAATAGAATGTGTTGGAAATTTTATTACATTAAGTTATTGGAAATTATGAATATATTTTTCTATGTATTTATGTATAGATTTGTTAATATAATATATTTTGCTATTGTTTAAAAGAACAAAAAGTATATATATAGTTTAAAGGAATTAAAAGTTATTGTGTTATATATATATATATATATATATATATATATATATATATATAAAAGAGAGAATTAATTATTGAATTATTAATTATAAAAGATTTTTTAATTATTAATTTGTTTTATAAGTAGGATGGGTAGGGAGTTTAGTGAATTTATTAGATTTAAAACTAGTGCTATTTACACAAGAGTATGTTCACTGTGTAATAAAATGTAACTATCAATGTACTGTTAAAATTAACAATATTACTATTAATACATTAGTAAAATGGCTCAAATTGATTCTTTCAAAGAAGTTGTCAAAGGAGTAAGTTGCATTTTTGGATGGAGGCAAATCCATGAGGCTATTGGGATGCTCAAGAAGGATTTCATAGCCTTAAAACTTGGAAGCTAAAAGGGTTGGTTATGAATCTTGATCTCTCAAAAGCTTACAACAGAGTATGCTAGATTTATCTCCGTATGTGGATGACCCACCTTGAATTCAAAGTTCCTTTTATCAGTTGGGTTATGAGTTGCATCTTTTCTATCTCATTTGTGGTTCTTATCAATGGAGCGGTTACCTCTTTTTCCCATGCTCAGAGGGGATTGCATAAGGGATGTCCTTTATTCCCATTACTCTTCTTACTTGTGGATGAGGGCTCATTAGATTATTATTAGGCGCTAGAAACGGAGTTCTAAGAGGTATTGTAGTCACCGAGGTTTGTTTCATCACTCACTTATTATTTGTGGATGATGTCCTATTGTTCTCTGATGGGTCTCAAAAGGATGTTGCATCCATAAGGGAGGTGCTCTCTTTATTTGAAAAAGCAACAAGCACGCAGGTAAATCATCTGAAGTCTTTTATATCCTTTAATGGTCTATCTAGGGAGGAATCAAGGTATGATTAACTTGTCCTTCCTTATCAATTCAAACCCCTTGAAAATGGCCTAAAATATTTGGGCTTCTATCTTAAACCAAATGATTACCAAAAGATTGATTGGCAATGGATTCTGGAAAAAATAGAAAACAGGGTAAAGTCCTAGAGTTTCTGATGGCTATCACACGCTGGTAGATTGATTCTCTCTATATTAGTTCTTGAAGCAATCCCAATTTTATGGTCCTCCCTCTCATGGATCCCCAAAGGTACCCTTTCTTCAGTTCACAAAATATGTTGTCGTTATTTGTGGGATGGATGGAAGGAGGGTAGATTATTTGCTTGGGTAAAATGGGATAGAATATTTCCACGAAAGGATTGGGGTGGTTGGCGCTTAAAAAACATTCATTTATTTGCAAAGGCCTTGACATCCAAGGTGGGATGGCATTTGATATCAACCAACAATTTATGGACAAAGGTATGTATCAAAAGTACATATGGCCTTGGTCCAATGTGGAATGGATCTATGCCATTGATCGTAGCAGACCAAATGCTTCAGTCATATGGAAGGTGGTAGTACAATAATTCCAGGTGATCGAAAAGGGTATCGTATGGAAAGTAGGCAATGGTGAACACATTTGAATTGTCACGGACCAATGAGTAGGGAGTGGTACAAATTATCGTCTCCCACTTGAACTTATTGAACTCCTTTAGGCACACATTCAACACACTTTGGCTCAGGTCACAGATGAGGACAATACATCTATTTGGGGACAAGGTTGGCTCTCTGTACTGTATCTTCATCTCCCCATGTAATGGGTAGATCAATGGCATTGATTCATTGCTAGTTTAAATGCGGCCCATGTTTGCATCAGGGAAAGAGAGGATTCTTTGGTCTTGGTGCATGCTTCATCTGGTGATTACACTCCAAAATCAGGATATGTATTCTTCTTTGAAAATAGGAAACTTGCAAACCTCTCATAGTGGTGGAAGAAGTTATGGAAAGTGGAATGTTCTGCAAAACCTTGCCTTTTCCAATGGTGTATTTTGGAGAATCGAGTCCCTTTGAGAGGTAATCTTATCAAGTGTGGCATCATAAGGTGGGGTTGGTGCCCATTATGTAAAATGATGCAGATTATGTAAATAATATTTTATTATCATACCTATTTTCTCTAGCTATCTAGTCCTTTGGACACATTTCTCTGGGCTTCACATTTCAATGGCAGGGTGAGTCATATATGTTAGTGTGGAGATCTTGGTGGAACATTGTCAATCAAAAGAAACTTAGAAGTTTACCATTACTTATCTGATGGGGAATCTGGCTAGCTCAGAATGTTGAGGTCTTTCACGACAAGACTTCCATATCAGACAAAGTGGTTGCTCAAAATTTGGCCATCTACTCCCCGATCTCAGATTTTGACCCTCCTCCTCATTCGTGTATTATAGCAGAAGAAACTATTGACTTTACCTATCCCTGGGCATATTTCGATGGTGCCTCTCTTTTCGAAGGAGATTGCAGGGGCAGGGTTATCCTTCATATATCACACAACCATTCTTTCATGATGAAAAATAGTTTGGGACAAGAAACTAATAACTTTTCTAAGCTTATGAGTTTGAAGTTGCTTATGTTGTTTTCCATTGAAAATAGAATTCGTTGAGTTCGGATCTTTGGTGACTCAAAGATTGTTATTAATTGGTTCAACAACACAACTAGATGTCACATGCACACACTCAACCCCATTTTGGAGGAGATTTATTATTAAAACAATCATTTGATGAAATCTTTGTCTGTCACATTTACAGGGAAAGAAATGGGTTTTCCAATGCTTTGTCTAACACTAGAAAATTTGGCTCAATTTCTGACGGCCACTTCGCCGCTATTCCGACACATAGTCGTCGCAAGAGCGACAGTCTGAGGTCGGACAAAACGTGGTTAGCCATTACGTCGCAATTCCGACGCTTTGCCAAAGTGTTGCAATACCGACACTTTTTCCGACGTTTTGCAAAGTGTCACTATTCCGACGTTCTATAAGCGTCGGTCTTCCGACGAACCACAACTATCAGTCTTCCGACGATCACAAACTGTCGGTCTTCCGACGCTTTTCAGGTTTTCAAAAAACGTTGCAATTCCGATGTTATGGCTTCCAACGTTTAATTCTGACATTTTACAAATTGTCGCAATTCCGATGAAATATCATCCGACGTTTAGAACGTTGTGCATTTGACGCTTATGTAACGTCGCTTTATTGACGAAAAAGTTAAAAATATTTAAAAATGAGACGTCAGTCTTCCGACGATCGAGGCGTCGATCTTCCGACGAAAAAGTAAAAATGTTAAAAAAATTAACGTCGCTCTTCCGACGTGTAAGGGGTCGCTCTTCCGACGAAAAAGTCAAAATATTAAAAAAAATAACGTTGCTCTTCCGACGTCTAAGGCGTCGGTCTTCCGATGCGTGGTTAAAAATATTTTTTAAAAATATATATATATTGTCTAATGTGGTTCAACACAAATATATTGCACCAAATTTTATCGAGGAATAGATTAAATAGACTAAAATTTCTTAGGTTAATATTTTTGTTATGGAGATATGTTTTAAACTATTTCAATTTAATTGATTCTAGTCTGGAATATAAAGTAGGAAATGTACATAAGGTTAGAATTAGAGTCGATCCATCACCAAGAAGTGGCGACAAAAATTGGATGGCACAACCTATAATTAATTTTCTTCGTGACAATGGGAACACTAAACTACCACATTTCGACAACCCAACTCAATTTACCATTTGGAGGCAAGGATGTAAAATGACATAAGTATTGGAGTTGGATGTAGGATTTCATGAGGAACGGAGTATGTATTTGGAAGCATTGACATAGTCTTCTATAAGGCTTACTAACAAAGGTGATGAACTGGTTTGGTCACATTCTCCCTATGGGATCTGCATGCACAAAATTGGATACATTCACCTAAATTCAGTAGAAAGGAACGTTAAACATAAATGGTGGTGGAAAGTGGTCTATAAATCAAAATCTCCATCACATTGTTGATTTTTCATGCCTCCAATATCATTGAGCCCTCCACAGTTGAATCTTTAATCCACCACAAATCTGTCTTACCTGAGCTTCAAATAAACACTGGTATACACTTCTACAAATGTGTTCTATCTGAACTCCAAGGAAGCACTAATTTACCCTTCAAATATACTCCACATATGTGTTATCACCACTCTACTTCCACAAAGGTAAGTCTGAGGTGTTCTTGGACTCAATTCCACAGGACCGAGCTTTACAAGCTAGATTGGTATACGAAACATTAGTCACTGAGTCTTATCACAGTCTTGTAACTTAACACTGAGCTCATGAATAAAAATAGGTGACTTATCTAATTCGAAAGTTCTATCCAAGCATAAGTAAATAGGAGATAATCTGAGATTTTAATAGATGTTCACCACATAAAATATGTCAAAATCCTGTAGCTATATCCCTGGCCTGAAACTGCAATGAAGAGATCCAAAGTATGGCAGCTTCAATAGAACCAAGCCTCAATATAGGGTTGCAATAGGTCTGAGGGTCTAACTAATTCAAGTCTTAATAAAAGGATACAACACATAACCGAGCTCTTATGGTATATCTCTATCCTCCAATAATGACAAGCATTAAATTCTCTTGAGCATGGTAATAGAAGTAAATTTGTTTACAATAGTCCACAAGATATCCATTCATTTCTAGAAATTCTGCAAGAAGAAAATGAAAGTCATGTGTAACAAAGTATTATGAAAAGAATTCAAATTACTGTCATATTGGAGCAACTAGCCTCTGACAGAAAATATAAAAAGAAAAATCAGGACACTGAGTGTCCCCAAAGGATTTGCCCCTTCTCAGAGTTCTTCTCAGAAAGATAGTCACCATGTAATATTTTCCAATCATCACTATTTTTAGCCCACTTTTTTAGTTTTCAAAACAGATTAGACTTCTTTGATGTACTAATCCATGCTGGAAAGATTTCCATTGACAAGTCATCATACTCTGCAGCTTCAGATGTTTTCGATGAATAAGAGGACAAGCTCTCTGAATCATTATCTGACAGGCGTTTTCATTGAGGTCCTGAATGTTCAAACACTGCATATTCCAGCATAAGCTGTTTAGCAATATCCTGTGATTTTGGACTCAAACTATCCTTAAGGTCCACTACCGACATCTTTCCAGGGGTTGTATCTGAATTTTGAAGTTCATAACGCAAACATGAGTTGACCCAATGCAAATAAACGAGCTCCTCAACCTCACTGAATCGGTTCATTTTCAAGCCCTCAACTTGCTTGCAGAGATTTTCATTTGTGTGCCTTAGTACAGATGCCTCAACTTCAACCTTTGCCACCATATCACTCTGCACAAAAGTGGTCAAGTAGTTATTTATAAGAAAATTGAAATACCCATCTAGAAAGCCTAATGAATATTACTAACTGCATTAAATCTAGAATTATGCATCTAGAATTTTAAAATTTGTGCTGAAATTCTAGAAAATCCCATTGACATGGTGAATCCCTTTGTTAATAATTAAGCAATGAAATTTTCCTAATCAAGGTTAGCATTTAATATGCACAATGGAGTTCAAGTCATATCTAAAGTTTATGGTGACCTGAACTGCCCACACTGAACTAAATCTACTCATCTGAAGTAAACATATAAGCAAAACCCCAAAGTAAGAATTTCCAATGATATTATTTTGTTGACATTTATGATTTTTTATGAAATTTCATTATTTTTAGCATGTTGGGTGAGGCAGAGAGATGTGCATCCCTTACTTTAAACCGTGAAGTGAAGTTAGTGGACAAGCTGCCCCCTGCAGCCACCAAGGATATAGCACATACAATGGGATATGTGAGTGAAGAAGAGTGTAAATTTTGTCGTCAGAGATGACTTGAGTGTAATTCCAGTTAATTCCACTGCTACGATTAATAATAATATTGATATAATGATGGTAAATTTTAACCAAGACCATTTACAGAGCATGGTGATCACTTGTAATATTCCCTTTCTTGATCCAGTCAAAGTGGATAGAATTGATCCATGGTATTTGTTGTTGGTTTCCGAGAAAAATAATAAAATAAGATCTCTAGAAAGTCCATAAAGCCTATAAAAGGGGAGAGAAGCTAGGCATTTAGAAGCATTCTGGATTATCTATCTTATTATGTTTGGGTTGAGAACCTGGCCTGGCCAGTTCTATCATTGATCCCGGGACGAAAACCCCGCAGTGATGTTGATGTGGTGGATCCATTCAGAATTCACAAGTGGGCTTCAGTTTCTTATATTTTTCATTGTCAAGTAGTTGTGCATGCCATTTGTAGGATTTTATGGTCTAGGCATGTATTTTACTTTCAGTGAGTAATATAAATAAAATGGCTCCATTTCTTGTGTTCTGGTTCTTGATGAAAGATTGTATTAAATGAGAACACTAATATGTTTCAGATCTATCAAAATTTTTATTGTTTATAATCTTATAGTGGTATCAGAGCTGTGTGCATCCTGCCAGCCTAAGAGTTTTATGCAAGGAACTTTGGTGAAATTTATTTTTCACCCTAGCCAACATTTCTCACTTCGGTGATATTTATCACCCTAGTTGGATTTTTATTTTTCAATAAATTATTTTATTGGGAGACATAAGTGAAGGGAAAATCATTTATAAGTCTGTGGGTTAAATTTGTGAAAATATTTGAAGGCATGTTTGACAAAATCATTTATAGCTTGTACATAGCCTCTTATGAATAAATGTACCCATGATATTTATTCATGTGTATGGAATATTATAAATGTACCCATGATATTTATTCATGTGTATGGAAGATTCATATCTTTATTGCAAATATGGTCATTGTTGAAAGGCTGGAAAGTTATTTCTAGATAGGGATCATTCCCAGGTTTCTCATTAGCTAAGTATTGAGATCCACTGATGCCAATGTCGTCATTTTATTTTTGGAAATGCCACAAAAATCAACATAATGATATATCAGTTGGTTCTCTGGGCTACAATACTTCTGTGGATCAAATATGGCAACAACATACAAATCAAAAGCAAGAGCAGAACAACAGACCCTTCTCTCGAAAGGTCCATGTTATCCTTTAGCAGTCAAAAGATACCCAGAAGGAAGATATAAAAAGTAAGTGTCTCTTTGATCTTGGATCCAAATTTTAGGGTAAAAAGTCAAAAGATGTTATCCTACAACTAGACACATTAAATACGACTTTGAGCTTGATAGAGAAATCAGAATGGGAAGGGTCAAGTTGGGCCTTGAAGCCATCCATGCTTGCTTTGATACAACCTAGGTTCTTAGAGCATTCTTGTGAAAAGGTTAGACTCATGGTCGCCTCTTGTCTCAGTAAAATCATAGCCTTAACAGCATTGCTATTGCCCTACAATGATGACATCATGAGGAGGAATTTTCGGGTAATGGTAGAAGCACTCCAAGGGTTGGACAACACCACCATTCTTACTTTTTTCCAGAAGCGCACAATTTTGGAAGGCATGGAGAAATTCAGATTTGGTATGCTTATGCTGGATCTAGAGTGTGATGATTTAATCCTTCAGATGCTCCAATACTTCTGCAATGGAATTACAACGTCTCATCCAAACTTCATTAAAACAGACATGCAAAAGATCATGTCTCCGATCTTAGGAGAAGACAGGGCCATCTGCAAACAATTGAGATCCAAGTTGCTAGCCATTTGGAGGAGAGAGCTAATTGTATCACCTGTTGCTTATGAACTAGCTAAGGGATTGATTAAACAGAGCATCAAACTACTTAGAAAGAAGTTAACCAAGGAGGAACTAACAAATATTTGTGGAAACAACAAGAATGAACTAAGGAGGAAAGGCTTATGCTTTGTATGCAAGGGAATTTGGGCACTTGACCATACATGTCAAGGTGATAAAGAGGCAACAAAGAAAGAACAAGAGTAGATTCCTTCAGATCATGGGGAATCTTTTGTAGCCAGGTCTATTGATCTTCAAGATGGTGAGCAACAATGTGACATTATTTAGGGAGGCTTGCAGGATGACAAGCAATTGGAAGTGCATGAGGGAATTCTACCTAATGATATCGATGAGGTAGACTCCTATACAATGGAGTTCATAGATTCCCAGGCGAATATCCATGAAGAATATGAACAATCAAGTATACATAAAATTCCACCAATGCATCTATGTTCGACAGTTGAAAGGGATGAACATATTGTCTCCACATATGAAGGAGACCTGGGAGATTTGAGTGAGGATCCAGCCATAGTGAACCAACATGATGAGTATGATCACGAGGAGCAACATGACAAACATAATGTGCAAAATGGACCATTCCTAGAGAGTTGGTCAAAGGCTCAAGTTGAATATGTGGTCGTGGGGCATCCAGTGGATTCAAATACAAAGACATTCAGCAGGGCACTAGAATTTCTAGTGAAAGACTTTTAGGAGAGGATCATGCATTTCAAGACAGATCTTATGTTGTTGAAGCAAATATTCTGGATAGTACGAGACACTGTCTTACAGGAGAATAGAAAAATTGAGGAACTCATAGGGGTATGTGCCGAATCAATGACCAAGTTGTCTAGTGTTGAGGAACGACTCAAATCCCTCACAAGGCCGCAAGAGGAGTACAATTGGGAGTTCCAGAGCAACCCTCTACAAGAATACATAGATAAGGCTTGAAACACCAACAACCCATTTGTATACTTTGGGAAGAGCAGGGCAGAGTTCTCCAAATGCATCATGTTGGGTAACCAAGTAGAGCAGCATGAATCGAGCATCAAACAACATCAACATAATAGATTTGCAGATATTCATTCTTTCCCAAGTATGGATTGGCGAGAGGTTATGATTTGGTATTCTATTGATGGGTTGATTGTTTGGAGGATACCCATAGCCAAGGGAAAATTACAGCTTGGACCATTTGGTGTAGGCAATGATGGAGAGTTGAAATGGTACCATAACCCACAGGTCCCAGGATTTAGGTGGTATTGGGATCCAGGAGAATCCATTGAGGAAAGGATTGGTCAAAGGATTGTTTGGGATCCAGGAATTGAAGGATCCATTTAGGACCATTCAACATGGAGGGCACATTGGATTGTATGGGATCCTGGTATCAATGTAAAAATGCTTCTGTTGTGGATAGAAGTGGATCGCTTGAGGACAAGCAATCTTTGGGCAAGAGGATTTGTGAAATTCCCTTTCTGGATCCAGTGAAAGTGGATAGAATCAATCCATGGTATTTTCCCATGGTATTAACCCATGGTATTTGTTGTTGGTTTCCGAGAAAAATAATAAAATAAGATCTCTAGAAAGTCCATCAAGCCTATAAAAGGGGAGAGAAGCTAGGCATTTAGAAGCATTCTGGATTATCTATATTATTATTTTTGGGTTGAGAACCTGGCCTGGCCAGTTCTATCATTGATCCCAGGACGAAAACCCCGCAGTGATGTTTATGTGGTGGATCCATCCAGGATTCACAAGTGGGCTTCAGTTTCTTATATTTGTCATTGTCAAGTAGTTGTGCATGCCATTTGTAGGATTTTATGGTCTGGGTTTGTATTTTACTTTCAGTGAATAATATAAATAAAATGGCTCCATTTCTTGTGTTATGGTTCTTGATGAAAGACTGTATTAAATGAGAACACTAATATGTTTTAGATCTATCAAAATTTTTATTGTTTAGAATCTTACATCACTGTAATGTTAACCCTATGTATTCATACTGGAATCAACTTTCAAATGAATAATATATGTTGCAAAAGGCACTTGTATGTGTGTGTCTATAGTAGCATACCTCATTGATCTTTCCAAGAGCATTAATTTGTGATTCTACTGCAGCAAGCTTGCTTGCCAAGTCCCTCTTCTGGTGCTAAAGTTCCATGTTACAAGTGTCACAATACCGAACCTTCATATCCAATGACAGGTTCCATCATAGTAATCAGTAAGTAAACAACATAGATGATGAATTGTTGTAGCTTCCAGTTGCTATGCAATTGAAGTGCCAGTGGTTCCAATTGATGGTTAGAACTTCTTCACCTATAAATATTGTATGTGTTTATTGTATTGGAATTATTGCATCATCATTTGAATCCATTATGCCCAGGCTCTCTCTCTTGCATTCTCAAGCATTGAACATCAGCAAGACTAAACTTACAACAACTTGACATCGATTGTCAAGCATCTCCACTCTCATAGTCTCACAAGTTCATACTAAATTTTCCAGAACACCCTTCATATGCCTTTCTGCATAAGGTATCTCTAGTCTTATAATTCATAGAGTTATGATTGTAGTATGTGGCCCAATATTCTCTAAATTCAGTATAACACTCTGAAACTACATTATATTGTAAATTTTTAATTGATATTGCAATATCAATTGAGCACTATTTGAGATATCTGTCGATATTGTTTATTTAATATTGTCAGTTTCTTGTCCATTGGGATGTACTAGTTTGCTAACTACATTTGATAGTTTGACTACAACTTTCATAGCAATTCATATATACCATATTGAATCCTCAATTTTCTAATAAGCTTACATATGGGTGCTCAGATCACATGCATAGGGATGTGGATAGGAATGTGCCATCTTGTCCAACTTGCTAGTTTACCAAAGGAAGTTTGAAGAATATAAGAGTATATAGCTTTTTCTAGTACTAAATGGACCTTGTGTTGACATCACTATGGAATTGGACCTTGTGTTGGGATTGCCCGAGATATAGCAAGATAATGGTTTTATTTTTGACATTCTAGAATCTAGAGTGCTTCATCCTTTGCACAGAATCATGATCAGATGGTTTTGCAATTCCTGTAAGTGTCTCGGGTGAGACCTTCTCCAGCCTCTGGAGATTGAAAGTGTTAATGCTTATGGGGTTTTTTTGGCTAGGGAGCTTGAACCCTGGGTCTGATCCCCATGCCAACAACCTGGATCTGCAGAAACACAGATCCTGGATCTTCAATACGTGGAACCAGTAGTGAATATGTTCTTCTCTTTAAGACAAGAAACACATAGAAATATTTCTTAACGTATCTCTCGGTACCTTAGAGTTGTTAACCAGGTGAGAAGCCTCAGATTTTAAATGGTTTATTAATGTCCTACAAAAGTAACAAAAGAAAAATGAAGCAGTGTATGTTGCAATATTCTATTTCAACCTTCAGGATATGGAGGATGATTTCATGAGGAAAAGGCAGTGGCCTTGCAATTTAGGTGGGTCATATTACAATAGTGTTTCCCATAAATGAGAGAATAGCAATGAGTAACCTCTCTCAATTGAGTCGTGACTTGTTTTTTGTAGGTATGGGCTCCAAACTCCAAACCTTACAAACAAGGAGAGAATGAATCACCATGGTGTCAAGAAACCAGAACTTAGCTTGAATATCTTAAAACTAAAGTTGGAAACATCGTCTCTCCAAGGTTTTTAATGTTGCAATCCTATGTTCAACATTGATACAAATGTCAAAAACAAGTTAAAAGATGAACCAAATAATAGCATTCAAAGGAAAGACTAGGATGTCACCATTTCTACCTGCTATCCTTGAAAATAAGGTGAGATTACTTACATGCTTTTGTGTTTTCAAGGTGGACTTGAAGACCATGTTCATCCCAGAATGAGCTCAAAATGTACTTTGTTTTTGGATTCGTGAAATAGAAGGACAATGTTATCAAAAAATAGTGAAATGGAGATCCCATAGAGGGCCTCCATCTTTACCACCACTACAAGAAAAAGAGACATTGGTGAGGGGCGAAAAATGTCACCATAAGCTTATTGGTGACGGTCAAAAGAGCCTTCGTCACCAAAAATTGAACGTCACCAAAGGTGGCGTCGCCGAAAGTATAGGTGTTGTGGTGACATTCAAGGTCCGTCACCAATAATGATTTATAATGACGGATAGTGACCGTCACCATTTCATATGAGCAATGGTGATGGACGATAGCCTCCGTCACCAAAAAATTGAATGTCACCAAAGGTGGCGTCGCCGAAAGTATGTGTTGTGGTGACATTCAAGGTCTGTCATGAATATTGATTATAATGATGGATAGTGACCGTCACCATTTCATATGAACAGCAACGATTTTTTGTGAGGGACCTTTCATGGCCGTCACTATTGGTGCATATATATGGCGACGTTCGTTGACCGTCACCATTTCATATTTGGTGAGGGTCAAAAAGTGCCATGATAAGCTCATTGGTGACATCAAAGTCCATCACGAATAATGACTATAATGACAAACAATGACCCTCACCATTTCATATCAACAACAACGATTCTTTCATGGTCGTCACTATTGATGCATATATACGGTGGCATTCGTTGGCCGTCACCATTTCATATTTTGGTGAGGGTCGAAAAATGTCACCATAAGCTCATTGGTAATGGTCAAAAGAGCCTCCGTCACCAAAAATTGATCGTCACCATTCCATATGAATATCAGGGCACGATGGAATCGAACCACCAACCTCCTGCTTGTAAAGCAGGTGCTCTTCCATTGAGCTAGCACCCTTTAAATTAGACTTTTAAAAATTATATCTTGAAACCTTTATAGATTGTAAATTCTACAACTTTCAATAAATTAAATTAAAGCCGCAAATTCAATTTTAATTCAGCCTCCTATCATGAGCTAACAATTGAAAAAATGTCTAAATGCAATAGGCTTTGGTTGGAGGTCGACCAGTTCCTAACTACTACTCTGTTGGAAATATGTGGAGAGCTAATTCACAACAGTGACTGGGGGCTCAACCTCGTAAGCAACATCCTGGAAAGAAATTTTCCACAAGTGAGCCTAGGAATGTACTTCCCCTATGCTTGATAGTTATTGGTGCAAATATAGTCTCTAGTTTGCAGATTGGTATGACTCAATTGTGCAATAATTTTGCAAATAAGTGCAAGAGAAAAAGTCAATCTGGAGGTATTATGTGTCCCTAGATTGAGCATTATTGAGCTTTTCACGCTGGTTTGGGGAGCAAGTAATTGTATATGTTGGTCGTGGAGTAAACAGAGGGTAAGTGATTTGGTGTGGCACGAAAATGAAAAAGTTGAATACAATGTGGGGAGGCCAAGCTGTAACAGAAAGCACCAATAGTTGTGCATGGCACTTTAATTGCAGTTGCAATGAGAAGTTAAATCTGCTAATGAATAAATTGGATGTACTCCAAGTATACTTTATAGTGATTAATTTGAAGCTCAAAGAGCAAATGATGACAAGTGTACAAGCATTGGAGGCGGTCACAGGCTTTGAAAGCCAATTTCGCCATGCAACAAAATGAATCTGAGGCTCTTTGCATTCAGTTAGTGGGGCTGTAGGAGCAGGTCCAACTTCTGAACACCAAAATCAGTGACTATAGTCATGAGAATTGGAGACAAAATGGACAGTGTTTGGTTCAGATCTCAATTAGCCACCAACAAAGGAGGAAGATAAGTGTAGTTGAAGCATGTGCTAATGCAAATTTTGTTTTTTTATTGGCAATTTCTGTAGAGTTTAAACCTACAAAAATGTACTGAACTATGACATCATATGTAGCCCCACTTTAAGAGTGATAGTAAACAATACTAGCTTATAGGAATATGCAAGAAGGAGATCACAATGTAAAAAATTTCTGAGTATTTGCCTTGTCCAAGCACAGACTTAATGTTATACTTACAGGCTTACAAACAAATATTCGGTGACAATCACATAAGCCTTGGCACATAAATTCAAAACATAGAGGTTGATGATTATATCACAGCTTAATAAATCTACCTTGGCACCATAAACTCTTTAACTCCAACTCCATATATATCTCCAATTATATTTGTAAGGTCCAAAGATGCATAAGCGTTAGAAATGGGGAATTTCAAAAAACCATGGATGCATAGAGGCTGATGATTACATCACAGCTTAATAAATCTAGCTTGGCACCATGAACTCTTTAAATCCAGCTCCATATATGTCTCCAATTATATTTGTAAGGTCCAAAGACGCATAAGCGTTAGAAATGGGGAATTTCACAAAACCATGGATGCCCTTGCTCAAATGAACTAGACAAATATTAAAAGCAACTGCTCCTATTGTGAAACAAGAGCAACACATTTACAAAGATAAAGAAAACTAAAAACACTTTTACGAAAATAAAAGTTAGTTACCATTTCCAATTTAAATCGTACAGTTTAACAACCATTATAATTGAAAACATTCACTAAATCTCAGTCTTCTATTAATCTATGCATATGCTACAATAATTGATGAGACAAGAAAATATTACTATTGTGAATACATATAGAAGAAATTGAAAGATTACTGGGAGGTAGCAAAATCCATAACTACCTATTTACGCAAATAGCAGAATACTGGGACTTCAATTTCTGAAGATGAAAGACTGAAACATCATGGAAGCGAAAAATTCTAGATATAAAACCCATGTCATGAAATAATGTAAATACAGAAGCAAATATTTCCACCGAGGAAACAAGAAAGACGTATTTACAAAACATAAGAAGATGGATTACTAGGAATGCATAACTAAGGTTTGTCTGCATGGAGGTAGCAAATTCTAGAATGGCTTATTTCAGCAAATGGCAGATTGATATCCCAAAAACAAAAATACTACCCACTAGAAGCTACAAAATAATAAGCCAAACCCTTTATCAGCATGACAGTGATAGAACAAACCTCTAGTGATGTTGGCTTCTCTAGCGGTGATTATTCTACCAGAATTTTTTATGGGGATTAAGGTGTCCAACATCACTATCGCCCATTACTCTTCACACTACAATCCTTTCAAACAAATTTCCTAGCCATCCCAATTAACCTCCCCAACAACACCAATTGAAAAGAAAATTAACATATCCAATTGACCAAGAATTTAGGATCATCTAATGGCTCAACAAGGTGAGCTGACCTAATATGCATTCAAAAGCCCATTCCTATTTGGAATGAATGAAAAAATGGTGTCTGAGGAAACATCACCGTGTGACAAGAACCAGTTAACTAAAACAATCAAGTATAATATTCATACTCTAAACTATGATGCATTCGAAATCCTGTTCCTAGTTTTTGGAATGAATGAATATGTGGTGTCTGAGAAAAAACCACTATGAGACAACCATAGAATTAACTAAACCCATAATCATAATTTCTATCATAATTTGCAGCACCTTAAGAATAGGGCATAAGGTACCCATTAAAGCCAAAAATCTTTACAATTAAGGGTGTTTTAAGTTCAGAGTTTTGCCTTCAAACTCAATACCTTTTTACCAGCAAGAAACAACTATCATATGGTTGATCCCTAACTAATATTTACAAGAAAGATAGGGAATCATATTATCAGTTCCAATTTCCATATCAGTGCATGATTGGTTTACAAAAAACAACTTCTCAAAAGGGGCATGTTAAAGAGAGTTTGCATATTTGTTAAGTACAACACTTAAAAGTTAACATTAGATCAAACTACAAAGAGAAGAAAATGGACAAGAAAAAATCAGGTATAGACAAAACTGTGAATGAAAAACTTGTCCTTCCAACCTTCAAGTAGTATACAGTGACATCTAGCATGTAGCCCATGTAGAGAAGACTGTCATATTATAAGTTTTGTCAAATTGATAAAGTTCAAATCTTATGTTTCAAGTCTTAGTAGATGGCTATAAATCTTATAAATTGATAAAGTTCAGCTTCTAGGTTTCTAGGTTGCAACGTAAGATGCATACTTAGGTTGCTAGTGGCCATTGGCATACACATGCCATCTACAAGGTTCCAATTTGTCCATCACCTAGATCCATGTCATATTATCTAAGGCAATCTCATCCATAACATACATGAGCAAGGCACATACTGATTATGATTTTCAGAGGCACATTTGTACTTAATAATATCAAAAAATAATCCACGACCACTATCAAAAGAAACGTGTCTGCTCTCCAAAGGAGAGAATTGGCAAGTAGATTGTTTTCTCTAAATTTTTGAAGCCCGGGGCAGAGCGCAAAACAGAAGAAAGAGGCCATTCTACTTGTGATTTTAGGTTTCGTTTTTATGTTTTTTTTTACATGGAGATTTAGAGGAGAAGAGGATGAATTCATGTTAAGTCTAAGGTAAATTTCTGTGTTTTTCTGAGGCTTGCATCTGTGTCATCTAAGGCAACCTCAGAGGTTGAATTTTGACCCTTTTCTCAGGCTAATCTGAGGTCGATTACACATTATTCCAAGGTCTACTACATGCACATTTGAGGACTAATGACTATGGATTCTTTTGGACATTATTTAGCACTACTCACTTCATAATTGTGGCTATTTGAGTCTCGACCCTAATGGCTATTCTTTGGCTTATTTGAGACACAAGAACAACCTTTATTTGATATTATTTCAGCCCTAGAATAGGAGGGTATTCAGATAACCTGAGGGATAAACCTCGATTGGTTTTGTGGCTGAACTCATCTACATTATTCACTCGAGTATTTTCCTCTATCTGAATGGGTAATTATTGACCTCTATGGAATTTTTCTAAGGTTGCTTGCACTTCGAAGGATGCAGGATATGAAACCATCATGATGAATTCAAACCCTGAGACTGTCTCTACAGATTACGATACTAGTGTTAGACTGTACTTTGAGCCTCTTACAGTAGAGGATGTTTTGATTGTCATTGACAAAGAGAGGCCCGATGGTATAATTGTGCAGTTTGGAGGGAAAACACTTTTGAATCTAGCACTGCCCATAGAAAAATACCTCGATGAGTTTAAGCCCGTGGGTGCAAGTGGGGAAGGTCATTTTCGAATTTGGGAGACTTCTCCCACTTCAATAGATGCTGCTGAAGATAGGGAGAAGTTCAATGTAATTTTGGATGAGCTAAAAGTCAAGCAACCTCAAGGTCGTATTGCTAAGAGTGATGAGGATGCATTGGCAATAGCAAGAAAGGTTGGCTATCCTGTTCTTTCCAGGCCCTCTAGTATTTTAGGTGGTCATGCAATGGAAATTGTATACAGTGATGACAAATAGAAGCATTACTTAGAAACTACAGTAGAAGTGGACCCAGAAAGGCCAGTACTCGTTAATAAGTACCTGGCAGATGCTTGTGATATCGACGTAGATTATTTTACAGATTCTAAAGGTAGTGTGGTCATTGGTGGTATCATGGAGCACATTGAGCAAGCAGGTGTGCATTCTGGTCATTCAGCTTGTTCTATTCCTAAAGAAATAGTGTCACCTGTATACTTGTCAGTCATTAGATCATGGACATCTAAATTGGCAAAGAGGGTTGGCGTCTGTGGACTAATGAATTGACAATATGCAATCACACCTGCTGGTGAAGTTTACCTTCTTGAAGAAAATCCTAGAGCATCACGAACAATACCTTTTGTCTCAAAGGCAATTGGCCACCCCTTAGCAAAGTATGTCGTGCTTCTTATGTCAGGAAAATCTCTTCGAGACTTTGGTTTTATACAGGAAGTTATTCCAAGTCACGTATCTGTCAAGGAAGCAGTCCTTCCATTTGAAAATTTTCAAGGCTGTGATGTGGTTCTTGGTCCTGAAATGAGAAGCACTGGAGAAGTGATGGGCATAGAATTTAAATTTCCTATGGCATTTTCCAAGGCACAAATTGTAGAAAAACAAAAATTGCCTCTTGTAGGCACGGTGTTTTTAAGTTTAAGTGATTTCACCAAACCAAGACTCCCAGCAATTGCAAACAGATTCATTGAACTTGGTTTTACAATTGTTGCAACAACTAGCACAGCCATTTTGTTGAAAATGGAAGGAATTCCAGTGGAAAGAGTTTTGAAACTCCATGAAGAGCACCCACATGTAGATGACATGATTGCAAATGGTCAGATTCAGTTACTGGTGATTGAAAATTCAGGAGATGCATTAGATCAAATAGATGGGCGGAAGTTGAGATGAATGGAATTAGCATATAAAATTCCTATCATAACCACAGTTGTCAGAGCTTTAACTTCTGTTTAGGTTATTAATAGCATGAAGAAGGATTCCTTGAAGATGATTCCATTACAAGATTTCTTCAATACTTAGGAATCAGAGGGAACAACTCAGGAGCTACAGGCAGCTTCTATATGTTGATGTACCATAGTTCACATTTCTTTATGTTGGTGTAATAATAGTTCCTTACAAACTCTGCTGGTGTTCTGTTAGAAGATTTTATGAAAAGGATATAACATAATTTATTCGAATTTTCATCCAAAGTTTTCAATGCAAATTGTCTCTATCTAATGTTGGTGTAAGACTACTTCATTATAACTCTTTTGTGGTGTTCTTCCGAGGCAATATGAAAGGATTATAACAGGTTACATAAATCAATGAGATTTCCATCCAAAAGATGTCTTCAAAAAATGGATGGGACAGCAGAAGAACTATATCTAACTTCTTCTATTGGTAGTTGTGGTTTTCATGTGGTATATGCATGTTTCTCTTTTGGTTGTGGACTATGGTTATTTGCAATTTATAATCCACTATTTAGTTCTTACTGGAATTGTTTAGAAGACTGCATGGTCTCAAAACTGAATCCTTCATAATTCATTCCATGGCTCTTAAAAATGAAAAATCTGCCACAATCACCAAACCCACATATATGTTATGTTAGTTACAAATTAGCCTTGATGTGGGTCTACAAAATTTGCGCTCAGATCCATGCTACATATGGTGTAAGGCAAGGGCTTCCAGCTTTCGTTTAAATGCATATTTTCCATCTCCAAGTAGTTCTTTTGGTTCTGTGATTTTCCAAAACTATTTTTCTGATTTCGTTTAAGTGTATATTTTCTATGATTTTCCACCCAACTTATGTCGCTGATTTGCTGAATAGTTTTTAGAATCTCATGTTGATTTCCCTCTATAGAAGTATGTGACAAAGATAGGGAAGAAGGAAAATAAGCCTTTGGTGGAAGATACTTGCAGAATTGCAGCAAATAAGTTGGCTTATAGTGTGTCCTACACTAGAGTTAAAATCCATTTTCTTAAAACACCCTTTGAACGAGTTTAGTTTTGTGAAGCTATCTCCTAAAAAGAAATTAATTTCAAAGGGAACATGATGAAGCCTATTTGTCCAAGTTCCCCAAGCAAGCAAGCAATCCCAAAACAGGGATAACATGTTCCCTTAACCGTTGAAGATCCCTACAAGTGACTTAATAGTGGACCCTTGGCAAAAAATGTTATATTGGTGAAAGGATGAGACAGAAAACAGAGTTTCCAGGGCCATATTTGCATATGGAACACATTTCAATGTAATGTGGTCAAAATATTGGCAATACATGCTGAAGGTGGTTAAGAAAATAGGGTTTACAAGGGGCCAAACTTTGAGAAAGTATTCAATACTATTTTATGAAAGGAGAGATTCACTGTAGAGATAATTCTAAGACCAATCCGTGCTTGTTGGAGTTGTAATGGCTTTGAATTTTCATGTGATATACCCTTCAATATAGTGTGGTCAACGTGTTTTCAAGACTTGCTTAAGGTGGTCAATGAAGCACCTAGGAGGTACAAGGGACCAAACTTCGAGAAACTACACACTACTCTTTCTAAAGTAGAGATTAGCTACAGAGAATTCTAGAACTGATTGGTACTTGTTGGAGTTGTAATGGCTTGTCCATTATATTTCTGATGGTTATACCAATATGACCAATATTTCTGTGGTCAATGTGTTTTCAATACATGCTTAAGGTGGTCAATGAAGCACCTAGGAGGTACAAGGGACCAAACTTCGAGAAACTACACACTACTCTTTCTAAAGTAGATATTAGCTACAGAGAATTCTAGAACTGATTGGTACTTGTTGGAGTTGTAATGGCTTGTCCATTATATTTCTGAAGGTTAGACCAATATGAAAAAGATAGGGAAGAAGGAAAATAAGCCTTTGGTGGAAGATGCTTGCAGAATTGCAGCAATTAAGTTGGCTTATAGTGTGTCCTACACTAGAGTTAAAATCCATTTTCTTAAAACACCCTTTGAACGATTTTATTTTTGTGAAGTTGTCTCCTAAAAAGAAATTAATTTCAAAGGGAACATGATGAAGCCTATTTTTCCAAGTTCCCCAAGCAAGCAAGCAATCCCAAAACGGGGATAACATGTTCCCTTAACCGTTGAAGATCCTTGCAAGTGACTTAATAGTGGACCCTTGGAAAAAAATGTTATATTGGTGAAAGGATGAGACACAAAACAAAGTTTCCAGGGCCATATTTGCATATGGAACACCTTTCAATGTAATGTGGTCAAAATATTGGCAATACATGCTGAAGTTGGTTAAGAAAATAGGGGTTACAAGGGGCCAAACTTTGAGAAAGTATTCACTACTATTTTATGAAAGGAGAGATTCACTGTAGAGATAATTCTAAGACCAATCTGTGCTTGTTGGAGTTGTAATGGCTTTGAATTTTCATGTGGTATACCCTTCAATATAGTGTGGTAAATGTGTTTTCAAGACTTGCTTAAGGTGGTCAATGAAGCACCTAGGAGGTACAAGGGACCAAACTTCAAGAAACTACACACTACTCTTTCTAAAGTAGAGATTAGCTACAGAGAATTCTAGAACTAATTGGTACTTGTTGGAGTTGTAATGGCTTGTCCATTATATTTCTGATGGTTACACCAATATGACCAATATTTCTGTGGTCAATGTGTTTTCAAGACATGCTTAAGGTGGTCAATGAAGCACCTAGGAGGTACAAGGGACCAAACTTCGAGAAACTACACACTACTCTTTCTAAAGTAGAGATTAGCTACAGAGAATTCTGGAACTGATTGGTACTTGTTGGAGTTGTAATGGCTTGTCCATTATATTTCTGATGGTTAGACCAATATGAAAAAGATAGGGAAGAAGGAAAATAAGCCTTTGGTGGAAGATGCTTGTAGAATTGCAGCAATTAATTTGGCTTATAGTGTGTTCGACACTAGAGTTAAAATCCATTTTCTTAAAACACCCTTTGAACGAGTTTAGTTTTGTGAAGTTGTATCCTAAAAAGAAATTAATTTCAAAGGGAACATGATGAAGCCTATTTGTCCAAGTTCCCCAAGCAAGCAAGCAATCCCAAAACAGGGATAACATGTTCCCTTAAGCGTTGAAGATCCCTGCAGGTGACTTAATAGTGGACCCTTGCCAAAAAATGTTATATTGGTGAAAGGATGAGACGGAAAACAGAGTTTCCAGGGCCATATTTGCATATGGAACACCTTTCAATGTAATGTGGTCAAAATATTGGCAATACATGCTGAAGGTGGTTAAGAAAATAGGGGTTACAAGGGTCCAAACTTTGAGAAAGTATTCACTACTATTTTATGAAAGGAGAGATTCACCGTAGAGATAATTCTAAGACCAATCCGTGCTTGTTGGAGTTGTAATGGCTTTGAATTTTCATGTGGTATACCCTTCAATATAGTGTGGTCAATGTGTTTTCAAGACATGCTTAAGGTGGTCAATGAAGCACCTAGGAGGTACAAGGGACCAAACTTCGAGAAACTACACACTACTCTTTCTAAAGTAGAGATTAGCTATAGAGAATTCTAGAACTGATTGGTACTTGTTGGAGTTGTAATGGCTTGTCCATTATATTTCTGATGGTTAGACCAATATGACTCTATCTCCTGCAGGTCCATAATTCTTGAGGGCTATAGCAACTACAGGGGAGGAGAAGGCAATTGATTGGGGTGCTAAAAAATTAGAAGCAATTAAGATCATTGGTCCTTCAAATGTCATGCAGGTGATCAAAGAAAATGCTCATGCAAAGTAACAAACCATATTTTTCTGACCCTGTTTGCTTCATAGGTTAAATTTTCGTATGAAATATATCGTTGTTGAAGTTCAAGGGATGAAAATTGTGAGTGAAAATGGAATAAAAATTCAAATTTTTATTGCTACCCACCAACATGTTGAAGCAGTATACTGACAATTTGCTGATCTTCAACTCTAAAGGTTGGAGAAATCATATTTGAATTTGACTATATCATGTTTAAACAATTAGTAGAAACGAGGACAAAATTATCTTCCATGGTTCAGTCTTTAGTGGCAAACTTCAAAAGACAATTTGGATTAGAATTACCATTCTTCATGAGGCTTGATGTGATCAAATCGATATTTTCTCTCCATAATGGAGCCACTTGTTGATTTTTTATTACTTTGGGATATTGATGTGACATTTTGGAGGGTGTCAACATTTTGTTGGAAATAATTCAACATTTTCTTGAGTGGGGCCCACTTTTGTCTGGCACCCTAAGGGATGTAATCATAAAAAGATGGAACAAATTCCACTCCTCTGTATTCTTTATCCTACACCTTGAACCTGAAGTACTGTGATGTACTTGGGGCTAAAAGGATTGACCCACAAAATGACAAGAGAAGTGACTGACCACACAAAGACAAGAGAAGAGACTGATAGTCTCAGGGAAACATTTTGTGAGATATCTCCGAATCCAATGGAATTCTCATAGCTAAAGAGCATGTTTGTTGAAGCCTTCCAATAACCCCAGACTTCTACTTGGGATAGGAAGTTGTCAGAAGGTTTCAATAGTGGGATGCCTTGGATTCATGCTTGAGAAAAGAACTATGGACCTATGATAGTTTTTCTTTAGGTACTTGATCTATTTTTTCTAACGGTGTAATCCAAGAGTATTATTTTTACTACATTCAATCTTAGATATGAAGACAGATTATAAGGTCCCTCCAATTTCATACCATGAAAGTGCAAATATAGATGTTGTTGGAGGATAATGATCTTTGGCAGTTTTAAAGACCAAATTTGAATGACCTACAAATCTATAAAGTTGACAAAAAAATAAAAAGAAGATGGCCAAAACAAAGCAAGTCATCCTGGACTCCATGAAGGATCCCACACATTATCAGTAAAACCATCAGTAACGGGATGTTTGATGCTATCTTCACTATATATCGGGGTGAGAACATCAATTGAAATATGCTTCTAAGGATCAAGCTTAGAGCCACATAAATCAACAAAATAGATACTGCAGCCACGTCTTTGATAAAAATTAATAAACTCTATGATCAATGTGCAACAACTTGAAAAGAGCTCAAGCATGAAGATTCGGTACACAACCTTGAATGGGCTTTCATCTTCATGGAAACCTTATGTCTAAGGTGCCTATGCCCGAGAAATATTTCCACTTTTGACTCTTGAGAAGTTATGGCATGATTTTATCCAAGAAAATACAAACTAGAGCTAGTTGAAGGTATAGAGATGAAAGAGAAAAATTCTAACCCTCACTATAAATATATTGAATGCCAGAAAAAAAAGGGGACCTAGTATAGGTCAGCAGGAGAGAAAGAGAATTCAGGTTCCTCTAATCAATGGTAAGAAATGCTTGGGCCATATCAAGTGTTTCATGTGTCAAGAGTTTGACAATTATGCTTATTAGTGTCCTCAAAAGAAGGGGAAGGGCGAGCAATAACAATAGAAAAAATATTTGTTAGAGTGGACGAGCTTTCATTCAAGCTTGTGACATACTTCTCCATGATGGTGTCAGATGGTACATGGATAGTGGAGCATCCAAACATATGGCCTTTGGGAAACTTCAAGAGTATGAGGCAATCATACAAGTGGATTTTTGATGATGATTTCAAATATGTAACAACAAGAATGGGATCTATCTTACTCCAAATTCCATTGGGTGATATCTTTGAGCTCAATGGTGTTTTACATGTACCTAGATTAACTAAAAATTTCCTTTCAGTTTTAGTAATGATAAACCTATGATATATTGTTGAGTTTGATGATCACTCTCATCAAAAATATATGCCCATATCCTAGTTGGGGTTTTGGCTACAGGATTCGAGAGCGTAGTCGATACAAGTTGCAAGAAGACCATGTAAGAACCCTAGTGCATGATAGAGATAATTTGCGCAAACTTTGGCACAAGATCAAAATAGCACAAAAATTGTGTAACCCTATAAACCAAGAATGTTGCTAATCATTTTTCTATATATACAGAAATCTAAAACACAAGAAGATGATACATTTTCTTAATAAAAAAAAAATCAATTAATAGCATGGTGACAAAATATTAAACCTCAAATTATTATAATTAACATATCCTAATCGTTTCATACGCACAAATTTAAACCCTACCAAACAACTTGAGATGTTTATAAGATAGACCCTAAAACTCTACCTTTGTTGGGCCCAGATTCACTCAGAGGGGTTGGCTTCTCAGGAACGATAAAATTTTTGGCACCGCTTTTTTAACTTCCCAATTTTTTTGCTTTTCCATTTCTTTACTGGAACCTCGACAAATCTGATGTCCTCCACATGAGTTGGTTTTTTAGTTTCTCGACATTTTCAACAACTTTTGGCTCGGGCTTCATCAGCAAGGCCTTGTTGACACTCTTAAGGGTCTTGTTTGGGGTTTTCACCGATGCCATTTTGAGGGTTGATGTTCGTGCATGCTTCTTCACTGCTCGAGAAGCCATGTCTGCTCGAAAATTGTCAATATCCTTCAAAGATAGAAGAAATGAAACAAAATATTCATATAAATATTTAAGGACTAGTTATATACATGGGACTCATACTCCTCTTATCGGGTTTGGAACGAGCTAGTTGCGCATCATACTCATCATGTTCAAATGTAAGGAAACAAGTCAATGGCCCATGACCTAGAGGCATCTCGCAAGAGTAAAAGTTTGTCCCATTATGGACCACTAGCGGGTAATTACAAGTGGTGTGGTTTTACTTGAGTAATAGTGATGAGTCAACCTGCATTAGCAGATAACAACCAGTGATGATTTTCCTTGTTCTTGGTTTGGCCATTGAGTTGTGATAAGTTTTCCCACCATTTAAAAAAAAATGGTGAGGTGTTTTATACCTAGTATGGAGAAGAAATTGTCACAAACTAGCAAACATAATGTAGTAGAAGGGGTTATCCTTTGTCCCAAAGGAAAAATAGAATTGTTTTATGTATGGGGAATAGGATCAATCTCAAGCAATCAAGTGGAAGCATATGCATTACTTCAAGGATTAATGTTGACAAAGGAACATCATTTTTCATCTTTGATTGTTGTTGGCGATTTTAAAATCCTTATTCATCATATAGTAGTTGATTCTCTTCCATTTATGTATATCATGTGCTCGGCGAAAACAACCAATAATCAGATGCAATGGCAAATGAAGGAGTGAATTAGAATTTGGGTGAATTGACGTTCAATGAAGGATTAATGTTGAAAAAAGAACATCATTTTTCTTCTTTGATTGTTGTTGGTGATTTTAAACTCCTTATTCATCATATAATAGTTAATTCTCTTCCATTTATGTATATCATGTGCTCCGAGCAAACAACCAAGAATCAAATAAAGTGGAACATGAAGGAGTGAATTTGAATTTGGGCGAATTAGGGTTCAATGGGAAAACCTAATGGCACCCTCTCCCTTGACATTTTCTTCATGCAATTAAAAAGGTAAAGACCTCCTCACCATGGGTACCATTTGTTTAATAAAAAAATACGCAACATGGAATTGAATCAAATGAAGCCCCATGCAATGGCACTTCAAGCCCTTTTGATTAATCATCCCCCATACCAGCCAATGTGATAACTACTATAGGATGGGGAGGCCAGTTCAAGTGAAAAAAATGTTGTTACAACCCCAAGTATCGGTCAAACCATTCAAAAGGTGGGCCCTTGATTTTGTAGACCTGATCACACCAATGTCCCAAAAGAAGAAATATATTCTAGTGTTCACTGGCGATTTTACGAAATGGGTCGAGGCCAAGGCACTGGCTCCAGCAAATGAACAGGAAATTGTCAATTTTCTTTATAAGGAGATTTTTACCAGGCTCGGTGTTCCAAGAGAGGTCATTACAAACCATGAAACGCAATTCACGTCCAAACTAATCAAAGTTATCATGGAGTAGTATTAGATTAGGCACTGGACTTCTACTCCTTATACAACTTATGAAAATTTGACATTTGGAGGCGGTCACTTAACAACTGCATCTAAAAGTTTAATTCTAATGACATTTGGGGGGGGGGGATTGTCCAAAAATACTTCCAAAAGTTACATTGTCGTGACTTTTAAGGGTGGTTAAGGGATTCTAAGTTAGTAGTTAGGGGTTAAGGGTTTAGTGGCTTAGGGTTTAAGGGATCAAGGGTTTAATGGGTTATGAGTTATAAGTGTAGGGGTTAAAGGATTATGGTTTTGGGGTTACGAGGATAGGGAATTTAGTGGTTATGGGTTAAGGGCTTATGGGTTGTGATAATAGGGCCCCTAGTCCCCTTATCACAACTATTGGGGGTCCCCCTATCAATTGCTCTTATTGCCTTCTCTCTATGCCCACTAGCCCCTCTGCCCTCAGGTCATAAGGCCCCATCTCATTCCCTAATGTTAGGATTATAGATTTCAGTAACTCTCAATTCTACCCATCCATGATACCCTTATTTCCCCTTTCCCCGTTAAATACACCAAAAAAATCCCACTCCCCCAAAATTAATGAAAAATAAACATTTGGAGGTGGTCATTAGGTAGGAGTCGTAAAAGAATCTTAGCTAGGTAGGAGTTGTAAAAGAATCTTAAGTAGGAGCTGTAAAAGTAATTGCAGTTGAAGCAACTGAGAAGATGGAATTTGTAGCTTGTCAAGCTAGAAAACAAAATAACATGCTTAAAGAAGAAAGTGAAAATGCCAAAAATCAAAACTCGCATGGAGTTATTACTGTAGTCCACAACATGATAGAAGATATTGAAAACTGCATGGCAATTTAAAGTCAAAGTGTAGATGGGATAGTGAGTGAGTGGATGGGATAATGCATGTTTTATGAATCATTTCTCAGTTCAGTTATTTATTCTCGTGATCATTGGTTGAAACCTGGTGGAGCAATCCTTCCAAACATAGCTAAGATGTATGTGGCTGGTGTTGGAAAAGGTGGAACTAGTCTATCATTTTGGGAAATGTATATGGATTCAACATGTCTTGTATTGGTAAGGAAGTGGTTGAAGATGCTGCTCAACAGACAATAGTTGATGTTGTGGATAGCAAGGATACAGTGATAGAGACTTTTGTCAAACATACATTTGATACTATGAAAATAAAAGTAATCCTGTTGATTCCCTGTATGCAGGAACGTATTAAAAGAATATTATGATTTTGTAACTCTAGAAGATTACAGTGATATTTTTGGTGTAAATTTGAAATAAAATATGCAATAATATGACAAGTGGATTTTTAAAGCCTGCTTACCAATTAGTTTTCTGTATTTTTAAAGCTTTGAGATTCGATCAAGAGGGTGATCGTAGAGGGTTGATTCAGCAGAATTGGCGAAGGATTTTCGAGAGGGAAATCAGTTGTCAGAGGGAGCAGTATCTCTAGAGGGTTTTTAACACCAAGAAACCCAAATCCGTTCTTCTGTTGAGTGCAGCAGTAGTAGAAGGGAGAAGAGTATCTATTTTGACAGTTTGAGTAGAGATGGCCCCATACGGACTGAGAGATCAGGATAGGTTGGACGGTGTGTCTAACTTTGTGATTTGGAAGGCCAAAATCATAATATTCCTAAAGGAGTACGGTATCAGAGACCACGTGAAAAATTCCCTAGTTGTGCCCACCAATGTGAATGCTCTAAATAAGTTCAACGAAAATCAGGCGCGAGCAAAGCGCTTGATCATGGATGGGGTGAAGGACCTGTGGTACCACACATTTTCGAGAAGAGGAAGACACATGATATGTTGAAATATTTGACCATGTTGTATCAAGGCAGCTTCATCCAACGGAAGATGCTTCTAGAGAACCAAATGCGGATGTTCCAAATGCACAAGGGAGAGGAGATTGATCCATTCCTCTTCAGATTGCAAATGATCCAAGATCAGTTGATTTCCATGAGGGCAACTCCGAATGAAGGGCTCTTGGTGAGGACTGCCCTGAATGCAGTCACTGATGAGTGGGAGACCTTTGTCCAAAGAATCTTGGGCAAAGCACAACTCCCAAATTGGGGTGACATGTGAGCTATCCTTCGATAGGAGGAGGAGGGAGATGCAGCCCTAGCATCAAAGGGACAACGGCAACAAGGGAAGAAGAAAGACCTATCCAAGGTTTGGTGCTTTAGATGTGGCGAAATTGGATACTTTTCCAGCACTTGTCCTAAGAGGAAGGACAAGGAAGCTTTAGATTCCAAGGCAGCAACAACTAGAGGGGACAGTGGTAGTGAGGATGATGTGGCCATGAGTGCTTATGTCTCGAGAGAAGTGGTGGGGCGATATACATTTGTAGAGTAGCTACAGATGGGAAGGCAGGATCCTTGAGTTTCCCAAACTCTTGGATCACATACGAGCTATGAGAGCCTTAAGGCAATAACAGGATGACTGGAGCATTGGGTGCAGAAAATCATGGAGAAGTAGAGGTAGTGTTGGGATGCTGAAGTTTGGAGCAGCGCAGATGAGAGACAATAGCGCAAAGGCAATGCTTACATAGTACAGTGCAGCAGACATCGCAGAGCTTCAGAGAGACAGCGTAGCGTAGCAGCAGAGGGTGCTTCAGTGATGAGATGTAGCCTGACTGACTTGTCTGGTGATTAGGTGGCGGTCCTTCAGCTGCTTACTTCTCAGCAACTGAGTTGTAGTGCAGCAGTTAGCAGTGGCGGTGCTATGGGCAACATGATGCAACAATTTTAGAGGGAGATGCAGTACAGATGTGGCTGTGTCATTGGTAGTGACATGGGCAGCAGTACAGAGAGCAGCATCACAGTGGATAGAGGTCAGCAGTCCAAGCATCAGCGCAAAGACTGATGCCATAGATCAAGGTGACACTTCAGTGGGGAACTATTGTTAGAGCACACTCCTCGCTAAGAGGGAGTGTTGAGATTTTGGGGTAGCATCGGATGTGATCTAACTCCAAAACTTTGTGGAGGGGCTAGAACACATGAGATCTCCAAGACCCAGAAAAGTGTTTGGAGAAATTCCATCTGGTGTAAAATTTATTCAAATAATTAAATTTTTTAATGGGGACCCTAAGTCTAACTTAGGGAAATTAAAAAAATTAAAGTGAATTAATTTACACATGTGATGAGAAAATTCTAAGTGATGTGGAACAAGATTCTTTTAATCTTAGCCATTGATTAGTGATAAGATCACAACCATTGATTTTTCAATGAGAAAAGTATAAAGGAAGGGCTTGGGGTCAATTGGAGAACACACACACAGAATCTAAGAGATCGAATTCTTTTGACAGAGCAGTGATCAGACGAAGATCAGATCTGAGTGATTTAGAGAAGCAGTGAGGGGCGGATGCAGTGATTGGTCAGGAGGACCAAGAGTACAACGCAGAGCAAGGGCAACAGAGACACAGTGGAGGCAGCGCAGCCATCAAAGGGTGTGACGCAATCCCTAAAGAGGGTGATGCAGGCCCACGCAGGGGCAGCACAAAGCCTCCAAGGAAAGTCTGAAATTCAACTACAGACTACGGTTTCCGAGCCGACAGGGCTGAAACCAGACTCTGGTAGAAGTTGATCAGCGCAGAGCAAGGGTGACGTAGTCCCTCAGTTAGCGCCACGCAACCTTACACAGTGGTAGTGTATAGATTGTGCAAAGCTAGTTGGGGTTTCACTAATGGCTCATCCAGATCAGCCAGGACTTGCGGGAGTGAGGTAAAACTCACATTTTCGTTGTAGCCAAGGTTTTCTCTGTTGGGTGAGCCGGATTATGGCACCCTAGATGTACTCAGAATATTGTTGCTTAATAATAATAAACACTCATATCTGTTGCACCGGTTTTCCCGCATTTGGTTTTTCGAGGACATTTGTCCGAAAAATTTGTGTCCTTTGTCATATGTGTGTGATTTTTAGTAAATGATCTGTATTTGTGTAGGTTGCTAGTTGTGTTTACCTTGAATTTTTTTTGAATATTTTCAATTAAATAACTTGTGCATAATAAAACAAGTAGGAGAAGTAAATTAATATTTAGCAGTAGGATTTTTGTGCTCAGAAATTTTCACAGTATACAAATCAGAAATAGACTAAGAACCCAATGGCATGCATTAACTCCATTCATTCTCTATGCTTCCCACAAATAAAAAACATCAAAGAGTAACAAATATACAAAGCAAAATGAAACTGCATATCAAAATGCACACTTGCATTTCTGACCCAAATGACAAAAACCTGCAAAGCCTCCAAACTAAATAGAGTCAGCTCCACAACAAATGAGATTACTCGCACTAATATCAAATGGAAATCAGTATACACTAGCACAGACACATCTAAAATTGTGTTTGATATGCACATCAATGTTCCAAAGCTCAAGGTTGAATATCTCAAATTTCAATATTTAATATATCAGTCATTTCTCTAAACTCAAGATATGCAATATTGACCCTATCGAAACCAGAATTAGATGGATTTGGGATATTATATTCGATGCGCCTAACACATAGTATAGATTAAATGTAATTACATGCAAATAAACTATTGATGGACCCACCCACCCCAAGCAAGGTGTAGAGAATCTCACATATTTCGATACAAACACAAACAACTATTCATTCAAATACCACATAGTTTATTCTTGTGGTAAGGATATGAATCAAACTAAAACAAGAATTAGAAGAAGAAAAAACATACCTTAGGTCCCTCTCCACAAGCGCGTGTTCTAAAAGTAGAGTATATCCAATGTCACAGTTGATGCATTTGCCAAATAATCCTGGCCCAGAAAAAAATGGACAAACAAATCAGTATCACATGCCAGGCATAAGCAATCTCAAAGTAAGCATCTGGAAAAGTTCCATTCATAGTGCCAAAATAATAACAGTAAGTTGAAGCAGTCATTGGTGATAGAAGCACAGATCCATGTTCCTGGATACAGTGGATTATCGCATTAAGTCCCTTGGATTACAAGTTAGAAAGCAGCACCGAATACAACATACATCAACAGGTTTTTATCTATACCTCTTTCGTGTTTGGACAGACAATAAGAAATTGAATACAATTCAAGTGAAGGAATAGTTAAAGAAAATTCAAAGCACACTTCAAATTCAAGAATGCAAACTCAAAATCAAAAGAGCACATCAGAATCTCTAAAGAAGGTTTCATGATGTTCACCAAAAGATGAATCTTTGCAAAATGTTTGGCTCTAAAAGCAAACCATGAGAATCCGGGCTATGATAGATCATAGGAAGCTAAGACATTAAATATATGGGATGCAGGATATCATTGAATTAACTTGTGAGTAATGATGATAAAGAGTCGAATAAATGACACCTACCTACCCCTTTTGTAAACAATAAGGCAAAAATTTTACAGCTAGATATGCTTGGAAAAAGGAGGGCATGGTTGCCTCTGCAGTGACAACTAGAAAATGAAACATTGAAACCCTATGCACAGCAGGTTACATGAGTAAATGATAATAATATATGTTGGAAAAGGGCATTGATGTGTTTAAGACGAAAAAAACTGAAAAATAAGTTAGGACTATTCATAAAGTAGTTCGAAACTGAATCCACTGGTTAGAAATTGTCCCCCACCAAAAAATGCTTCAAGCACCACTCAATTCTACATTTGGTATCCAAATTATCAAAATTCAGCTGTGCATAATTTTGTTTTCTGTGATCAAAACATAGTAATAGCCATACAAATGTTCAAAATGCAGAGCATATATACATACATTTTTTGTTTCTGCTTGAGGCCACACATTGCACATACTGTGGCTAGGGTTCGAAGCCCATACTCTAAATGGGGCAATCGGGATAATCAGACACTACAAATGCACATATTGTTCTAGGGTTTGAAGCCCATTACAGTTTGGAAGATCTTAGAGATCGCAACATCAGCTTCACAAATGGCTACTACCATCAATAGAATATTGGATCTTTTCAATACTTTCTCTGATGGATTGTCAGATAAAATCATGGAGTAAAATCTTAAAGATGTTGATCTCAATATTAGATCTCAGGCACTCAATGCCCTGCTTCAAAATCGTCAACTCCAGGTTTTCAAGCAGGGTGATTTCATAGATTAGAAGCAACAGACAAAAGAAGAATCTGTAAGGTTTAAGGGCCTCTCATCTGAAGATATGATCATATATCAAGTCATAAAAAATGTTGGAAATATGGGTATATGGACAAAAGATATGAAAAGAGAAACAAATTTACAACAACCACAGGTTAACATAACATTGAAAAATATAGAAGCTCGTGACTTAATAAAAGGGGTGAAGTGTGTTTCTAACCGAGCAATGAAGGTGTATATGCTAGCAGAATTGACACCTTCAAAGGAGATAAATGGAGATGCATGGTACACAGGGCTAAACTTTGATATAGAGTTCACTAACATTGTTAAGCAATAGTTTTTGCAGTTCACCTTGCAGCAGGGTGTAGCCACTATTGAGAGTGTTGCTGATTTTGTGAGAAAATTAGGGATATCAAAGGTGGAATTGAAGGTTGAAGAGCTCAAGAAAATGGTGATGTGGAAGAAGCGATAAGCATGGGAACCATAGACTGCTGCTATAGAGGTTCCCAAGCTCAAATTCAGGAGTGGTCATCATTTACGAACATTCCTTGTGGAGTTTTCCCTGTCTTACGAGAGTGCATAGATGATGGTCTGATTTCTGATTTCCATGGTAGAGTAACTACATTATACATGCAGTAATTTCTTAAACTCTTACCTTCTTGTATGCCTCTCAACAGATGGAGGAGGGGTCGCCTTCTTCTTCTTGAAACTGAATAATCGCTTCTTCATCTTTGCTCGAGTCGAACTCTTCAATGCATTCAGTATCGATGAGAGGGTGTTAAGGCTCCCCTCATGTAGCTCTAGCTCTGCTCTACTGTTTTGGTAACAGAATGTTCTATGTTTAGTTTGCCCCCGTTTAGTTTGCCCGCCAATCCTCCATGACAATACCCTCTTGAAATTTAAATCGAGTGGGAAAATGGTTTTGGGATGATTCAAATCATTTTAATCGGAAGGGTCAAAAACGTTTATCACAATATAATAATTCCAATATAATAAATATTTTAATTTCTTAAAAGTTATTCGAATATGGTAAATATTTTAATATTTTTCAAAAGAAAGGTGGATACTATGTTTAGTTTGCAAATCAATTTATTTTTTATGTTTTTTTTTTCATTTTATATGATTAATTTAGATTCATCTTCATTTCGAATTTATTAAGTGTCTAGAGATCAAATCTAAAGAGGTTTGAACTTCAAGAGATTTGATTCTTCCCTCTAGACCTTTGGTAGATCTAGAGTTAAGATAGATCTAGATTGGTTTAATTATTAATTTTATGTTTTTAATTTTTATTTTATTTTGACGGACTCAAAATGTTAAAGAGAAAATTACAACATCTCTACCATAGGAGAATAATTCAACACTAGAGAAACCCTAGAGGCCCATGGAAAAATTGCAGGCGAAGAAAGCGTCGTAGTTTTGACAAAGAGTGAACAGGCTCTAGACAATGCTAGGCTCTAATATCATTGTCAAAATGCAAGATAAGATTAAATGGTAACCATGAGTTTTTTATCCACGTGATATATATTTTGTAGAGAGATGGTCGCCATGATAAACCCTTTGAAGACACGCAACTACTCATCAAATATGCTTTTAAGATGAGATGTTGATTGCTTACTATTGGACCCACGTGGAGGAGGAGGAGTTGGTGGATTATGAACTAGAGGAGGGGGGTTTTCAACAAATTTGGTCTAGTCCCAAGGATTTTATCCATTCGCATTTCAAAGTCAACTTAGAAGGTCACCATACCGCAGTTTCTAGGCCTACCAGATCTTTAGAAAGAAAAGTTAAGAATTCAATAGGCAACTATCTAGCGGTTTGAAGGCCCTAACCCTTGCTCCATCCATGCACTATTCGGGTCCTTTAGTTTCAGCTAGCTCGGGACCTGAGGATGTTTGTCAGGGGCTAGAGAACTCTTCTTGGGGTGTGTGGCTCTAAGTTTAGTTTCCCTATTGTCCCAGATATTGGAGGAAGACATACAATGTGTTACTACTTCCTTAGGGTTTTCAGAATTTTTTGAACACAGTGGGGGTTACTCTCAGAAGCCTCTCCAGATTGTTTTCATGTATATCCTTCATCTCAAGTGCCATCAGCCTCACCCTCCTTCGGTGAATTAGTGAAGGAGAGCCTTGCCTCGACAACGGAAGAAGGTCAAACTAACATCATGAATGGTCTTGTGGTTTTCAAGGAGAAACACTCTTGTGAATAAGAAGGAATTATGATTCAAAAGGAGTATGAGAAAGCGAGGAAGAGGAAAATCCATTGTAGTGTCAAGAAGAAGAACACAGTCCTTCTTTCTCTATTTTTGGGAGTCAATGTCACCATTCAAAATACTAAGGAAATGTCCCAAAAATCCTTGGTGGGGCAAGTAAGGGGTTGAAAATTTAGGTCCTCGACCCTAAACGTGTGGGCAGACAATGAAATCTTACCTATTATAAAATTTCTCCATAGGTATCACTGTTAGCCCAAGGTTAGATTCATTTTTTCTTCAAAGATGTAGCAGACACCCAGAAGGTACAATAAATGTTTTAGAAAACTGATTCATCTCCTATCCTTTTCAATTTCTAGATGTCCCTCTTCGATGCAAAGTAGGAGAGACTGGATATGGCCCCAGTCTAGGTTCATCTTCCAAGTCTCCCTCCTACCTATTGGGATGCCCTAATTTTCAAAGATATAGGTAACTCATTGGGATCTTATTTAGCCCATGAATCTACATATTTAGAGATGGAAAATTAAGACATACACCCATATTTTGGTTAATATGGACCTCATAGAAGGGCTTATAGAAGGCATGGATATCGGGATTGGGGTGGAGTGTATTCAGATATTGGGTTATGAAGGAATACCTTTTAGGTGTAGGCGGGGCCATAGGTATGGGCACCTGGCTAAAAACTATAAGCTTCCCTTTTCTTGCTTAGGATTATCCATCTAGAGGAAAGGACATATTAGGTTAGAAAAGGGTTCTGGATTGGAGGTTTTGGGCGTTGAGGAAAAGCTAAATGGTGCAACTCCTCTCTGCAACACATCCTCCAAGTCGTTGGTGACAATTGTCAAGATATGGTGTTTATGTTGTCAGTTTTCTAGAAGGCCTACTAAAGGGGTGGAGTTTCATTTCCTTGGATGCTAATGGAAGGTTAGGGGGTTTAGCAGTTGGATGGAAAGCCATAAATATTTGGGTATCCAATTCTCGGGGTTTGGATTCTATTTTTTCCATTGAGGACAGAGAGGAAGAAATGGAGGGAGACATGGAGAGAGAGGTAGGGACAAGGAAAGAAAGGGAGGGAGGGAAGGAGAGAGAGGGAGAGAAAGGGAGAGCTAGAGACTAAAAATTATGCACACTATTTATTTGTTGTTATTAGAACGAAGGTTTGAGATTGTATTTTGTTGAGGAAAAGGTGAGAGGAAACCCTAATTTTAGGGGATGAAGTGGTTATGGTAGCAAGGAATCTTTAAAATGAAACATTTATTTTTCATGTTTAAAATGCCACCTGTTTAAGAAAACTACAAATGAAGTTCAAACCAAGTTGTAAAAATTTAGAATCTTTATTAAATATAAAATCATTTTATTGTTGAGAACTATCTAGGTTAGGAATGAAACTTCAACACCTTCCATTGACCAATTTTTAGTACACACTTCATTAGAGGCCTCTTTTATACTCAATTTAATATCAATTTTATGCTTAAATGATAGGACTGCCACACAACTTCCCTCATTCCATGCTTTACTATATGCCTCTTATATATTCATAGCTTATTTATCATGTAGGAACCTCTAGGACATATGAATCCTACACACGACTCAACCCCTAAAAAATACATTTTATGCTTCCTCATAATGAAGGGGTTTATTATAACTCTTAAAGGAAGTTTAGATTATTGGTTGTGGGCCGATCCAAACCTTTCTATCGAAGATATAGTTATGATGATGAGCCTTAGAAACTTAGCCTAAATCCCATGGAATGATCTATATCCAACCCATAGCTAGGTTTATTAATCATATTTTATTATCTTTAATACCTTGTTTAGAATGAGATAGGTTCAGTATCGTACCTAGCCTAGTCATTAGCCCATGTGATTCTTTGAAACTATGCTACATGCATTGATTATCGTACTCCTTAAAGGTTGGTTTTGCAAGTGTGATTTTTTTATCTTTGAACTCCCATCTTGTATAATTCTCCCATAAATTATCTTTTATTTTTTCCGAATACAAAGATGCACATATGATAGACCTTCAACATTCGTGTATTTTCCTCGAAAAGTGAGACACTTTGAAACAAAATTAGAGTTTTCATGTCATTCATTTAATATTTTGAACAACATGCAACTAATTATGGTAGGTGTTGGAGTATTCTGTTTGACATATATGTTTATATTTAGTTTCATTTTCTTAAGTCGAGATGGTATCAAGGAAAAAGCATTTGGCCATTGGTTTGACTTTGGCTGACATAGGCCCTTAATATTTGTGCCCCTTGATATATTTTCCCTTTCGCTCTTGATTCAATTATTTTAAATGTTTTCCAACCTCATGTATAAAGTTTATCCTTATAAATTGAGTCACCTATACACCAATTTTAGTCATCGTTATCTAACAATATTGATCATTTGGAGGATGGTGATGGTGTGGTTCTAGGCCTTGCCTCTCAATTGAACATTTCTTTATCTATCTACTTGGGTTCCAACACACCTCCTTCCTAAATTCCATGCACCTTCATTCTTTAGGGCTTACAACCTAATGTTATAATTACAAAAATGGATGAATGGCAATACAATGTTAAGGAAATTTCTCTCGCATGCCTTAAAGTGCCCTGGATTCATATGAAGACTCTTAGATAATTTTTTGTTGCTTCTAAGCTCAATGCATTTCTGAGTGCAACTTCTTTGCTCACATTCATTAGCTAGCATTCCTTCTTATTGTTATTCTTTCGTGGACAGTTTGTGGCATAGTGTCCATGCTCATGAATACTCCTGCCCTCCATTTTTCCAAACATCATTTTTAATATTATGCCTTTGAATATAATTTTAATATCATACCCATTGTTTTTCTTATGGATGTTGAGCACACTCCGTGATTCTTTGTAATGCCAACAATTGATTTAAAAGGAAGCTTCAAAAATCAATTCAATTTCATTCTAATAAATTTATTTTAAAAACATTGATGGCGAACCACACAATGAGTGGTTCGAAAGGCGTGTACCTTAAAAATTTTATGTGATTTATCCATTATTTTTAAAGAAATTAATTAATTAATTATTAAAATAAAATTGAGATAAAATAGTAAATTTAGGGAGAGGTTTTTGCAACCCATGAATTTTTCATGGTATTCACCTCACGACAAGGGGTAATTAACTTGCTCTCGTTTCAAAATGGCTAATGCCAACTAAGCCTAAGGATTATTATAAGGATTATGGGAATAATTAGTTAGTGGTTAAGTGGATTAAGGGATTAGGCTTAGGGTTAGGTTTAGGGTTTAGAGGTTATGGGAATAATGAGATAGTATTTAAGGGTTAAGATTAAATAGGGTTAAGGGGTTAGGATTGAGGGCCTGGTGGGTTAGGATTTAGGAAAATTTATGGGTTAGGGAATAATGAGTTAGTTGTTAAATGGGTTAGGGGGTTAAGGAAGGACATGGCATTTAGAGGTTAAGGGGTTAATATTATGCATTTAGAGGCTTAAGTTTAGGGGCTAACCTGCTATGGGTTGGGAATTAGGATGAATGGTTAGGTTAAGGGTTATAGGTGTTTAGGGTTTAGGAGTTAAGAATGGTTAGGGTTGTAGGGGTTAGGGAATTTTAGCAGCTTAAGGATTTAGGAAGTGAAGTTAGTGAGTGCATAATGGGGTTAGGTTTGTGGGTTAGATGGGTTAGGGGTCGTGACCAGTTTAAGGGTTAGGTTAAGTGGCTTAAAGCAGGAAGCCAAGGGTTATATATATGGCTGGAGTGAAGCTTAGGGTTTAGGCTAAATGGGTTAGGTTAAGCAGTTTGTATTTGGGGTTAGTGGTTTAGAGGTTTCTGTTTTTGGGCAGAAATTGTTGGTGTTTAGAGGTTTAGGTAATATGGTTAGTGCTGGGAATTAGTGTTTATGTTATGGGTTAAGATGATAGCTCATCGTCTCTATTTGTGCACAAGAAGAAAGCTATTATTTCCATGCCTTCAACGTAACACTTTTGTGTATATTGTTGCTTGTTGCTGTCTTCTTTTATTATTAATTTATAGCATTTTAGCTATTGATTTACATTTATCGATGAAATGTTATTGCAATCAAACTAAAAAAATGTGGGAGAAAATTAATTTCCCATTTTCTAAACCGTTTCATAGTATTGTTTGTTGTTATCTTAATCGAGAATGGCTATCCATGAAGTCTTAATAACCAGATTGCACTACGACAACTCCAGAAAATCTTTAAGCCTTGTCCTACATTCATGAGAAAATAGCAGCAGTTGCCTTTATACTCGAACAACTTGATCACGTGGTTCCTGAAATACCCTTTTTTATTGCAACTTTAATGTTGTCGCATCTTGTCCTTTAAACGTTTAATGTATTGTATGGAAACATACAGACTTAGAGGGACAAAGCACTTACAAAGTTGAAGAGAGTACAAAATACTAAGATGGTTTAAAGGATAAGCTTGAAGTAATGTATATGTTGTTGAATCCTTCCAATTGTGTTGTCCAAACAAATAGTTGATAATGCTAAAACCTTCTTCATACTTTAAGAGTGAAAGACTTACATTCATGTGAGGAGCAAGAAGTGAGTTGTTTTTAATGATAGGAAGCAGGCCGTAAGATAGGGTATGGTTCTCTTTTGGATGAAATATTTGATCTACATTTCCTTTCTATCAAGATTAACGCATTTAACCTTGGTTTCATATATGAATTTAAACTTGAATCATAGGTCCTGGAATACGTTTATGATATATATTAATCTCTAGATATAGTATGAGAAGGCTAATAATAAAAGACACAAATTGATGTAAGAGGTGGGGAGCACAAGGGGAGTCAAGGAAAGATGAAGATACAACGAAGGAGAGGGAGAGAAGGAAAACGGAGAGAGGGAGGAGAGAGAGAGGGAGAGGATCGAGAGAGGCAGGGAGAAGGGTAAGAGAGAGGGAGATAAGGATACAAAGATGGAAGGGAAGAAGGAAGGATAGAAGGAGGGAGGAGGAAGAGAGACGGGGAGGTAGAGAGAGAGAGAGAGAGAGGAAGGAGAGAGCGAGGTAGTGAGAGAAAAGGGAGAGAGAGAAGAAGTACAATGGATTAAACAACAAATATATTGGGCCTGAGTTCACAAAAATCCAAGAACCCAAGGAATTCAGATAAAATAGTAGGCTCCAACAACAATTGCATAGAAGTTTTATTATTTGGTATAAGAATTTCACAAGAAGTTTTCTTTATCTCAAAAAGCCTACTACAAACTTGCCAAGCCACAGACGACTTAATATTCATTTCTACAAATGTCTGTATCCCCACCAAGTCATCCTTTCATTTACAAGTAAGAGAAGGTATGAGTAGAAAAACAAAGCAATGATAGTGTTGGGTGGTGTTATCTCTTGACATGAGCAACTCTCATAACTTTTTCTTGTATGTAAAGGTTTTCTTTTTATAGTGCATTATCATAGTAGATATAACTCTCTCCTAAAGGTGCTCATTCTATAAGGTGCACCATGAATGCACTTGAGATGATGTCGTTAATCAACTATAAAAGCACTGTGGGTAGTAATCAAACAAATATTTCATCTATCCCCATGCACGTTACAAGCTTTCTGGCTATACTTACACCTTTTCCACTAGTGTACCACAATCTAGCTCGTGACCCATACGCTCTTTAACTTTTCAAGGCCGAGGTGAGACCAACTTGGACCAACTAGGTAATTCTGAAGACTTTGGGAGATTTTTTTTCCAATAACCCAAGATTCTCTCAACTTCTCAAACTTCCCCCTTTTTTAGGAGCTTTGTCAAACTATTAACCATATGCAACTTTTTCGTAATGTGGTCCATCATTACTAACTCCCTAATGAACTGGAATCTTAGGAAATTGTAGAGCTGAATATCAATGTGTTTGAAATGGTCATGACACATTGGATTTTCATAGAGATTGATGTAACTTCTAGCCACAAGAGAAAATGATGGGCTTCCCAAAAACTAATTGGTTGACACTACAATCACTCAGAAATCTAGATACTTTCTTACAATAAGTCTATGAAATCACTATATACTTTAAGCTTCAAAGGGGAACTCGAAATGCAATTGCTGTGCTTTCTTCTTGTTGATTTACTAAAACGATTTATAAAATGATAATAATGATGTTTAAAATGAAGCCCTGATGATATCTACTTAGATACACATTGGATTGTTCACGAGGTGTAGGGGTATGTTTATAACATCACCTGCCTCTAGAAACCTTTCTGCTTTGGTGCTATTTGGGGAATTAGAATTTTCTTTGGGTTAAGCACATTTTGTGGTGGAATGAAGATTATCGACATTCATTTATACTTTAGAGGTTTGACCATGTTTGTCCTCTTTTTATGTTGGTGACGTTGTATTTCGCATCATAGTCGAAAGCCTTTACCTCGATTTGCTTAACATGAAAGCTTTATGGTTATTAGCAATATATTTGTAACAACTTACATGATCAAGAACCTGTTATGGTTAATTAAATTACTTTCAATTAGGGTACTAAGGCAGAGGGATGATGTTGAGAGGTTTGCCAGGTAGACTCCGGGAGCAACCCGAGGCGGTCGACAAAGATCTTATAAGTTACACTTGAAGAGAAAAAAATCGGTGATGTATATGTGGTTGCTCAACCTTGGCTATATGGAAAATTTTGGAAAAGAGTGTTTACTCTTCTCGTGTCTTCACTAAAGTAGTTTTTTTGGTCATGAACAAGATCGCATGTTGTATGTGATGAGTCTCCGTAGTGTTCTGCCTATCCTCAAAATGGCTAACAAAGAGGATCAAGTTTGAATAAGGGATATAATTTGATGAATTTGGAGATTTAGAGTTGAAGAAAAATTAAAAAAAAAAGTGATGTTTGGATGAGTACTAATTTTTAGGTTTTCCATTTTTATAATTTTCTTTGTTGTGCTTTTCTACTATGCTACCTAGTTGCTTTCCCTGCTTCTATCATTTTAACCATGTCTATCTCACTATTGTTTCTCATTTCATTTGAAATGTCATCTGAGTTTGTAGTGTTTTCCTTTAATATAGTGTGAATATTTTTCCATCGTTGCTAGCTTATGGGGTTTACTCAAATAGCTTGTATGTTCTATTGATCGTGTATTCGATGAAATGAAATGATGACATGATCATCACTAATGGCACTGTGAGATATTTAATCTAACACTCCTATTAGCTTTTCCGTGCCAACAATTATACAACATTTTAACCTCATGAATTATCTCCTTTGTTCTCTTATTTGATTCTATGTTGTTTTACACATGTTGTCAAAGCTTTTTACTCTATTCTCATTGAGCTATTTCATTATTTTTTAATATTGATCTAGTTTCATTTCATTTATTCAATTTTTTCTAACTGTTATGCTTTTTGCTGGTGCCTTTCTTTTCTTACTCTTATGATTTTTCTCGTGCTTTTACATTCCTACCTACCAGAGCAACAAGGGCAAATAGTATTTGCTGTCAAAGATAGCCAGAGCTCAGTAGGGGCAGTCAGCAGCGCGCCAGGAGCTGGCGTGCTATTTGACAGCAGTTCACGGTGGCAACAAGTAGGCAATGTAATCCTTCAAAAAGGGACAGTAGTTCTCATTTTGGCACAGAGGGCCGACGTGCATCAGCTAGGGGCCGACACAGAGGGATTCATAAAGCATGGTATTACTACCATTTTTATTTCTCTGCTGGGTGAACCAGTTTTGTGCCTGATTGTTGTACTTAGATTACAGGATGGGCTTCACTGAAACCTTCCAGCCACCGCACCGATTTTCCCACATCGTGTTTTTTCCTGTGATAGTTGCCCTGTGAAATTTGTGTGTCACTTTTTTCACATATTATCTGTGTATTTGATCTATACGTGTAGGTTGTTGTTTGTATTTACATTATTTACTTTGCTAATTTATTGAATATTTCGTAAATTAACTTGTAACTTAATTCAAGTAGGAGAAGTAAATCAAGATACTCAAGAAGAGGGTTTTCTTAGATTAAGAAATTTCATTCTCAAAGTCTAGCTCCCATTAGGTCACCCGTGCAACAATTTTTGTGAATCTGAAGCGGGGAGAAAAATTTATCCTAGGAGTGTGCACGTTGCTAGGGTGCTCCTCACTCTCCCCGTAACTCGGGGCCAATTTCACACCGGAATCTTCGTTACATCAAGTCTGGCTCAGGACTGCAGCTTTTTCCTAAAAAGGTGTTCAAGGAGAATCCTAGTAGGATCAATTTTGCCTATCGAAGTAAAACACGACCTGGATCCTTTCCCATCACCTCTGCCCGTGATAGGAACATCATTGGCGGCGGTGCTCCATCCCCGAACCCTGGCCGTCCACTTCGCCCATGTGGTCCCACTGGTGTCAAAGGCTCTCATCAAGGACCATTTGGGAAAACTGATATTTCAAAAGATTTAGGATTATAAAACTCTCATAAGTTCATTCTTCTCTCAACCCTTCAATCCTCTGACTTTCCTTGTATAATTCTTCACAAAAGTAAGCTAAGTCCCACTCTTTATTTTATTCTGTGGAAAGGGTTTATGGCCATTTTACCTATTCATACTTGATAAAACCATAAATTAAATCAAGGGTTAAGGTCTTTTTATTATTTAAAATAAGATAAAACCCCAAACAACCAAAACCTCATCTCAAGTTTGTATAACACCAAGACTATGGCCTCGTCGGGGTTAGTTGGGTAGCCAACTTCCCTTGAACAGAATTTTGGTCAGTATGATCTTCTGCTTTGATGTATGATGTTCTTTACTAGAAAGATCTTCTATGAGGAATATAACCATCAGATATGTTTATATGGAAAATATCCAAACCCTTCATTCCCAAAAACATCGTTTAAATTTAAAACATTTAAAGCTCAGACCCGAAAAACCCATAAAAACAGCTTAATTGTGCTATAACTATGAAACTAAAAACTAAAGAGACAATGGCTAGGGCTCAGTGAAGACAGGTGGGTGGCCACCAACATCCACCTTGATCACCTTAAACAAAATTTCTTGAGCTAACTAACTACCATGACTTAGTTAATTGACACAAGTTGTTGCAGACGGAAATTACACTTAACAACCAATTTATTTTAAGGAAAAATAAATTGTATTGACCTCAATACTCCCTACTCATGTACATCAAAAAATATCTCACCACCGTGGGTGCATTTTTTTTTTGTCCTTTCTAGTCTCCAATTTCTCTGTTGCCTCTAAATTTTCATGACTCTCTCACGCAAAGAAACTGAATTCTTATTCCCGATTCAAAATTTTAAATGCCTGCTATGCTACACTTATCTAGTGTTGTTTGCACCGAAAATCTCAAACCAATACTTTCCAGAATTAAACTAAATCAAAGATAACGACATGTCACTGAGTTCTCATCACAGCAGTTAATGCACCCCGCCCAGTACCTGATTATCCGCATCGTTTTTGACATTCGCATCCGTTCCTTGAACTATTGCCAATCATTTGTGGTCCGAATTTGACATCCGTCACTCGATTTCGTCTACGACATCTTACTACACTCAATTCAACTCCATCCTTCCTACTACCGTTGTACCAATGGGCTCTGTGCCAGGTTTGATCCATGAGGCATGCCATCCCCTACCGACCTTGCCCATCTTCATCTTGGGATTATATCTACACATAACCCCACCTTACACCTCGAGGTATGGTCGTCCTCTTCCCATCCGGCTCGAAATTTCCTTGCGGAGTGTCTTTTCTTGAGTATGCTTCCAATTTCGCATCCTCTACTTCTCCAATTGTGGCGCTACTCCACAATCCTTCGAGATCGTTTTCGTTGAGGATGCATTGAGAGGTTTTTTATGCTCTAAACCACCAAGTTCTTAACTTCTCGCTCTCTTCTCAAAAGCTGTGCATGCATCCGGGTAATTCTTGCGGCATATAGTTTTGATCATGACAAAGGTAATTGTCCCAAATTTACAAAAAAATTTTCAAAAAAGAGTTGATTTTAAATCGATGACATTTCCTCGTAGTTTCAGCTCTCGATTTCACCGATTTTTTTTTCCATTTCAAAAATTTTTCAAGGAATCCAAATATTCTATTTTTTTTCCCAAAATTTTACACCAAAATCTTCATAAGATTTTCTATAAATCATCGCCAAAAACTTTCTTCTTCCATGCCACCTAACCAATGAGATTCAATCTGATTCTATAATCTACTAAAATAAGATATTTAATCCTTCCTACAATTTCATAAACAAACAATAATTATATAACAATTTGATGTATTTCTGTTAGAACCAATCAAACCTCTATCTCTATTATATTATGTCAAGGAACTATAAAATAATAATTAATCTCTCATGACATTCACATCATTCATTTAACACTTTGTCAATTGTCTCCTGATCTAGGTAACTCGATCTAGTACTTAGCTAATTCTCATCCTTACCACCATTTTGCCGATGTAATTCTTAACAACTCTTTATTAATTAAGAAAACTAGTCTTCTTTGATTGCACAATCCATAATGGCATCCTAATGATTTTATACCTCCACATGGGAAATTTTCCAATAAAACTGATAGTTGTTCCTGACCTCTCACCAACCGGAATTCCTCGAACCCACATGCTCGTAACCAGTAATAGTAACATCGCTTATTTGATTGATCAATCATTGTACTCTAAATCTAATTTAATTCACTAGACCTTCACTAGCTCATATCTCGCTAAAACTAGTTAAATTGATTTTAACTCCATTTAATTGAGCATACACTTGCACCCCACTAATGCTTCAACTTCAACTGACCCCAAAATATCGTAATCTCTGCAGGCCTCATATTAGACCCTTAACTCGAATTTATTGAGTTAACCTTGGCCATCATGACTTAATTAACTGACACAAGTTATTATGAGATGAAATTACACTTATTGTCCAATTGGCTATAAAATGCTAAATGATGTCATATCTTCACCCCTGCATCAAAATTCTCACCAAAGGTGGGTGATTTTTTTTTTGTCCTTTTACTAATTCTCACCGTTTTTACAAATTTTCAATATTTTACACTTGGATGTAATTTCACAAAAGATAATTACTTGAAAATCATGTTTAGATTCTCATGAGAACTTTCTTTGAAACTTGATCCCATGTAAGAGGAACAATACATTCATCCACGCCCAGTTCAGTCCATCATTATGTATACAAGATTCTTTGGTCTCATATGGACATCTTGTTCTTGAGGATAGACTGGTGACTCTCTTTAGGCAACCTCGTTTAACTACATCTCCGACCTACTTTAGGACTACATCTTTTCACCCCTTGATGTGTTGTGACATGGAATACATGTCAAACATGCTAAGATGCCAAGGAGGGTGTATGCCAGATAGTATGGTGTGTCAATCCATGTCAAGGACCTGCTGCATACTGAATGAGGAAAGTTAAACTACAAGGAATGAACACATAAGAGGGTTAATAAGCTGTACTAATGGGATTTTTCCAAGAGAAAAGAGCATGCTAAAGACACTAACATTAGGAAACAGTGCTATGTCTAGTGCATTATAAGGGCAAGTATTCTCATGGTTTATCTACTTCCAACAATTGACTATCAATAAATAATTCTAGCATAACCATGTTAAATCATACCAAGGCATTTCAACGTATTCCATACATGGTAAGACTCTTCTAACCGCCAACACATTCCCGAGGCTACTAATATTTTACACTGTGGATTTAGTGTTATGTAATATATGAAGTGGAAGGGAATGTTGGGAGGCTGCTAAGGTGTGATAGAGAGTGATAACGCATGTTGATGAGTGACAGAGTAGTAGGAAAACACTAAGGAGCACTAGGTAAAATTCATGAATATGAGGAACGGAAATGCTGAGATTAAGAAGTTACTTATTTCACATATTATTGCCAAGGAGGAGGACAGTATGCTAAGCATTGGTACAAGGCACAGTGGGATGAGATTATGACAGCAGAATTCCCAAAGGTGTGCTTGGGAGTTCCGTGTGCTAACTTTTCTTTTCATCATGTGCCAATTAATAGTGCACAAGATATGCCAATACATGCTAGGTGCTAAGGATAAAGGATAAAGGCAGCATCAATATGTGTCAGCAAGAAAAGGAAGAACAAATAAGAGGGTTAATAAGTGAGTAATTTTATCTTTTTCAAAAGGGTATGCTAGGCACACTAATAATAGGTCCTAATACATGCTAAGTGTAATAAAATATGTTAATGTATGTCAAGTCATTCAAAAAAGGTGTTCCAGGGCATGCTAGACTATACATGCTAACACATGGACAGAGAGTTCCATGTTGTGCTGTGCACATGCCACCATGTTCTGGCGTTAGTGGTTATCACAAGATGTTCTCGGTACAAAGATGTTCTAAGACATGTGTGGGGTGCGTGAAATTTTAGTGTGTGCCAAGCATTAATTTTAAGGTTTTCCTATTGTTGAGATCATAGGTCTTTCTCGAATAGAATTGTCGTAGCTCGATTATGTATTAAATACGATTTTACACAATAGTAGTCTTTATCTGCAATGGAATTTGGTTAGATAATAAAAATAATAGAGCATGAATCATGTGTTGACTCATAGGAAATCATTCCGACTATTCGTCATTGAGAAATGATACATGTTTATTACTTCCTAAAAATTGACCGACCCTAACCACTATGGTTTTCTTTGGACATATTATAAAAAATTTTCCACAATAATTGTATTAAATCGCTATATTTTGACAAAAAATATATTAATGTGACATAGTGTCATCAAAACTCATTGGACTGATCAATGATGATGGATATTTTTTTTTATCACAACAAAAGTAACAAAAAAGAGCATTGGTGAGGGTCATTAAAATTTCGTCACTAGGAATGTCACCAAAGAGAGAATTAATGATGGCTTTAAATTACCTCACCAAAGTGTCATTGAAAATATCTTTGTTAAAGGGCACAAAGATAAGCATTCATCACTATATGTACACTTACAAAGGATTTAAGCTTTAAATGACTGTCACCACAGGACATTGGTGAAGTGACCAAAGGTCCATCACAAGCATGACCTCTACCAATGTGCTTTTTTCGTAGTGTTCGTATGTCAATATTTTGTATTCCTTTAATGATTCACTATCTTCCTGTTTTCTTCGTCGTTTCATTTTTTAGTTTCATTGCTAGCATTGTATGTCAATATTCATCCCGCAAATGTTAAATGGTTTTCACATAAAAATTTTCACATTCTTCAACCTTGTCATATCTCCACTCGAATGTGACAAAACTATATAAATATTTATATCTTCTCTCATCTTAATCATCAAATCTACTTTTCAGTTGTTTGTGAACTTCCAACATGTACATACTCTCACTTCTATAGCTTGAGGCCTAATTAGATTGTGAAAATTGTGGCTAAGTGACTGTTCTTCCTTTAGAGCGCACTTCTTCACCAATGAAGAAATGTCTTCCTTTGAGTGCATGAGCACACTTAATGATAAAGTGAAGAATATTCCTTGAGTGTGATAGTATACCCTCCTTGCTCTTGAGTGCATGAGTGCATTCTCAAGGCTCCTAAGACTAGTTAACCCATTCGTTCACCCTTGACAGGGCTGTAGTGTACCCTCCCTTTCTCCTCGAGCATGGTGAATTCCTAAAGACCTGGCCAGTCATTTCCTTCAATCTTCAGAAAAGGCCACAGTTGGTGTTTTCCTTGAAATTTGCTCACCATAAGCACATTGAAAAGCCTCTTGAATGACTCCCTTACAAATTTTCCTTCATGTTTGAAAGTGCACCCCTCGTGGAAGGTGCCTATTTTCTCATACATGCAAGTTATTTTGTGTGTTCGTCTGTATATTTTTTTATCGAATTAAATGTGATGGTTGTTTGTACATTATTTTCTGGGTACATTATTCTAGACATAAATAGGTTTCACGATAATACTTTCATCATGAGTGTGCTTCCACAAATGTGTGCTCATGCTTATAAAGTATTTTCTGCACTGTTTTCACATTGGTACATTTCATTTCCCCGCAAGAGGCCTGCAGAACTCTCGAAGATAGAATTGATGAATCTATTGAAGCTACAAAGCCAAACATTCTCATATGACAACTAGTTTTGGTTTATAAGACTACAAAGGTCACATGAAGTAACATATACAAGAAAATTAAGGCAGCAGGTACCCCTTGAGGACTTAGAATATGTGCATGCATACATCAACACCAAGAAGTCAAGGATGCAAGGTCACATGTAGATTCCTACCATTCCATGTTTAGTTGTGATTAAGTGAATCATTACACATATTGATGACGATTTCACTGCCTACACAAGAGTGGAAATTAGCTCACCACCTAAGGGTGAAAGAAAGATGAGGTGTTCAAGGATAATTGGATATATATGATCAATATAGTGGTGACACATGTTGTTTGAGGAGAGTTGGATATATATGGTCAATATGTCAAGATAAATGTACTTAAAATAGAAAAAAATCATTAGTTTCAATATATATATATATATATATATATATATATATATATATATATATATATATATATATATATATATATATATATATATATATATATATATATATATATATATATAATTAATAATAAATGACTATATGTTTCAAAATTTTCATGAACTATGGATTCATATAATTTATAGAAAATAATACCAAAGTGTGTGTGCGTGTGTATGTGTATATGTTTATGTACCCCAGTTATGTTCAGACAGCCCAAATCACTAATTCTATGATCCTAAACTGAGAAACAAAACCAATAATTAAGCACATAAGTTTCCTAGTAGAAAAATGTTTAAATAAATAAAAAAAACCATGCGCCTTCCAAGACTAAAAAAAATGCATTCTTATCATAAGGGACACACACGTGTTCAGAATACTAGAATAGGCATGTTTTCATACCACTAGTGTCTTTAAAACGTGGTAAGTGCTTCCTCTGCATTAGGTTGATGTAAGTTTCTAAAAGGGGAAACATATAAGGATAAAGGATCCAAGAGAGAGAGAGAGAGAGAGAGAGAGAGAGAGAGAGAGAGAGAATGATTGGGTGAGTGAGGGACAGAGGGGGTAATGTGTAGGGAGAGAGGGAACGGAGAGAGGGGAGGAGGGAGAGGAGATAATGGAGAGATAGAGGTAGATATGTAGATAGGGAGAGAGAGATAATGGGGATGGGGTTTGTTGTAAGAGAGGGACTGAAAATGAGTAGGTGATGCAGAGAGAGGAATATTGAGATACAAAGAGGAATTTTGGTGAAGAGAATGAGAGAGGGCAAGCTGGCTGTGCAGGAAAATTGGGAGAGGAGGTGGTGGGATGGAGTGAGATAGGGAAAGTAAATTTTAAGAGAAAAGAGATAGGGATGAAAAGAGAGAGAAAGAGACAGAGAGAGATAGTGTGAGAGAGACATATAAAGAGAGAGATATGTGCAAACCCCATTTATCTCCACGAAGTCTTTCCTCTATTTAATGCTCACTCTCTCTTCCCTTATATTTTCTACCACTTTCCCCTCTCCCCCACTTGATGGAGAGGAGAGAAGAGAGAGGAATATTGAGAGATACAAAGAGTGAATTTGTGAGAGAATGAGAGATAGTTCGAAGGAGTGAGGAAAATTGGGAGAAGAGGGAATGAGCGAAATGATAAGGAAAAATTTGAAGAGAAAAGAGATAGAGATGAAAAGAGAGAGAAACAGAGAGAGAGAGAGATAGTGTGAGAGAGACATATAAAAGAGAGAGAGATAAGTGGGGGGGAGAAAACCCCCACTCCATTCTGTGTACTCTAAGTCTCTCTCCTCTATTTTATGCTCACTCTCTCTTCTCATATTTTTCACTCACTTTTCCCCTCTCCTCTCGACCTACCCTCTCCCTACATTACCCCCATTTTCCTCTTCGTCTTCATTTTGGCCATCACTCTCTTCCACCTTACTCTATACCTCTCTCTGTCCCTCTCCTTATCTATCTATCCCACTACCCCTTCTTATCCCTCTCTCTCTCCATAAAATTTTGTGTCTCTCTCTCCTTCACTTATTTCATTCCCCATCTCTACTCCTTACTCCTCTCTCTCCAACTTCCCCCCCCATATTTGTTCCTACATTCTCTTTGTCCTCTCTCTCTCTCTGTCTTTCCTTCCACGTGGCCATCACCACCCTCCGCCACCCAACTTTCCCTCACTCCCCACATTCTCCCGGCCACCCTTCATAAACACATCCCCCGTCTCTCTCTTATTTCTCTATTCAAACTCTCTCTCTCACTCCCTCTACTCCTTTCTCTATCTCTCTCTCTCTCCCTTACTCATATCTCTCCCTCCCTCTCTCTCCCTTAACCCTCCCTCCTCCCTCCTTCTACGTATCTCTCCAATACTGCGAATCTTCCCTCCATGATTTACATTCACTTTCCACTCTTTCTCTCCAATTTTATCTCCCCAAAAATACTAGTCTCCCACACTCTCCCTATCTCTCCATTCCCCACTATTCCCCTCTATTTACTCCTTCAACTCTCTCTCTCTCTATCCATGCTTCTACTCTCACTTATATACCTCCCTTTCTTTTCCCCGTCCCCCATCATTTTTATAACTCATCCTCTCTCTCTCTTTCACTATATCCTCTCTCTCCCTCCCTTTCTATTTCTCTCATGGCTTCTATATCCTTCCTCCATTTCTATGGTTTCAATTCTGTTCCCACACCAACCATCTAAAATGACATACATCTTTCCGTTCTCCCTTTCACTCGAATCCTTCCTTGCTACATTACCAACCCTTTCCTCATCTATTCGACTATATCACCCTTAGTTATACCATTTTATGTCCCTTCTCCCGCTCTCTCATTGTGTCCATCCCTCCGTGTCTTCCTCATCACTCCTTTTTTCCCTTCCTCCTCTCTCAGATTACTCCTTTCTTTTTCCCTCCCTCCTCTTCCAAGATATCCTCTTCTTACCCTTTTATCTTGGACCACTAACACTTTCTCTTTCTCTCTTTTTTTCACTCTCACTCACTCGCTCACTCCTTCCTCTCCTTCCCAACATTATCGCCCTTCTCCTTACCGATATTTTTCTTCCCCCCTATATTTCTATACCAATTTCACTCTTATCTCCCTCTCACTTCTTATTTATTCGATTGTCTTCCTCTCACTTTTTATTCTCCTTGCCTCCCCCTTAATCTCTTTCTATATTCATCCCTCTTCCCTTAGTCTTTCCTTCATAATTTCCATTTACTCCTTTAACTAGTATCTCTCCATTTAGACCTCCTTACCTCCTATAGATTATAGACATAAAATAATTAAAGAATATTCAAAGTCACTATGAAGCAAAATCGTCTATTAAATTTAAAAAAACATATTTTCACTTTTATAATGCATATCTTCTTTTTTGAAATGCATGCATGCTCCTAAAATACAGTAAGTTTCAAGCATGTAAAGGTGATCAGGAGCATTGAAGCTATAGGATTAGAATATATGTATTTTTTTTAAAAATGCATCATCACAGCAATTTTCTAATGCCAACGTCTACTGGTGGCCATCATCTTAGTTAACATTTCTTATACTTTTAAATTTTTTCTATTTAATTTAGTCCATTTTTTATATTCTTCTATACAAACCCTTTACTCCTCATATCTCCAAATATGTTATTTTATTTTTTGCTTCATTATCTCAAGATGAACCCAAGTTGTATGGTATGTATGACTCAATGAATCCCATGCATATTCCCCCCCATTACTAACACTTCAGGATTTACTCATGTTTAATACTTCATGAAGTGTGAAAGGTTCAAAACCCAATACTAATTGAGGGTTGTGGCATGAATGCTGAAACTAGCTCTACCACAGGCGAATCATTTGTTTTCTAATATAGTTTTGTCTCTTTTACGAAAGCACAAGATTCAAAAGAATCTAAGAGTAAAACTTAAAAAAAAAACACAATCATAAACATGTTGAACCATCATTGTAAAATGTAGCAATTCATAAAAAATGGTCAAAGCATGCACAATAGACATGGAAATTGGTAGAGGGAAACAACATCTCAACACACGTTTACCGAAATATTCTATTATGTGTTGAACTAATTTTTACATGGACTGTTATTACCCACTACCTAGAAGACTCAAATAATGAGAATTTTTTATAATAATGAAGATATATAAAGTCTCTTATCTCGTGGATTGTACAAACACCCATCAACAATCCATAAGGACCAATGAGCTCTCCTGTGACACTATTGGACTGGCCTAGCAAAATGGCTTCCCATTCCGATTTTTCAACTATAAGGCCTCATTCTCAAAATTATCTTTTATGAACCTCAATTATTTCAACACCTTTCTTGCCAAACCACATTTCCATGCATTTTCAAACTCTTAGACTATCTGTGAAAACTACTTCCCATTCGATTTTTCAACTATAAGGCCCCTACTCCCTACAAATTATCTTCTATGAAGCCTCAATTACTTCAACACCTTCATGCAAACCACATTTCATGGATTTTCAAACTTGTCACAAATCCTCAATATGAGCAATGGGCCAACCTCACCGATCCGAATTCCAAATGATAAGATGATAGATGACATTTCACTTAAACCATTTCACTTCTACCTAACCATACACACCAATACTCACTCACAATTATATGAAAATTATCCTCAACAATGTCTAAAAGCCAATATCACTAGAAAATACTATGATTATGTCAATAAAGAGGACACTGTGCCATGTAAATACTAATACGTATAACTTGTAACAAGGTAATACCAATACCAAGTGTCAACTCCTCGTCTCCATACATAGCAATACCAAGGAAAATACAAGACAATCAGAATACCTAAAGGAAAATACCATAGTAATGTCAATACAAAGGGAAATACTACAGTAATGTATCATCGATACTAAAACATGCAAGGCAAAAACACCTACAAACATGTATGTTTTAAGCTGAAGTTGCACCCATAAGACTACATCACTACTATGCCAGCTCTCAGCCATATACATATGATCAAAACATTCATGGGGTTGTGATAGAGTATAGGTAAAAAAAGAACATATTACTCAGATAGATTTTCCAAATTTCTCCACAAATTTTCTGTAGCATATGTACAATGTTGAAGCAAGCTACAACTAATAATCCAAATAAAATAATCACAAAATCTTCACCTAAGCTATGACAACTCACTCATTTATCCCAAACTACGAAGACAAGGTGTTATCCAACCTCGTTTACACTCATAGACACTCAAGTCACTTGCAACATAATCATATTCATAATACACTAATTTGAACCATCAATCACCGCAAACTACCAACGAATGCCATCAATGCACCCGCAACACACATCTCCAAACAAGCCATCAAGTTGGAGACATCAATTCCAAATCCGAGAAATCATCAACACTATCTCCCTTTTTCATCGATGGAAGCCCCAACTAAAGCATCACAAGAATCTCCTCAAGAATTGAACTCTCAACGTTTCCCCTTTGACATGAATGGAAAAGGAACAAAATCATCTAACAACTCGGTAATCCTCAAAAATCTCCCCCAACATGATTTAGATTCAACCACAATACTACTTCTTCATATAAACATACACATGTAGTAGGAGTAATAAGTCTCAGAAAATTTATCTCTCCCAAGTAAAGCACCAACAAAAAAATCCCATATCATGGCAAGAGTAAAAAGAAAAAATGCAAGGACGAAGGAAAGAAACCCAAGAAGAACCAACAATATTAACTTTTCTCCAAATATAATTGATTAGAAAATACATTAGAAAACTTTTTGAGCATCATCATTATCAACCCGCAATCAAAGCTCTCATGTTGAAAGCTCCACCTCATGGACTAAAAGGTCAACCTTGACCAAAGGACCATAAATTGCAGTGTTGTATATGCATTTTACATGGTTGTTAAATTAAATTTATAAATCAAATACATATATTGTAAAAGTTCAATAAATTCATATAATGTCTATATAGATATAATGACAATATAAATTTCTAATCTTCCTTCTTTTCTATATTGAACATTTATTATAGGCATTAATATATGAATTCATATTCAAATATAATAAATTTTGTAGATTCATATTATTAAGAGATCTAAGATTTTCAAATTTATTCATATTGTCAAGACCTCCAAATTGCAAACCAGTCCAATCTTTCAAATACAGATCATCCATAATCATGGGAAACTAACTAGAGAACTTCATGAGTGAGCTAGTGCCGGAAGGCCAATTATATAGAACACCAATTATTCCAAATTATATTGTTTATCATCATGATTTTTCACCTCCATAATCAAGGTCATATGGATGAGAGAATTCGCCCAAAGTTGACCTGCATTCCCTTTTGTAATTTATATGGAAATGAATAATGACTAATAAAAAGAAAAGATATAATGAGCATAAACAACATAGTAAACTATATTTTTAAAATTACAATAATATTAAATAAATAATATAATTACCTTGATGGCGCTTAGATACAAAATTTGCTGATTCAACTTTTTCCTTTTGATATATCTCAAGTTGTGTAATCTTCTTCTCTTTTCATCCAGACATATTTTCGCTAACATCCAGTAACAAGTTTGCAAAATGAATAATAACCTCAAAATAAAATATGTAAAAGTATATATAGAATAATAGCAATATAATAATTACTACCGACAGCTAACCCCTATCTAAATATACGTTTTGTGATTAGACTAATTAATTCTTTTGATCCATAGTCGTGATTGGAAGATGCCTATGATATCATCAAGCTGCCGCCACTCAATCCATGGATGAAATCTACTCCCACTAACTTCCTCTATATATCTGAGTTTAAACCGTACTTAAATTAATTTTTACAAATCTTGATTAAAAATTTATCGTAATGACGACAAAATCGCCACCTATGAAGATTAAATAACTTTAGAAGGAAATCAAACATAAATATCAAGCAATAAACTGCATACACTTGCGGTGAAGGTAATTTAACGCCTGACCACATTAGTGCGCACGCCTTCAAAGCGTTCCCACGTTTCGTGAACGCTGAGGAGCGGATCTTTCGGCTGTAGAAGCACGCGGCTATCTGGTCAAGCGTTTCTTCGATCGGTTCATTGCTTATGCCAAGAATGAATCGCTTATGGAGGAGTCGCCATGAAGTATCAGGTTATGGATCGACGCTGGTCGGACGGGGCGCTGCCTTTCGGGTTTGATGTTATCGTTGTTAGGATCGAGGATCGATCCATCGGGAAAGAATGAGAGTCATGGCAACGCTGCCGCTTTTAATGCGCATACCAACTGCTCCATGAGTTCTCAACATCAATCGCTAAAGGTGAATCAGAATCACAACCGCGATAGATCAGAGAAGACGGGCGACAACAATTTTAACTGTTAATTTCAACAGACTTCAACAAAAAAGGATCGGACCGATTAGGTTTTAACATTATAGATCGACATTGGTGCAAGATTATTGGCTGGATGAATTTTTCAGTTTATGGATATATATAATTCTTCAAGAAGCAGTGGAATCCGTCGAGGGTGATACAAAGCTTCAGGACCAGATGTTTTCTATCTAATGGATTGCCGGAGGCAAGCAAGATATGATGTGGATCAATATTACCGACAAACTTCAGTATGAATTTTAATGAGTTCCTCTACAAATTACGATCGTTCATTCGTGAGGGATTCTCAGTTTTTCAAAGGTAGTAACCCTACTAATAGTCTACTACATCGATATATAATTGTTGTTTTTTCTAGCTCTAGTTGTTCACGTAGTTCATGTTTGATCCGGCAGAGTCCGAGATTTATTATTTATTGCCAAAAAATTTAGGCTTTATTACAGCTTGTTTGTATATATTTATACATGAAAGCGCTTATGTGCGTAGTAATAATTTTCTTTTGTTAGAGGGGATTAAACCACACATGATGTTGTGTGAATATATGATTGTATCGATGATTTTTAGAGTATATGCTTTATCTTACGCGAAGAAGCTTAAGTTTAGGACGCTTGCTTATTACACTCGTACGCTTTTTTGATTATTGATTATAACTTATATAAATAATAATATTTATTTCCTTATTCATTCTATATTGTATTTTGTGTAGGTGCGTTGGTGAAAGCTACTGTGATTTCATTAATGCCAAAGATAATGATCAAAATAATGATAATAATAATGGTCACAGCATATGGATCAAAAATAATGATCATAATAATGGGCGGATAAGTGCATGATAATACAAAGTTATGTATGGTATCCATTTTCAGACCACCGCATCTTACCTTGAATATTAAGCATTATGTTTGGATCTGGCTAGGGGCATTTTTTTCATTCCCATTCATTTAATTGGTCAAATATTAAATCTTTTAAGTATGGAACATCCTTACTAACCTAGGTTACTTTGAGTTGATGTGTTGATTATGTTGTGATTCCTGCATTCTTGATTATAAATGGATTTAAAATAATTATGAATTTAGTTAAATATATTTAATGCGTTTCTTGATTATAAATGGATTTTAAAATTATTTAATTTAGTTAATATATTTAATTGTATAGATGTGTTTTATAATTTGCTTTAATTAATAATAAATACAAGGAATGGAAAATTGTAGTTTCAATGAATAGGTTGAAATATTTATAGTAGTATTTATAAATTAAGAGTTAACATTTAATTAGTTATGTTTTTAATTTAATTTATTTCAAATTATTTATTTAATTAATTAATTAACAAAATGTCATATCAATACTGCATATATTGACATATTTATAAAAATTACATAATGAACAAGAGTTATTTAAGAATTAAAAACTATTAAAAAATATTTTTCATGGTTTAAAAATTTGCTACATATTTTTCTAAAATGTTATATGTTTAATTTATATATTAGTTTTAATAATAATAATAATAAAGTTAATGTTTATTATGAATTCACATCTATCAAGAATTGTTTATCAATTATTTAATTTATATAGTTATCCAAATTAATAATTTAATAATTGAATATTTTAAAAAATAAAAATTTTGATGTTAATGTTTTAAATAATGTTGATGTAAAAAATTCTAAAATTTTTATTTAATGCTAATAGACCGGCGAGTTGTCTGGCACTTAAGTGAAATTGGCAATTCAATTCAATTTCGACAAAGATATAGTCTTACTCCAACTTTTAAAAAATTATAATATTTTTTTTATTAATATTTTTAATTATTATATTCTTTTTTATTATATAATAAATATATTTTATTTTTATTTTATTTTATTATATATATATATATATATATACCCCCCCCCCCTTTATTGATTATATATTTTGTATTTATTTTAATTAACAAAATATAATCATTATTTACATAACATTATATATTAAATATAATGATTCTATTAAAATATAGATAATTTATATTATTATGAAATATTTGAATTTGTAATAATAATAAAGTCTTATTTAGAAATTAGAATTTATCTTTAAAAATTCAATAATAAAAATTTATATATATATTTATATATATATTTAAATATATTATAATTTAATAAAATATTAAATATTATAAATAATTGATTATGATGATATTAATGATGTTAACGCCTACTACACAACTTTTATTTATATCTTTTAATGTTAATTAATACTAATAATAAATGCACATGTTAATGTTAAACATATAAATTTAAACTATTGTAATAATCTTAATATTAATATTAATAAATAAGAATAATAATATTTATTTTTTAATAATTAGCAATATAATTATCGATAAAAATATAAATAATTAGTAACCCTATTCACTTTAAATAATATGATTAAAAGTATTAAATGATCTTTTGGTTTATAATAATATACTGTTTCAGATCAATGTCATCCATGATCAAATGTCACATTTTAATGTAAATATTGTCTCTGCATAGAGGGACTGACTTCCATGAAGCACCATAACAGAAGGTATTCAACGCTGATTGTGACAACAATTGTCTTCAATGTTTAAATCAATTCCTTGGTTCACCAATTTTGTTTGGCAATATTAAACCTTCTGGGTTTAATAGTTCTTTTGGTTTAATATGAATAATTCATCAATGCCATCCATGATCAAACGTCATACACTTCACAAATGTTGTCTCAATATGGAAATCACTTCTGGACATGCAATCATATCATAAATATTCAATTGCTGCGATTTAGACAACAATGCTGTCATTGCTTGGAATAATTTCGGGTCTAAATAACTTTTCTAATAGAATTTGTCAAATAATATAATATCAATAACGACCACCAATGTAATGGATCAAATGTCGTGATCTTTCAAGGTCAAATATTAATCTCAATATGAAAATCTTCATCAAGGCTAACCACGTAACATAGCTTGGTCCAACGCTTGATTGTATAAAAATTGTTCCAATGTTGAATCAACTGCTTCCATCATCCGTGGTTTAATTGTCAGATGGTTTTTCCTTGAAGTTCACTAATTTCTTTATATGACATTAACTTTGGTTTAATAGTTATTTAATATAATAAGTAATAATAAATCAAATGCCATGCATGATAAATGTCAAAAGTACATTCTAACTATTAAACTCGTCATTCAATCATGTACTGTATTGCCAACAATTTTTCAATAAAACAATCAATTGGTTCACCAATTCTTTTGAGCCATAATTTTTTGCAATGGTTGTCTTTAACGCACTAATTCTTTGAGTTTATAATATTAAACTTGGTTTTATTAAGTTCTTTTGGTTTATAATACAATAATTCTAATTAATAAGTTACCTACGGATCAAATGTCATGCATTCTCACAAATAGTTGTTCAATATGAAAATACCCATGAACAACTTTTGTTTTAGTTGGTCTAATGTCTGATGGTAATAATAACGCCTAATGTTTAAATCAATTCCTTGGGTTCACCAATTACTTTGGTTTATAATTTGTTGGGTAATAGTTGTCCCTCAAGTTCACCACCTTTTATTTATAATATTAAACCCTTGCTTGTCATTTTTCGTTTATAATATGAATAATTGATCAATGTCATCCATGATCAAATGTCACATTCTCGACAAACATTACTATATGAAAATCACCCATGCCAACTGGCACGTTATTTTGCCTAACGTCATATTATGACAAAAATTGTCTCAATGTTTAAATCAATTCCCTTGGGTTCACCAATTCCTCGTATTTATAATTTTTGCAATGATTTTCCTTCGGGTTCACCACTGCTTGTTTACATATCATTAAACCTTGGTTGCTGGTTTTTTTGGTTTATAATTTTTGGGTAATGATTGTCCCTTCGTTCACCACACCTTTGTTTATAAGATAAAACTGGGTTTATTAGTTCTTTTGGTTTATAATATGAATAATCATCAATGTCATCTATGATCAAATGACATGATATGAGAAACATCATCAATATGAAAATCACCCATTGCAACCATGGTCATAGTTGGTTCAACGCGATTGTGACAAAATTGTCTCAATGTTTAAATCAATTCCCTTGGGTTCATCAATTTCTTTGGTTTATAATTTGTTTCCGCAATGGTTTCTGGTTCACCAATTCTTTGGTTTATACTATTAAACCTCGTTTATTAGTTCTTTTGCTTCTATAATATAAATAATCATTAATGCTTGGACTCATGTTTAGAATCAATTGGGTTCACCAATTCCTTGGTTTATAATTTGTCAGGTAATGGTTTTCCCTGGGTTCACCAATTTCAAGGTTTCTATAACATTAAAACCCTGGGTTGATAGTCTTTTTCATTTATAATATGAATAATGGACAACAATTGTTCTGGGTCATGTTTAAATGAATTTCTGGGTTCACCAATTCTTTTTGTTTATAATTTGTCTTATGAATGGTTTTTCTCGTTCCACTAATTCTTGTTTATAATATTAAACCCTTTGGGTTTATTAGTTCTTTTGTTTATAATATAAATAATCGATCAATCGGTGTCATCCATGATCAAATTTCACATTTTTCTTCAACATTGTCTCAATATGAAAATCACCCACAACCATGCCTAGTTGGTCGAACGTCGCATTGTGAATAATGTCTCAATCTTTAAATCAATTTCTGGTTCACCAATTCCTTTGGTTTATAATTTGTTGGGTAATGGTTTTCCCTTGGTTCACCAACTCCTTTGGTTTATAATATTAAACTCTTGTGTTTATTAGTTCTTTTGGTTTATAATATACTAATCGATCAATGTAGTAATCTGTTGCTTAAATCTGAATTTTTGGGTTCACCAATCTTTGGCTTTATAATTTGTTGGGTAATGGTTTTCCTTCGGGTTCAATACTAATTCTCAGTTTATAATTTGTTGTGTAATGGTTTTCTCTTGGGTTCACCAATCTCTTTGGTTTATAATATTAAACCTCTGTTTATTAGTTCTTTTATTATAATATAAATAATCATTCAATGCCATCCATGATCAATGTTTGCCACATTCTCACAAACATTGTCTCAATATGAAAATCACCCATGGCCAACCAATATAGTTGGTTTAGGTCACGCATTGTGACAATAACAGACCTGGACAGTGCTTAAATCATCTCTTGTCACCACCTTTGGTTTATAATTACAATGGTTTCTGGTTCATCAACCTTGGTTTATAATATTAAACCCTTGTGTTTATTAGTTCTTTTGTCATATTATAAATAATCAATCAATGTCATCCTATAAGCTAATCAATTTCGTTCAATTCCTTTGGTTTATAATTTGTTGGGTAATGGTTTTTCCCTTGGTTCAACACAATTCTTTTGGTTTATACATATGAACCCGTTTATTAGTTCTTTTGCTTGTAATATGAATAATGACAATAATTGAAACCAATGTTTAAATGAATTTCGTTCACCAATTGTTTATAATATTAAACCCTTGGGTTTATTAGTTTTGTTTATAATATAAATAATCGATCAATGTCATCCATGATCAAATGTCACATCTCCGACAAACATTGTCTCAATATATAAAAATCACCTACAGCGTATTTAGTTGGTTTGGGTCACGATACCTCGAAGGCCAACAATTGTTCTAATGCTTAAATCAATTTCGTCTACCAATTCCTTTGGTTTATAATTTTGTGTAATGGTTTTTCCTTGGTTCACCAATTCTTTGTTTACAATATTAAAACCATGATATTAGTTCTTTTGGTTTATAATATAAATAACTTCATCAATGTCATCTGGCGATCAAATGTCACATCTACGTTAATTGTCTCAATATGAAAATCACCCATGGCTAACCATGGTCATAGTTGGTTTTAACGCCGCATTCGACAATAATTGTCTCAATGTTTAAATCAATTCCCTTGGGTTCACCAATTCCTTTGTTTATAATATTAAACCCTGGGTTTATTACTTTTGAAGCGAGGAATATAAATAATTGATCATCAAGTCATTTGCATCAAATGTCATATCTCCATGTATAATTGTCTTCAATATGAAACACTTGCGTCATGTACCATGGTCATAAATAGTCGAACGCTTGATTCGCCAACACCATTTCAATGTTTAAATCAATTCCCTTGGTTCATCAATCTTTGGTTTAGTACCTGTTAGTAATGGTTTTCCTTTGGTTCACCAATTCCTTTGTTTATAATATCTAAACCTTGGGTTTATTACTTCTTTGGTTTTATAATATAAATAATCGATCAATGTCATCCATGATCAACGTCGCTTACTCCACAAACATTGTCTCAATATGAAATCACTCCATCGCCAATCCGCAGTCATAGTCATTTAACGTCAGATCAGGATAACAATTGTCTCAATATTTAAATCAAATCCTTGGGTTCACCAATCTTTCTAAGTTATAATATTAAACCTTGGGGTTATTAGTTCTTTTGGTTTATAATATGAATAATCAATCAATGTCATCCATGATCAAATGCCTTGTTGTGACAACAATGGTCTCAATGTTTAAATCAATTCCCTTGGGTTCACCAATTCCTTTTGGTTTATAATTTGTTGGGTAATGGTTGGTTCCTGGGTTCACCAATTCCTTTGGTTTATAATATTAAACTCTTGGGTTTATTAGTTTCGTTTATAATATGAATAATTGATCAATGTCATCCGCGATATAAAATGTGACATTCTTTGACAAATATTGTTCTAACATGAAAATCACCCATGGCCAACCCCTGGTCATAGTTGGTCCAATGATTGTATAACAATTCTTCAATGTTTAACCAATTTCCGGTAGTTCACCAATTTCTTTAATATAATTTGTTGGGTATGTCATTCTTTGGGTTCACCAATTCCTTTGGTTTATAATATTAAACCTCAACATACTTGGTTTATAATATGAATAATCGATCAATGTCATCCATGATCAAATGTCACATTCTCATAAATATTGTCTATATAGGATCAACAAGCATAACCTTGGTCATAGTTGGTCCAACGCTGTTTTTGTGACAACAATTGTTCAATGTTTAAATCAATTCTCTGCTCATCGCAATTTCTTTAGTTATAATTTTAGTGTTTTCCTGTCTACCTAATTTGATTTGGTTTATAAAGGAACCTTGGGTTTTTTTAATTCTATTAGCTTTAATATTGCCCTTAGCTCATTCATACCTTAAGTTTGTATTATTGATTAACCGCTTATTAATATCTTCACTTTAAAATAATAATTGTTGTGGTTTATTAATCTCTTTAGGTTTTTTGTTTTTAAATATTTTTTCATATGGTTTATTACTTTCTCGAAATAATATTAATATATTAATATATATTATAAATAAATATTCAAATATTTATTAATAATGATTATTAGTAATATTATAATAATATTATTAATAATATAACCAACTATGATATGGTTTATTAATAATATAACTATTCATATATTAATATATAAAAAAATATTAAATATTATATATTATTTATATTATTTTATATTAATAAATATTATATATATTCCAAGTTAATTTATAATATGTATATATTAATATTATTAATATATTAAGAAATATTTTTAATATATATTATTAATACTTATTATATATTAATAATATATATAAAATATTTTTGTATATATTAATAATATTATAATATATTTAATCATTATAAATAAATATTCAAATATTTATTAATAATATTTATTAAAAATTATTATAATATTTATTAATATATATTATTAATAATATTATAATATTTTAATATTTATTTAGTAATATTAATAATATTAATATTATTAATAATCATTATAAATAAATATCAAAATACTTATTAATAATGATTATATATAATATTATAATATTATTAATATATATTATTAATAACTATTAAAATATTTATTAATAATGATTATTACTAATATTATAATATTTATTTATAATATTAATAATATTATAATATTAATAATAATCATGATAAATAAATATTCAAATATTGTATTGATAATTGATTATTAAAAATATTTATAATATTATTATTAATTATATAAAATTAACTATGATATAATATATATTATTAGTATATTCTAGTTTTCATATTTATATTAATAATATAACCATCTTATGATATTAATATATAAATAAATATTAAATTATTATAATATTATTAATATATTTTGTATTATTATATATTATATATATTTCAAGTTAATTTATAGTATGTTTATAATTTTAATATTTTTTAATATATTAATAATAATTTTAATATATATTATAATTACTATTATAATATTATTAATATATAAAATATTTTGTGATTTTAATATATCATACATAATAATATATTATAATATTTTATTAATATATAATATATATATTTCTTTTAAGTTATTATAATAAAATATTATATATAATAATTTATTTATTGATATGAGAATATGTATAGGTAGATATATGCCTATCAAGTATATCAACCACATTTAACAAACTTATTAAATTATTTATATACTATAGCAGACATCAGTCTACATTAAGCCATTAATGTATGTGCTAGTAACTATTCCCGAATTAATAAATAAAATTTCAATCCTAATTAATCATTAATATCAAATGATGAATTTCAAAAATCAAAACATTTATTTACCTAGAAGATAACTTAATCAACTATATACCAAAAATCTTCAAGAATGTTTAACTCCAATAAACTGGCTAACTAAAAGGACTTAAATGATCCATAAGAAACCATTCTCCAAAACGATAATCCTCTACTCCCTTAATACCTCCACCTCTCAAGTAACCTAATAATCTCCTCAAATTGTATGATTGCTATAACAATAATTTCTTTGACCATGAAAATATTCGTCTTTAATTACACCTAATTTTAATATCCAAATATGGATGGCTCATAATAATTAATCGTAATTTGAATATATCCTAAACATAGAGTGAACGATATAAGAACAAGGTAATAGGAGAGCAGTAATATGATCATTGTTTCTATAATATAAACATTTTTGTAAAAACGCTAAGCAAGGTTAATATGTATAGAAATTTCAATGACAGGCATTGTCCCCCAACTTCAACTTCAATATAAAAGGGAATACATACATTGTCCTCTCAACTTCAATTCCAAAGAAAAGCAAAGGAGGTTTACAACTTTAAAGTATCTCCTATCGAAACAAACCCAAGAAGTCTGGAGACAAGTTAAATACCTAATGTAAGAATGGATGCCTAGAGCCGCTACCGGCCTTCGCTTTTTCAGGATCCCACTTGATAACAAAGAATTTAAGAGATCAATGTATTTCAAGAATTGCATTCCGAGAAGGCCTATGAACCCATAGAACTAACTTCAGACAAAATATTTGGGAAGAGCGAATTGCTATCGTTAGCAAGTTTATCTGATCGCCAAGTTTTGCTATCAGGAGTACCAATGACAGCAAATTTAAAGTCAATCGAGGCAGTAACACATCCGAAATAGTTCAGCGGGTTTTATGAGGAGTTCCGTCATGATAACACCAATCGCCCACATATCGATGGCGTAGCCGATAGTGAGTTGATCCAAGAAGGAGTTCCGTGTTCTCGATATGAGCGTGTCCCAACATACCATTCTAGTGACTTATCGGATTCATGTAGCGTTTTACTATACCTAAATCGACATCTTAAACATATATCCGTTGATGGCTAACAAATTATTCCGGCTCGTATCAAGCAAGACAATAACCTTGTTTGTGCAAAATACCTTTCAAAATCAAAGCAATGTTGCGCACCTCGTACTCTAACAAACCACGCCTTCCTATTCATGAGCTTTAACAACAAGTACCATAAGAACAAAACCGTACACAATGTGGTTTCTGCAAAATGACTACAAAAATCAATTATGTTTGGGTGCCGTATTGATTTTAAACATTTCAATTCTCCAAGTAAGCTTCCCGTATATCTTCTTTATAAACCCTTTCATTCAATATTTTCAGCAGCAGTGTGTATCCTGCTCGTCGTATCCATCGCCTTCCAACGCTCTCCGTAAGCTCCCGCTCCAACATCTTCATAACATAAGAATAACGTACGTTCTTGAACATAATAATAATGTCCAAAATGCAATAACTTTTTCTCCCATGACACAACGATATCGTGAAGTCTCAATCTTGCGATACATCAGCCTCTTATTTCGATAGCTGCAAGAAACTTGAAAACCCAATATTCCGATTTTAACTATTGAATCCATCCGTAATATTGTAATAGGGCAAACTTAAAACCTACTATTCTAATTAACTATTGAATCAGATCAATACACGCTCGTGTGGTTATAATCAATTCAACCGAGACAATATGGAGATTATAGGAATACCATTAAAATTCATTAGCTAAACGATCGTTTCTGCCCATTGAATACAAATAGTTTTTGTGGTGATACATATGATAGGTTCAAATTAAGTGAGCGTTAGCGTATGTACATTTGAATTGTTCCTGCTAAGGTCGGCTCCTTTTGTCCCCACACAATCAACTAAGATGGGTTTGTCCCACACACAAAGAACAAAGAATAAAGGATAAACAAAGGTTACCTCATTTGCCTATAACCTTGAAATTATATATATAAAGAAAGAAGATAATGTTATGCTTTTTTCAAACTTCTCAGCATAGGTAGATAGTGAAATACAAACACTTTGTGGGGTTATATATATGTGAATGAAGTAATGAAGCAATTAAATAGAGACATGTGTGGTTATTTATACTTGTCACAGGAAGGTTTGTTTTTATTTTGGGCAGCATAATTATTAGTTGTAATAGATAAATATATTTTCGTTGGAAGTTAGTCTTTATGGAAAATAAAGGAATTTTATACAATTAATTATATGTTGCTTTCTGAGGTCATTTTAAAGTTACATATAATTATTAGGTTATATTGGTGTAGAGAAGATGACTTGTACTATAAAATTCTTAATTATCAATAATTATTTAGATGGTATGTAGAAATTTAATTTCCAGAAATATTTTAGAATATTTTTAGTAGAAATTACACATCATGTTGAGCTTTATGTCCAGTAGCATATGTCTTTTTCCTTAGCTTTAATTAAATTGGGTATTTAGAAAAAAAAATGTGATATGAACAAATTTGACAGAAACAGTGGTGGATTTTTGGACATGGCCAGCTGATAAGCCAAGGTATTTTCTCACCATCTTGTAACAAGTCATATTTACATGTTAAGAATCACCATAATAAAGTGGGGGTAAATATCAATGGTCAAGAATATTATTACATATTATTTGAAATGTATACAAATTTAACTCATATATTGATACTGCTAAGTAAGAAGAAGAATAATTTAAAATAAACTATAATGTATTACTTGTTGGGGGAGTTCTAAAAAGTATGTAACATGGGTACTTTTCAAGGAGAATTAAATTCCGTGATCTGGCCTAGGACTACTTAAATTTGAGTAAAAACTTGGGGAGATGTGTTGAAAATAGGAATTGAAAAAGTAGTTTTTTCATTTTTTCTCTCTAAAATTTGATGATGTCATCAAATCTTATTAGATTTTTTTCTCCACTATTATTTTATAATTCTCCTTAGGAGTGTCTCATTTAGACCCCTCAAAATTCCCTAATGACCACTTTTAGGCCAGAGAACTCCAAGTCATAGTCTAGAGTTTTCAGTACAGTTGAGGAACCCTTCATTTCCATGCAAGGGTTTTTCGAGCCAGGTTATGTCATTTTAGATCTAGAGGTATAAAGTATCCTTTTTAATAGCTATATTTATTAACACTTCCTATTTATTTTGCATTTATAGTTTTTTTTATCATTTCTGGATCTATACCCTCTTGTCCGTGCATGCTCTTTTCTCTCATGAATAAAGTGATTTTTAGAAATTAGAAAAAAAAAAAGACATGATTTTTCTACAATGTATGTTCTTTTTCTGTATGCCTTGCAGACTGGGGGAAAATTGAAATAGCTGAAAAAAAAGATATTATTTACAAGACTAACCAAGTTCAATTGTTCCATCGTAAGTCTTGTATTTAATTTTTTTTCATGGATTTTGTGTTCTTTAAAAACCAGTTTTCCTCCTTTCAAACAATTACATAATCATTTTACTAGCTCACTTGGTGTAAAGTTACTTTATGAGAATAGAGTTCCATTCAAGTCTTCTTTAAAACTTCTTTTAAAAAAATTTGTTAAGTTACTTTTTCTTAAGAAAACATTTTTGGCAAGTTTTTGATTTTTAAAAAGGGCTTTTTTGTTTATAAAGAATAGTGTAAAAGTGGCTCTCACTTATTTATAAAAGTGGGTCACGTAAAGCCGTTTTTTTACAAAAGTGATCTTATTTTTTTAACCCTTCGATATACTATAGAGCCCCTTTCAGTTAACTCACTTATGCCGTCGATTTTATAACTCACATCTATGCCAATCCACATTGGAACTTTTCATCATATCGCAGCATTTCTTCAAAATAATTACATGTGAGTAATGAAAAACTGATCGTCCATATGCTGTATCAATGGAAATGACGCTATGTTATCGCCTATGATTTAATGGAATCTCCTTGAGTGGTGACACTTTTCACCAAGATTTGTGCCATTATGCCACCCAATATCACAACATAATTACTGGCAGCCTTCAACTTTTCAACATCAACTCCTGCTGTCCTAAGGAGCCGCCCATGGATGACATGTGCGTATTGTAGGAGAAAGAAAGGGCCCATCCGATTCTGGTTTTTTCATCAATTTTCTTTGTACTTCTTATCCTTTTTACAAACTGGTGCTTTCAAGGAATTTTAATCCGTAAGGACCCTGACAGGTCTGTGTTTCTGAACCCTCAACCTCCTTCCACCTTCGATATTCCAATATATCCTTCTTCGGAGAGCCAATTACGTGTTGATGCTCCAACTCAGATATGAACTACTCGATTAACCCCAAACTCTGAACGTCCGTATATCATGGACTGCCCAATATTTCATGTTCCAAAATTTGGCCTTTAGAAATTGGGCCTCCTCCCAAGGACTCCAAGCTCCTTACTTCGTTCATCAACAACTTTGATAGAGATGGCTATTTCTAGACTTCACATACCGTTGAAAAGATTGATAAAGAATTTCTAGTGGAAAGGTTTTGATATAGTATCTAATCCCTTTTGTAACTCCGAAAAATGGCTCCAAACTCTCTTCCAAACTCTTCCTTCCGGTACCAAGAACTGAGTCCCAACCACCATAGTCATCACTTTGCGTGTCTTCCAATAAGCTCGTTACTATCATGGATCTCTACCGCAGACTTGGCCAATCATAACACTCCCCCGAGCTGACATCGGCATATCAAACTACCTGTTTGAAATCAATTCCAACATACCAAGTTCCACCATCCGATCACACAAAAGTCAAATTACCCTCAAAAGTCAACAACGTTTACTAAGTGTCATCACTTAACCATTACAAGCACTTGAAGCCAGTTAGTCCATGGTTGGGTGAAACCATCACGAGTATCGACTTAGAAAATTTACTTCATAATTCACATAGTTTAAAAACACTAAAAAGAAATAGTAAGAATAAAAAATAATGTGAGAAAATTCACTAAAAAATCAAAAAATCTCTCATCATGTTAGTGAATACATGCACCGAACTTCGAGCGCACTCCATCAAAATAAGAAATTTTCCCTCCTTGAGCACATTCTCATTCTATAAGTGCACCACGTTGGAGCACACACCTTTGTGTCAAAATCATTAACCTCTTCTATCACATGCATGAGAAACTTATTTTCATGTGACCGCACTTATAAAATAGAGCCGACTTACTCATTTTCCCCCCCTCCTCTCTCTCTCAAGGTGTTGGACCCGCTACTTATTCAAGTGAATTTCCTAATATGAAGTCCCAATTGGTCATCATAGTGTTTGTTGTAGGATTCCCATATGTAATAAGATTCCATTGTTGAGTGGTGGGTTTGAATGATGTGTCTTGGCTAAAATAACACACAGAGTGGTGTATTTATGACTTTGGTGGTGAAAATGTGAGTTTGTGGAGATTCAATTCCATTCACATGATTATAACACAATAGTGGGAAATTTAGTGAGTTTCAGAATTCATAATGGTACACAAATTGAAAGGAACAAACAAGCATAAAGACATCATAGCTAGCCACAAAATAGATCACAAGTTAACCGTGACATAAATAATATAACAACATGCATTCAAAAATATTCATACTAATGCAACAAGAAGATTTTAAGAACATCTGTACAAAAGTTAAATTAAAAACATTTAAAATAAAACAAGAAGATTCCTACTATGAATTTTAAAATATGCATGAAAACATGTCACTCACGATTTCCTATTAAAGTGAAAGTTCCAATCATACATATACTCATGAACGAACTTATCAGTCTGCCTAATAGTAGAACATGGCACTGGCCAACCTCCTCCCCTTCAAAGAAATATACTTCATGCTACGAAGATGCCGTTTCCCTCAAAAGTGCTTCCAAGCTCTTGATTCTAAGCCTAAGCCTAAAGCCTAGCCAAAAGCTGTCATGGAAAAAGAGTTTACATGAGTCATGAGGGTATATTTATAACAAAAGGGTGACTCTTCACTTCCCTCAGTAATTCTTGACTTCCCTCAAGATCGTCGAACTTTGAATTTATAAATCTTCAACTTTTACAACATGACTCTTCACATTCCGAAATTGGGACATGGAATTTCACTTACAAATTATTTACAAAATAATATTAAAGGACATTTATACCGATATAAACATTGTGCTGTACGAATTAACTACGTAATATAGTAAGGAAATGTGTTAAGATTGAGTTTGGAGGAAACTCCATCTTAGCAATTCTCCACTTGATTTTCTCGGCCACATAACGGTACCAAGCCCCTACATTGCACGATGAGTTCCTTAAATAGTACAATTATATCAAAGAAGTAAACTCTAGTTTCATGGAATCTAGTAAACTGCCAAATCCTGCCAGGTTTTCTTTGAGAAGGAGAAACATCATCTTGATTTGGACAAGGCCACCAATACACTTATGGATGTTTTTTCTATTCACTTAAAGATATCTTCATGAAAGGAAATATTTCTAAACTACTCCAAGTATTCTTTGATCTCCCCGTCCGACCGCATTCCCATGCTTTTCTCTCAACAAGATTTGATAGATTTTGATCTGGAAATTTCTCTACCATAATTCCACATTGATATACAACCATGCATTGAGGCTCAAAATTTGGTAATGAACGAGGGAAAATGTTTTTTCTTTCGATGCAGAATTTTAAACCTTTTTTTTCCAACTCTTCCCTTAAATTTTTCTCTATTATGCTTCTTCCTCGTCTTCTTCTTCCATCCTCCTATAATCTTGTCTTTCCTTCTCGCCAATTATTGTGCTTCCGCAACCTCTTTTCCCTTTTTTTTTTGTTTCCTAGAAGAATTTTGAAAATGACCGATCCACTTTCAAGCCTGTGTCTTCTGATCTCCTCATGGGCTATGTGCAACTCCCCCGTTACCACCTCTTTCATGTACCGTACCCCAAATGATTGTATTTAATTTTGTTTCGTGCTAAGTCTTTTGACTTTATAAACATGTTTATACTTGTAAAAGGATTTTAACCATGAATTTTAGATGATTTTAAGTAAATTAGCTTACAAAACAAGCTTAAACACAATGAAAAATAGTGTAAACCAAGAAATAAATCACCACATCTAGTTTACATAGTGTGCATGATGAAGAATTTCACCCTCCCTGGCTACATCTAATGTCCACCTACAATGACATGCCCATCTTTCATTATGCTCAAAATTTTTGAAAATACATGTAGTTACATTTTCCAATGGTTGTTTTCTCTACACCAATGGCTCCACAAGGCTCCAATTAAGTCTAAAATGACTCATTCATCCCTAATGGCAAATTAAGCCCCTACTCTTTTTCCCAAATACACTCAGAAACTGTAATAAACTGAGAACTCCACTTAAATGTTAAATTTGGTAATCTCCAAGAAAAACTAGCTCCGCCAAACCACCTATTTCTATCAAACCGTGGCATTAAATTTATAATTTGGGCTAAGAACATAACTCCCCAACCGTGAATAAAGTGGTTAGCTTTAACCATCTATTTAACTCACATTAAACCCGTGGTTGGAAGTTTTACCGGTATTTATTCTGGCTGGTTAGCTACCATGACTGGCTTTAACCACTCGCATAACATCACTGTGTGACATATGTGGTGGAACGTTTTAGCCCTCACCCCATTGCCATCAGGTTTATCAACTATGCAATGTTTTTTTTTGTAACATTCCATGAATGCATTGTGGGGACCGTCGGTGGGTTGGGGATTGCCGCGGTCCGCAAACCCCACATGTGAATCCATTAAAATTTAACAATAACCCAACTCCTATAAAAGTAACCGTGCTGCAGGCTGGGAAGTGTGGTGTGTGCGTGCTCTTCCGGCCGTGGCCGAGGCTCGCGAACTCACTCCGGGCTCTTATAATGTTGTTCCGCGTCACGTGGTGGCCTCGTGGCCGCGTGCGCTCCCGATCGGCTTGCAAAAAACGACACCCAATAGAAATATGACACTTCTCAACTCCGTGCTGGTTCTAAGGAACATAATATTCACAAATATTCCCTTTTACCTATTTACCTGCTCCCACGTAATTATGCATCCTAGTCAAACTTGTGTAACAATTTTACATTTTTGGCATTTCGATTAGAATGTGATATCTCCTCAGCACAAATCGCTTTTGAACCGTCGACGCTACCGTGAATCGAAGATGAGATCTAGTGCAACCATCCGAGCCTAACCCAATGTTGGGAATAACTTTGAATTTTGAGAAAAATTTATGAACTCTTGATCACTCTTCCCATCAAGATTTTGACCCAAAAGACTTTATTACCTATTCGTAGATGAGGGTACAAATCCCTCACCTTTCCAATCTCCATCCATCTTTCCTTTCCCCATTAGTGCCTTGCTCAACCTGGGGTAGTCAACACTTCCCCTCTTGGATGCTCTTGCCTCTGCCTCAAGAATTGTATCTTCTTTGAGTCGATCCAGAATTGTGTAAGAGAAATATCTTTAACAGAAAGTAGTTGTAATAAATATATGTATTGCAGATTACCTTTGATCATCAATCAAAGTTGGCTCATACAAATGTAAGTTTTCAACACAATAACTAAATACATTTTCATATCGTATTGAAATCGTTGAAATGCATTATTACCAACTTTCCTTATGATCTTGAATGGACCATAGTGAATGGGTTTGATATTTTTACCTTCCTTGCATCCTTCTTTTGCTAATGTGCAAACCATACCTCATCTCCCTCTTGATATTTTTGTGATCAATTCTATGTTTTTCATCCTCTTCTCTTGTATTTGTTTTGAATTTTCAAGTTGTTTTAAACCTTGTTGATGTATAATCTGAATTTTCTCAATGAAATTTCAAGCCTTTTCAATATCAATATGGCCATATATTGCAACATCCTTCCCAAAGATGAAGTCTAGTTACGATTTTGGAAAATATCCAAAGCATACTTCAAAAGGTGTTTTATGAGTAGAAGAGTGGTTTGTTCGGTTGTAAGCATGTTGAATGTAATGTAGTTGTTCATCCCAAAATTTAGGATATTTGTTGCAATATCCTCTCAATAGATGCACAATGTTTCTATTCACCACCATGGTTTCTCCATCTATTTGTCGATGAAAAGTGATACTCTTTTTCAAGTTCGTGTCCATCATTCTCTATAGATTTGATCGAAAATTCCCAATGAATCTAGAATCCCTGTCACTAATAATAGAAGTTGGCAATCCAAAATGAACCCAAACATGTTGAAAATAAATTTCAATAGTTTTTTCAACAGTAATGGTTTTCTTACATGGCATAAGTATACACATTTTACTGAATCTATCCACAACTACATAAATATAATCATGTTTTTTTTCTTAACATAGGTAGACCTCAAAAAAATTCCATGGAGACACTCTCCCATCACCTTGATGGTACCGGTTGTGGAATGTACAACCCAAGCTTCCTATTCATAGGCTATCTTTTTGCACACATAGAACAACCTCTTATAAAATGTGAGACATTATCTATCATTTGAGGCCAATAGCAATACCTTTGTAGATGCGCCACTCTTTTTCTTACCCCAAAGTGTCCAACAATAAGAGATGAATGAGCTTCTCTCATGACACTTAACCTCTCTCCTTGTGGAATACGCACCTTGCCCAAATGAAATAGCAAATTGTTATGCATGTGATAATAATTTTCTTCAACTTAATTCCCTTCACTCAAACTAGCATACACATCTTGAAAATCAATGTCATGTGCATATTGTTCTATGCAACTCTCATGTACAACATAATGATTTTTGAGTAAAGTAGATGCACTAATGACTAGTCTTGAAAGCATATCAATAAATTTATTGAAAATAGCTTTCGCGTACCTTATAACCAAGTGAAACTATTGAGGAAATCCCATCCACCTGAAATGTCTTGATTGCTGCAATTTTATTTACAACTGCAAGTACTGTAATGGTTGGTGATCATTATGCACAATAGTCTCTTTACCCACCAAGTAGTGTTTCCACTTCTTGACACTTTTTACCAGCACATACAATTCTTTTTCATATTTAGGGTAATTTTTCATAGCACCATTAAATGTTTCAGAATGAAAAGTGATAGGCTTACCATGTTGCAAAAGTATTGCACCCATGGAATAATCACTAGCATCAGTTTGAATATCAAATGGTTGTCTCAAATTTGGTAATGCAAGGACTAGAGCTGAACTGATCTTGTCTTTTAAAGCTTCAAAAGATTATCGTTTTCCCATTGGAAGCCTTATTCACTACTCAGACGCAGAGAGCTGCGATGGAATAAAATTTAATAAAATTCTCCAATATTGAGCTTCGCCCTCAGGAAAATTCTTACCTTGGTAATCGTTTTGGGTGTGGGCCCAATTTAATGGCTTCCACTTTATAAGGATCAATCCTCAAATCTCCTCCTCCTACAATATGTTCCAAATAAACCAAAGAAGTCTTTCCAAACTCACACTTTGACATCTTAAGAAACAATTTCTGTTTCTTCAAAATATCAAGCACTCTATTCACATGAAAAACATGATCTTCTCTTGTTTTACTGAAAATCAATATGTCATCTAAACACACAATCAAAAAGTCATCAGGAAATGGACACAAAACACTATCCATCACATGCATGAAAGTTGACAATGCATTACACAAACCAAATGACATAACTAACCACTCAAAGACTCCTTGTTTGGTTTTGAATGTAGTTTTCCATATATCACTTTCTACAATTATTACTTGATGATATCCACTTCGTAAATATAATTTAGTGAAAAAAATTTCTTCTTCCAGCTGATCAAGAAAATCATCTATCCTTGGGAGTGGGTAACGAATATTTACCATAATCTTGTTCAAAGCTCAAAAATCTACACACGTGCACCAAGTCCCATCTTTCTTTGGTATCAAGACTATGGGTGAACTGCATGGCGAGGTGCTTGGCCTTATGATTCCTTTTTCCAACATCTCTTTTATTTGCCTCTTTATTTCAGCATTCTCCATTATAAACATGTGATACATATCGATGTTTGGAAGAGGAAAATCTTGCTGCAACTGAATCTCATGTCGAATCTCTCGTTTTGGAGGAAATCATGTTGGATACTGAAACATCTCATGATGTGCATTAACTACATCATATAAATATGAATTCAACTTATGATCACATCCCTCAAATGATTCATGATTAGCATTAGCTTAATGCTTAATCATAATAGGAACATAATTCTTACTTAAATTTACCAGCCTCTTTACCTGTCCAACACTAACCATAGAAATGTTTTTCTTCTTGCGATGTGCTCTAACAACGAAATCCTTGCCATCTTTGAATAAATGATATTTTTTCTCATGGATATGGAAGATCTATTTCGTGTCATATAAGTAAGGACTCCTCAACACAATACCTATTATGTCAAGCAGAACCACATCTAATTCAATGGTGTCAACAAAATTTGCAGTGATTACAACCGCAATATACATTTCCTTAAAACCTGTAAATTTTCATCCTTAAAAGTCCAACCCAATGGATATTGTTTTCAATGCGTTATGGTCTCAAGGTTAATTTTCTTGATGAAGTCTTCATATATCAAGTTTTCTTGTGACCCGCTGTCAAGCAATGTGACAATCTTGGTATGCTTCGATATGACCCTAACATGAAACAATTATATTCTTTCTTCTTCATTTGGAGAATGTATGTGGAAATTTTATGTACTATTATTGGGTTTAGTTTCAATTTATTTTCCCTTCATGTTCTTCAATGCCATCGCTATAATATTAGATTCATCAGCTGAATCATGTCGTAAATCATGTTGAGTTGTAGCAGCAATTTTCTGTTTCCCTTTGTTTTTGGGTTTCTTTGGTGTAATATTCCCAAATGGGAAAAGTATATATATAGTGCGAAATGCTGGAAAAGAAATGTAAAACATCATATAAAAATATGAGACCAATATGGAGACCTTTCATTCATAATAAAAACAGCATATATGTCTCAAATAATGGGCCAAAAACCATAATACAAGATAGGACAAGCCTCCAATAGACAAAATCCTCAACAAGAGGTGTTGCTACTATATCAAAGTTATAGAGACACTACTACAACATAGTTATAGAAGCACTGCTATAGAAAAATGAAAGATTTTATATATGCCACAATAGATACAAAATGAATATATGGGCTCTATACAACCTCCATAAAAGAACCCAAAAGGGTTTCCGGGAAAAACACCCAATAATACAATATGAGCTGCATCCGTAGGGATAAAAGTATGCTGCAACAAAATAACTGAAGATGTATGGCTGAAACTGATATGACAATAAGTATTATCTCCTCCAATGGATCCTCTGAATGGAAGGTTGGCCCCTTCACTAAAGAAATCACTCCCCAAATCACCTACTGCAAATACCCCTGCAACTCCTCCCTAACATAACGTAGATCCAAATTGATACTGCACTGTACGGGATAAAAATATTATGTCCTGATGCCAAATGTATCAATGATGCTCCAGGGCCTTCTTTACTAGCCCCCCAAGAGAAAGGAACCTTCCTCCAATGAGATCTAGCTCACTAATCTCCCAAATCAAACCTGCGCAACTTCTGCCTTTCAACACAGCACAACCTCTCAATAGAAACTATGTTGTACATTAAGACTGAAGTCTTGGACAAATGCCTGATATTGGAATGTAGTGAAAATCTCTTCCTAGAGGCCTCTTAAGGATAGAGGTGGGATTCCCGACCAGGAACACCTTATGCTAAACAACACCGGAATATTAGCTAAACAAATGAAGAAAGTTATATGTCTAAACAGACCATATATCAAAACCATAAACATATATCAACATAATGAAATATGGCTTCCATCCTCTTCCTTATATAAGTGATGAGGTTTCTAACCCTAAGCCCCATTTGTTTATGAAATTATTTCCATGCAAAGAGTCTCCATCTAAAACTGCATTGTCCCTCCATAAATTTCCACTCCTCCATGATAACTTGTTTATTTGGTCAAAGTTGACCCAGTCAAGGTGTTCTGACCCCTTTTCACACACAAGGGTGCTCAATTAAGCTGCAAAGATATCCTCCTTTCACATTGGCATTGGTTTTATTATTGTTTAAGGATATTTATGGATATATATATACTCTTATTCATGAAACAATAAAGCAAAAACAAAAATTAATATTCCAACTAGCTCATGGCTAATTGGGAATATTACAGTCCTCCCCTCCCAAATGTTGCTTGTCCTCAAGAAACTATAAAGGTGAGTGTTGCAACTCTTCTCCTCCATCATTGGTGACACCTCCATGTGATAAGCTTTCCTTATAAGCCAAGTGTATACTAATCCATCCCTCCATGTAATTCTTCTCCGAAGTTCACATGGGATGCAAATGACTCATCCCACAAGGAATGAACAAATCCAATTAAACAATCATGGTTTTCCAAATGTTCTCTATGAAACATGTAGCATAATTAACATGAATAATATCTCTCCCTAAGGGCACATTCAATCCTTCAATCCTCCCTCCAATCATCCCCATAAAAATAATAAGTACATCATTAATGTATCAGATAAAAATCAAGTACATATGAACAACAATATGCAATACCGTAGGTGGATCATAGTCCCACATGTGGAACTAGCGCAACATATCTCTTAACTGCATCAGATAATGATATGGTAAGTGGTTTCCCCATGACTTTCTTGCTGCCATAACTTTCTCACATGTTCTGAAAAGGTGAGAAATGTTTGGTGGCTTTGGAGTGCACGCAGAGTGGTAAATCATCCCCTATATCCTCCTAGTGAGTTGCCATCTTCAAGAATGTTTATGGCCCAAATTTTTCCATGAAGTTTATATGGAAGAATGCTCCTACTTGGAGCAATGGCCTACATATATATGGTAAAGGAGTGAAAATAATAATCAAATGAAAAATTATGCACATTGACATGTTCCTTACCATAATCTCTACTCATACAAATGGAGTGGTCCACAGATATATCCCCTTTCATTCCAAAAGAGGAAAGAGTTGGTTGTGATAACTCGTCCATAGAGATATGTATCTCTCCCATCTCCACATGGTCCATGCATCTCTTCAAATTCTTATATATTTCCTCTTCAAACTCTTTGTAGTAACTTCTCTTTGAGCTTGGAATCTCTAGACAAGAAGATCCTACCATGATAGTAGATGACCTCATCTTTGATTGAATATCCCTCCTCTTGAAGCTGGTCATCAAGTATCATGCATGTAAAAATATCCTTGGAATAACCGACCAACAACTGGTATTTCCAATATGCATCTATCCTCCATAGTGACAGAGATGATGATATATCACATAAAAGATATGTCATATGGTTTTCCTCCTCTTTGACACCTCCCATGCCAAAGTTATATACCGGGATGCTGTTATCCCCTCTCTACTGCTCCTCTTGTAGCTATTCATGCCCAGGTAAAGGTTGAAGCTTTTGGAGTTTAGTCTTCCATGGGAAGCTATCACCTATCCAAAGCTTCCTGATTTTGGCCAAAGCATGAATGAGTGGCCACCATATTTTATATGCATAAGACTTCTCCCCAAGTGATAACATCTTCTAAACCTCTCAAGCCAAGGAATAGTCTCCCTGCACCATGATAGTGCCATTCTCCAATCCTACAACATCCTCTCTCAACACAAGATGAGATGCGAGAGTGGGTAATTATGATAGTGGGAGAATGTCTCCATCCTCCTTGATTCTACCCAGGACTCTCTGCACTGTATCATCACCTTCCAATGTTCCCACTCCTCCTAGATCTATAAGAGGTGCAACATATTGTGAGACATCTCTCACCATATCTAGATCAAGTAGCCTCCTAGGTGGTTTTCCATAAAACAATGATGTCTCATGGGTTAGCGTCATATGCATAATAGATGGGACTACCATGTCCTTGCTTCCACTCTACAAATCCAACTCTCTTTTTTCTGTGGAAGCTTTCTGATAATGGGGTACCACTCTCATTGATGCAATATTCCCTCTAATTAGGATAATTGCTCCATCCTCACCTCATGGTGGTGGTGGATCATCTCCTACTATTCCAATGCTATGATCTCTTTCTGGTTCCTCTTCTTCTTCCATCTCATCATCTGAAAATACCTCTATGTATTGGGCCTTTCCTGCTGCACATATATGTTTGGGTGCCCATGATTCTTGGAATGTGAAGCAAATCTTCCTTCTCCTCAAATATCTTTGGAAATCATCACCAAAAGGTGTTTTGCTTTTGCTCTCTTTTGATAAAGGAGCCTTCTCATCTTTTCCCTTTGGTGGAAAAATGGGCTTTGGCTGAAATTTTTCATTTGCTTTTGGCAAGGCATATTGTAGATCTCTACCCCATTCAATGGTATCTTCAAGGGTAGTGGGCTTGGTAGAATTAACCAACCCATGAAGAGGTTTTTCTAACCCATCAATAAACATGTATACCCTTATTGCTACAGATAAATCAGTAACCATAACATAAAGTTTTAGAAATTTAGAAATATAAGTTTCTAGATTACCTTATTGTTTGAGATTTGCTAGCCCCATGAATGGTGCCTCAGGATATTTTTGATAAAACCTCTCCACCAACCTCCTTGTTAACTCTGAATATGTAGTCACATTGGTATGACCCAATGTAAGAAGCCTTGTAACCACCAATCATGTGGTTCACCCTCAAGGTGAAGTGCTACTATCTTAATGGCCTCCAACTCGAGTACTTTGTTCAGCTGGAAGTAGATCTCAAGCTTCTCTACACATGATTTGGAAGTGCATTTTAGTGACCCATCAAAAATGGGAAATAAAAATATGCCCATAGTTTGGTGTAGGTCATGATTTTGAATGAATCCTGCACCTCTATTCTGATGCCTGGGTCTCCTATTTTCCTTGATTTGAAAAAATTATTGAAAAATCAAGTGATCCTTGAATCTCTAAGATTCAGACTCAGACTCCATGAAATATTATTCAAGAGTTTCTTGTTCTTGAAACCCTTCATTTCCCACTGCTAAGAATGTAGGCATTGTAGAGGGTTGGGTAAAATGTTGTTGCTTCATTGGTTGATCACTCTAGTGGTGAGAAATACCGGAGCCTTCACCATGCAGAAATCCTTTAGGGGATTCCTTTTATATATCCATACTCATCTCCTTTATTTCTCTAGCAATGTCCTACATAGTCCTGAGAAGAATGTTAGGAAACTCCTTCTCTTCATATTCTCCCGATAAAAGGGTTTTACCCTTGTCTTCTTTATCATCTATATAGTCAAATTTCTGGTTTCTTCTTTTGAGATACCTCTTCTCTCTATCTGTGAGAGGATATCCTTCTTCTAATGACATATTGGCTTTCATGATGTGCGGGATGAAGCAAGATTATGCTATCATACTACTGTAGTATTCCCAAATGGGAAAAGTAGTGTAAAAAATCATATAAAAACATGAGACCAATATGGAGACCTTCCATTCATCACAACAATGGCATATATGTATCACATAATGGGCCACAAACCATAAAAGAAGATAGAACAAGCCTTCGATAGACAAAACCCTAAAAAAGTGGTGCTGCTACTGTATCAAAATGTCAGAGACACTGCTAGAACACAGTTATAGAAGCACTGCTAAAAAAAAATGAACATACAAATATAAATTGCTGATATATGCCACAATAGATACAAAATGAAGATCTGGGCTCTATACAACCTCCAAAAAAAAACCCAAAAGGGTCTCTAGGAAAAACACCCAACAATACAATATGAGTTGCAGCCCTAGGGAAGAAAGTATGCAACAAAAAAATAACTGAATATTTATGGCTGAAGTTGATATGATAATGAGTATGCTCTCCTCCAATGGATCCTCCAGATGAAAGGTTGTCCCCTTCACTGAAGAAATCACTCCCCGAATCACATACTGCAAATACCTTTGCAACTCCTCCCTAAAATAACACAGATCTAGACTGATACTACACTGTAGGGGATAAAATTACTATGGCTTTATGCCAAATGTGTCAATGATGCTCCAGGGCCTTCTTTATTGGCCTCCCAAGAGAAAGAAACCTTTCTCCAATGAGATATAGCCCATAAATCTCCCAAATCAAACCTCCACAACTTCTGCCTTCAACACAACAGAAATTGTCAAGAGAAACTGCGTTGTACATTGAGACTGAAGCCTTAGCCAAATGCCTGATAGTGGAATGTAGTGAAAAACTCTTCCTAGAGGCCTCTGAAGGATAGAGGTGGGATTCCTAACCAAGAACACCTTGTGCTAAACATCACTGTAATATTAGCTAAACAGCTGAATAAAGCTATATGTCTAAGTAGACCATATATCCAAACCATAAACATATATTAACATAATGAAATATGGGTGCCATCCTCTTCCATTACGTTATTTACTTAACAAATTTTGTTTAAAAAACAATACTATGTGCCACTCTTTCGAGAGGGGACGGTGTTTGACCACTCGACCTACTCCCTCCAAAGTGGATCCTTAACCGTTGGGCCAAGCGGCTCCCTAGGGGAGTTCGCCTAACCAAGCATTATTTAAACCATTCATTCAAAAGTGTGCCGAGGCAGCCCATGAGTGACACGGAAAACAATACAAATGTGGAACCTTGAGCGCTTTGTAGGAGAGGGATGGAACAATGAACTGAGCTCATTTCCAAAGGGCCATATTTGTCTAGCATCAGCATCAGGAAAATTTTATATGGATTCTACACTTCTCAGTGACACAAATCCAATGGTGCTATCTGTTTCTTCATTGGAGGTCTCCAATTTTTAGTCACTTTCAGCTATGGAGGTATAAGGGTGTAATTTTGCATTGGTGCTTGTACTTTCATTTTATTTTCCACTTAGTGAAAGAGGACCTCCTTAGTGATTGAGCAGGGCCTAGAGACATATTCCCCTCCTGGATGAACTTTGTTATCAAATTTTTGTCTTTTTGCATGTTTTTATGTGCTTCTCTCTTGTTATGTTCATGCCTTTTTGGTTTCATGGTTATGATGAAATTTCACATGTAATTCCTTATTCCATATCGAAGAAAAATATCTTGGATCAGAGATGATGGAGATAGTGGAGGAATAAATGCAAGATGATGGGTATAGTGGAGAAGCAATTGCAGAGATGATGGAGGAAGTGGTGCATTAATTGCATACATGATGGAGGAAGTGGATATTGATTGCAATAGTGATGGAGATTTGGATGACATCGTAGTCTTTATGGAGGCTAGTGGCAACATGTGCAACGTATTTATGAGGTGAGCCAAGGCTAGGGAAGGCTCACAACCATAAAAGGAAGATGAAGGTAGCAAAGGAAGGGGAGTATGGATTTTTATTGTTGAGTGTTGTAAGACATTTCTTTGAACACTTCAGATTTTTAGCTAAGTGTGTTGTGATGTTTAGAGCCAGGTATTCCCAAGAAAGAATCCCACTATTACCCATGGGGTAATTTGAGTCTATAAATTAGTGGCACTTTCAGCCACTCTCATTTGCACTTCCAGCTATAGGAATTACACATTCTTGAACTTGGGTTTGTGAGTTGGGAAGTTGTTCTTAGTTTTTTAGTTGAGAAACCTGTGGAGGGATCAGTCCTTCACACTATGGATCCATTGCAACCTTTTGGGAGTTTCGTTTTCATATATGACATCATGCCATCCATCTATTCTACTATGTAGCAACATTTCCTGCACAAATTGCGTAATTTTGTAGTGAGGGTTTGAGAAAAAGAGGATGTTACAAGAAACTTAGCTTTAAATCCTGTGAGGGATTAATCCTTCACTCCAGGGATCACTTTAGCAGCCTAGGATCAGCATTGTATTATCTATCAGCAGGTTACATCATCAGCCGTCCTAGACAACAGAGTATTTCCCAGCATTTGTGCATACAGCAGTTGCATATTTAGTGGAGGAGATAGATCTGAAGTTTTGAGCTTGGGAATCGGGAGAAGGGAACAACCCTTTAGTTACTAAGGTTAGTGGGTTATATTGTAGCTAATGTATCATTATTTTAGCCACATATTAGCAATTGTCTCCAAGGAGTACATAACTCAGCCAACAATGGTGCAGTGTCCAAGCCAAAAAGGGTCGAAATTACAAACTCAAAATATTTCCAAACCATTTATGGGTGATTTTGGGTGTTTGCAGTAGAGTTTGTGGTTAAAATTGTGGATCTTTCTTAGCACTCCAACAACCTCTCACACATAGATATTCTTCCGAGTAGCGACAGTTTTTACTTTCTAGTGCTAGTTTTCAGTAGAGTTGTTTCAGCCATCTTTGGATGGCTTGATTGCATCGCTTTTTGGAGCACTGTGTACTTACATTGTTTTTGATACATAATGATATGGATTAGTTTTTTCTGTGAATTTTTTAATGTCTTAATGTTATATTTTGGTATTTCCAACATTTTTCAGTTTTGTGCTTACATTTTGGTTATTACCTTGATTGAAATGTTATAAATTTTCTATATTCCTATCTTTCTCATTTTTGGATATTACAGTGGTATTATAGCATGATATTTGGCTCATCTTGTGGGAATTTCATGACATCATAAGAATAAGAAGAAGAAGAAAAAGAAGAAGAAGACTACAGTGGTGGAAGGATTGAGTTCTACCACATTTCTCCTCAGATCTATGCAGGATCTCACCATGGAGATCAAAGAAATGAGAAGGGAAAGGGAAAAGGAAACCTCAAGAGGGTTTCAGAATGGGGAAGTTTCAAGCACTTCCTATCAGCAGTATAAGAATCCGATGGTGCAAAAAGTTCCACAATGCCCCACTATGCCCAATTTTGTTGCAGAAGGAAATGAATGGCATGGAGATGGAGGATATTTTGAGCTTGACACTCTAAGTGATTATCTTGTAGAGTAAAAATATCAATCTATGGCATTCAAATAGAATATAAATTTCAAATAGTTTTTCTGGATTAAAGAGAAATGGAGACCCTGCACCAACAATAGAAGAAAAAGGAAATATACAGGGTAGATTCTTCCTTCTTACATTTGATGGGTAATCTACAAGAATGCAAAATATTGGATGGAGAGGCTAGATGAATTATTGTAGCTACACCATGCAGTACAAGCATAGGTTGTTAATATTGTAGTGCTACACCTTGAGGGTGAAGCAAATGGCTAGTGGTTAAGTATATTGAAACATGCAAGAGTGACTGCGTATGTAGAGTTCACTCAAATATTGGTAGCAAAGATTGATAGAAGAATCCTGGAGGCACATTCCCTTGAGACATTCTCCAATAATAAAGATAAAGTAGATGAGGAAGAGAAGGGAGATGTCAGCGCTGGTACATTGGGAGGAGATCATCTACCGCCACCACCAACAATAGAAAGAGTACTTGCACGGACTGGGGGAGCCCTTGAATTTTAGCAAGATGTTCACAAGACTTCGAAATTGAGAGTCACATGCATGATTCAAGAGGTGCATGAGAAAGAGGAAATAGATACCAACGTTGGTGGAACTGTAGAGGAGAAATCATCACCATCACCAACAGTTGGAGAAGCAATTGCAGTGGTTGGAAGAATTCTCATAGCGTTGCAAGATGTTCCCAAGCATCAAATGATGCAAGGTATGTGAAAATTTCCACGCCATGTCATTTCAGCACATCAGATGGATATTTGTGGGGTCATTCCATCACGGAAATTACATGACCAAGGGTTAGAGCACATTTCTGATGTAATACTCCTAAATTAGCATGACGCTAATAGGAATATTAATTTTTCTTTTAAAATCTAGATATATGAATAAATCGGCAAGGAGGCTCATAAGTTGCTTAAATAGGAATAAAATCCATCATAATGTGAAAAGGGATCATGTTAATAACCAGATCAAGCATCTACATGTATCAAAAGGGCCTAAAATGCGTGGAAAAGGTCAAGTTTGACCAATTCAATGGCATTATTATATGATGAGTGGATCCTAAATAAAGACAGCTCAATGTAAATGAAGATCAATCTAGCTAGTCAAAATGAAGACACCTTGAGTGTGGAAGGAGAAAAGGCATGAAGATCAAATCAAGGTTGATCCAATCAATATTGATCTAGTCAAGATTGACTAAATCAAACAGCGATGTAAATAGATGAGAAGTACTAATGGATACAACGTAATTTTGGAGGAGGAGCCTTTACATGGAAGCAACCTCATAATTGGGTGGGACAATTGGTGAGGAAGCTCATCAACTATATAATGGAGGGGATGGAAACCATGTGGGGCATGATTGAAGATTATATTTTTTATGTGGTCTGTTTAGAATTTCTGCATCCTTTGGCTATTTAGATAAGTTTGTTGCAATGTTTAGTGCAAGGGTTTTCTCATGCAAGAATTCCTCACTTCTTCTTGGAGAAACTTTTTAAGGGAACTAAGAGAAGCATCATGTGCTACATTTTCCACTATCTAGTGTTAGGCCAAGTATTTATCTTTAGTAACAGGGAAATCCCTTTCAAAAACTATGTTATTTCTTAAGGTATTGCAGTGGAGGGGTTTAATCCCTTGTATTGTGAGCTAGTTTCCCTGAAGGAGGTTCTTTAAACTTCCTCAAAAGCTATTAGGAGAGTCTAATTCCATTTATTTGCATGCTCAGCCATATTTATGTAGTGCTTTAGACATACAATGTGATTCAGCCATAGGTCTGCAGCACGAAATTTCATGTACATCATTTCTATCAAGAAACCCTTCTCGGGTAATCTTGGATCTATGTAAAAGAGACTAGATCTATGTTTTTGAGCTTATTTGTTTAATACATGAGAAAATATGTTTTTTCTCTATATTTTTGAGTATAAAACCTCAAATAACTACGTTTTCCTTTTCTGCAGAATTTTTTGTTTGTAGCAGTCTTGGGGTTTGAGTGTTTTTGGGTTGTTTTGAGCATGGGAGGCCTGTTTAACTAGGTAAAAGTTATTTGATTCCAATCTACTCTTATATATGAGTGTAATAATGTCAGATCTAATGGATCCATGGGCTGCATTTTTCTGTTTAAACTTATATTTCTAAAAAATGTAATTTTCAAGAATGTATTCCTGAATTTTCCCTTTTGGGATATTACAGCTTATTTGGAGTAGCAGACTATCACTACGTAGAGGACCCTTGACTGGTTCAAGGAGGAGATGTATAGTTATCCCATTTTGACATTTTTGAGCTACACACAACACTTTGTGTTGGAGTGTGGAATTTCTAAGGATGGGATTAATATAGTCATAATGTAGGGAAGTTATACAATAGATTTTGAGAACCAGAAGCTACTATCGCATGAGCTGTCATATTCTATTTACAAAAAAAAGATATTGGCCATTATACATGCATTGGTAAAATTCTGGTAGTTTTTTATTGGAACTAGATTTCGGGTGAAGTCCAACCACCATAGTCTCTGACATCTTTTTGAGGAGGAGGAGAAGCTGAAGAAGAGGAAAAAACGGTGGATCAGTATAATGCAAGACTATGAGTTCACCATTGTGTATGGAGAGGGCCATGTGGAACTAGATGCACTATCATGAAGATCAATATCACTGTCACTGAGGAGCAGTTATCATTTTAGGGGCCAGGTAATATTTTGGAATTTCAATTACCACTTCACTTATGAAGCATTGGATGGGAAAATGGTATATGGTAGACACCATGTAATGGATAATATCTTTTGTTATCAGAACAATGCCTTCTTGATGAGTACCTCACAGATCAGATAGGATTTTCTGAATGTAGCATATTTAGATCCTAATAGGGTCTACCGGGCCATCAAAGAGAGGTTCTCATGGAGATACCTCAAGGAGGATGCAATTCTACATATCATGGAGTGAAAATATTTTCATCACATTGTGGAGGATGGTATTGTCGACATTGATCCATTATCAAGGTATGCACATTGCTTCAAAATTTTCACATAGTAAATCTCTTCACCGATGACTGGATCAGGTTAATTAACCCATATTTAAAATCTTAATTTTTCATTAAACATAACTTATCATCTTGGTTATGCCATGTGGTCCTATGGTGAGGTTTCATTGTAAGTGGTTAGCCTCTTTTCGCCTCTACCCAAATTCAAACCATGCTTTAAATAAATATTGTGCCACATGTATATTAAGAACGAACATGGTGGTAGGGTGGTATGGCGAGAGGTTAGTGTGGGAGAGGTCACAGGTTCGACCCCGACCTCCACTGAAATAATTTTTTCTCCAAAATAAATTCAAATTTCATGCCAACTAAATTCAAATTTTCCCGCCAAATTTAAAATTTTTGGACTTTAGAACTTAACCCTAAATCTACCTATGGGAGGAGCACGTGGCGACCTACGGGCTAGCCATGTCTCATTTTACCAGAGCACAAAATTTAATAATATATCAGTAAAACTTATGAAAAAAACATAATAAACATATAAAAACGTGTTGAACCATCATTGCAAAAATGTAAAAACTAGAGGAAGAGAACAAGATGTCACTGCCAAGTTGTATCTAAGTTAGAATCGTTTCATATCTAAGATAACATTATGATTTGGGACTTATTCATAAACGAAACCATAATTCCTAGCCATGGATGAAACCATTGGGTTATATTCTTGGACATTAACCTTAAATCTAGACTGTGAAACCTACCTTTTATGACTGAGAAGTTACAACTCAAGCACCTGAAATCCTCTCTGTAATTTTGCATTGATGCTTGTTATTTCAGCAGTATAAGAATCCGATGGTGAAAAAAGTTCCACAATGCCCTACTATGCCCACTTTCCTTGTGGAATGAAATGAATGGCATGGAGATGGAGGATATTTGGTGCATGACACTCTTACTGATTATCTTGCAGAGTAAAAATATCTATCTAGAGCATTCAAAGAGAATATGAATTTCCAATAGTTTTTCCAGATTAAAGGGAATTAGAGACCCTACAACAACAATAAAAGAAAAGGAACTATACAGGGTAGATTCTTCCTTCCTACATTTTATGGGTAATCTAAAAGCATGTAAAATCTTAGATGGATAAGTTAGATGAATTATTCCAGCTACACCAAGTGGTGGAAGCATAGGCTATTTAGATTGTAGCACTACACCTTGTGGGTGAAGAAAATGGCTGGTGGTTCAGTAGATTGAAACATGCAAGAGTGACTACGTATGTAGAGTTCACTTAAATATTATTAGCGAGGTTTGATAGACGAAACCTCGAGGCACATTCCATTGATACATTCTCCTACAATAAAGATAAAGTGTATGAGGAGCACAAGGGAGATGTTAGTGTTGGTACACTGGGAGGAGATCATCTATCACCACCACCACCAACAGAAAGAGTACTTGGATATATTGGAGGAGACCTTCCATTTTAGCAAGATGTTCACAAGACTTCGACATTTAGTGTCCCAGGCATGATTCAAGAGGTGCATGAGGAAGAGGAAATAGATACCAACGTTGGTGCAGTAGTAGAGGAGCAACCATCACCATCACCAAGAGTTGGATTAGCAATTGTAGTGGTTGGAAGAACTCTTGTAGCTTTGCAAGATGTTCCCAAACATCAACTGATCCATGGTATGCAAAAATTTCCACCCCATGTTATTTCAGCACATCATATGGATATTTGTGGGGTCATTCCATTATGGAAATTGTATGACCAAGGGTTAGAGAACATTGCTGATTTGGAGCAGCAGACTATCACTACGTGGAGGACCCTTGACTGGTTGAAGAAGGATATGTATAGCTATCCCATTTTTACATTGTTGAGTTCCACACAACACTTTGTGTTGCAGTGTGGAGTTTCTGAGGATGGGATTATCATATTCTTAATGCAGGGAAGCTATACAATAGATTCTGAGAACCAGAAGCTATTGTCACATGAGTTGTCGTATTCTATTTACGACAAAGAGATATTGGCCATTATACATGCATTGGTCAAATTCCGATAGTTTTTTATTGGAACTAGATTTCGGGTGAAGACCAACCGCCATAGTCTCAAGAATCTTTTTGAGGAGGAGCAGCAACTACAGAAGAGGCAACAATGGTGGATCAGTACAATGTAGGACTATGAGTTCACCATTGTGTATGGAGAGCGCCATGTGGTGCCAGATGCACTATCATGAAGATCAAATACGCTCTTACTGAGGAGCAGTTATGATTTTAGGGGCCAGGTATTATTTTATCATTTCAATTACTGCTTCACTTATGAAGCGTTGGATGGGAAGGTGGTATATGGTAGAAATCATGAAATGGATGAAATATTATGTTATCAAAACAAATCCTTCTTGATGAGTACCTCATAGCTCAAATATAATTTTCTACATGTAGCATATTGAAAACATCATAGGGTCTACTGGGCCATTATAGAGAGCTTGTGATAGAGAGACCTCAAGGAGGATGCACTTCGACATATCATGGAGTGCAAATATTTTGATCAGATTTTGGAGGATGATATTGTCGACATTCATCCGTTGTCTAAGTATGCACATTTCTTCGAAATTTTCACATAGTACATCTCTTCACCCATGACCGGATTATCTTTCTAGTATGTCTTCATGCTTCATTGTCTTCCCAAGGCCATAGATAATGATGGGGACAATTATTGTATGAAAAATTTTTGGTGGGAGCTTATCCATTGGGTGGATACCAAGTTGGTGCATGATATGATTCATCACCCACAGTTAGATGGATGTATGTAGATGATGAGGAAGTGGCTGGAAATCTACTTGAATATCTATGACACAGGGCAACAAGAATCATGGTTGTGTTGGCCTCTCTTGGGTGAGAATGGCTACCCCCCAACATTTTAGATTGGTATGCTCCATGCCTTGCACGGTACCAAGGTGATGTACCAACAGGAGGCATGGATGCACTAGATACTCTTGGGAGAGTGTAGCCAAGACATTGCATTTTATATGTCCATTGGCATATCGTTGTTTCCTACCTTTCACAATAGTGATGAGATGCAAAAAATGGAGGCATGGTTGCGCTGGCTATTCTTTGGAGAGTATGGCCACCATATGACATTCCACATGTCAATTGGGATGTCATTGTTTTATACTTGGCATGATGAGGTGTTGTGGCAGTAGGAGGCCTTGTTGCATTACCTTCTCTTGAGGGAGTATGGATACCATACTTGATATGATGATGATGTGATGTGGCAGCAATAGGCATTGCTGCGATGGATTCTCTTGAGAGAGTATGGCTACCATATTTAGTATGATGATGATGTGGTATGGGAGCAAGAGGAATTATTGTAGTGTCTTCTATTGGGAGAGTATGGTTCAACATTTCACATGTCAATCCATATGTATCTATTTCCTATTTTTCATAGTGTTGAGATGATTCTTAGAGAACACAAGGCCACTAGGGCCAAGGATTGGAGCATGGAGAGACACAACCTAATCCATGTAGCATGGGTTTGAGAGATATTTTATGAGTTGGGAATTTCCAATTGGGAAAGGAACCACCATAGCTCACATGTCTCATGCAAATAATAGGGTCTTGGATAGCAAATGATTCACACGTAAGGATTCATTAATGAGGAGAGGCATCTAGCTACATAGTTGGAGGACATTCTAGACATTATAGAGAGGAAAATATGGGAATTAATAAAAAATTGGAGTGGATGAGGAAATCGAAAACCAAGAAGGACACAAAAATCAGCAACCTCTCACTGCTTGGGCAACGAAGAAAAAGTTCACTCTTTCCTTGGAAACATCTAAGAGTAGAAAATAGGGAAACATCTAAAAAACTAGGAAAGAAGGAAACATCTCAATGTATTTGCTTTATCTAATAATGCATTTGATTTGCTGAAAATATCTTTTGTAATTAGAAAATAAAAAATAAGGAGAATTATTTCATTGGTTATAAAATGCTCATCTATTCCTCATAATAAAGGATGTAGTATTTTTTCCAGAGCTGTGTTATTCCTGTTTCGTGTCTATATTTTGTTTTTAAAATATACAAGTAAATAAATTGGTATCACAACACAATGTCTTCGCAGCCATCCACCTGTTTGAAGATTTTTTTGTTTAAAGGTTCATACATTTCAATCCATTCGATGGATTAAAATCATGTCGCCCCGTTAAGAGTGTCAAGAGCCCTCGACTACAGACTCGCCAGTAAATGATTTAGATAGGGCTCTTTCAGAGATACTTACGCTGCAACAAAAAAAACTTCCTCCAGAGAAAATGAAGCTTGATACATGCTTTCAATTGGCCAAAATCTCAGGGACAATGAATGGTGAGACTGTTGATTCTTGGCTCTGTAGTCTCTCCAACTATTTCATAACCTGTCCAACGATGGAAGAGCAGAAAAAACTTTAGATCACCAGTCTACAATTGGAAGGCCTAGCACAAACATGATGGGATAATCATGTTGAGAATATGTCTTTGGTTGTCAAACTTGGAGAACAAGCTGAGACCAGATCGACGCCTATCACATCTTGGAATCTCTTTTACAAGGCCTTATAATAACGCTTCTATCCTCCAAGATATATAAAAAATATCCTTGCCAAATGGTTACAACTTTGACAACTACCCAATCAATTAGAACAAGATTACATTGATGTCTTCTGCAAGTTTCACATTTAACTTCATATCTCTGATCCAGAAGAGATATTAATTGTCAAATTTAATTCTGGTTTGATAATGATTTTTTGACACGAAGTTGAGTTTTTTATAGTACTTCATTAGAAAAGGCCTTTATTCGTTCCCTGGCTGTGGAATGCAAAGTGGGTAGTCCAATATGATCCCTTCAAGCCAGAAATGGTCCATCTCCCTTTGGTTCTTCGAATTTCCCCTTTGCCTCATCCCCTGCACCTCACAATTCCCCCTGGTGTACTTTTCATAAGACCAACTCACATGCTTCTGCAAATTTTTGAGTAGTGAAAAATCTATGCCCTAACAAGACTCTTTTTATAGATGTGGAGCAACCAAATTCCACTACCCAACTTCCAACTATTTCTCTTGAAAATCCTACCAAAATGGCCCTATCTCTCATCCTCATGACTACTAATGAAACAAACATCTTTGTTACTCCATTGTTTACCCATAATTTTCAAATCAAACATCAGTTGGCCACGCTTATTCTTGACAATGGGAGTCAAAGTAATATTGTGGCACAGGACTTTGTTGAACGCCTTTTCCTTCCCACCACTCCTCACCCACACTGGTGTCAGCTTGGTTGGGTCCAAAAGCACTGTCCTTGTCTTACCATCTCCTAATGTTGTGTTTTCACCTTTACTATTGGATCTTTCTGGGATGCTGTGGTATGTGATGCTTCTCCTCTCGATTGCGCTGATTTATTTTTAGGAATTCCATACCAAGAGGCTCGACATGTTGTTTATCATGCTACATATCACCAATACCACTTGCATCATGATGGGCGCACCTATGTTCTCACATCCTCATCTATCTCATCAACCCAACCTTCTATTGGAAAAGCTCCCATTATTCCTGGTGCTGCCTTACCCAATACCCCATATTATCGCCTTGCTCCTCGAGAGGCAACGTTTTGACCAAGTGTACCCTCTAGGATACCACTAAAGATCACCACTTTTGGGTTTGCACATCAAAAAATCAAACAAAAATCAGCTCCTTATTTTATACACTCCATTTCTCAGCACCAAGATCAAGTAACTGCTTCTTTGTAAGCAGCCCAAGATCGCGCCAAATAGAGGCATGGAAAATAGTGAACACCCTTGTATTTTCAACTTGGAGATCATGTGTGGCTCTTGTCAGACAAGAAACGCTTCAAGGGCCAGCATCATAAGTTGCACCCTCTGTGATATAACCCTTATAATATTCTAGAACACATTGGAGAAAATGCATATGGATTGGATTTGGATTCCCATCTTGGCATCAATGATGTGTTTAATGTTAATAATCTCAAACTATTTGAACTACCTCTCCTTGAGGAATTTGTTACAATCCATCATCTGTTCAATAATATTCCATATTTTTAGCGTCCTCTGCTCAAAGATACAATTTTGAACTCCAAGAAACAAAATACATGCCAGCAACCATACTTCTCATATTTGAGTGGTTGGAAGAGACACACACTAGCGCAGAAAAATAGATGATTGTAGATACATTGCAACACACTTTACCTCATTTGGTGGAGGAATTTTGGATGATTCTTGATCTAAAGAGGGAGGAATTGGGCAACCAAGAAGGACCCAGAAATCAACAACCTCTCACTGCTTGGGCAACCAAGAAAAAGTGCACTATTTCCTTGGAAACATCTAAGAGTAGAAAATAGGGAAACATCTAAAAATATAGGAAAGAAGGAAACATCTCAATGTATTTGCTTTATCTAATAATGCATTTGATTTTCTGAAAATATATTTTGTAATCACAAAATAAAAAATAAGGAGAATGATTGCATTGGTTATAAAATGCTCATCTTGTCCTCATAATAAAGATTGTGGTATTGTTTCCAGAGATGTGTTATTCTTGTTTCGTGTATATATTTTGTTTTTCACATCTGCAAGTAGATCAGGAAACCTTCCATATGAGGATGCCACTTGGGAGGGAGATGGATTTCTGCAGCATCCACTTTTGCAGTTGCTTGAGGAAAAGAAATTTTTTGGAATGGAGGACTGTGATATTCCAAATTTTCCATAAGTTAACTGGAATATTAGAGTTCTTAATTTTCTTATTTATTTAAGTAAATAAAAGGGTGGAGGGGCCAATAAACCCAACATATGAATAAAATCCACTTATATAGTGTGAATGTGGGTTAATTTAGTAGTGTAGTAGCATTATGGAGTAATGGAAAAACATAATAATGAATAAAGAGTGGAGGTCATAGAGAATTAAATGGAATATGATGGAGATAATGGAAGGATAAATGAAATATGATGTATACAGTGGAGATGAAATTGCAGATATGATGGGGGAAGTGATGCATTAAATGCAGACATGATGGAGGAAGTGGATATTAATTGTAACAGTGATGGAGATCTAGAGGACAATGCAGTATTTATGGAGCCTAGTGGCCACATGTGCAGCATAGTTATGAGGTGCGCCAAGGCTAGGGAAGGCTCACAAGCATAAAAGGAAGATGAGGGTGGAAAAGGAAGGGGAGTCTGGAATTTTATTATTGAGTGTCGTAAGACATTTTTTTGGACACTTCGGTTGCTTAGCTAAGTTTTTTGTGTTGTTTAGCATCAGGTGTTCTCGAGCGGGAATCCCACCCTTATCCATAGGAGACATCGAGTGCCTACTCTACGAGGTTTTCCATGGGAATCACTCATCATCTAGAAATTAGTGCCACTTTCAACCACTCCCATCTACAATTCCACCCATAGGAATTACGCATTCCTCACCTTGGGTTTGAGAGTTGGAAGGCTATTCTCAATACTTCAGCTGAGAAACCCATGGAGGGATCATCCCTTCACACCATGGATCCATTGTAGTCTTCTGGGAGTTTCATTTTCATATCCGGCATCATGCCATCCATCTATTCTCCTATGTAGGAACATTTCCTACGGGAATTGAGTAATTCTGCAATGAGGGTTTGAGGGGAGGAGGATGTTCCAAGCAACTCAACTTGGAATCCTGTGAGGGATTAATCCTTCACTCCGGGTATCAATTCATAAGCCTAGGATCAAAATTTTATTATCTATCAGCATGCTACATCATCATTCCTCCTAGAAAATTTAGTATTTCCCATCGGTTGTGCATGAAATAGCTACATATTCAGTGGAGGAGCTAGATCTCAAGTTTTGAGATTGGGAATCAGGAGAATGGACCAACCCTTTAGTTAGTGAAAGGAGTGGGTGCTATTCTAGCTGAAAGATCATTATTTTAGCCCCAGATCATCATTTGTCTCTAGGGAGTGCATAATTCAACTAGCATATGTGCGATTGCAACCAAAGCTTATTTGAAATCCATGCGGTGTGCATACGTACGATTGTGCATAATTCAACTAACATCATGCATAATTCAACTAGCATACGTAAGTGTGCAACCCAAAACGATGAGCATTTGAACCTTTTTTTTTTCCAACTCTTCCCCTTGAATTTTCTCTATTATGCTTCTTCCTGTCTTCTTCTTCCATCCTCCTATAATCTTGTTCTTCCTTCTGCCACTATTGTGCTTCCTGCAACCTCTTTTCCCTCTTTGTTTTTGTTTCTAGAAGCACTTTGAAAATGACTGGATCCACTTTCGTCTTGTGTCTTTGATCTCCTCATGGGCTATGTGCAACCTTCCTGTTACCCTTTCATGCACTGGTGATCTCAAATGATTGTATTAATTTTGCTGTGCTAAGTGTCTTTTAATTTTATAAACATGTTCATACTTGTCAAAGGATTTTAACCATGAATTTTAGATGATTTTAAGTGAATTAGAAGCATAAAACAAGCTTAAATAACAATGAACAATAGTGTAAAACTAAGAAATAACTCACCATATCTAGTTTACATAGCAGGCATGATGAAGAATTTCACCCCTCCTGGGCTACATCTACTGGTCCAACTCACAATGACACGCCCATCTTTCATTATGCTCAAAATTTTGTAAATACATGTAGTTACATTTCTCCAATGGTTGTTTTCTCTACACCAATGGCTCCATAAGGCTCCAATTAGTCTAAAATGACTATTCATTCACTCAGAATGGGTGCAAATTTAGTCTCCTACACTTTTTCCCAGTTACACCTAGAAAAACTCCACTAAAACTGGAGAACTCCACTTAAATGGAGTTAAATTGGTAAATTCCGGCAAGAAAAACTAGCCCGCCTAAACCACTGTCGAATAAACCGTGGCATTAAATTTAGAATTTGGGCGGTTGGGAACATGCACCCCAAACCGTGGTCTTCAAAGTGGTTAGCGGAACCATCGGAGCAGAACTCACATTAAACCTGTGGTTGGAAGTTTACTGTGGTTTGAGTTCTATTGGTTAGCACTGATGATTGCCTTAACCACTCAGTATAACATCACCACGTGACATATGTGGTGGAAACGTTTTAGCCTCACAATTTCATTGCCATCAGGTTTAATAACTATGCAATGTTTTTGTTTGTAACATTCCATGTGAACGCATTGTGGGGACCGCTGGTGGGTTGGGATTGCCGGCGGTCCCCAAACCCCATACAGGAATCCATTAAACTTTAACAATAACCCAACTCATATACAGGTTAAGAATCACATGTAGCTTGGGAAGTGTGGTGTGTGCGTGCTCTTCCGAAGGTCGCGGGGTCGAGCCTTGCGAACCTCACCCAAAATTTTATAATGTTGTTCCAAGGCCACGTGGTGGCCTCAGGGCTGGCCAAGTGGCAGCTCCTGATTGGTCTGCAAAAAACGTACACCCCAATAGAAATATGACACTTCTCAACCTGTGGTTGGTTCTAAGGAACATAATATTCCTCAAAATATTCCCCTTTTGCTGACTGTACCTCCACCCCGCTGACTATGCATCCTAGTCAAACTTGTAACAATTTTACATGTTTGGCATTTCGATTAGAATCCGATATCTCCCTCATACGAAATCGGTTTTTGGAACCGTTCATGGCACCATAATCAGGAAGATGAGATCTATGCAACCATCCTAGTTTCAACCCAATGCTGTAACTTTGAATTTTGAGAAAAATTTATGAACTCTTGATCACTCTTCCCCATTGGAAGCTTTTGGACCCCAAAAGAATTGATTACCTATTCAGTAGATGAGGGTACAAATCCCTCACCTTTCCAACCTCCTTCCATCTTTCCTTTCTTGGTTTAGTGCCTTTGAGCCCAACTCGAAGGTAGTCAACACTTCCCCTCTTGGATGCTCTTGCCCTCGTCTCAAGAATTGTATCTTCTTTGAGCTCATCCAGAAATTTTGGTGAGAAATATTCAATAGAAAGTAGTTGGACATCACTTCCTTGATCATCAATCAAAGGTGGCTCATACAAATGTAAGTTTTCAACATTAACAACTAAATACATTTTCATATAAGAAGGAAAATCAAGTTGAAATGCATTATTACCAACTTGCCTTATGATCTTGAATGGACCATAGTGAATGGGTTTGATATTTTTACCTTCCCCTTGCATCCTTTCTTTGCTAATGTGCAACCATACCTCATCTCCCTCTTGATATTTGTGATCAATTCTATGTTTTTCATCCCTCTCTTTGTATTTGTTTTGAATTTTCTATATGAGCGTGTCCCAACATACCATTCTAGTGACTTATCCGATTCATGTAGCGTTTTCTTTACCATACCCAAATCAGAAATCTTAAACATATATCCGTTCATGGCTAACAAATTCTTTAGCTTCAGATTGCGGTGACAATATCCTTGTTTGTGCAGGTGCGCCAGCCCTTTCAAAATTTGAAAGCAAATGTTGCGCACTTCGTACTCTAACAAACCACGCCCTCTCCTATTCATGAGCTTTAACAAATCGCAGTCCATAAGGTCAAAAACCAAACACAATGTGGTTTCGTGCAAAATGACTCCGTGCAACCTAATTATGTTTGGGTGCCGCATTGATTTTAAACATTTCACCTCTGCAAGCTTCCAGATATCTTCTTCTTTATAAACCCTTTCATTCAATATTTTCATGCAATAAAATTTTCCTATTTTCGTATCCATCACCTTCCAAACGCTTCCGTAAGCTCTCGTTCCCAACATCTCTTGGATAACATAAGAATACTAACGTTCCTGAACATGAAAATAGTCGTGTCCAAAATAATAACTTTTTTCTCCCATAATACAAGGATACTGTGAAATATCAGTCTTGTGATACATCGCTCCTCTTAATTCGAGAGTTGTAACACCAAACTTAAAAACCCACTATTCGAATTAACTATTGAATCATATCAATACAGACAATTCGTGTGGTTATAATCAATTCAATAGAGACCGTTCATGTGGGTATCATATATATCACCACAAAAACTATTTGTATTGAATCAATCGTTCGTTCATTGAATACAAATAGCTTTTGTCGTGATACATATGATAGGTTCAAATTAAGTGAGCGTTAGTGTATGTACATTTGAATTGTTCGGTTAAGGTCGGTCCTTGTTCCCCACACAATCAACTAAGATGGGTCCTTGTCCCACAAGACAAAGAATAAAAAATAAACAAAGGTTACCTCATTTGCAAATAACCTTGAAATTACAAATATAAAGAAATAAGATAATATTATGTTTAGTCAACTTTGTATTAAGCATAGATAGGTGAAATACAAACACTTCCTGGGGTTATCTATATATATACGTGAATGAAGTAATGAAGAAATTTAACAGAGATAGTTTGTGCGGTTATTTATACACTTTCTTTGTGGGTGGGTTGAGGCTAGTTACTTAATTGATAATTATTGGTCTTAACCCATAAATATTTGTTGGAATAAATGAATTTTATACACCAATTTAGTAAGTGGCTTGTGTGTGACCATAAAATTATATATAATTATTACATCATAGATTGTGCCTCACCATAAAATTATATATAATTATTACATAATAGCTGTGTGGAAGAGGGGTTCATAATTTTAATTTAATTATCAATAATTACTTAGATGGAATGTAGGGATTTAATTTCAATGGACTATTTCAGAATATTCTTAATAGTAGTTACACATCTTGTTGAGATTTATGTCCAAAGTATTTATCTTTTTTTCCTATTTAATTAAATTGATTATTTAGAAAAAAAAGTGATTTGAACAAACTTGATATGAAATGAGATGGATTTTTCAGCATGTGGTATTAATAAGCACCATAATTTAACGAGTCATATTTACATGTTAAGAATCACCATAATAAAGTGGGGGTAAATATCGATAGTTAAGAATCTTATTACATATTATTTTAAATGTATACAAATCTACCTCATATAGTAATCCTTTTTATAATAAATAATAACAATTTAAAACGAGTTATAATGTATTACTTATTTAGGAGCTCTACAAAATCATAGTTTTTTTTGTAAATTCTAACATATTTTTCTAATAGTGTCCACTCTCCCCATGGATAAGTGTTAGTATGAATCTTTTGTCGAAGTGTACGAAAAAAGACCACTTTAGCTACGCATAACTTATAGCCCTAACATCAAATATGGCTGCCAATATCTTCAGATTTGCAGTTAGTTGTTGAAGACAAATGCTGCAAAAATCCAGATCTATGCATAAAGAGACATTAAGCAGTAAAAATAAGGTTTTGCTCCATACATCCAATAGACAAGAAAAGAAAAATATTTTTGAAAGAATTTTTTGTATTAAGGGCACCTGGGAGGAAAACAAGAAGGTGTCTCCAATTCTCCTCAATGGGATGGGTTCTTGGAAGTCCTCAGCACTTTAGATCTAGCATTTCTCTCTCCTGTTGGTGTAGAAAACCCAGACAAAGATAGAACTCAAAGGGAGCTCACACAACAAATAATGGAAAATATGACAATGATAATGGCTCAAAGTGAGACCAAGAGTTTAGATCCAGAGTGATCTAATAGGCAACAAAAGGTGAAGAGTGGTAGGAAAAACCTTCCTATTTATAACAAAATATTGGGTCATTCTAGATCTTGGTGCATGATTAAAATAACATTAACCAAATCTAGATCCACCTTTTATGGAATATTTTATTATATTTGTTGCAGGGAAAAAGTATTTGACTTGGGTCAAATCCGTTTATTTGTGAATAATAAATAAATAAATGATTTATTTATCATTTTAAAGAAGTGGTTGAAAGATAATCAAATAAATAATGATTTATTTAATTATTTATGGGTGATTTAGTCATATTTAACAAGGAATATTATTTAAATAAGATTTAAATAATTATTCCTAGAAAATAATAAGATAAATAAAGATTTATCTAATTAATTTCTTTGTTTTGGGTTAAACATGACCATGAATAATAATTAAATTATTGTTTAATTAATTATTCCTTGAGGAAAATCAAACAAATATAGGTTTGTTTAATATTTCCTTTTGGGGTTTCCTGTTTAGACCATAAACAACCTAATAAATGTGTTTTATTAAGTTATTTTACATAATGAAAGCAATTTTACTTAGGGTAAAATTGGTCTTACATGGCGTACTTGGGTCCATCTAATGATAGTAGGTTAGATAACCAAAAAATGGTGTAACAGATTGCCCCCCAGCGTGCGAGTGTTAGGAGCAAATCGTATGACCGAAGTACGTTGTAAGAACTCAATCACCAGACATCAAAAAGGGAAGTGAGAGAGAGAAATGTAAGGTAGACTAATGTTCTGAAGAACTAGACCCTGAGGAGACGAGACTTGAAGGTGCAACAAGTCTCTTTTTATGAGAGGGTACCTGTGCTAAAGGCGGCGGGGGAGGCATACCTATGCCCGCCGAGACAAAGTACAAAAGAATAGTGTGTCCAGTAAACAAGGGACCGAACCATAAAGTACAATCGGCATAAACATGAGCCAGATAAGAATACAATGAGGAATCCCACATACATGTTGTGCCTGGGATAACAGCCAGGACTTATACAATAATATCTGAGTACATGAGATACAAATACAACCCAAATGCCCCCTATAAGTGGGGAAGGGCTCACAAAATCTGACTGATATATGTAAATCAAAGAAGCGCTGCAAGCGGCTAAGGCCGACATCATCAAATATATGGAGCTGCATCGAAGGCTGCAAAGAAGAGGTCATCCGAGCATGTGGGGGGCTACATCGCTCCTCTTAATTCGAGAGTTGTAACAGCAAACCTAAAAACCCACTATTCGAATTAACTATTGAATCATATCAATACAGACAATTCGTGTGGTAATAATCAATTCAACAAAGACCATTCATGTGGGTATCATATATATCACCACAAAAACTATTTGTATTGAATCGATCATTCGTTCATTGAATACAAATAGTTTTTTTGGTGATACATATGATAGGTTCAAATTAAGTGAGCGTTAGTGTATGTACACTTGAATTGTTCGGTTAACGTCGGTCCTTGTTTCCCACACAATCAACTAAGATGGGGCCTTGTCCCACAAGACAAAAAAACAAAGAATAAACAATAAACAAAGGTTACCTCATTTGCAAATAACCTTGAAATTACATATATAAAGAAATAAGATAATATTATGTTTAGTCAACTTTGTATTAAGCATAGATAGGTGAAATACAAACACTTCTTGGGGTTATCTATATATATACGTGAATGAAGTAATGAAGAAATTTAACAGAGATAGTTTGTGCGGTTATTTATACACTTTCCTTGTGGGTGGGTTGAGGCTAGTTACTTAACTGATAATTATTGGTCTTAACCCATAAATATTTGTTGGAATAAATGAATTTTATACCCCAATTTAGTAAGTGGCTTGTGTGTGACCATAAAATTATATATAATTATTACATCATAGATTGTGCCTCACCATAAAATTATATACAATTATTACATCATAGCTATGTGGAAGAGGGCTTCATAATTTTAATTTAATTATCAATAATTACTTAGATGGAATGTAGGGATTTAATTTCAATGGACTATTTTAGAATATTCTTAGTAGTAGTTACACATCTTGTTGAGATTTATGTCCAAAGTATTTATCCTTTTTTCCTATTTAATTAAATTGATTATTTAGAAAAAAATGTGATTTGAACAAACTTGATATGAAATGAGATGGATTTTTCAGCATGTGGTATTAATAAGCACCATAATTTAATGAGTCATATTCACATGTTAATAATCACCATAATAAAGTGGGGTAAATATCGATAGTTAAGAATCTTATTACATATTATTTTAAATGTATAAAAATTTACCTCATATAGTAATCTTTTTTATAATAAATAATAACAATTTAAAATGAGTTATAATGTATTACTTATTTAGGAGCTCTACAAAATCATAGTTTTTTTTGTAAATTCTAACATATTTTTCTAATAGTGGCCCCTCTCCCCATGGATAAGGATAGAGAAGGGAATGGAAAAACCTCTTATAGTAAGGTATTCTGTGAAGGAAAGCACCAAAATGGAGAAAAAAATAGCATCCCAATTTCAAGAGGCCAAGTCAACAAATGAAGACGAAGGAGTTTCCTCCCTAAGGAAATTTTTGAACCTAAATTTGAGGTGAAGTTAAGTAGGATTAATAAATTTATCTAGTATAATAGGAGTGGTACGGGAAACGACACAGAGGTGGAACCTTGAGCACTTTGCGGGAGGGGGGTAGAACCATGAAGTGAGCTCATTTCTAGAGGACCCATATTTGTCCAGCGTCAGAATCAGGAAAATTTTATATCGATTCTGCACCTCTCAGAGACGCGAATCCAAAGGTGTTGTCTATTTGTTCATCAGAGGTCTCCAATTTTCGGTCACTTTCAGCGATGGAGGTATAAGGGTTTAATTTTTCATTGATGCTTGTAATTTCATTTTATTTTCCACTTACTGAAAGAGATCCTCCCCACAGATTGAGTAGGGCTCGGAGACGTAGTCCCTCCTTAACAAAATCCGTTATCAATTTCTTGTCTTCCTGCATGATTTTATGTGCTTCTCTCTTCTTATGTTCATGCCTTTTAATTTTCATGGTTAAGATGAAATTTTACATGTAATTTATTATTCCATCTCAAATAAAAATATCTTGGATCAAGTGGTATCACAGTCGGTATTTTTAGATTTGAATTGCATGTTTGTATGCTAACCAGAAATAGGATATCAAGAGGCAAAGGGAAGCTAAAGTCCTTTTATCCCAAAGAGGTACCTGCACATCGAAGAAGAAACATGGATGACGATGCTCGAAATGAGGAGGAGCTAACCTTCCGCAAAAGATTCTACACCATGGCAGATCGGGTCGAGAAGTTGTTCTTTAGGCTTGAGAAACTAGAAAAAATAGGGGAGAATGCTTCAGAGAGATGAGGTTCGGCGCATGTATATGATGGAGGAGATCCACCTCCTTCTTCTTCTGCATTTGAAAATTCTTCCTCCTCTTCCCACCATCATTAGAGGAATTCAAGAAATGCATCTAATAAACCTTTATTTAAATTAGATGTCAAATTTGATCTTCCCAGCTATTATGGTGAAAGTAATGCAAGAAATCTTAACAACTATATTAGGAAGATTGAAGTCTACTACATGATTCAGCAGATCAAGGAGGACGAATGAAAGATCCAATTGACTTCTCTTCGGCTAAACAACACCACTCTTGTCTGGTGGGAAAGAAAATTTCAAGGCAGCCAAAATTTGGGTAACCTTCTCTACTCATGATCAAATTTTGTTTTTGCATTGAGAAACCAATTTTACCCTTTAGGTTATAAGAAAAGGGCATTAATGAAATGGAAACACCTAAGGCAAAGAAGAGGTCAAAATGTACAAGCCTTCACTGAAGAATTAGAAAACAAGCATTGAATTTTGGCATTCCATTAGATTCACGAGAGATTGTAAATAAGTATATTGATTCACTACATAATTACATAAGACATTCATTATTATTGTTTGAGCCACCTACTACCGATGAGGCTAGTGTAAAGGCCATGCCTCTAGAAAGAAGGGGAATGCATGAACAAAATGACCACCCAAAAAGAATTGCAACAACAAAGAAAACGGGAGAAAAATCCTATTGTACACATTGTGAGAAAGAGGGACATGATGAGGAAAGTTGTTGTAAGTTGCACACTGAGTTGAGATGTGAGAGGAATGACAAAAAGGGGAAGCAAAAGACCGATACCACTATGCACAAAAACCAAGATTCTGAATCGGAGGAAGATGAGAAGGTCGCAACTGTCAGATTTGCATGAGTTATACCAATTTACCTGATGTCTAATTCCAATGATGAAATTAAACTTGCAAAATTGTGGATCTGTTGTAGCCGCTAAACACCCTCCAAAATTTTTCTCTCTTCTAATTTTTGAGCCCCTCATTCTTATGAAAAGAGAAATCAGACCTAAATTTACCTTTCCTGAACCTCAGGTCGCTAAGTCGCAAATATGGTTAAGTTTCCTAGGTTACGACCCCATGACCTTGCGACCCCCTAGCTTGCTACGTCGTTGGGTCCCACATCAGTCCGAAATCAAACATCAACGATCTCATGACCTTGCAACCCCACGACCCCTTAGGTCGCAAGGTCGCAGAGTCGCAAGGTCGCGCATCTCATTAATGCAACTCATTCACGACCTTGAAACTCTCTTTAATTTCCCACATGTGCATAGACCAAAGTTTGGTCTCAGTGGACGTTAACCATCATCATCATCATCATCATCATCATTATAAAAAAAAAACAAAATAAATTTAAAACAATAAATTAAATTGAAAATAAAAAATTAATTTCAGAAAATAATTTAATAAATTAAAATAAAGAAATTTAAATTAAAAAAAATATTTCAAATTGCTTATAAATTAAAAAGAAAAGAAAAAAATAACTAATTAAAAAAAGATTATTAAATTCCAAGAGTCACTCTCCCGCCGAAGTGGCGATTTGCGGCGGACCGTGTGTGGGCAGGGAGCTGTGTGCAGCTCCGTGCACACAGCTCCATGCCCTCTTGGGCAACCCAAATATATATTTTATAAATTTAATTAATTTTTTTGTTATTTTTTAAAGTAATTAAATTTTGTTTAAATTAATAAAAATAAATTTAAATTTATTGAAATTATATATTAGAATCTTATTTTCCTTTAAACTTTTTTTTTTAAATAAATTTATTTTAAATTAAAATTAAAATTCATGTTTCTTTTTAGTATTTTTTTATTTATTTTTAATAAATGTATTGAAGTTTAATTCTAATACAATTTTATATAATTTGATATTTAAAACTATATATTTTAAAACTAAAATTAAAATTAAAATTTATTTTTAAAATTATATATGCTGGGTATTAAAATTTTTAATAATATTGTTTTTTAATTTATTAAAATTTAATTATATTTTTTCTTAAATTTCCTAAAATTAAAAATATTTTTTTTAATTTTAATTTTAATTTTAAAATTTTATTTAATTTTTAAAATTTATTCAAACTTAATATGTTCTTTTCCATTTTTTTTTTAATTTATGAAAATATATTTTCTTTTTATTTTAATTTAATTTTTGTATTTTAAATTTAATTTAAATCTAAAAAAACTAATATTTTTATTTATTTATTTATTTGTTTGTTTTTTATTTTTAATTTATTTTTAAATTTTTTAAATTTTAATTTTAATAATGTTTAATTTTTTTGTTTTTTTAACTTTTTTATTTTAAAAAATATTTATATATATTGATTTTTTTTTTTGTTTTTTCACAATTATTTTTTTTAAATGTAAACTTTTATTATCTTAGAATTTTAATTTTAATCTTCTTTTTTAAAGTTTATTTTTTATTTTTTTTTAATTTAATTTTTTATTACTGTAATTTTTTTATTTTAATTTTCTTTTTAATTTTTAATTTTTTTACTAAATTTAATTTATTACTATAATTATTATTTTTTAATTTTTAATTTTTTTCTCTTAAATATTTCAAGTTTTTTTTCAATTAATTTGTTTTATTATTATTATTATTATTATTATATATATATATATATATTACTTTGTATTTTAAATATTTTATTTGTTTTTAAATTTTATGTTTTTATTAATTTTTTTAATTATGCCATTTTTTTTCTTTAAATTGTGCCTTTTTTTCTTTTTTCTTATTTTTGAATATATATATATATTTTAATTTTTTTTTTTAATTTTTATATTTACAAATTTATTTTATTTTATTTTTATTTAAAAAAAAAAATTTGTCATGTTTTCTAATTTTACTTTATGTATTATTACCAACATGAAAATCACCACTCTTAATAAAAAAAATTGTAATTCGGGATCACCACTTTTCAAAATCGACATGAAAATGATGACATTTGAAAAAAAAAATCATAAGGAAATTTCAACTGCCAAAATATTCTCCAAAAAAAGGGTTATTTTTCATCACCACTTTTCAAAATCAACGTGACAATCATGACATTTAAAAAAAAATCATAAGAAAGTTGATGTGCCAAAAATATGCTTCAATAAAAAAGGGTGATTCTGCATTGAGACTTTTCAAAATCGGTTGCATTTTTTGCTACCTCAAAAAAATAGGTGCCAGGTAATTTTTTTGTTTGATCGGTAACTATGTTATTCCACCAGTCAATTGTTCACTCAAATAGATAATGATGGGATTATCGAATATTTTCTTCCAGGTATGCCTCCTTTTGATCAATAATATGACATTATTACCATTGAAGATTTTTGCAGTAATCTTGAGAATATATCTTTTGTTGAATCTCATGCTCTAAATAATGAATCTTGTTTTGATAAGAAACTAGTCATGTTTTCCCATAACTCAAAGTTGAGTCACATCAGTAGGACACTTCAACATACCGTGATGGTTATGCCAAGTTACAATCACCATGGCAACTATTGAGCTTCTACCGCTACATCCCAACTCAAGAAAATAAAAAAATGTGATGTCGAAATAGAGAAGAATCTTAATGAATTTTTTACATCATCCATCAAATAATATCTCACACATGAAAACATGGATTGTGGTCAACTTGATAATATCACTTATGACATGGATATGTCTCTGTTCAAGTTTCCCTGTCATAGGTTCCCCAAAAGTTGCTTCCACAATAACATTGCATATTCCCTTGAGGAATCTTATCGATGAGGGCCAATGTCTTGTGGCCTATATTTTCACGTGATTTGTCAACTCTTATGATCAATGTATTAATAACTTTTGTTGTTGTGGAATCTTTCACTTGATAGACAAGTCAAGTGTACTAGACCATTGTGATTGCAGTTCTTGTTTCAATATGTCAGTGCATTGTTTTTGTTGTTTATATTTTTAAATGCACTTCCTTTTACTTTTGTTTCAGATAATCACATCCTTCCATTCAAATTTTTGGAGCAGATTATATGGCTGCATTAGAAATTTCACTTTATATTACCTGAACCCATACTATTTAGGTTAGGATATAACATGCTACATGTAGTTAAATGCACTTCATTCTTATTGTGTGTTTCCCTCTTTCATGTTCTCATTTTAATCTCTTGGTTTTCTTTGACTTTGAATAAAGTTAGTTTTTAGCTCCGGGATGATGTTTCTAATCTTTTGTGAATGGAAAGTTGTAGTAACGTGCAACCCTTGGTTGATCTCTTACCCTCTTCCTTGATTTGGTTTATCACTTTCTATTCAATGATTTTCCCATGGGAAAAATGATCCTTCAACTAGGAAGTTTTACAAAAAACCCTAATGCCGACATATTTTTAGGATTCTCTTTCCTATATTCTGTCTTGTTTAGAGGTGATTAAGTGAATCGTTACACATATGGATGACTATCACCTTGTGCTTTGCAGTAAAAGTGGTGGTTAGCTCACCACCTATTATGGTGAAGATATTCATACATATTATAAGATTCCCAAGCCCACTCAATATGGAAATTATATTTTCTACACAAGATGCTCCAACCTTGACACAAGTGACATTATCAACTCATGGTGTCAAGATCCTACCAAGTTTCACCATCGCGCATTTGCAATCTATCCGAAAAAAAATTATTAGAGATGTATATAAGTATTTTATAGCCATAAATTGTTGATTGTATGGGTGAAAGGAAGATGAGGTGTTCAAGGATAATTGGATATATATGATCAATATAGTGGTGATACCAAGTGTTTGAGGAGAGTTGGATATATACACTCAATATGTCGATAGAAAAATGTACTTCAAATAGTAAACACTATTATTTCAATATCTATATATATATATAATCTACACAAATGACTCTATATGTTTCAAAATTTTCATGAACTACAGATTCCTCTAGTTTATAGAAAATTAATATCAAAGTGTGTGTGTGTTTGTGTGTATGTGTGTGTGTTCCTTCTCAAAAATTTATGTTTTCATGTGTTTGCAACCCAAACGACTAAGTATGTGATCCTCAACTTATATCAGAAGAAACCTACTCATCAAACACATGAATTTCCTACTAGCAAAATATTTAAATCTAAAAAAAAATCATGCACATTTCCAACACTAAAAAAAATTCATTCCTACCAAAAGGAACACACATGTGTTCATAATATTAGGAATGTGCATCTTTTTGTACCACTATGAACTTTAACACATGATAAGTGATCAATTTAGGTTTGGTGGGGAGGGGAAAGGGGAAACAGGTAAGGATAAAGGATCCAAAGAGAGAGAGAGAGAGAGAGAGAGAGAGAGAGAATGACTGGGTGATTGAGGGACATAGCAGGGAAGAGAGAGTGAGTGAGAGTTCAATAGTAAGAGAGATAAGGATAACGGGGAGAATAGAAAGAGTTGTAGTGGACATAGCAATTAATAGAGAGATAAATTTGGAAGGACATTGTTGTGGATGACAAGACTAAGGAAGGGAGGGTGATATACTGAAACAAAATGAGGGAGAGGGAGATGTAGAAGAGAGAAACAAAGAGAGTGAGAGATAGAGAAAGGGTAGGGGAAGAGAGAGGAAGCCTGAGACCTAGATAGATGATACAAGAGAAGAAAAAGGAGAGCGGGGTGGAGTGAGGAAGAGAGAGAAAATGATAGATGGTGGGAGGTAGACATAAACATGGAGAGAAGAGTGAGGGAATATATTAGGAGAGCTAGGAAATGGTAGATAAATATAGAAATGGAGTGGAAGGAGGGAATAGAACAAAGGAGAGAAAGGGGGTGGGATAAAGAGAAAAATGAAGATAGGGTGGGAGATAGAGATATAGTTAGAGATGCAGGGAGGATAGGGAGGGAGAGACAGCATTGGGGGGATATAATGAGAGAGGGGGAAGTGAGGGAGAGAGAGATATAAGGATGGGGGGAAATAAAGATAGATATATAGGAAGAAGAGAGAGATAAAGATTGTGAGAGGAAGATAAAGAGATAGTGATGGGGGGGAAGAGACTGTGAGGGAGTGAGGGAAAGAGAGAATGAGCTAGGGAGGAAGATAGAGGTAGCTATGGAGGAAGTATATATATAGAGAGAATGGATATAAGAGATACAGTCTATGAGTTCAACAGAGAGAGGTAGAGGGAGGCATATATAAAGGTGGAGAGGTAGATAGAGTGAGAGGGATAAAGAGAGAGAAAGATAGAGAGAGACGTGGAAATATAAAGAGAAAGACTCTGAGAGAGAGAGGGAGAGAATGAGTGATTTAATGAGAGATGAGTGAGGGTAGGAGAAAAGAGATAAGGAAAGAAGGGAGTGTGAAGTAGAAAGATATAGAGGAGAGAGTGAGGGAGAAAGGAAGTGAAGGACATAGAGAGAAAATTATTGAGGGTTTTGTTGTGAATGAGGTACTAATAGAGGGAAGGAGAGAAGGGAGAGAGAAGAGGAAGGAAGAGTGATAAATTGAGAGTGATGGAAAAGGAGACAATGAAGGAGGGGCAAGGAGTGAAGGAGAGTGTTAGAGGAGAGGAGTGAGATAAATAAAAATATGGAGAGAAAAGAGAGAAAGAAATAGGGAGAGATATTGAGGAGAGTGGGAAAAGTGAGAAAGTAAGGGGGGAAGAGAGAGAGAGAGAAGGAGAAAGGTTCAGGGAGATAGAGAAATATAGGGAGAGAAGGGAGATATGGATAGAGAGAAAAGAATAAAGAGAGGCAAAGAAATATGTATATATATATATATATATATATATATAAGAGAGAGTGTGGAAGGGGAGGGGGATAAAGTGTAAGAGAGATAATGAGAGCGGGAAGGAGGAGAGAGAGGAGAGACTGGAGAGTGAGAGAGAGAAGTAGATAAGTAGAGAGGGTGAATGAGATAATGGTGGATGGTTTTTTTGTGAATGAGGGATTATGGAAATGAGTAGGTGACAAAGGGATAGGAGGTATAAGAGAGAGGAATATTGAGAGATACAAAGAGTGAAGTTGGGTAGATAATGAGAGAGCTTTAGGGAGTGAGGGAAATTGAGAGAGAAGGAGGGATGGTGGGAGATAGAGAAAAAGTTAAAGAGAAAAGAGAGAGGGATGAAGAGAAAATGAAGAGGGATGAATAGAGGGAGAGAGGGATATAGTGAGCGAGAGACATAGGACAGAGAGAGAAAAATATTGAGGGGTTTGTTGTGAATGAGGTACTAATAGAGGGAAGGAGAGAAAGGAGAGAGAAGACGGAGGAAGAGTGATAAATAGACAGTGATGTACAAGGAGACAAGGAAGGAGGGGGGAGGAGTGAAGGAGAGACTGAGAGGAGAGGAGTGAGATACATAAAAATATGGAGAGAAAAGAGAGAAAGAAAGAGGGAGAGATATTGGGGAGAGTGGGAAAAATAGTGAGAAAGTAAGGGGGAGAGAGAGAAAGAATGAGAAAGGAAGGGAGAGAGATAAATATAGGGAGAGGAGGGAGATATGGAGAGAGAGAAAAGAATAAAGAGAGATATAGAAATATGTATAAAGAGGTTTTGGAAGGAGGGGGATAAAGTGTAAGAGAGATAATAAGAGAGGGAAGGACGAGCGAGAGGAGAGAATGGAGAGAGAGAGAGAGAGAGAGGTAGATAAGTAGAGAGGGTGAGATAGATAATGGTGGATGGGTTTTTTTGTGAATGAGGGACTACAAAAATGTGTAGGTGACAAAGAGAGTGGAGGGGGAAGAGAGAGGAATATTGAGAGATGCACAGAGTGAAGTTGGGGAGAGAACGAGAGAGGTTGAAGGAGTGAGGAAAATTGAGAGAGAAGGAGGGATGGAGCAAGATAGAGAAAAAGTTAAAGAGAAAAGAGAGAGGGATGAAGAGAAAATGGAGAGGGATAAATAGAGAGAGAGGGAGGTAGTGAGAGAGAGACATAGAAAGAGAGAGATACGGGGGGTGAAAACCCCCATTTATCTCCCAATATTCTCAGTCTCTCTCTCCCTCTCTATTTCATGCTCACTCACTCTCTTCCTCTATGTTTTTCACTCAATTTTATCCTTTCCCCTTTCCCCCTCCCTCTCCCTTACACATTACCCCCCATTTCCCTCTTCACCTCTCATTTCTTCATCTCCGTCTTCAACCTTACTCTCTACCTAACTCTCACCCTCCCTCCCCATCTCTCTTTGCCACTTACCCCTTCTATCCCTCCCTCTCTCCATATATTTTTTTGTCTCTATCCTTATACTATTTCATTACCTATCTCTCTTCCCCATCTCACTCCCTATCTCCTTCTCCAACTTCATCCATATGTTTTCATCCATTTCTCTATACCCTCTCTCCCCCTTAACCTATCCTTCCACAAAAAACTCCCAAATTGTTTGTCTCTCTACCACTCAATCGATTCCCCTCACTCTGTTTCTCTCCCCACTTCTCTGTAAACACATCCACCCTCTCTCTCTTTCTCATTCACACTCTCTCACCCTATACCTTTCTCTGTTTTATCCCTTCTCTCTCGATTACTCTCTCTCCTCTATCTCCCACTATACCTACCTATCCCTCCCACCATTTATTCCCCCTCATATCACTCTATCTATATCTCTACCTTCCCCCTTCCCCTTCCCCCCCCTCTCTCTCTCTATCTCTGCCCCACCCTTCCTCCCTATCTCTCAAATGTCTCTACATAACTCTCCCCCATGTGTGTGTGTGTACATGCACCCAAATTTACCTCACTCCTCACCTTTCTCTCTATTATCCCTTATTATCTCTCTCTTTATACATCCCTTCCTCTCCATTTATTTATCTCTGAATACTCTCTCTCTCTAACTCTCTTATTCTCATTCACTCTCCAGCCTTCTCTCCAATTTTATCTCTCTCCCTTCCTCACTATTCCCCCTCTATTTACCTCTTCGACTCTCTATCTTACTCTATTTATCTCCTACCTCCACTTATATATATCCCTTTATTCCTATCTCATTTTTTACCCTCCTACCTCTATCTCTCACACACAATATCCCTCTCTCCCTCCCTTTCTATTTCTATCCTTATATTCCCATATATCCTTCCATCCATCTCATGGCATTCCACCTTATCTAATCCCAACCCTATAAAATTTCCTACATCTTCCTTGCTCCCTTTCACTCTGAATCCTTCCTCGCCACATTACCAACCCCCTTCTCTCTATATATTTGACTATATATCCTTACTTATACAATTTTCTATCCCTTCTCCCACCTCTCTCTCATTGTGTCCCTCCCTCCCTCTCTTCCTACCACTCCTTTTTTACCTCCCTCCCTGTCTTTCCCTATATCCTTTTATCGTTTTTCCCTTTATCCCAATTTTTGACCCTACAAAAGCTATCATTTCAAGCTCCTTTGTGTCATCATGTTGTTTTATTTTCTATTCTCTTTTTTTTTTCCTAATGTCGCACCCTCCTAAGTAATTTTTTCCTAAGCATTGCCACTTAACAATTAGAAGAATTTGAGTTAGTTATTCCATGGTTTGGTGAACTCATCACTTATCTTGACTTCTAAACTTTCATTCTCGCCATGCATACTCTCGAAAAAAATAGAAGAATAGAAAAAGTAAGCATAAGCGATAAAATCACGCAGAAAATGAAAAGCACACTTCAATTTGGTGAAGAAATGCACAGAAATTGAGTGCACTCCATCAGATCGAAGAAGTACAACCTCCTTAAGCATAGTCCTTCATGACAAGAAAGTGTTCCCTTCTTTAGTGCACATATCCATATCGAGGACATGGGCTCTTCCTATGTGCATGCATGAGAGACTTGTTGCATGTGGGTGCACCCCTATAAAATAGGAGCCCAGTTAACTCATAACAAATCCTTTGACTAATCGACAAGTGGCACTCATGGATGAATAATATTTTCATGTAAACTTCCCTATATCAACTTATTTAATCATTATTTTTCATAATCATTCCAATATGAGTTGGGCACATAACTAGGAATCAAGAGACTCTTCATCAAACTCCCCACAAGTATGTTTTCACTACAAGAAAAAGAGACAATGGTGAGGGGTGAAAAATGTCACCATAAGCTCATTGGTGATGGTCAAAAGAGCCTCCGTCACCAAAAATTGAATGTCACCAATGGTGGCATCGTCGAAAGTATAGGTGTTGTGGTGACATTCAAGGTCCATCACCAATAATGATTTATAATGACAGATAGTGACCGTCACCATTTCATATGAGAAATCGTGACGGACAATAGCCTACGTCACCAAAAAATTGAACGTCACCAAAGGTGGCGTCACCGAAAGTATGTGTTGTGGTGAAATTCAAGGTCTGTCATGAATATTGATTATAATGACAGATAGTGACCGTCACCATTTCATATGAACAACAACGATTTTTTGTGAGGGACCTTTCATGGCCGTCACTATTGGTGCATATATATGGCGACGTTCGTTGACCGTAACCATTTCATATTTGGTGAGGGTTAAAAATTGTCATGATAAGATCATTGGTGACATCAAAGTCCATCACGAGTAATGACTATAATGAAAAACAATTACCCTCACCATTTCATATCAACAACAACGATTATTTCATGGTTGTCACTATTGATGCATATATACGGTGGCGTTCGTTAGCCGTCACCATTTCATATTTTGGTGAGGGTCGAAAAATGTCACCATAAGCTCATTGGTGATGGTCAAAAGAGCCTCTGTCACCAAAAATTGATCGTTGCCATTCCATATGAATATCAGGGCACGATGGAATCGAACCACCAACCTCTTGCTTGTAAAGCAGGTGCTCTTCCATTGAGATAGCACCCTTTAAATTAGACTTTTAAAAATTATATCTTGAAACCTTTATAGATTGTAAATTCTACAACTTTCAATAAATTAAATTAAAGCCCCAAATTCAATGTTAATTCAGCCTCCTGTCATGAGCTAGCAATTGGAAAAATGTCTAAATGCAACAGGCTTTGGTTGGAAGTCGACCAATTCCTAACTACTAATCTGTTGGAAATATGTGGAGAGCTAATTCACAATAGTGATTGGGGGCTCAACCTCGTAAGTAACATCCTGGAAAGAAATTTTCCACAAGTGAGCCTACAAATGTACTTCCCCTATGCTTGATAGTTATTGGTGCAAATACAGTCTCTAGTTTGCAGATTGGTATGACTCAATTGTGCAAGAATTTTGCAAATAAGTGCAAGAGAAAAAGTCAATCTGGAGGTATTATGTGTCCCTAGATTGAGCATCACTGAGCTTTTCACGCTAGTTTGGGGAGAAAGTAACTTTATATGTTGATCGTGGAGTAAATAGAGGGTAAGTGATTTTTTGTGGCATGACAATGAAAAAGTTGAATACAATGTGGGGAGGCCAAGCTGGAATAGAAAGCACCAATAGTTGTGCATGGCACTTTAATTGCAGCTGTAATAAGAAGGTAAATCTTCTAATGAAGAAATTGGATGTACTCCAAGTATACTTTATAGTGATTAATTTGAAGCTCAAAGAACAAATGATGACAAGTGTACAAGCATTGGAGGTAGTCACAGGATTTGAAAGCCAATTTTTCCATGAAACAAAATGAATCTGAGGCTCTTTGCAGTCAGTTAGTTGGGCTGCAGGAGCATGTCCAAATTCTGAACACCAAAATTAGTGACTATAATCATGAGAATTGGAGACAAAATGGATAGTGTTTGGTTCGGATCTCAATTAGCCACCAACAAAGGAGGAAGATAAGTGTAGTTGAAGCATGTGCTAATGCAAATTTTGTTTTTTTCTTGGAAATTTCTGTAGAGTTTAAACCTACAAAAATGTACTGAAATATGACATCATATGTAGCCCCACTTTAAGAGTGATAGTAAACAATACTAGCTTATAGGCATATGCAAGAAGGAGATCACAATGTAAAAAATTTCTGAGTATTTGCCTTGTCCAAGCATGGACTTAATGTTATACTTATAGGCTTACAAAAAAAAATATTCGATGACAATCACATAAGCCCTAGCACATAAATTCAAAAGATAGAGGTTGATGATTACATCACAGCTTAATAAATTTGCCTTGGCACCATAAAATCTTTAACTCCATCTCCATATATATCTCCAATTATATTTGTAAGGTCCAAAGATGCATAAGCGCTAGAAATGGGGAATTTCAAAAAACCATGGATGCATAGAGGCTGATGATTACATCACGGCTTAATAAATCTAGCTTGGCACAATAAAATCTTTAAATCCAACTCCATATATGTCTCCAATTATATTTGTAAGGTCCAGAGACGCATAAGCATTAGAAATGGGAAATTTCACAAAACCATGGATGCCCTTGCTCAAACGAATTAGACAAATATTAAAATCAACTGCTCCTATTGTGAAACAAGAGAAACACATTTACAAAGATAAAGAAGACTAAAAACACTTTTACAAAAATAAATGTTAGTTACCATTTCCAATTTAAATCGTATAGTTTAACAACCATTATAATTGAAAACATTCACCAAATCTCAATCTTCTATTAATATATGCAAATTCTACAATAACCAATGAGACAAGAAAATATTACTATTGTGAATACATATAGAAGAAATTGAAAGATTACTGGGAGGTAGAAAAATCCATAACTAACTATTTACGCAAATTCCAGAATATTGGGACTTCAATTTCTGAAGATGAAATACTGAAACATCATGGAATCGAAAAATTCTAGATATAAAACCCATGTCATGAACTAATGTAAATACAGAAGAAAATATTTCCACCGAGGAAACAAGAAAGACATATTTACAAACATAAGAAGATGGATTACTAGGAATGCATAACTAATATTTGTCTGCATGGATGTAGCAAATTCTAGAATGGCTTATTTCAGCAAATGGCAGATTGATATCCCAAAAACAAAAATACTACCCACTAGAAGCTACAGAATAATAAGCCAAACCCTTTATCAGCATGACAGTGATAGAACAAACCTCTAGTGATGTTGGTTTCTCTGGCGGTGATTATTCTACCAGAATTGTTTATGGGGATTAAAGTGTCCAACATCACTATCACCCATTACTCTTCACACTATAGTCCTTTTAAACAAATTTTCTAGCCATCCCAATTAACCTCCCCAACAACACCAATTGAAAAGAAAAGTAACATATCCAATTGACCAAGAATTTAGGATCATCTAATGGCTCAACAAAGTGAGTTGACCTAATATGCATTCAAAATCCCATTCCTATTTGGAATGAATGAATAAATGGTGTCTGAGAAAACATCACCGTGTGACAAGAGCCAGTTAGCTAAAACTATCAAGTATAATATTCATACTCTAAACTATGATGCATTCGAAATCCTGTTCCTAGTTTTTGGAATGAATGAATATGTGGTGTCTGAGCAAAAACCACTATGAGACAACCATAGAATTAACTAAACTCATAATCGTAATTTCTATCATAATTTGCAACACCTTAATAATAGGGCATAAGGTACCCATTAAAGCCAGAAATCTTTACAATTAAGGGTTTTTTAAGTTCAGAGTTGTGCCTTCAAACTCAATACCTTTTTACTATCAAGAAACAAATATCCTATGGTTGATCCCTAACTAATATTTACAAGAAATATAGGGAAGCGTATTATCAGTTCCAATTTCCATATCAGTGCATGATTGGTTTACAAAAAACAACTTCTCAAAAGGGGCATGTTAAAGAGAGTTTGCATATTTGTTAAGTACAACACTTAAAATTTAACATTAGATCAAACTACAAAGAGAAGAAAATGGATAAGAAAAAATTAGGTATAGACAAAACTGTGAATGAAAAACTTGTCCTTCCAACCTTCAAGTAGTGTATGGTGACATCTAGCATGTAGCCCATGTAGAGAAGACTGTCATATTATAAGCTTTTTCAAATTGATAAAGTTCAAATATGATGTTTCAAGTCTTAGTAGATGCTTATAAATCTTATAAATTGATAAATTTCAGCTTCTAGGTTTCTAGGTTGCAACGTAAGATGCATACTCAAGTTGCTAGTGGCCACTGGCATACACATGCCATCTACAAGGTCCCAATTTTTCCATCACCTAGATCCATATCATATTCTCTAAGGCAATCTCATCCATAACATACATGAGCAAGGCATACTAATTACGATTTTGAGAGGCATATTTGTACTCAATAATATCAAAAAATAATCCATGACCACTATCAAAAGAAACGTGTCTGCTCTCCAAAAGAGAGAATTGGAAAGTAGAATGTTTTCTCTAAATTTTTGAAGCCTGGGGCAGAGCGAAAAACAAAAGAAAGAGGCCATTCTACTTGTGATTTTAGGTTTCATTTTAATGTTTTTTTTTGCATGGAGATTCAGAGGAGAAGAGGATGAATTCATGTTAAGTCTAAGGTAAATTTCTGTGTTTTTCTGAGGCTTGCATCTGTGTCATCTAAGGCAACCTCAGAGGCTGAATTTTGACCCTTTCTCAAGCTAATATGAGGTTGATTACACACTTTTCCAAGGTCTACTACATGCATATTTGAGGACTAATGACTATGGATTCTTATCGAAATTCTTTAGCACTATTCACTTAGGAATTGTGGCTATTTGAGTCTTGACCCTAATGGCTATTCTTTGGCTTATTTGAGACACAAGAAAAACCTTTGTCTGATATTATTTCAGCCCTATAATAAAAGGGTATTCAGATAACCTGAGGGATAAACCTCGATTGGTTTTGTGGTTGAACTCATCTACATTATTCGCTAGAGTATTTTCCTCTATCTGAATGACTAATTATTGACCTCTATGGTATTTTTCTAAGGTTGCTTGCACTTCGAAGGATGCAGGATATGAAACCATCATGATGAATTCAAACCCTGAGACTATCTTTACAGATTATGATACTAGTGTTAGACTATACTTTGAGCCTCTTCCAGTAGAGGATGTTTTGAATGTCATTGACAAAGAGAGGCCCGATGGTATAATTGTACAGTTTGGAGGGCAAACACCTTTGAATCTATCTCTACCCATAGAACAATACCTTGATGAGTTTAAGCCTGTGGGTGCAAGTGGGGAAGGTCTTTTTCGAATTTGGGAGACTTCTCCTGCTTCAATAGATGCTGCTGGAGATAGGGAGAAGTTCAATGTAATGTTGAATGAGATAAAAGTCAAGCAACCTCAAGGTGGTATTGCTAAGAGTGATGAGGATGCATTGGCAATAGCAAGAAAGGTTTGCTATCCTATTCTTGTCAGGCCCTCTAATGTTTTAGGTGGTCATGCAATGAAAATTGTATACAGTGATGACAAATAGAAGCATTACTTAGAAACTACAATAGAAGTGGACCTAGAAAGGCTAGTACTCATTGATAAGTACCTGGCAGATGCTTGTGATATCGATGTAGATTATTTGACAGATTCTAAAGGTAGTGTGGTCATTTGTGGTATCATGGAGCACATTGAGCAAGCAGGTGTGCATTCTGGTGATTCAGCTTGTTCTATTCCTAAGGAAACAATGTCACCTGTATACTTTTCAATCATTAGATCATGGACATCTAAATTGGCAAAGAGGCTTGGCGTCTGTGGACTGATGAATTGACAATATGCAATCACACCTGCTGGTGAAGTTTACCTTCTTGAAGCAAATCATAGAGCATCACGAACAATACCTTTTGTCTCAAAGGAAATTGGCCACCCCTTAGAAAACTATGTTGTGCTTCTTATGTCAGGAAAATCTCTTCGAGACTTTGGTTTTATACAGGAAGTTATTCCAAGTCACGTATCTGTCAAGGAAGCAGTCATTCCATCTGAAAATTTTCAAGGCTGTGATGTGGTTCTTGGTCCTGAAATGCGAAGCACTGGAGAAGTGATGGGCATAGAATTTAAATTTCCTATGGCATTTTCCAAGGCACAAATTACAGAAAATCAAAAATTCCCTCTTGTAGGCACGACGTTTTTAAGTTTAAGTGATTTTACCAAACCAAGACTCCCAGCAATTGCAAACAGATTCATTGAACTTGGTTTTACAATTGTTGCAACAACTAGCACAGCCAGTTTGTTGAAAATGGAAGGAATTCCAGTGGAAAGAGTTTTGAAACTCCATGAAGAGCACCCACATGTAGATGGCATGATTGCAAATGGTTCGATTCAGTTACTGGTGATTGCAAATTCAGGAGATGCATTAGATCAAATAGATGGGTAGAAGTTGAGACGAATGGAATTAGCATATAAAATTCCTATCATAACCACACTTGCCGAAGCTTTAACTTCTATTCAGGTTATTAAGAGCATGAAGAAGGATTCCTTGAAGATGATTCCATTACAAGATTTCTTCAGTACTCAGGAATCAGAGGGAAAAACTCAGGAACTACAGGCAGCTTCTATATGTTGATGCATCATAGTTCACATTTCTTTATGTTGATGTAATAATAGTTCCTTACAAACTCTGTTGGTGTTATGTTAGAAGATTTTATGAAAAGGATATAACATAATTTATTCGAATTTTCATCCAAAGTTTTCAATGAAAATTGTCTCTATCTAATGTTGGTGTAGGAATACTTCATTAGAACTATATTTTGGTGTTCTTCCGAGGCAAGATGAAAGGATTATAACAGGTTACATAAATAAATGAGATTTCCATCCAAAAGATGTCTTCAAAAATTGGATGGGACAGCGAAAGAACTATATCTAACTTCTTCTATTGGTAGTTGTGGTTTTCATGTGGTATATGCATGTTTCTCTTTTGGTTGTGGACTGTGGTTATTTCCAATTTATAATCCACTATTTAGTTCTTACTGGAATTTTTTAAAATACTGCATGGTCTCAAAACTGAATCGTTCATAATTCATTCCATGGCTCTTAAAACTGAAAAATCCACCACTATCACCAATCCCACATATATGTTATGTTAGTTACAAATCAGCCTTGATGTGGGTCTACAACATTTGCGCTCAGATCCATGCTACATATTGTGTAAGGCAAGGGCTTCCCTCTTTCTTTTAAATGCATATTTTCCATCTCCAAGTAGTTCTTTTGGTTCTGTGATTTTCCAAAACTATTTTTCTGATTTCGTTTAAGTGCATATTTTCTGTGATTTTCCACCCAACTTATGTTGCTGATTTGCTGAATAGTTTTCAGAATCTCATGTTGATTTCCCTCTATATAAGTATGTGACAAAGATAGGGAAGAAGGAAAATAAGCCTTGGTGGAAGATGCTTGCAGAATTGCAGCAAATAACTTGGCTTATAGTGTGTCCTACACTAGAGTTAAAATCCATTTTCTTAAAACACCCTTTGAACGAGTTTAGTTTTGTGAAGTTGTCTCCTAAAAAGAAATTAATTTCAAAGGGAACATGATGAAGCCTATTTTTCCAAGTTCCCTAAGCAATCAAGCAATCCCAAAACAGTGATAACATGTTCTCTTAACCATTGAAGATTCCTGCAAGTGACTTAATAGTGGACCCTTGGAAAAAAATGTTATATTGGTGAAAGGATGAGATGGAAAACAGAGTTTCCAGGGCCATATTTGCATATGGAACACCTTTCAATGTAATGTGGTCAAAATATTGGCAATACATGTTGAAGGTGGTTAAGAAAATAGGGGTTACAAGGGGCCAAACTTTGAGAAAGTATTCACTACTATTTTATGAAAGGAGAGATTCACTGTAGAGATAATTTTAAGACTAATCCGTGCTTGTTGGATTTGTAATGGATTTGAATTTTCATGTGGTATACCCTTCAATATAGTGTGGTCAATGTGTTTTCAAGACATGCTTAAGGTGGTCAATGAAGCACCTAGGAGGTACAAGGGACTAAACTTCGATAAACTACATACTAATCTTTCTAAAGTAGAGATTAGCTACAAAGAATTCTAGAACTGATTGGTACTTGTTGGAGTTGTAATGGATTTTCCATTATATTTCTGATGGTTAGACCAATATGACCAATAATCCCTTGGTAAACACTCTATCTCCTGTAGGTCCATACTTCTTGAGGGCTATAGCAACTGCAGGGGAGGAGAAGGCAATTGATTGGGGTGCTAAAAAATCAGAATCAATTAAGATCATTGGTCCTTCAAATTTCATGCAGGTGATCAAAGAAAATGCTTACGCAAAGTAACAAACCATATTTTTTTGACCCTGTTTGCTTCATAGGTTAAATTTTCCTATGAAATATATCATTGTTGAAGTTCAAGGGATGAAAATTGTGAGTGAAAATGGAATAAAAATTCAAATTTTTATTGCTACCCATGAACATGCTAAAGCAGTATACCAACAATTTGCTGATATTCAACTCTAAAGGTTGGAGAAACCAGATTTTAATTTGACTATATCATGTTTAAACAATTAGTAGAAACGAGGACAAAATTATCTTCCATGGTTCAGTCTTTAGTGGCAAACTTCAAAAGACAATTTGGATTAGAATTACCATTCTTCATGAGGCTTGATGTGATCAAGTCGATATCTTCTCTCCATAATGGAGCCACTTGTTGATTTTTTATTACTTTGTGATATTGATGTGACATTTTGGAGGATGTCAACATTTTGTTGGAAAGAATTCAACATTTTCTTAAGGAGTGGGGCCCTCTTTTTTCTGGCACCCTAAGGGATGTAATCATAAAAATATGGAACAAATTCCACTCCTCTGTATTCTTTATCCTACACCTTGAACATGGAGTACTGTGATGTACTTGGGGCTAAAAGCAGTGACCCACAAAATGACAAGAGAAGTGACTGACCACACAAAGACAAGAGAAGAGATTGATAGTCTTAGGGAAAAATTTTGTGAGATACCTTAGAATCCAATGGAATTCTCATAGCTAAAGAGCATGTTTGTTGAAGCCTTCCAATAACCCCAGACTTCTACTTGGGATAGGAATTTGTCAGAAGGTTTCAACAATGGGATGCCTTGGATTCATGCTTGAGAAAAGAACTATGGACCTATGATAGTTTGTCTTTAGGTACTTGATCTATTTTTTCTAATGGTGTAATCCAAGAGTATTATTTTTACTACATTCAATCTTAGGTACGAAGATAGATTATAAGGTCCCTCCAATTTCATACCATGAAAGTGCAAATATAGATGTTTTTGGAGGAGAATGATCTTTGGAATTTGTAAAGACCAAATTTGAATGACCTACCAATCTATAAAGCTGACAAAAAAATAAAAAGAAGATGGCCAAAACAAAGCAAGTCATCCTGGACTCCATGAAGGATCCCACACATTATTAGTAAAACCATCAGTAACGGGATGTTTGATGTTATCTTCACTATATATCGGGGTGAGAACATCAATTGAAATATGCTTCTAAGGATCAAGCTTAGAGCCACATAAATCAACAAAATAGATACTGCAGCCACTTCTTTGATAAGAATTAATAAACTCTATGATCAATGTGCAACAACTTGAAAAAAGCTCAAGCATGAAGATTCGGTACACAACCTTGAATGGGCTTTCATCTTCATGGAAACCTTATGTCTAAGGTGCTTACGCTCGAGAAAGCTTTCCACTTTTTACTCTTGAGATGTTAAGGCATGATTTTATCCAAGAAAATACAAACTAGAGTGAGTTGAAGGTATAGAGACGAAAGAGAAAAATTCTAACCCTCACTATAAATATATTGAATGCCAGAAAAAAAAATGGGACCTAGTATAGGTCAGCAGGAGAGAAAGAGAATTCAGGTTCCTCTAATCAATGGTAACAAATGCTTGGGCCATATCAAGTGTTTCATGTGTCAAGAGTTTGACAACTATGCTTATTAGTGTCCTCAAAAGAAGGGGAAGGGTGAGCAATAACAACAGAAACAGTATTTGTTAGAGTAGATGAGCTTTCATTCAAGATTGTGACATACTTCTCCATGATGGTGTCATATGGTACATGGATAGTGTAGCATCCAAACATATGGCCTTTGGGAAACTTCAAGAGTATGAGGAAAGCATACATGTGGATTTTTGATGATGATTTCAAATATGCAACAGCAAGAATGGGATCTATCTCACTCCAAATTCCATTGGGTGATATCTTTGAGCTCAATGGTGTTTTACGTGTACCTAGATTAACTAAAAATTTCCTTTCAGATTTAGTAATGATAAACCTATGATATATTGTTGAGTTTTATGATCACTCTCATCAAAAATATATGCCCATATCCTAGTTGGGGTTTTGGCTACAGGATTTGAGAGGGTGGTCGATGCTAGTTGCAAGAAGACCATGTAAGAACCCTAGTGCATGATAGAGATAATTTGTGCAAACTTTGGCACAAGATAAAAATAGCACAAAAATTTTGTAACCCTATAAACCAAGAGTGTTTCTAGTCATTTTTATATACATATGGAAATCTGAAACACAAGAAGATGATACATTTTCTTAATAAAAAAAAAATCAATTAATAGCATGGTGACAAAATATTAAACCTCAATTTATTCTAATTAACATATCCTAATCATTTCATACACACAAATTTAAACCCTACCAAACAACTTGAGATGTTTATGAGATAGACCCTAAAACTCTACCTTTTTTGGGCCCATATTCACTCAGAGGGGTTGGCTTCTCAGGAGCGATGACATTTTTGGCACCGCTTTTTTAACTTCCCAATTTTTTGGCTTTTCCATTTCTTTACTGGAACCTCAACAACTCTAATGTCTTCCAAAGGGGTTTCTTTTTTAGTTTCTCGACATTTTCAACAACTTTAGGCTCGGGCTTTATCAACAAGGCCTTCTTGACACTCTTAAGGGTCTTGTTTGGGGTTTTCACCAATGCCATTTTGAGGGTTGATGTTTGTGCATGCTTCTTCACTGCTCGGGAAGCCATGTCTGCCTGAAAATTGTCAATATCCTTCAAAGATAGAAGAAATGAAACAAAATATTCATATAAATATTCAAGGACTAGTTATATACATGGGCCTCATACTCCTCTTATCGGGTTTGGAACGAGCTAGTTGCGCATCATACTTGTCTTGTTCAAATGTAAGGAAACAAGTCAATGGCCCATGACCCAGACACATCTCGCAAGAGTAAAAGTTTGTCCCATTATGGACCACTAATGAGTAATTACAGGTGGTGTGGTTTTACTTGAATAATAGTGACAAGTAAACCTGCATTAGCAGATAACAGCCAGTGATGATTGTCCTTGTTCTTGGTTTGGCCATTGAGTTGTGATAAGTTTTCCCACCATTTAAAAAAAAATGGTGAGGTGTTTTATGCCTACTATGGAGAAGAAATTGTCACAAACTAGCAAACATAATGTAGTATAAGGGTTTATCCTTTGTCCCAAAGGAAAAATAGAATTTTTTTATGTATGGGGAATAGGATCAATCTCAAGCAATCAAGTGGAAGCGTATGCATTACTTCAAGGATTAATGTTGACAAAAGAACATCATTTTTCTTCTTTGATTTTTGTTGGTGATTTTAAACTCCTTATTCATCATATAGTAGTTGATTCTCTTCCATTTATGTATATCATGTGCTAGGGAAAAACAACCAATAATCAGATGCAATGGAAAATGAAGGAGTGAATTAGAATTTGGGTGAATTGAGGTTCAATGAAGGATTAATGTTGACAAAAGAACATCATTTTTATTCTTTCATTGTTGTTGGTGATTTTAAACTCCTTCTTCATCATATAATAGTTAATTATCTTCCATTTATGTATATCATGTGCTCCAGGAAAACAACCAAGAATCAAATACAATGGAACATGAAGGAGTGAATTTGAATTTGGGTGAATTAGGGTTCAATGGGAAAAACTGATGGTGCCCTCTCCCTTGACATTTTCTTCATGCAATTAAAAAGGTAAAGACCTCCTCACCATGGGTACCATTTTTTTACTAAAAAAATATGCAACATGGAATTGAATCAAATGAAGCCCCATGCAATGGCACTTCAAGCCATTTTGATTAATCATCCCCCATACCAGCCAATGTGATAACTACTATAGTATGGGGAGGCCAGTTCAAGTGAAAAAATTGTCGTTACAACCCCAAGTATTGGTCAAACCATTCAAAAGGTGGGCCCTTGATTTTGTAGACCTGATCATGCCAATGTCCCAAAAGAAGAAATATATTCTAGTGTTCACTGACGATTTTACAAAATGGGTCGAGGCCAAGGCGTTGGCTCCAGCAAATGAACGGGAAATTGACAATTTTCTTTATGAGGAGATTTTTACTAGGCTCGGTGTGCCAAGAGAGGTCATTACTGACCATGAAACACAATTCACTTCCAAACTAATCAAATTTATCATGGAGTAGTATCAGATTAGGCACTGGACTTCTACTCCTTATACAACTTATGAAAATTTAACATTTGGAGTCGGTCACTTAACAACCGCATCTAAAAGTTTAATTCTAATGACATTTGGGGGGGGGGGGGGGATTGTCCAAAACTGCTTCCAAAATTTACATTGTCATGACTTTTAATGGTGGTTAAGGTATTCTAAGTTAGTAGTTATGGGTTAAGGGTTTAGTGGCTTAGGGTTTAAGGGATCAAGGGTTTAATGGGTTATGAGTTATAAGTGTAGGGGTTAAAGGATTATGGTTTGGGGGTTACGTGGATAGGGAATTTAGTGGTTATGGGTTAAGGGCTTATGGGTTGTGATAATAGGGCCCCTAGTCCCCTTATCACAACTATTGGCGGTCCCCCTATCAATTGCTTTTATTGCCTTCTCTCTATGCCCACTAGCCCCTTTGCCCTCAGGTCATAAGGCCCATCTCATTCCCTAATGTTAGGATTATAGATTTCAGTAACTCTCACTTTGACCCATCCATGATACCCTTATTTCCCCTTTCCCCATTCAATACACCAAAAAAATCCCCCTCCCCCAAAATTAATGAAAAATAAACATTTGGAGGTGGTCATTAGGTAGGAGTCGTAAAAGAATCTTAGCTAGGTAGGAGTTGTAAAAGAATCTTAGGTAGGAGCTGTAAAAGTAATTGCAGTTGAAGAAACTGAGAAGATGGAATTTGTAGCTTGCCAAGCTGGAAAACAAAATAACATGCTCAAAGAAGAAATTGAAAATGCCAAAAATCAAAACTCGCATGGAGTTATTACTGTAGTCCACAACATGATAGAAGTTATTGAAAACTACATGGAAATTGAAAGTCAAAGTGTAGATGGGATAGTGAGTGAGTGGATGGGATAATGCATGTTTTATGAATCATTTCATGCTCGTGATCATTGGTTGAAACTTGGTGGAGAAATCCTTCCAAACATAGCTAAGATGTATGTGGCTGGTGTTGGAAAAGGTGGAACTAGTCTATCATTTTGGGAAATGTATATGGATTTAACATGTCTTATATTGGTAAGGAAGTGGTTGAAGATGTTGCTCAATAGACAATAGTTGATGTTGTGGATAGCAGGGATATAGTGATAGAGACTTTTGTCAAACATACATTTGATATGATGAAAATAAAAGTAATCCAGTTGATTCCCTGTATGCAGGAACATATTAAAAGAATATTACGATTTTGTAACTCTAGAAGATTATAGTGATGTTTTTGGTGTAAAATTGAAATAAAATATGAAATAATATGACAAGTGGATTTTTAAAGCCTCCTTACCAATTAGTATTCTGGATTTTTAAAGCTCTGAGATTCAATCAAGATGGTGATCGTAGCAGGTTTATTCAGCAAAATTGGCGAAGGATTTTCAAGAGGGAAATAAGTTGTCAGAGGGAGAAGTATCTCTAGAGGGTTTCTAACACCAAGAAACCCAGATCTGGTCTTTTTTTGAGTGCAACAGTAGTAGAAGGGAGAAGAGTATCTATTTCGACAGTTTGAGCAGAGATGGCCCCATACACACTGAGAGATCGGGATAGGTTGGACGGTGTGTCTAACTTTGCGATTTGGAAGGCCAAAATCCTGACAGTCCTAAAGGAGTACGGTATCAAAGAGCATGTGAAAAATGTCCTAGTTGTGCCCACGAATGTGAATGCTCTAAATAATTTCAATGAAAATCAGGCACAAGCAAAGCGCTTGATCATGGATGGGGTGAAGGATCACGTGGTACAACACATTTTCGAGAAGAGGACGCCACATGATATGTTGAAATCTTTGACCACACTATATCAAGGCAGTTTCGTCCAATGGAAGATGATTCTAGAGAACCAAATGTGGATGTTCCAAATGCACAAGGGAGAGGAGATTGATCCCTTCCTCTTCAGATTGCAGACGATCTGAGATCAGTTGATTGCCATGAGGGTAGCTCTCGATGAAGGGCTCTTAGTGAGGACTACCCTAAATGTAGTCACTGATGAGTGGGAGACATTTGTCCAAAGCACCTTGGGCAAAGCACAACTCCCAAATTAGGGTGGCATGTGAGCTATCCTTTGACAGGAGGAGGAGGGAGATACAGCCCTAGCATCAAAGTGATAACGACAACAAGGGAAGAAGAAGGATGTGGCGAAATTTGACACTTTTCCGGCACTTGTCCTAAGAAGAAGGACAAGGAAGCTTCAGATTCCAAGGCAGAAACAACTAGAGGGGACAGTGGTAGTGAGATTGATGTCGCCATGAGTGCTCATGTCTCGAGAGAAGAGATGGGGCGATATAGATCTATAGAGGAGCTATAGATGGACAGGAAGGATCCTTGAGGTTCCCAAACTCTTGGATCACATACAAGCTACGAGAGCCTTAATAAAATAGTAGGATGGCTAGAGCAGTGGGTACAGAAGATCATGGAGAAATAGAGGCAGTGTTGGGATGCTGAAGTTTGGATCAACGTAGATGAGAGGTAGTAGTGCAAAGGTACTGCTTACGTAGTACAGTGCATCAGACATCGCAGAGCTTCAGAGAGACAGCGCAACATAGCAATAGAGGGTGCTTCAATGATGAGATGAAGCCCAACTTACTTATCTGTTAGTGATTGGGTGGTGGTCCTTCAACTTCTTACTTCTCAGAAACTGAGTTGCAGTGCAACAGTTAGCACTGGCGGTGTTATGGGAAACATGATGCAACAGTTTTAGATGGAGATGCAGTACAAATGTGGCAGTGTCATTGGTAGTGACATGGGAAGTAGTAGAGAGAGCAGCAACACAGTGGATGGAGGGCAGAAGTCCAAGCATCGGCACGAAGACTGATTCCAGAGATCAGGGTGACACTTTAGTGGGGAACTATTTCTAGAGCACACTCCTCGCTAAGAGGGAGTGTTGAGATTTTGGGGTAGCATCGGATGTGTTCTAACTCCAAAACTTCATGGAGGGGCTGGAACACATGAGATCTCCAAGACCTGGAAAGCATTTGGAGAAATTCCATCTGGTGTAAAAGTTATTCAAATAATTAAATTTTTTAATGGGGGCCCTAAGTCTAACTTAGGGAAATTAAAAAAATTAAAGTGAATTAATTTACACATGTGATGAGAACATTCTAAGTGATGTGGATCAAGCTTCTTCTAATCTTAGCCATTTATTAGTGACTAGATCACAGCCATTTATTTTTCAACGAGAAAATTATAAAGGAAGGCCTTAGGGTCAGTTGAAAAACACACACACATAATCTAAGAGATCGAATTCTTCTGATGGAGCAGTGCTCGGACAAAGATCAGATCTGAGTGACTTAGAGAAGCAGTGAGGGGCAGATGCAGTGATTGGTCAGGAGGATCAAGAGTACAATGTAGAGCAAGGTAAATAGAGACACAGTGGAGGCAGCTCAACCATCAGAGGGTGTGACGCAATCCCTATAGAGGGTGACGTAGGCCCAAGCAGGGGCAACGCAGAGCCTCTAAAGAAAGTCTGAAATTCAACTAGAGACTAGGGTTTCTGAGTTGGTAGGGCTGAAACCAGACTTCGGTATAAGTTGATCATCGCAGAGCAAGGGTGACGTAGTCCCTCAATCAGAGCCACGCAACCATACACAGTGGCAGTGTAGAGACTGTGTAAAGCTAGTTGGGGTTTCACTAGTGACTCATCCGAATCAGCCAAGACTTGCGGGAGTGAGGTAAAACTCACATTTTCTTTGTAGCCAAGGTTTTCTCTATTGGGTGAGCTAGATTATGGCACCCTAGATGTACTCATAATATTGCTGCTTAATAATAATAATAAACCCTCATATCTATTGCACCGGTTTTCCCGCATTGGGTTTTCCAAGGACATTTGTCTGAAAAATTTGTGTCCTTTTTCATATGTGCGTGATGTTCAATAAATGATATGTATTTGTGTAGGTTGCTATTTTTTTTTACCTTGGATTTTTTTTGAATATTTTCAGTTAAATAACTTGTGCATAATAAAACAAGTAGGAAAAGTAAATCAATATTTACTAGTAGGATTTTTATGCTCAGAAATTTTCACAGTATACAAATCATAAATAGACTAAGAATCCAATGGAATACATTAAATCCATTCATTCTCTATGCTTCGCACAAATAAATAACATCAAAGAGTAACAAATATACAAAGCAAGACGAAACTTCATATCAAAATGCACACTTTCATTTCTGACCCAAATGACAAAAACCTGCAAATCCTCCAAACCAAACAGAGTCAACTCCACAACAAATGATATTACTCGCACTAATATCAAATGGAAATCAATATACACTAGTACAGAAAAATCTAAAATTGTGTTTGATATGCAAATCAATGTTCCAAAGCTCGAGGTTGAATATCTCAAATTTCAATATTTAATATATCGGTCATTTCTCTAAACTCAAGATATGCAATATTGGCCCTATTGAAACTAGAATTAGATGGATTTGGGATATTATATTCGATGCAACTAACACATAGTATACATTAAATGTAATTACATTCAAATTAACCATTGACGGACCCACCCACCCCAAGCAGGATGTAGAGCATCTCACATCTTTCGGTACAAACACAAACAACTATTCATTCAAATACCACATAGTTTTTTCTTGTGGTAAGAATATGAATCAAAATAAAACAAGAATTAGAAGGAGAAAAAACATACCTTCGGTCCCTCTCCACAACCGCCTATTCTAAAAGTACAGTTTATCCAATGTCAACAATTGATGCATTTGCCAAATAATCCTGGCCCAAAAAAAAATGGACAAACAAATCAGTATCACATGCCAGACATAAGAAATCTAAAAGTAAGAATTTGGAAAAGTTCTATTCATCATGCCAAAATAATAACAGTAAGTTGAAGCAACCATCGGTGATAGAAGCACAGATCCATGTTCCTAAATACAATGGATTATCGCATTAAGTCCCTTGGATTACAAGTTAGAAAGCAGCACCTAATACAACATACATCAACATGTTTTTATCTATAGCTCTTTTGTGTTTGGACAGAAAATAAGAAATTGAATATAATTCATGTGAAGGAACAGTTAAAAGAAAATTCAAAGCACACTTCAAATTCAAGAATGCAAACTCAAAATCAAAAGAGCACATCAGAATCTCTAAATAAGGTTTCATGATGATCACCAAAAGATGAATCTTTGCAAAATGTTTGGCTCTAAAGGAAAACCATGAGAATTTGGGCTATGATAGATCATAGGAAGCTAAGAAAATAAATCTATGGGATGTAGGATATCATTGAATTAACTTGTGAGTAGTGATGATAAAGAATCGAATAAATGACACCTACCTACCCCTTTTGTAAACAATAAGGCAAAAATTTACAGCTAGATATGCTTGGAAAAAGGAGATCATGGTTGCCTCTATAGTGACAACTCGAAAATGAAAGAATGAAACCCTATGCACAGCAGGTTGCATGAGTAAATGATAATAATATATGTTGGAAAATGACATTGATATGTTTGAGATGAAAAAAACTGAAAAATATGTTAGGAATGTTCATAAAGAAATTTGAAACTGAATCCACTAATTAGAAATTGTCCCCCACCAAACAAAACTTCAAAAAACGCTTCAGGCACCACTCAATTCTACATTTGGTATCCAAATTATCAAAATTCATTTTTTCATAATTTTGTTTTCTATGATCAAAACATAGTAATAGCCACACAAATGTTCAAAATGCAGAGCATATATACATACATTTTTTTTTTTTTTCTTGAGGCCACGCATTGCACATACTATGGCTAGGGTTTGAAGCCAATACTCTAAATGTGGTAATTGGGATAATGAGACTTTGCAAATGCACATACTGTTCTAGGGTTTGAATCCCATTATAGTTTTGAAGATCTTAGAGATCGTAACATCAACTTCAAAAATGACTACTACCATCAATAGAATATTATATCTTTTCAATACTTTCTCTGATGGATTGACAGATAAAATCATGGAGGAAAATCTTAAAGATGTTGATCTCAATGTTAGAGCTCAGGCACTCAATGCCCTGCTTCAAAATCGTCAACTCTAGGTTTTCAAGCATGGTGATTTCATAGTTTACAAGCAACAGACGAAAGAAGAATCTGTAAGGTTTAAGGGCCTCTCATATGAAGATATGCTCATATATCAAGTCATAAAAAATGTTGGAAATATTGGTATATGAACAAAAGATATGAAAAGAGAAACAAATTTACAGCAACCATAGGTTAACAAAGCATTGAAAATCTAGAAGCTCGTGACTTAATAAAAGGGGTGAAGTGTGTTTCTAACCAAGCAATGAAGGTGTATATGCTAGAAAAATTGACACCTTAAAAGGAGATAACTAGAGGTGCATGGTACACAGAGATAAACTTTGATATGGAGTTCACTAACATTGTTAAGCAACAATGTTTTCAGTTCGTCTTGCAGCAGGGTGTAGCCACTATTGAGAGTTTTGCTGATTTTGTGAGACAATCAGGGATATCGAAGGTGGAATTGAAGGTATAAGAGCTGAAGCAAATGGTTATGTGGAAGAAGTGATAAGCACCAGAACCAGAGAATTTGCTACTATAGAGGTTCACAAGCTCAAATTTAGGAGTTGTCATCATTCAAGAATATTCCTTATGGATTTTTCCCTGTCTTGCGAGAGTGCACAAATGATGGTCTGATTTATGATTTCCATGGCATGGCAGTTACATTATACATGCAATAATTTCTTAAACTCTTACCTTATCATAGACCTCTCAACAAATGGAGGAGGAGGGGCCTTCTTCTTCTTCTTGAAACTGAATAATCGCTTTGTCATCTTTGCTCGAGTCGAACTCTTCAATGCATTCAGTATCGATGAGAGGGTGTTAAGGCTCCCCTCATGTAGCTCTAGCTTTGCTCTACTGTTTTGGTAACAAAATGCTCTGTATTTTGTTTGCCCGCCAATCCTCCATGACAATACCCTCTTGAAATTTAAATGGAGTGGGAAAATTATTTTCGGATGAATCAAAGAATTTTAATCGGAAGGGTCAAATTTTTTTATCACAATATAAAAAAATTATTTCAATATAGTAAATATTTTAATTTCTTAAAAGTTATTCAAATATGGTAAATATTTTAGTAATTTTCAAAAGAAAGGTGGATGCTATCTTGAGTTTGAAAATCACTTTATCTTTTTATTTGTTTTTTTTTTCATTGTATATGATTAATCTAGATTCATCTTAACTTCAAATCTATCAAGTGTCTAGAGATCAAATCTAAAGAGGTTTGCACCTCAAGAGATTTTATTCTTCCCTCTTGACCCTTGGTAGATTTAGAGTTAAAATAGATCTAGATTGGTTTAATTATTAATTTTATGTTTTTAATTTTTATTTTATTTTGACAGACTCAAAATTTTAAATATAACTTTACAACATCTTTACCATAGGATAAGAATTCAATGCTATAAAAACCCTAGAGGCCCATGGAAAAATTGCAGGCAAAGAAAGGGTCGTAGTTTTGACAAAGAGTGAACAGGCTCTATATAATGTCAGGCTATGATATCATTGTCAAAATGCAAGATAAGATTAAATGGTAACCATGAGTTTTTTATCCACATGATATATATTTTGTAGAGATATGGTTGCCATGATAAACCCTTTGAAGACACACAACTACTCGTCAAATATGATTTTCAAGTGAGATGTCGATTGCTTACTATTGGACCCCCATGGAGGAGGAGGAGTTGGTGGATTATGAGCTATAGGAGGGGGGTTTTCAACAAATTTGGTCTATTCCCAAGGATTTTATTCATTCGCATTTAAAATTCAACTTAGAAGGTCACCATACTGCAGTTTCTAGGCCTACAAGATATTTAGAAAACAAAGTTAAGAATTCAATAGGCAACTATATAGTGGTTCGAAGGCCCTAACCCTTTCTCCAACCACGCACTATTCGATTCCTTTAGTTTCGGCTAGCCCGGGGCCTGAGGAAATTTTTCGGGGGATAGAGAAATCTTCTTGGGGTGTTTGGCTCTAAGTTTAGTTTCCCTATTGTCCCAGATATTGGAGGAAGACATACAATGTGCTACTGCTTCCTTAGGGATTTCAGATTTTTTTTTAATACAGTGGGGGTTCTTCACTCTCAGAAGCCTCTCCGGATTGTTTTCCTGTATGTCCTTCATCTCAAGTGCCATTAGCCTCACCCTCCTTTAGTGAATTAGTGAAGGAGAGCCTTGCCTCGACAATAGAAGAAGGTCAAACTAACATCATGAATGGTCTTGTGGTTTTCAGGGAGAAACACTCTTGTGAATAAGAAGGAATTATGATTCAAAAGGAGTCTGAGAAAGAAAGGAAGAGGAAAATATATTGTAGTATCAAGAACAAGAACAAAGTCCTCCTTTCTCTATTTTTGGGAGTCAACACCACCATTCAAAAGACTGAGGAAATGTCCCAAAAATTCTTGGTGGGGCAAGTAAGGGGTTGAAAATTCAGGTCCTCAACCCTAAACGTGTGGGCGGAAAAGGAAAGCTTACCTATTGTAAAATTTCCTCCAGAGGTGTCGTTGTTAGCCCAAGGCTGGATTCATTTTTGCTTCAAAGATGTAGCAGACACCCAAAAGGTACACCAAATGGTTTATAAAATTGATTCATCTCCTATTCTTTTCAATTTCTAAATGTCCCTCTTCGATGCAAAGTAGGAGAGAATAGATATGGCCCCAATCCAGGTTCATCTTCCAAGTCTCCCTCCTAACTATTGGGACGCCCTGATTTTCAAAGATATAGGTAACTCATTAGGATCTTATCTAGCCCATGAAACTGCATATTTAGAGATGGTGATTAAGACATACACCCATATTTTGGTTAATATGGACCTCAAAGAAGGGCTTATAGAAGGCACAGATATCAGGATTGGGGTGGAGTGTATTTAGATATTGGGTTATGAAGGAATACCTTTTAGGTGTAGGCGGGGCCATAGGTATGGGCACCTGGCTAAAAACTATAAGCTTACATTTTCTTGCTTAGGAATATCCATCTAGATGCAAGGACATATTAGGTTAGAAAAGGGTTCTGTATTGGAGGTTTTGGGAGCCGAGGAAAATTTATATGGTGCAAATCCTCTCTATAAAATATCCTCCAAGTCGTAGGTGACAATTGTCAACAAATGGTGTTTATGTTGTCAGCTGTCTAGAAGCCCTACTAAAGGGGTGGAGTTTCATTTCCTTGGATGCTAATGGAAGGTTGGGGGGTTTAGCACTTGGATGGAAAGCCATAAATTTTTGGGTATCTAATTCTCAGGGTTTGGATACTGGTTTTTCCAATGAGGACAAAGAGGGAGAAGTGGAGGGAGATATGGAGAGGGAGGTAGGGAGAAGAAAAGAAAGGGAGTGAGGGAGGGAGCGAGAGGGAGAGAAAGGGAGAGCTAGAGACTAAGAATTATGCACACTATTTTTTTTTCTTTATTAGAATGAAGGTTTGAGATTTTATTTTGTTGAGGAAAAGGAGAGAGGAAACCCTAATTTTTGGGGATAAAATGGTTATGGTAGCAAGGAATATTTTAAATGAAACATTTATTTTTCATGCTATAAAATGTCACCTATGTAAGAAAACTACAAATGAAGTTCAAACCAAGTTGTAAAATTCTAGAATCTCTATTAAATGTAAAATCATTTTATTCTTGAGGACTATCTAGGCTAGGAATGAAACTCCAACACCTTCCATTGACCAATTTTCAATACACACTTCATTAGAGGCATATTTTATACTCAATTTAATATCAATTTTATGCTTAAATGCTAGTATTGCCACACAAATTTCCTCATTCCATGCTTTACTATAAGCTTCTTATATATTCTTAGCTTATTTATCATGTAGGAACCTCTAGGACATATGAATCCAACACACGAATTAAACCCTAGAAAAATACATTTTATGCTTCCTCATAATGAAGGGGTTTATTATAACTCTTAAAGGAAGTTTAGATGATTGGTTGTGGGCAGATCCAAACCTTTCTATCGAAGATATAGTTAGATGACGAGCATTAGAAACTTAGCCTAAATCCCATGGAATGCTCTATCTCCAATCCATAGCTAGGTTGATTACTCATATTTTCTTATCCTTAATACCTTGTTTAGAATGAGATAGGTTCAAAATCGTACCTAGCCTAGTTGTTAGCCCATGTGATTCTCTAAAACTATGCTACATGAATTGATTATCGTACTCCTTAAATGTTGGTTTCACAAGTGTGATATTTTATCTTTGAAATCACATATTGTAAAATTATCTCGTAAATTAGATTTATTTCCAAATACAAAGAAGCACATATGATAGACCTTCAACATTCTTGTATTTTCCTCGAAAAGCAAGACACTTAGAAACAAAATTAGAGTTTGCATGTCATTAATTCAACATTTTGAACAACATGCAACTAATTATGGTAGGTATTGGAGTATTCCGTTTGACATGTGTGTTTATATGTAGTTTCATTTTCTTAAGAGATGGTATCAAGGAAAAGCATTTGGCCATTGGTTTGACTTTGGCTGACATAGGCCATTAATATTTGTTCCCCCTTGATATATTTTCCCTTTCGCTCTTGATTCAATTATTTTGGAATGTTTTCCAACCTCATGTATAAAGTTTATTCTTATAAATTGAGTCACCTATACACCAATTTTAGTCATCGTTATCCAACAATATTGATCATTTGGAGAATGGGGATGGTGTGGTTCTAGGCCTTGCCTCTCAATTGAACATTTCTTTATCTATCTACTTGGGTTCCAACACACCTACTTCCTAAATTCCAAGAACCTTAATTATTTAGGGCTTACATCCTAATGTTATAATTACAAAAATGGATGAATGGAAATACAATGTTAAGGAAAGTTCTCTTGCATGCCTTAAAGTGTCCTAGATTCATATGAAGAATCTTAGCTAATTTTTTCGTTGCTTCTAAGCTCAATGCATTTCTGAGTGAAACTCCTTTGCTCACCATTCATTAGCTAACATTTCTTCTTATTGTTATTATTTTGTGGACAATTTGTGGTATAGTGTCCATGCTCATGAATACCCCTGTACCCTCCATTTTTCCAAACATCATTTTTAATATTATGCCTTCAAATATAATTTTAATATCATACCCATTGTTTTTCTTATGGATGTTGAGTGCACTCCATGATTCTTTGTAATACCAACAATTGATTTAAAATGAAGCTTCAAAAATCAAGTCAATTTCATTCTAATAAATTTATTTTAAAAACATTGATGGCGAACCACACAATGAGTGGTTCGAAAGGTGCGTGCCTTAAAATTTTGATGTGATTTATCCATAAGAGTTTTTAAAGAAATTAATTAATTAATTATTAAAATAAAATTGAGATAAAATAGTAAATTTAGGAGAGGTTTTTGCAACCCATGGTTTTACCTTCATGGTATTCCACCTTGCCGACAAGGGGTAATTAACTTGCTCTCATTTGGAATGGCTAATCCCAACGGGTTTTAAGGATTATTATAAGGGTTAGGGGGATAATTAGTTAGTGGTTGAGGGATTAAGGATTAGGGGCTTAGGGATTAGGGGTTAGAGGTTTAGGGTTTAGAGGTTAGGGGAAAAATGAGATAGTGGTTAAGGGGTTAGGGGTTAGGGATTGGGGGCTTAGGGGTTAAGGGGTTAGGGATTGAGGGCTTGGGGGTTAGGGGAATAATGATTTAGTTGTTAAATGGGTTAGGGGTTAAGGGAATATTATGCATTTAGAGGTTAAGGGGTTAGTATTGTAAATTTAGAGGTTTATGGTTTAGGGGGTTAAATGGGTTAGGAGTTGGGAATTAGGGTTTAATGGGTTAGGGGTTAAGGGGTTATAGGTTTATGGTTTAGGGGGTTAAATGGGTTAGGGGTTTAGGGGGTTAGGGGATTTAGTAGTTAAATATTTTAGGGGTTAGAAGTTAGGGGCTAATGGGGTTAGGTTTTAGGGGGTTAGATGGGTTATAGGTCAGGAATTACGGTTTAAGGGGTTAGGGTTAAGGGTTTAAATGTTTAGGGTTGAAGGGGTTAGGGGTCAAGGGTTTATAGGTTTAGGGTTTAGGGGGTTAAATGGGTTAGGGGTTTACTAGGGGTTAAGGGGGTTAAATGGGTTAAGGGTTAAGGGTTTAGGGGTTAGGGGTTAAGGGTTTAGAAGTTTATGGTTTAGGGGTTAAATGGGTTAGGGGTTTAGAGGTTTATGTCGTTAAATGGGTTAGGGGTTGGGAATTAGTGTTTAAGGGGTTAGGGGTTAAGATGATAGTTTCATTGGTCTCTATTTGTGCACAATAGTTTCTTATTCTTTGTGTCTCAATGTAACAATTTTGTAAGTATTGTTGCTTGTTGCCATGTCTTCTTTATTTATTAATTTATAGCATTTGTTAGCCATTTCTTTACATTTATTGATGAAAATGTATATTGCAATCAAACCAAATGTATGTTCAATCTCCAGTTTCAAACTCAGCCACAATGTTGTCACACAATTTAAGTCTGGAGAATGGCCATCTGATGAATTCTTAATAACCAGACTACACCTCATGACAACTCCAGAAAATCTTAAGCTCGAGTGTCCCACATTCATGAGAAATTTGGCTTTTATACTCTTGCTCCACCTGACTGTGTCCTGGAAATACCCTTTTTTATTGCAAAAAAATCCTAATGTTGTCGACCTTGTCCCTTAACAGACCAAGGAAACATATGTGACTTAGAGGAATGGAAAGCACTACAAAGTTGAAGAGAGTACAAAAGACTAATATGGTTTAAAGGATAAGCTTGAAGAATGTGGCAGTGTTGAAACAACTAAAAGTTGTCCCAAACAAATAGTTGATAATGTGAAACCTTCTTCTATACCAGTAAAGCAAGACTACATTCATGTGAGAGCAAGAAGAGGCCAAGCGATTGATAGACATAGCCTGGAAGATAGGGTATGGTTCCCTAATTTTGATGAAATATTTGATCTACATTTTCTCTATCGAAGATTAACCATTTTAACCTTGCCGACAAGGCGGAATTAACCCAATCATAGGTCCCAATATGTCATGATATATATTAAATCTAGATATATATGAGAAGGAATAATAAAGACACAAATTGATAGAGGTGGGGAGACAAGGGGAGTGACAAGGGAAAGCTGAAGATAAACTAAAGGAGAGGGGAGAGAAGGAATGGAGAGAGAGAGAGAGAGAGAGGGAGAGGATTGAGAGAGGTAGAGAAGGGTAAGAGAGGGAGATAGTGACACAAAGATGGAAGGGGGGCAGAAAGAAGGATAGAAGGAGGGATATAGTGAGAGGATTAGAGGGTAGAGAGAGAGAGAGAGAGAGGAAGAGAGAGCGAGGTAGGAGAGAAAGGGAGAGAGAAGAAGTACAATGGATTAAAACAACAAATATATTAGGCCCAGTCTACAAAAATCTACAATCTGAGAATTCAGGATAAAAATAGTAGGCTCCAACAACAATTGCATAGAAGTCTTTATTACTCAAATAGAAGAATTTCACAGCAAGTTTTCATCTCAAAAAAGCTCCTACTACAACCTACAAGCTAACAGTACTCACTCTATTATCTATTTCTACAAATGTCTAACTACTGTGCCCATCCTTTTCATTTATAAGTTAAGAGAAGGTGTTGTTAGAAAACAGGCTAATGATAGTGTTAGTGGTACATCTCCCTTGAGCATGAGCAACTCCCTCATAACTTTTCCTTGTATGCAAGGCTTTTCTTTTAGAGTAGTGCATTATCATAGTAGATATAACTCCTCTCCTAAAGGTGCCTCATTCCATAAGTGTGCACTCATGAATGCACTTGAGATGATGCTGTTAATCTCCTCAACTAGTGTGCCATACTTGGTGGGTGTGACCCAACAAATATTTCATCTATCCTCGAAGGTGTCGTTATAAGCTTCTAGCTATATTTAAGAATCTTTCTGACTAGTGTACCACAATCTAGCTCTGCAATCCTAGTGCTGCTCAACTTTTCAAGGCTGAGGTGAGACCAACTTGGACCAACTAGGTAATCTAACACTCTTGAGATTTTTTTTTTTCCAATAACCCAAGATTCTCCCCCAACTTCTCAAAATTCCCCTTTGTTAGGAGCTTTGTCAAACTATTAACCATATGCAACTTTTTCAGAATGTGGTCCATCATTACTAACTCCCTAATGAACTTGGAATCTTAGGAAATTGTATTGAATATCAATGTGTTTGAAATGGTCATGACACATTGGATTTTCATAGAGCTTGATGTAACTTTGTTTCTCACAAGAGAAAATGATGGGCTTCAAAAACTAATTGGTTGACACTACAATCAATTTGCAAATCTAGATAGCTTCATAATAAGTCTATGAAACTACCATATACTTTGCTTCAGTGGAACTGAATGCAATTGTTGCTTTCTTCTTGTTGATTTAATAAAAACGATTTATAAAATGATAATAATGATGTTTAAAATGAGCTTGATGATGGTCTATTTATACACATTGATTGTTCACGAGGTGTAAGGGTATGTTTATAACATCACTGCCCTTGAAACCTTTGTCTTGAAAGCACAGTAATTAGAATTTTCTTTAGTTAAGCACATTTTTGTGGTGGAATGAAGATTATCAGATATCTATTTATACTTTGTAGAGGTTTGACTTTGTTTGTCCTTTGAGTGTTGGTGACGTTTTTTTGTATTTTTTGCATCATAGTCTAAAGTCTTTTTACCTGATTGTTTAACATGAAAGCTTTATGGTTATTAGCAATATATTTGAAATACCTGCATGATCAAGAAACTGTTATGGTTAATTAAATTACTAATTAGGTACTACAGAAAGAGGATGATGTTGAGAGGGCTTGCCTAGGTGACTCTGGGAGCAACCCGGAGGTGGTCAGACAAAGATCTTCTAAGTTACAAATTTGAAGAGAAAAAATTGGTGATGTATATGTGGTTGCTCAACCTGGGTTGTATGGAAAATCTTAGCAGAGAGTGTTTACCTTTCTGTGTCTTCACGAAAGTAGGTTTCCTGGTCACAGAATAAGATCACTACATGTAGGTGATGGTTCTGTAGTAAATTCTCAGCCTTATCTTCAGAATGGCTAACAGAGAGGATCAGGTTTGAATACAGGATATAATTTGATGAATTTGGAGATTTAGAGTTGAAGAAAAAATTGTGGTGATGTTTGGATGGGTGCTAATTTGTAGGGTTTTCCATTTTTATAATTTTCTATTGTTCTGCTTTCTACCATGCTACCTAGTTTCTTTCCTGTTTCCGTAGCATTTTAACTTTTTTCGATGTCTATCTCTCTATTGTTTCTTGCCCCATTTGAAATGTCATCCTTATTTGGTAGGTGTTTTCTTCAATATAGTGTGAATATTTTTCCATCACACAGCTTATGTGGGGTTTGTCTACGCAAATAGCTTGTAAGGCCCATTGATCAGGGTATTTGATGAAATGAAATGATTATCGATGATCACCAACTAATGGTACCTACAGATATTTAATCTAACAATTCTACAGTTTTCCTGTGCTAACAATTATACAACATTTTAACCTCATGAATTAGTCTCCTCTGTTCTCTTAGTTGATTCTATAAGCACTTATTGTTGTTGTCAAAGCTTTTACTCTCTAGTCCCATTGAGCTATTTTAGTTATTTGTGGACATTGATCTATTTTCATTTCATTTATTCAATTTTTCTGACTGTTATGCGTTGCCTTTTGCTGGTTCCTTCTTTCTTACCTATGATTTTTCTGCTTAAGCATTCCAGCCAGCCAGAGCAACAAGGGCAGTAGGAGCCACACAGTCTAGCCAGAGCCTAGTAGGGGCAGCGCAGAGGCAGCAGGAGCCATGCAGTGCTGATGCAGGCCCAGTCAGGGCAGCGCAGGGGCAATGTAATCCCTTCAGGTGTGACACAGGGCCTTACTAAGCAGCGCAGAGGCTGACGCAGGCCAGTTAGGCTGACATAGAGGGATTCATAGCAGTGTATTACTACCATTTTTATTTCTCTGTTGGGTGAACCAGTTTTGGTGCCCAGGATTGTTGTAATTAGATTATGCATAATAATGAAAACCTTCCATGTCTAGCTGCACCGATTTTCCCACATTGGGTTTTTCTGGGGATAGTTGTCCAAAACATTTGTGTGTCACTTTGTCTATGAGCATGTTATTCAGTATTTGATCTATATGTGTAGGTTGCTAGTTGTATTTACTATTTACTTTGCTAATTTATTGAATATTTCAAAAATTAACTTGTAACTTAATTCAAGTAGTAGAAGTAGATCAAGATACTGCAATAGGGTTTCTTATATGAAGAAATTTTCACATTCCCTAGGTCTAGCCCCATTAGGTCACCTAGGGCAACAATTTCCCAGGAATCTAGCTAGAGGAAAAATTCTATCTCCTAGAGGCAACTACGTTGTTGGGTGCCCTCACTCTCCTCAGAAATTGGGCCAATTTCGACACTAGAATCTTCGGATACGTCAAGCCCTAGCTCTAGGATCATGTTTTTCCTAAGTGTTCCCAAGGATAGAACCTAGTAGGATCAATTTGGCCTATCGAAGTAAAAACACTTGTCTGATCCTTTCCCATCACCTTTTCTAGGACAGGAACATCATTGGTTACTAAATTCCATCCCCGAACCTGGGCTAGGTCCACTTGGCCCCATGTGGTCCCATTTGGTGTCAAAGGCCTTTCAGCAAGGACCATTTGGGAATCCAAGTTCCAAAAGGATTTTAGGGATTGAGAACTTCCTTCATAAGTCTTATTCTTCTCTCTCAACCCTTCAATCCCCCTCCTCTCTCCCTAGAAGGTAATTCCCTTGCTTAAAAGGAAAGCAAGTCCCACTCTTTATTTTATCTTAGGGAAAGGGCTTCGAGGGTCACTTCCCACCTATTCATTGATAAAACCCTAAAGAACCAAGGGTAAAGGGTCCTTTTATTATTTAAAATAAGATAAAACCCTAAACAACCAAAACCCTATCCTCTTGAGATGTAACACCAAGATTTTATGGGCCTCGTTGGGGTTAGTTGGGCAGCCAACTTCCCGGGGTCGTAACTTGGTCATATGATCTTCGTTTGATGCACATGATACCTCGTTAGAAAGATCTCTCCGAGGAATACAACTACTGATATGATTTATATGAAATATCCAAACCTTTCATTCCCAAAAAACATCGTTTGGGGCCTCAAAATGGCTTCGAAAGTTCAGGACCCGAAAAACTAACAAAAACAGTTAATTGTGCTATAATTAAGGAAACTAAAAAACTGAAAGAGACAATGGCTAGGGCCCAAGTGGAATAGGTGGGTGGCCACCAACATCCACCTCGATCACCTTAAATCAAATTTCTTGAGCTAACTCAATCATCATGACTTAGTTAATTGACACAAGTTGTTATGAGAAGAAATTACAATTTATTGTCCAACTTATTTAAGGGAAAAATAAATTAGACGCCTCACATTCCTCACTCCTGGTACATCAAAATTCCTCACCAGTGTGGGTGCATTTTTTTTGTCCTTTCTAGTCGCCAATTTCATTGTTTCTTGTTGCAAATTTTAACACTCCCTCTCAACAAGAAAGGAATTCAATCTATTCCCATCTGGTACCTTTGGAATGTTCTACATGCTACACTTATCTAGTGTTGTTTGCACCTGAAAATCCTGAAACTGAATAGCCTCTGAACAACTAAATCAGTATAATGCATATGTCATCAGAGTCTTCTGACTGTTGCTAGCTACTGCAGTGGATTCTCTGCACTGTTGTTGACATTTCATTCGTGCCCTTTGAACTATTGCTAACTCTATTTGTGGTCTAGAATTTGACATCTGTCACTCTGATTTCTGTCTTGCTGACATATGACTACATCAATATAATTGATCCTTCCTATTACTGTTGTACTGTGGGCTCCTCATAGCCAGGTTTGATCCATGAGACATGCCATCTCAATGGACCTTGCCCAAATTTCTTATCTTGGGATTATGTCTACACATAACCCCACCTTACACCTCGAGGTATGGCTGCTCCCTCTTCCCATCTGGCTCAAAATTTCCCCCTCATGGAGGTCTTTTCTTGAGTGGATGCTTCCACTCAGTATCCTCTCTACTTCTCCAATTGTGGAAGCTACTCCACAACTTTCTGAGACTGCTTCTCATGAGGATGCATATTGAGAGGTATTTTATGCTCCCTCTAAACCACCAAGTCTCTAAATTCTGCCTTTCTCCTCAAAGATTTGCATGCATCTGGTACCTCAAGTGCATATAGGTTCTTGACTCACACACAGTGTAATTGTCCCAAAGTTACAAAAATTTTCTAAAAAAGGGTTGATTTTAAATCGATGATATCTCCCTCATCTGAGCTCTAATTTGACCTATTTTTTTTTCCATTTGGGTAGATTTTCGCAAGGAATCCAAATATTCTATTTTTTTCCAAAATTTTACACCAAAATCTTCAAATATTCTCTACAAACTCGTCACCCAAAAAATTCCTGCTCTGATGCTATGTATAAAATCTAACCAACGAGATTCAATCTGATCTTGTAATCTACTAAAACAAGATACTAAATCCTTCCTACAATTTACGGAAACAAAACACGATCGCACAATCATATATAAGTAAGAGAAATAAATTATCAATCGCACAACAACATGATGTATTTGGGGAAAGAAACTAATCAAAACCCCTCTATGTCTATTGTGTATTAAGTCAAGGAATCATGAAACAATACAATGCTTAATCTCTCATGAGATTCTACAGCACTCTGTCAATTGTCTCCCATTGATCTAGGCAAACTCGATCTAGTACTTAGCCAATTCTCATCCTTACTTCAGCCTGCCTTGCTCATGCAATTCCTAGTGAATTAACTCCTTATTAATTAGGAAAACCAATGTTCCTTGATTTCATAATCCATCATGGCATCCCAATGACTTTATAATTGCACATGGGAAATTTTATCTGAATATAACTGATAGTTATGTTCCCTTTAACCTCTGTCTCAACTGGGAATTCCTTGAAACTGACATGCATGCAACTAGTAATAGTGAATTATCAGTTATTTGATTGATCACTCATTGTGAATTAAATCTAATTTAATTCACTAGACCTCTCAGTAGTTCATCTCTTACTTACAACTAGTTAAACTGATTTTAACTCATTTAATTGAGTTAATTATACTTGCACCCCACTAATGCTTCAACTTCAACTGGACCCCAAAAATATTAGAATCTCTCTAGAGGCCTCATATTAGACCCTCAACTCGAATTTCTTGAGCTAACTCGGTCATCATGACTTAATTAACTGACACAAGTTGTTATGAGATGAAATTACAATTTATTTAAGGGGAAAATAAATTAGATGCCCCCCATTCCTCACTCCTGGTGCATCAAAATTCCTCACCAGTGTGGGTGATTTTTTTTTTGTCCTTTTTTGTTTCCAATCTCACTGTTTCTTGTTGCAAATTTCAACATTTCATAATTTGATGTGGCCTTCACACAAAGACACCATTGAAATCACATGCCTAGATTCTCATGAGAAACCTCTCTTAAGCTTGATCTGCCAGAAGAGAACCAACAATATTCCATCCTACTTCCTAGCTCAAACCGACCATTAAGGTATACAACATTCTTCTGAACTCTCACATGATGATCTTGCTCTTGGAGGATGATCATGACCTCCCTTTAGCAACCCTTACTCGACCCTCGTACTCAACCTACTTTAGGACTACATCTCTCTTCACCCCCTTGATGTGCCAGATAGTGGGAATACATGTCAAACATGCTAAGATGTGCCAAGTGATAAGGCATGCCAAGATGTGCAAGGGTGTGTCAATGCATTTCAAGGACTGTCAAGACAAAAAATGGAGAAAAAAGTTAAACTACAAGGAAATGAACACATAAGAGGGTTAATAAGCCATCAATTTACCTTTTCCAAGAGGAGCATGCTAGGCACACTAACATTAGGTGGCAATAGGTGCGAAGTGCAAAGTCTTAGTGCATTCTAAGTGCCAAGTATTCCTTTTTTGCTTCTCATCTACTTCCAACAATTGATCATCACAAATAAATTTAATATTAAACCATGCTAAATCATACCAAGGCATTTCAACGTATTCCATACATGGTAAGACTTTCCAAGTGCCAACACATTCCAAGCGCCAATATCTGTCAGGGACTAGTGTTATGCATGTTATGAAGTGGAAGGGAATGTTGAAGAGTGCTAAGGTGTGATAGAGAGTGATAACGCATGTTGATGAGTGTTAAGGAGTAGTAGGAAAAAACACTAAGGGAGCACTAGGTAAAAATTCAATGAATATGAGGAACGTGTATTGCCAGAGACTAGTGTTAATGGTCAGTGTTAGTTGTCATGCCAAGGAGGGAGTGACAAGGTATGCTAAGCATTGGTAAGGCATGCTAGGGGATATCAAGGCATGTTAATAATTCCCAAAGTGTGCTTGGGAGTTCCAGGGTGTGCTAATTATATCATGTGCCAATTAATACTGCCAAGATATGCCAATACATGCTAGGTGCTAAGGGTGTGGCGTAGGGTGCCATGGTATATCAATATGTGTCAAGGCAAGAAAAGGAAGAACGAATAAGAGGGTTAATAAGTGAGGACTTTATCTTTTTCAAAAGGGGCATGCTAGGCACACTAATAATAGGTCCCAATACATGCTAAGTGGCATTGTGTGCCAAGTGCTAATGTATGTCAAGTCATTCAACAAAGGTGTTCCAGGGCATGCCAACACATGATAGGAGAGTTCGATGTTGTGCTAGCACATGCCACCATGTTCTTGGGCGTTAGTGTCATCACAAGATGTTCTAGGTACAAATATGTTCCAAGACATGTGGGGTGCTAAGAAATTTTAGTGTGTGCCAAAGCATTAATTTAAGGTGTGCGCAGATTGTTGAGGATTGTTAGGTCTTTCTTAGTAATAGAATTGTCAGAGCTCGATTATGTATTAAATAATATATTTCTTACACACAATAGTGGAACTTTATCTAAATGGAATTTGCTAGATAATAAAAATAATAGATATGAATCATGTGTTGACTCATAGGAAATCTCTATTCGGCTATTCATTACTTGAGGGAAATGATACATGTTTATTACTTCTTAAAAAATTGACTGACCCTAACCACTATGGCTTTGGACATATTATAAAAAATGCTCCACAATAATTGTATTAAATCGCTATATTTTGACAAAAAATATATTAACAGGAACATAGTGTCATCAAAAACTCATTGGAATGATCAATGATGATGGACATTTTTTTATCGTCACCAAAAGTAACAAAAAGAGCATTGGTGAGGGTCATTAAAATTTCGTCACTAGAAGTGTCACCAAAGAGATAATTAGTGATGGGCCTTTAATGACCCTCACCAAAAGTGAAATGTCTTTGGTGATGGACCATAAAGGACCATCACTATATACACTTACAGTGACGGTTTTTAGTGATCAATGATGACAGCCATTTTTTGACCGTCACCAAAAGTAACAAAAAGAGAATTGGTTAGGGTCACTAAAATTTCGTCACTAGGAATGTCACCAAAGAGAGAGGTAGTGATGGGCTTTTAACGACCCTCACCAAAAGTGTCATTGAAAATGTATTTGGTGACAAAACATAAAGGACCATCACTATATACACTTACAGTGACCGTTTTTAAATGACCGTCACCATATGTGCCATTGGTGAAGGACCTTAAAGGTCCATCACAAGCATGACCCTCACCAATGTGCTTTTTTCTTGTAGTGTTTGCATCTCAAATATTTCATTCCTTTTAATGATTCACTATCTTCCTTGTTTTCTTGTTGTCGTTTCTTGGTTTTTTAGTTTCATTGCTAGCATTTATGCTCAATATTCATCCTGCAAATGTTAATGAGTTTTCACATGCAAAAAATCTTCACATTCTTCAACCTTGTCATATTCCACCGTGAATGTGACAAAAACTATATAACCTTATATATATTTCCTCTCCTCATCTTAATCATCAAATCTTACTTTTTAAAGTTGTTTGTGAACTTCCAACATGTAGATACCACTTCTATAGCTTGAGGCCTAATTAGATTAGAAAATTGTGGCTAAAATGATCAATTTTTCCTTTAGAGCGCACTTCTTCACCAATGAAGAAATGTGCCCTCCTTTGAGGTGCATGAGCACATCATGAACATATGAAGAATCTTCCTTGAGTGTGATAGTATGCCCTCCTTGCCTTTGAGTGCATGAGTGCATTCTCAAGGCCTCGAAGACTAGTTAACCCATTCGTTCACCCTTTTTGAGAGTGTCATAGTGTACCCTCCCTTTCTCCTTGAGCACATGGTGAATTCCTAAAGACCCGACAAATATTTCCTTCAATCTTTCGAGTGCGCCAGTGTGCCCTTGAAATTTTCTCGATCCATAAGCACATTGAAAAGCCTTGAATGACCCCTTACAGTCCTTCATGCTTTGAAAGTGCACCCTCCTAGTTTTCATGCCTATTTTCTCATACATGCAAGTTATTTTGTGTGTTCGTTCATACATTTTTTTTATCGAATTAAATGTGATGGTTGTTTGTACATTATTTTCAAGTATTGTCGGATAAATAGGTTTCTTACAATAATATTTTCATCATGAGTGTGCTTCCACAAACAGATGTTCATGCTACAAGTATTTTCACCTTGTTTTCATATTTTGGTGACATTTCGCCTCATAAAGAGGCCTCCAGAGAACTCTCAAAAGATAGAATTGATGAATCTATTGAAGTTACAAAGCCAAACATTCCCATATATGTAGACACCTAGTTCTTTATTGAGAAGACTACAAAGGTCACATGAAGCAATATATACAAGAAAATTATGCAGGAAAATTTCCTTGAGGACTTAGAATATGTGCATGCATACATCAACATCAAGAAGTCAAGGATGCATAAGGTCACATGTAGATTCCCAGTCATTCCATGTTTAGCTGTGATTAAGTGAATCATTACACATATTGATGACTATCACCTTCTGCTTCACAATAAGAGTGGAAATTAGCTCACCACCTATTATGTCGAAGATATGCATACATATTATAAGATTCTCAAGCCCACTAAAAATGGTAATTATACCTTCTACATAAGTGATGTTATCAAATCGTGTTGTTGAGATCGTACCAAATTTCACCATCAGACATTTGCATTCTATCCCATAAATATTCTTAGAGATGTATATTAGTATTTGATAACCATAAATTCTCGATTGTATGGGTGAAAGAAAGACGAGGTGTTCAAGGATAATTGGATATATATGATCAATATAGTGGTGACACACAGTGTTTGAGGAGAGTTGGATATATATGGTCAATATGTCAAGAGATAAATGTACTTAAAATAGAAAACGCTATTAGTTTCAATATATATATATATATATATATATATATATATAATCTACACAAATGACTATATGTTTCAAAATTTTCATGAACTATGGATTCATATAATTTATAGAAAAATAATACCAAAGTGTGTGTGCGCGTGTGTGTACGTGTGTATGCGCCTTCTAAAAAAATTTTGTTTTCATGTGTCTGTAGCCCAAATCACTAATTATATGATCCTAAACCTATATTTGAAGAAACCAAATAATTAAGCACATAAGTTTCCTAGTAGAAAAATGTTTAAATAAATAAAAAAAACCATGCGCCTTCCCAAGACTAAAAAAAATGCATTCCTATCATAAGGGACACACACGTGTTTGTAATACTAGGAATGGGCATGTTTTCATACCACTAGTGTCTTTAAAACATGGTAAGTGCTTCATTTAGGGTTGATGGGGAAGCGAAAGGGGAAACATATAAGGATAAAGGATCCAAGAGAGAGAGAGAGAGAGAGAGAGAGAGAGAGAGAGAGATAATGATTGGGTGAGTGAGGGACACAGGAGGGGGTATAATGTGTAGGAGAGAGAATGAGAGAGGGGGAGGAGGGAGAGGAGAGAATGGAGAGATAGAGGTAGATATGTAGATAGGGTGAGAGAGATAATGGTGGATGGGGTTTGTTGTAAGGGAGGGACTCGGAAAATGAGTAGGTGATGGAGAGAGAGGAATATTGAGAGATACAAAGAGTGAATTTGGTGAGAGAATGAGAGAGGGTCAGCGAGTGAGGAAAATTGGGAGAGGAGGTGGGATGGAGTGAGATAGGGAAAAAATTTGAAGAGAAAAGAGATAGGGATGAAAAGAGAGAGAAAGAGACAGAGAGAGAGATAGTGTGAGAGAGACATATAAAGAGAGAGATATGGGGGGGCAAAAAAAACCCCCCATCTATCTCCTACTCTAAGTCTCTCTCTCCCTCTCTATTTAATGCTCACTCTCTCTCTTCCCCTATATTTTTCACTCACTTTTCCCCCGCTCCCCCGACTTGATGGAGAGAGAGGAGGGGGGAAGAGAGAGGAATATTGAGAGATACAAAGAGTGAATTTGGTGAGAGAATGAGAGAGGTTCAGTGAGTGAGGAAAATTGGGAGAGGAGGTGGAATGGAGCGAGATAGGGAAAAATTTGAAGAGAAAAGAGATAGAGATGAAAAGAGAGAGAAAGAGAGAGAGAGAGAAAGATAGTGTGAGAGAGACATATAAAGAGAGAGATATGGGGGGAGAAAACCCCCATCTATCTCCTACTCTAAGTCTCTCTCTCCCTCTCTATTTTATGCTCACTCTCTCTCTTCCCCTATATTTTTTCACTCACTTTTCCCCCTCTCCCCCGACTCACCCTCCCTCTCCCTTACACATTACCCCCCATTTCCCTCTTCGTCTCTCATTTCGTCATCACTCTCTTCCACCTTACTCTATACCTCTCTCTATCCCTCCCTCCCCATCTATCTATCCCACTTACCCCTTCTATCCCTTCCTCTCTCCATAAAAGTTTGTGTCTCTCTCCTTCTACTATTTCATTCCCCCATCTCACTCCCTCTCTCTCTCCAACTTCCTCCATATTTGTTCCTACATTTCTTTGTCCCCTCTCTCTCTCTCAAGGTCTCCTTCCACAAAAAAATACCAATTTTTTTTGTCTCTCTCGCCACTCAATCCCTTCCCCTCACTCTATATCTCTCGGCCAATTCTCTATAAACACATCCCCCCCCTGTCTCTCTATTTCTCATTCAAAATCTCTCACCCTCTACCCTTCTCTATTTTTTCCCTTCTCTCTCCCTTACTCTCCATATCTCTCCCTCCCTCTCTCTCCCTTAATCTCCCTCCCTCCCTCTCCTCTCTAGCCTATCTCTCCCAATACTCTCTCTCTATAACTCTATTATTCACATTCACTTTCCACTCTTCTCTCCAATTTTATCTCCCCCAAAAATACTAGTCTCCCACACTCTCCCTATCTCTCCATTCCCCACTATTCCCCCCTCTATTTACCTCTTCAACTCTCTCTCTCTTACTCCGTTTCCTACCTCTACTTATATATCTCCCTTTCTTCCCTGTCCCATTTTATACCCATCCCTCTCTCTCTCTTTCTCTCACCATATCCCTCTCTCCCTCCCTTTCTATTTCTCTCGCCATATTTCCCTATATCCTTCCCTCCATTTCATGGCCTTCCACCTTGTCTCACACCAACCATCTAAAATGTCATACATCTTCCTTGCTCCCTTTCACTCAAAATCCTTCCTTGCTACATTACCAACCCTTTCTCTCTATCTATTTGACTATATCACCTTAGTTATACCATTTTATGTCCCTTCTCCCTGCCTCTCTCTCATTGTGTCCATCCCTCCGTGTCTTCCTATCACTCCTTTTTTTCCCTTCCTCCCTCTCTTCGTATCACTCCCTTTTTTCCCTCCCTCCTCTTCCAGTATATCCTTTTCTCTCTACCCTTTATCTTGGACCACTAACACTTTCTCTTTCTCTTTTTTCTCACTCTCACTCACTCTCCCACTCCTCTCTCTCCCTTCCCAACATTATCGCCCCTTTCCCTCCTTACCGATATTTTTCTTCCCCCCCCTCTATTTCTATACCACCTCACTCTATCTCCCTCTCACTCTCTATTTATCTATCTATTTCTCCTTCACTTCTTTATTCCCTCCTTTATCTCCCTTAATCTCTTTCTATATTCATCCCTCTCTCCCTTCCTTAGTCTTTCCTTCATAACAATACCCTTGTTCTATATCTCTCTCCATTTAGACCTCCCTACCTCCTATAGATTATAGACATAAAATAATTAAAGCACTTTCAAAGTCACGCGCAAGCTTTCAAAATCGTCCATGCACTTTAAAAAACATATTTTCACTTTTGAGAATGCATATCTTCTTTTGAAAATGCATGCATGCTCCTAAAATATATAAGTTTCAAGTATGCAAGGTGATTGTGGGAGCATTGAAGCTATAGGATTAGGAACATATGCATTTTTTTTAAAAAAATGCACTCTTTCACTATGAGCACCTTTCTAATGCCAACGTTTCCACTTCGAGGCCATCATCTTAGTTAACATTTTTTTTATACCCCTTTAAATTTTTGCATTAACTTTGAACTCCATTTTTTTATACTTTCCAATATAAAAACCCTTTACCCCCCTATATATCTCCAAATATATTATTTTATTTTTTTCCTCATTATCCCCTAGTATGAACCCAAGTTGTATGGTATGTATGACCCAATGAATCCCCCCATGCATATTCCCCCCCCATTACTAACACTTGTGGATTTACTCGTGTTTACTTCCATGAATATATGAAAGGTTCAAAAACCCAATACTAATTGAGGGTTGTGGCATGTGAATGCTGGAAATGGCCTCACTACTAAGGGGGGCTTAAATCAATGGTTTCTCTAATCATATAATTTTATCTATTTTTACGAAAGCACAAGATTCAGTAATCTATGAGTAAAATGAGTAATATATATATATATATATATATATATATATATATATATATATATATATATATATATATATAATCTACACAAATGACTTGTTTAAATAAATAAAAAAACCATGCACCTTCCCAAGACTAAAAAAAATGCATTCCTATCATAAGGGACACACACGTGTTTGTAATACTAGGAATGGGCATGTTTTCATACCACTAGTGTCTTTAAAACATGGTAAGTGCTTCATTTAGGGTTGATGGGGGAAGCGAAAGGGGAAACATATAAGCATAAAGGATCCAAGAGAGAGAGAGAGATAATGATTGGGTGAGTGAGGGACATAGGAGGGGGGTAATGTGTAAGAGAGATAACGAGAGAGGGGAGGAGGGAGAGGAGAGAATGGAGAGAGAGAGGTAGATATGTAGAGAGGGTGAGAGAGATAATGGTGGATGGGATTTTTTTGTAAAGGAGGGACTAGGAAAATGAGTAGGTGATGGAGAGAGAGGAGGGGGGGAAGAGAGAGGAATATGGAGAGATACAAAGAGTGAATTTGGTGAGAGAATGAGAGAGGTTCAGCGAGTGAGGAAAATTGGGAGAGGAGGTGGGATGGAGTGAGATAGGGAAAAAATTTGAAGAGAAAAACATATAGGGATGAAAAGAGAGAGAAAGAGAGAGAGAGATAGTGTGAGAGAGACATATAAAGAGAGAGATGTGGGGGGAGAAAACCCCCATATATCTCCTACTCTGAGTCTCTCTCTCCCTCTCTATTTTATGCTCACTCTCCCTCTCTTCCCCTATATTTTTCACTCACTTTTCCCCTCTCCCCGACTCCCCCTCCCTATCCCTTACACATTACCCCCATTTCCCTCTTCATCTCTCATTTCGTCATCACTCTCTTCCACCCTACTCTATACCTCTCTCTATCCCTCCCTCCCCATCTATCTATCCCACTTACCCCTTCTATCCCTTCATCTCTCCATAAAATTTTGTGTCTCTCTCCTTCTACTATTTCATTCCCCATCTCACTCCCTCTCTCTCTCCAACTTCCTCCATATTTGTTCCTACATTTCTCTGTCCGCTCTCTCTCTCTCAAGCTCTCCTTCCGCAAAAAAATATACCAATTTTTTTTGTCTCTCTGCCACTCAATCCCTTCCCCTCACTCTGTATCTCTCAGCCACTTATCCGTAAACACATCCCCCCTGTCTCTCTATTTCTCATTCACACTCTCTCAGCCTTTTTCCCTTCTCTATTTTTTTCCCTTCTCTCTCCCTTACACTCCATATCTCTCCCTCCCTCTCTCTCCCTTACTCTCCCTCCCTCCCTCTCCTCTCTAGCCTATCTCTCCCAATACTCTCTCTCTCTAACTCTATTATTCACATTCACTTTCCACTCTTCTCTCAAATTTTATCTCCCCAAAACTACTAGTCTCCCACACTCTCCCTATCTCTCCCTTCCCCACTATTCCCCCCTCTATTACCTCTTCAACTCTCTCTCTCTTACTCCGTTTCTTACCTCTACTTATATATATCCCTTTCTTCCTATCCCATTTTATACCCATCCCTCTCTCTCTCTTTCTCTCACCATATCCCTCTCTCCCTCCCTTTCTATTTCTCTGGCCATATTTCCCTATATCCTTCCCTCCATCTCATGGCCTTTCACCTTGTCTGACACCAACCATCTAAAATTTCATACATCTTCCTTGCTTCCTTCCACTCAGAATCCTTCCTTGCCACATTACCAACCCTTTCTCTCTATCTATATATCGCCTTAGTTATACCATTTTCTCTCCATTCTCCTACCTCTATTTCATTGTGTCCATCCCTCCGTGTCTTCCTACCACTCCTTTTTTCCCTCCCTCCCTCTCTTCGTATCACTCAATTTTTCCCTCCCTCCTCTTCCATTATATCCTTTTCTCTCTACCCTTTATCTTGGACCACTAACACTCTCTCTTTCTCTCTTTTTTCTCACTCTCACTCACTCTCCCACTCCTCTCTCTCCCTTCCCAACATTATCCCCCCCCTTTCCCTCCTTACCGATATTTTTCTTCTCCCCCCTGTCTTTCTATACCACCTCACTCTATCTCCCTCTCACTCTCTATTTATCTATCCATCTCTCCTTCACTAGGAATGAAGGAGAGAATTAGTGATGGGCTTTTAACGACCCTCACCAAAAGTGTCATTGAAAATGTCTTTGGTGACAAACCATAAAGGACCATCACTATATACACTTACAATGACGGTTTTTAAATGACTGTCACCATATGTGACATTGGTGAAGGACCTTAAAGGTCCATCACAAGCATGACCCTCACCAATGTGCTTTTTTCTTGTAGTGTTTGCATGTCAAATATTTCATTCCTTTTAATGATTCACTATCTTCCTTGTTTTCTTGTTGTCGTTTCTTGGTTTTTTTAGTTTCATTGCTAGCATTTATGCTCAATCTTCATCCCGCAAATGTTAATGAGTTTTCACATGCAAAAAAATCTTCACATTCTTCAACCTTGTCATATTCCACCGTGAATGTGACAAAAAACTATATAACCTTATATATCTTTCCTCTCCTCATCTTAATCATCAAATCTTACTTTTTTAAAGTTGTTTGTGAACTTCCAACATGTAGATACCACTTCTATAGCTTGAGGCCTAATTATATTAGAAAATTTTGGCTAAAATGATCAATTTTTCCTTTAGAGCGCACTTCTTCACCAATGAAGAAATGTGCCCTCCTTTGAGTGCATGAGCACATCATGAACATATGAAGAATCTTCCTTGAGTGTGATAGTATGCCCTCCTTGCCTTTGAGTGCATGAGTGCATTCTGAAGGCCTGAAGACTAGTTAACCCATTCGTTCACCCTTTTGAGAGTGTCATATTGTACCCTCCCTTTCTCCTTGAGCACATGGTGAATTCCTAAAGACCCAGCAAATATTTCCTTCAATATTTCAGAGTGCGCCAATGTGCCCTTGAAATTTGCTCACTCCATAAGCACATTGCAAAGCCTTGAATGACCCCTTACAGTCCTTCATGCTTTGAAAGTGCACCCTCCTAGTTTTCATGCCTATTTTCTCATACATGCAAGTTATTTTGTGTGTTCGTTCATACATTTTTTTTATCGAATTAAATGTGATGGTTGTTTGTACATTATTTTCAAGTATTGTCAGATAAATAGGTTTCTTACGATAATATTTTCATCATGAGTGTGCTTCCACAAACAGGTGTTCATGCTACAAGTATTTTCACCTTGTTTTCATATTTTTGTGACATTTCGCCTCATAAAGAGGCCTCCAGAGAACTCTCAGAAGATAGAATTGATGAATCTATTGAAGTTACAAAGCCAAACATTCCCATATATGTAAACACCTAGTTCTTTATTGAGAAGACTACAAAGGTCACATGAAGCAATATATACAAGAAAATTATGCAGGAAAATTTCCTTGAGGACTTAGAATATGTGCATGCATACATCAACATCAAGAAGTCAAGGATGCATAAGGTCACATGTAGATTCCCAGTCATTCCATGTTTAGCTGTGATTAAGTGAATCATTACACATATTGATGACTATCACCTTCTGCTTCACAATAAGAGTGGAAATTAGCTCACCACCTATTATGCTGAAGATATGCATACATATTATAAGATTCTCAAGCCCACTAAAAATGGTACTTATACCTTCTACATAAGTGATGTTATCAAATCGTGTTGTTGAGATCGTACCAAATTTCACCATCAGACATTTGCATTCTATCCCATAAATATTCTTAGAGATGTATATTAGTATTTGATAACCATAAATTCTTGATTGTATGGGTGAAAGAAAGACGAGGTGTTCAAGGATAATTGGATATATATGGTCAATATGTCAAGAGATAAATGTACTTAAAATAGAAAACGCTATTAGTTTCAATATATATATATATATATATATATATATAATCTACACAAATGACTATATGTTTCAAAATTTTCATGAACTATGGATTCATATATTTTATAAAAAAATAATACAAAAGTGTGTGTGCGCGTGTGTGTACGTGTGTATGCGCCTTCTAAAAAAAATTTGTTTTCATGTGTCTGTAGCCCAAATCACTAATTATATGATCCTAAACCTATATTTGAAGAAACCAAATAATTAAGCACATAAGTTTTCCTAGTAGAAAAAATGTTTAAATAAATAAAAAAAACCATGCGCCTTCCCAAGACTAAAAAAAAATGCATTCCTATCATAAGGGACACACACGTGTTTGTAATACTAGGAATGGGCATGTTTTCATACCACTAGTGTCTTTAAAACATGGTAAGTGCTTCATTTAGGGTTGATGGGGAAGCGAAAGGGGGAAACATATAAGGATAAAGGATCCAGAGAGAGAGAGAGAGAGAGAGAGAGAGTGAGAGAGAGATAATGATTGGGTGAGTGAGGGACACAGGGGAGGGGGGGTAATGTGTAGGAGAGAGAATGAGAGAGGGGAGGAGGGAGAGGAGAGAATGGAGAGATAGAGGTAGATATGTAGATAGGGTGAGAGAGATAATGGTGGATGGGGTTTGTTGTAAGGGAGGGACTGGAAAATGAGTAGGTGATGGAGAGAGAGGAATATTGAGAGATACAAAGAGTGAATTTGGTGAGAGAATGAGAGAGGGTCAGCGAGTGAGGAAAATTGGGAGAGGAGGTGGGATGGAGTGAGATAGGGAAAAATTTGAAGAGAAAAGAGATAGGGATGAAAAGAGAGAGAAAGAGACAGAGAGAGAGATAGTGTGAGAGAGACATATAAAGAGAGAGATATGGGGGGGGGGCAAAAAAACCCCCCATCTATCTCCTACTCTAAGTCTCTCTCTCCCTCTCTATTTAATGCTCACTCTCTCTCTTCCCCTATATTTTTTCACTCACTTTTCCCCTCTCCCCGACTTGATGGAGAGAGGAGGGGGAAGAGAGAGGAATATTGAGAGATACAAAGAGTGAATTTGGTGAGAGAATGAGAGAGGTTCAGTGAGTGAGGAAAATTGGGAGAGGAGGTGGAATGGAGCGAGATAGGGAAAAATTTGAAGAGAAAAGAGATAGAGATGAAAAGAGAGAGAAAGAGAGAGAGAGAGAGAGATAGTGTGAGAGAGACATATAAAGAGAGAGATATGGGGGGAGAAAACCCCCATCTATCTCCTACTCTAAGTCTCTCTCTCCCTCTCTATTTTATGCTCACTCTCTCTCTTCCCCTATATTTTTCACTCACTTTTCCCCCTCTCCCCGACTCACCCTCCCTCTCCCTTACACATTACCCCCATTTCCCTCTTCGTCTCTCATTTCGTCATCACTCTCTTCCACCTTACTCTATACCTCTCTCTATCCCTCCCTCCCCATCTATCTATCCCACTTACCCCTTCTATCCCTTCCTCTCTCCATAAAAGTTTGTGTCTCTCTCCTTCTACTATTTCATTCCCCATCTCACTCCCTCTCTCTCTCCAACTTCCTCCATATTTGTTCCTACATTTCTTTGTCCCCCTCTCTCTCTCTCAAGTTCTCCTTCCACAAAAAAAATACCAATTTTTTTTGTCTCTCTCGCCACTCAATCCCTTCCCCCTCACTCTATATCTCTGGCCAATTCTCTATAAACACATCCCCCCTGTCTCTCTATTTCTCATTCAAAATCTCTCACCCTCTACCCTTCTCTATATTTTTTCCCTTCTCTCTCCCTTACTCTCCATATCTCTCCCTCCCTCTCTCTCCCTTAATCTCCCTCCCTCCCTCTCCTCTCTAGCCTATCTCTCCCAATACTCTCTCTCTATAACTCTATTATTCACATTCACTTTCCACTCTTCTCTCCAATTTTATCTCCCCAAAAATACTAGTCTCCCACACTCTCCCTATCTCTCCATTCCCCACTATTCCCCCTCCTCTATTTACCTCTTCAACTCTCTCTCTCTTACTCCGTTTCCTACCTCTACTTATATATCTCCCTTTCTTCCCTGTCCCATTTTATACCCATCCCTCTCTCTCTCTTTCTCTCACCATATCCCTCTCTCCCTCCCTTTCTATTTCTCTCGCCATATTTCCCTATATCCTTCCCTCCATTTCATGGCCTTCCACCTTGTCTCACACCAACCATCTAAAATGTCATACATCTTCCTTGCTCCCTTTCACTCAAAATCCTTCCTTGCTACATTACCAACCCTTTCTCTCTATCTATTTGACTATATCACCTTAGTTATACCATTTTATGTCCCTTCTCCCTCGCCTCTCTCTCATTGTGTCCATCCCTCCGTGTCTTCCTATCACTCCTTTTTTTCCCTTCCTCCCTCTCTTCGTATCACTCCCTTTTTTCCCTCCCTCCTCTTCCAAGTATATCCTTTTCTCTCTACCCTTTATCTTGGACCACTAACACTTTCTCTTTCTCTCTTTTTCTCACTCTCACTCACTCTCCCACTCCTCTCTCTCCCTTCCCAACATTATCGCCCTTTCCCTCCTTACCGATATTTTTTCTTCCCCCCCTCTATTTCTATACCACCTCACTCTATCTCCCTCTCACTCTCTATTTATCTATCTATTTCTCCTTCACTTCTTTATTCCCTCCTTTATCTCCCTTAATCTCTTTCTATATTCATCCCTCTCTCCCTTCCTTAGTCTTTCCTTCATAACAATACCCTTGTTCTATATCTCTCTCCATTTAGACCTCCCTACCTCCTATAGATTATAGACATAAAATAATTAAAGCACTTTCAAAGTCACGCGCAAGCTTTCAAAATCGTCCATGCACTTTAAAAAAACATATTTTCACTTTTGAGAATGCATATCTTCTTTTGAAAATGCATGCATGCTCCTAAAATATATAAATTTCAAGTATGCAAGGTGATTGTGGGAGCATTGAAGCTATAGGATTAGGAACATATGCATTTTTTTTAAAAAATGCACTCTTTCACTATGAGCACCTTTCTAATGCCAACGTTTCCACTTCGAGGCCATCATCTTAGTTAACATTTTTTTTATACCCCTTTAAATTTTTGCATTAACTTTGAACTCCATTTTTTTATACTTTCCAATATAAAAACCCTTTACCCCCCTATATATCTCCAAATATATTATTTTATTTTTTTCCTCATTATCCCCTAGTATGAACCCAAGTTGTATGGTATGTATGACCCAATGAATCCCCCCATGCATATTCCCCCCCCATTACTAACACTTGTGGATTTACTCATGTTTACTTCCATGAATATATGAAAGGTTCAAAAACCCAATACTAATTGAGGGTTGTGGCATGTGAATGCTGGAAATGGCCTCACTACTAAGGGGGGGGGGCTTAAATCAATGGTTTCTCTAATCATATAATTTTGTCTCTTTTTACGAAAGCACAAGATTCAAGTAATCTATGAGTAAAACTTAAAAAAAAACATAATCATAAAAAACATGTTGAACCATCATTGTAAAAATGTAAAAGCACCATAAAAAAAATGGTCAAAGCATGCACAGAATAGGATACAGGGTGTTCGGGTAGAGGGAAACAAATAACCCACTAATACTGCTACTGAAATATTCTATTATGTGTTGAACTAATTTTTACATGGACTGGTTATTACCCACTACCTAGAAGACTCAAATACTATAATTTTTTGTTAACAACAAGATATATAAAGTCTCTTATCTCAGGATTGTACAAACACCCATCAACCAGAATCCATAAGGACCAATGAGCCTCCCAGGACACTATTGGACTATCTAGAAAAATACTTCCCATTCTGATTTTTCAACTATAAGGCCCCTACCTCCCTACAAATTATCTTTTATGAAACCTCAATTACTTCAACACCTTCATGCAAACCACATTTCATGCATTTTCAAACTCTTAGACTATCTAGAAAACTACTTCCCATTCTGATTTTTCAACTATAAGGCCCCTACCTCCCTACAAATTATCTTCTATGAAGCCTCAATTACTTCAACACCTTCATGCAAACCACATTTCATGGATTTTCAAACTCTGCTCACAAATCTCCTCAATATGAGCAATGGGCCAACCTCACTGATCTGAATCTAAAAATGATAAGATGATAGACATACTCTACTTAAACCATACTCTCACTCTCTCACTCCAACCATACACACACCAATACTCACTCACAATTATATGAAAAATTATCCTCAACAATGTTCAAAGCAATATCACTAGAAAATACTATGATTATGTCAATAAAGAGGACACTTGTGCCATGGTAATACTAATACCAAGATAACTTGTAACAAGGTAATACCAATACCAAGTGTCAACCTGCTCCACACACATAGCAATACCAAGGGAAAATACAAGACAATCTAGAATACCTAGTGAAAATACCATAGTAATGTCAATACAAAGGGAAATACCAAGGTAATGTATCACTGATACTTAAACATGTAAAAACACCCACAAAACATGGAAAGCTTGGCTGAAGTTGCACCCATAAGACTACATCACTACGGTTAAGGGCTTAAAGCACATACATATGACTGCATTCATGGGGGTTGTGATAGAGTATAGGTAAAAAAAAAGAACATATTATCGTATAGCTTTTCCAAATTTCTCCACAGTCTTCTAGCATATGCACAATTGTTAAAGCAAGCTACAACTAATAATCCAAATAAAATAATCATAAAATCTTCACCTAAGCTAGACACTCACTCATTTATCACAACCACACAGAAGACAAGGTGTTATCCAACCTCGTTACACTCATAGACACTCAAGTCACTTGCAACATAATCATCCGCAATACACTAATTTGAACCATCAATCACCGCAACCAACAACAACGTCATCAATGCACCCGCAACACACATCTCCAAACAAGCTATCAAGTTGACATCAATTCCAACCAGCAAATCATCAACAATATCTCCCTTTTTCATTGATGGAAGCCCCAACTAAAGCATCACAAAGTAACCTCTCAAGAATTGAACCCCCTAACTGTCTCCCCCTTTGACATGAATGGAAAAGGAATAAAATCATCTAACAACTCGGTAATCCTCAAAAAAATCTCCCTCAACATGATTTAGATCTAACCACAATACTACTCTTTCCCTCATATAAACATACAACATGTAGTAGGAGTAATAAGTCTCGTAAAATTTCTCTCTCCTAAGTAAAGCACCAACAAAAAAAAACTCCATATCATGGCGATAGCGATAGAAAAAAAATGTATACTAGCAAAGCAAACTCAAGAAGAACCACCATTAACTCTTTCTCCAAATATAATTGATTAGCAAATACATTAGAAAAACTTTTTTCCCGAGCATCATCATTATCACCCCCGCAATCAAAGCTCTCATGTTGAAAGCTCCACCTCATGGACCAAAAGGGTCGACTCTTGACCAAAGGACCATAAATTGCAGGGTTGTATATGCATTTTACATGGTTGTTAAATTAAATTGTTAAATCAAATACATATATTGTAAAAGTTCAATAAATTCATATAATGTTTGCATAGATATAATGACAATATAAATTTCTAATCTTCCTTCTTTTCTATAATATTGAACATTTATTATACATTAATATAATCTATATTCAAATATAATAAATTCTTTTTTTGTAGACCCATATTATATTAAGAGATCTAAGATTTCCAAATTTATTCATATTGTCGATAATCTCCAAATTTAAAATCAGTCCAATCTTTCAAATGGTTACATCATCCATAATCATGGAACCAACTAGAGAACTTCATGAGTGAGCTAGTGCTTTGGGAAGGCCAATTATATAGAACACCAATTATTCCAAATTATATTGTCATCACATCTTTCACCCATAATCACACTATATGGATGAGAGAGAATTCGCCCAAAGTTGATCTGTTGCATTCCTTTTTAGAATTATATATGTTCTTGAATAAACACTACCAAAAAAGAAAAAAGATATAACATATTAGAAACAAATTATAGTAACTATATTTTAAAATTACAATAATATTAAAATAAAATTAAACATACTCACCTGGATGATAGTTTAGATACAATTGTTTGATTCAAACTTTTTCCTTTTGATATATCTCGGTTGTGTAATCTTCTTCTCTTTTCATCTCGCATATATTTTCATAACATACAAAAAATAAGTTTGCAAAATGAATAATAACCTCAAAATAAATATGTAAAAGTATATATAGAATAATAGCAATATAATAATAACTATCTCAAATTTAATAAATAAAATTTCAATCCTAATTAATCACAATATCAAATGATGAATTTCAAAATCAAAATATTTATTTACCTAGAGATAACTTAATCAACTAGCAACAGAAAAAATCTTCAGTAATGCTTAACCTAATAAACTGCCAACTAAAAAAGACTTCAGTGATCCATAAGAAACCATTCTCCAAAACGATAACTTACTCCCTTAATACTCAATTCCCTCTCAAGTAACCTAATAATCTCCTGAAATGGGGTGATTGCTAAGTAACTAATAATTCTCTAGGACCATACATGGCTCTACCCAATTCTGGCACTGTAATTTGAATATATCCCAAATGAAAGTAGATGGCTCTACACAATTCTCGGACTGTAATTTGAATATATCCCAAATGAAAGTAGAGTGAACGATATAAGAACAAGGTAAATAGAGAGGCATTACGACTTGGGTCGTTCTCACAATATAGGCCCATTTTGTAAAAATCACAAGCAAGGTTAATATGTAAGAACTTTTAATGATGGCATTGTCCCCCAACTTCAACTTCAATATAAAAGGGAATATGATGGCATTGTCCCCCAACTTCAACTTCGAAAGAAAAGTAAAGTTACAAGTATATTTACAACTTTTTGAAAAGGACTTCGATCGAAAACAAACCTCAGCAAGTTCGGAGATGTTGTAACACGAATGGAAGAATGGATGCTGTAGAGCCGCTTTCGCTGTCGGTCTTTTCTTAGGATCCCACGATAACAAAGAATTTATGAGATCAATGGCCTCGCCACTTGCACTCGGTAGAAGGCCGGACAACTGTTTAGTAGAATCAACTTCCATAAAATATTTTGGAAGAGCGTAATTGCTATCGTTAGCAAGCTTTACTCCATCAGGCCAAGTTTTGCTATCAGGAGTACCAATGACAGAGCAAATCTTGTGCCACTGATGTGCCATGCAACACATCCGAAATAGTTCGCGGCCGGTGAGGAGTTCCGTCATGATAACACCAATCGCCCACATATCGATGGCAGAGTCATAGTGAGTTGATCCAAGAAGGAGTTCCGGTGCTCGATATGAGCGTGTCCCAACATACCATTCTAGTGACTTATCGGATTCATGTAGCGTTTTCTTTACCATACCCAAATCAGAGATCTTAAACATATATCCGTTGATGGCTAACAAATTCTCTGGCTTCAGATCGCGGTGACAATATCCTTGTTTGTGCAGGTGGGCCAGCCCTTTCAAAATCTGAAAGCAAATGTTGCGCACCTCGTACTCTAACAAACCACGCCCTCTCCTATTCATGAGCTTTAACAAATCGCAGTCCATAAGGTCAAAAACCGGACACAATGTGGTTTCGTGCAAAATGACTCTGTGCAACCTAATTATGTTTGGGTGCCGCATTGATTTTAAACATTTCACCTCTGCAAGCTTCCAGATATCTTCTTCTTTATAAACCCTTTCATTCAATATTTTCATGGCATAAAATTTGCCTGTTTTCGTATCCATCGCCTTCCAAACGCTTCCGTAAGCTCCCGTTCCCAACATCTCTTGGATAACATAAGAATACTGACGTTCTTGAACATAATAATAGTCGTGTCCAAAATAATAACTTTTTTCTCCCATAATACAACGATACTGTGAAGTCTCAATCTTGCGATACATCGCTCCTCTTATTTCGATAGTTGTAACAGCAAACTTGAAAACCCAATATTCGATTTAACTATTGAATCAGATCAATAGTTGTAATAGCAAACTTAAAAACCCACTATTCGAATTAACTATTGAATCAGATCAATACAGACAGTTCGTGTGGTTATAATCAATTCAACCGAGACAGTTCATGTGGGTATCATAGGTATCACCACAAAATCTATTTGTATTAAATCGATCGTTCGTTCATTGAATACAAATAGTTTTTGTGGTGATACATATGATAGGTTCAAATTAAGTGAGCGTTAGCGTTGTCTTTCTGGGACAGAATGGAGTTGTCTGGTGTATTTTCTCTTCCAAATCTTATTATCATGGGTGATTTTAACTCTATCCTTAACGCTGATGAAGCATGGGGGAATAGGGCTCGTCTGGACCCTTTAGCCGGCCATCTAAATGACATTTTTCTTTCTCATGGGTTGATGGACATTAGGCCGCACCCTCTGGCGCCTACGTGGACCAATAGAAGGGTGGGCGAATTCTATATTGCGAAAAGGCTGGATAGAGTGGTGGTCAAAAATTCTATTTTTGACTAAGCTTGTTACTATTGTGATTCTCTACCAGAGACTTCAACAATCATAGCACTCCCCCTGAGCTTGACACATCAGGCATATCAAACTAGCCCAGTTGAAATCAATTCCAACATACCAAGTTCCACCATCCGATCACACAAAGTCAAATTTTACCCCCCTATGTCAACGTTTCCTAAGTGTCATCACTTAACCATTACAAGCACTTGAGCTAGTTAGTCCATGGTTGGGTGAAACCATCACTTATATTGACTTAGAAACTTTACTTCTCATAATTCACACAGTTTAAAAAACACTAAAAAGAATAGAAGAATAAAAAAATAATGTGAGAAAATCACTCAAAAAAATCAAAATCTCACTTCATGTTAGTGAATACATGCACCGAACTTGAGCGCACTCCATCGAGTCGAAGAAATTTTCCCTCCTTGAGCACATTCCTTCATTCAGAGTAAGTGCACCATGTTGGAGCACACACCTTTGTGTCAAAATCATTAACTCTTCATCGGTACATGCATGAGAAACTTATTTCATGTGACCGCACTCCTATAAAATAGGAGCCGACTTACCTTATTTCTTGACGGTGTTGGACCCGCCAATATTCAAGGGGTCTCCCGAATATGAAGTCCCAATTAGTCATCACAGTGTTTGTTGTAGGATTCCCATATGTAATAAGATCTGATTGTTGATGTAGTGGGTTTGAATGATGTGTCTTGGCTGAAATAACACATAGAGTGGTTTATTTATGACTTTGGTGGGAAAAAATGTGTGAGTTTGTGGAGATTCAATTCCATTTCATTAAGGATTATAACACAATAGTGGGAAATTTAGTGAGCTCCTTAGAATCTTATAATGGTACACAAATTGAAAGGAACAAACAAGCATAAAGACATCATAGGCTAGCCTACAAAATAGATCACAAGTTAACCGTGACATAAATAATATAACAACATGCATTAAAAAAATATTCATACTAATGCAACGAAATATTTCATAAACATCAGTGTAAGTTAAATTAAAAACATTGCAAATAAAACAAGAATATCCCTACTATATTCAGAAAATATGCATGAAAACATGTCGACTCTACGATTCTATTAAAGTGAAAGTTCCAATCATACATATACCGTTAACAAACCACTAGCCCCAATAGTAGAACATGACATCAACACCTGCTCCTTCAAAGAAATATACTCCCTCTATGCTACGAAGATGCCAAGCCTCTCAAAAAAGCTCCCAAGCTCTTGATTCTAAGCCTAAGCCTAAGCCTAGCCAAAAGCTTATCATGGAAAATATATTTACATGAGTCATGAGGGTATATTTATAACAAAAGGGGTGACTCTTGACTTCCCCTTTGTGACTCTTGGACTTCCCTCAAGACTCGTTGAACTTCTTGACCAGATAAATCTTCAACTTCTTTACAACATGACTCTTCACATTCCGAAATTGGGACATGGAATTTCACTTACAAATTATTTACAAAATAATATTAAAGGACATTTATACCGATATAAAACAAAATTGGGTACGACCAACTACAGAATATAATAAGGAAAAAACAGAGTTAAGATTCAGTTTGAGGAAACTCCATCTTAGCAATTTCCACTTGTTTTTCCTCGGTCACATAATGGTACCAAGCTCTATATTGCACGATGAGTTCCTTAAATAATACAATTATATCAGGTTTGAAGTAAACTCTAGTTTCCATGGAATCTAGGTAAACTGGCTTGGAACCGGTTTGTGTTTCTTTCTTGAGAAGGAGAAACATCATCTTGATTTGGACAAGGCCACCAATACACTTATGGATGTTTTTTCTATTCACTTAAAGATATTCGTTGATGGAAATATTTCTAAACTACTCCAAGTATTATGTGATCTCCCTGTCCGACCCGATTCCCATGCTTTTCCTCGATCGGTGATTTGATAGATTTGATCTTGGGAAATTTCACCATGAATTCCACATTGATATACAACCATGAATATGAGGCCTAAAATTTGGTAATGAATATGAGGCCTAAAATTTATGGCATGATTTTATCCAAGAAAATACAAACTAGAGTGAGTTGAAGGTATAGAGATGAAAGAGAAAAATTCTAACCCTCACTATAAATATATTGAATGCCGGAAAAAAAAATGGGACCTAGTATAGGTCAACAACAGAGAAAGAGAATTCAGGTTCCTCTAATCAATGGTAATGAATGCTTGGGCCATGTCAAGTGTTTCATGTGTCAAGATTTTGACAACTATGCTTATTAGTGTCCTCAAAAGAAGGGGAAGGGCGAGCAATAACAACAGAAACAGTATTTGTTAGAGTAGATGAGCTTTCATTCAAGCTTGTGACATACTTCTCCATGACGGTGTCGAGATGGTACATGGATAGTGGAGCATCCAAACATATGGCCTTTGGGAAACTTCAAGAGTATGAGGCAAGCATACAAGTGGATGTTTGATGATGATTTCAAAAAATGCAACAACGAAGAATGGGATCTATCTCACTCCAAATTCCATTGGGTGATATCTTTGAGCTCAATGGTGTTTTACATGTACCTAGATTAACTAAAAATTTCCTTTCAGTTTTATTAATGATAAACCTCTGATATATTGTTTAGTTTGATTACCACTCTCATCAAAAAATATATGCCCATATCCTAGTTGGGGTTTTGGCTATAGGATTTGAGAGGGTAGTCGATACAAGTTGCAAGAAGAACATGTAAGAACCCTAGTGCATGATAGAGATAATTTACACAAACTTTGGCACAAGATCAAAATAGCACAAAAATTGTGTAACCCTATAAACCAAGAGTGTTGCTAATCATTTTTATATATATACGGAAATCTGAAAACACAAGAAGATGATACATTTTTTTTAATAAAACAAAAAATCAATTAATAGCATGGTGACAAAATATTAAACCTCAAATTATTCTAATTAACATATCCTAAACGTTTCATATGCACAAATTTAAACCCTACCAAACAACTTGAGATGTTTATATGATAGACCCCGAAACTCTACCTTTGTTGGGCCCAGATTCACTCGTAGGGGTTGGCTTCTCAAGAGCGATGACATTTTTTGGCACCGCTTTTTTTAACTTCCCCGGTTTTTTTTGCTTTTCCATTTCTTTACCGGAACCTCGACAAATCTGATGTCCTCCACAGGAGTTGGTTTTTTTATTTTCTTGACATTTTCAACAATTTTAGGCTCGGGCTTCATCAGCAATCCCTTCCCGACACTCTTAAGGGTTTTTTTTGAGGTTTTCAACGATGCCATTTTGAGGGTTGATGTTCGTGCATGCTTCTTCACCGCTTGGGAAGCCATGTCCGCTCGAAAATTGTCAATATCCTTCAAAGATAGAAGAAATGAAACAAAATATTCATATAAATATTCAAGGAATAGTTATATACATGGGACTCATACTCCTCTTATCGGGCTTGGAATGAGCTAGTTGCGCATCATACTCGTCTTGTTCAAATGTAAGGAAACAAGTCAATGGCCCATGACCCGGAGGCATCTCGCAAGCGTAAAAGTTTGTCCCATTATGGACCACTAACGAGTAATTACAGGGTGGTGTGGTTTTACTTGAATAATAGTGATGATTCAACCTCGCATTAGCGGATAACGACCCGATGATGATTGTCCTTGTTCTTGGTTTGGCCATTGAGTTGTGATAAGTTTTCCCACCATCGAAAAAAAAATGGTGAGGTTTTTTTATACCTAGTATGGAGAAGAAATTGTCACAAACTAGCAAACATAATGTAGTAGAAGGGGTTATCCTTTGTCCCAAAGGAAAAAATAGAATTTTTTTTATGTATGGGGAATAAGATCAATCTCAAGAAATCGGGTGGAAGCATATGCATTACTTCAAGGATTAATGTTGACAAAAGAACATCATTTTTTCTTCTTTGATTTTTTGTTGACGATTTTAAACTCATTATTCATAATATAGTAGTTGATTCTATTCCATTTATGTATATCATGTGCTCGGGGAAAACAACCAATAATCAGATGCAATGGAAAATGAAGGAGTGAATTAGAATTTGGGTGAATTGAGGTTCAATGAAGGATTAATGTTCACAAAAGAACATATTTTTTCTTCTTTGATTGTTGTTGGTGATTTTAAACTCCTTATTCATCATATAATAGTTAATTCTCTTCCATTTATGTATATCATGTGCTCCGGGCAAACAACCAAGAATCAAATACAATGGAACATGAAGGAGTGAATTTGAATTTTGGTGAATTAGGGTTCAATGGGAAAACTCGATGGCGCCCTCTCCCTTGACATTTTCTTCATGCAATTAAAAAAGGTAAATACCTCCTCACCATGGGTACCATTTGTTTAATAAAAAAATACGCAACATGGAATTGAATCAAATGAAGCCCCATGAAATGGCCCTTCTTGAAGCCCTTTTGATTAATCATCCCCTATAATAGCCAATGCGATAACTACTATAGTATGGGGAGGCCAGTTCAAGTGAAAAAAATGTTGTTACAACCCCCAAGTATTTGTCAAACCATTCAAAAGGTGGGCCCTTGATTTTGTATACCTGATCACGCCAATGTCCCAAAAGAAGAAATATATTCTAGTGTTCATTGACGATTTTATGAAATGGGTCAAGGCCAAGGCGCTGGCTCCAAAAAATGAACGGGAAATTGTCAATTTTCTTTATGAGGAGATTTTTACCAGGCTCAGTGTGCCAAGAGAGGTCATTACCGAGCATGAAACACAATTCACATACAAAATAATCAAAGTTATCATGGAGTAGTATCGGATTAGTCACTGGACTTCTACTCCTTATACAACTTATGAAAATTTAACATTTGGAGGCGGTCACTTAACAACCACATCTAAAAGTTTAATTCTAATGACATTTGGGGGGGGGGGGATTGTCCAAAAATACTTCCAAAAGTTACATTGTCGTGAATTTTAATGGTGGTTAAGGGATTCTAAGTTATCAGTTATGGGTTAAGGGTTTAGTGGCTTAGGGTTTAAGGGATCGAGGGTTTAATGGGTTATGAGTTATAAGTGTAGGGGTTAAAGGATTATGGTTTGGGGGTTACCGGGATAGGGAATTTAGTGGTTATGGGTTAAGGGCTTATGGGTTGTGATAATAGGGCCCCTATTCCCCTTATCACAACTATTGGGGGGTCCCCCCTATCAATTGCTCTTATTGCCTTCTCTCTATGCCCACTAGCCACTCGCCCTCGAGTCATAAGGCCCCATCTCATTCCCTAATGTTAGGATTATAGATTTCAGTAACTCTCACTTCTACCCATCCATGATACCATTATTTCCCCTTTCCTCGTTCAATACACCAAAAAACCCCCCCCTCCCCCCCCAAAATTAATGAAAAAATAAACATTTGAAGGTGGTCATTAGGTAGGAGTGGTAAAAGAATCTTAGCTAGGTAGGAGTTGTAAAAGAATCTTAGGTAGAAGCTGTAAAAGTATTGTTGTTGAAGCAACTGAGAAGATGGAATTTGTAGCTTGTCAAGCTGGAAAACAAAATAACATGCTCAAAGAAGAAAGTGAAAATGCCAAAAATCAAAAATCACATGGAGTTATTTCTGTAGTCCACAACATGATAGAAGATATTGAAAACTACATGGCAATTGAAAGTCGAGTGTAGATGGGATAGTGAGTGAGTGGATGGGATAATGCATGTTTTATGAATCATTGCTCAGCTCGATTATTTATGCTCGTGATCATTGGTTGAAACCTGGTGGAGCAATCCTTCCAAACATAGCTAAGATGTATGTGGCTAGTGTTGGAAAAGGTGGAACTAGTCTATCGTTTTGGGAAATGTATATGGATTCAACATGTCTTATATTGGTAAGGAAGTGGTTGAAGATGCTGCTTAAGAGACAATAGTTGATTTTGTAGATAGCAGGGATATAGTGATAGAGACAAAGAAATATACTCCCTCTATGCTACGAAGATGCCAAGCCTCTCAAAAAGCTCCCAAGCTCTTGATTCTAAGCCTAAGCCTAAGCCTAGCCAAAAGCTTATCATGGAAAATATATTTACATGAGTCATGAGGGTATATTTATAACAAAAGGGGTGACTCTTCACTTCCCCTTTGTGACTTTTGGACTTCCCTCAAGACTGTTGAACTTCTTGACCAGATAAATCTTCAACTTCTTTACAACATGACTATTCACATTCCGAAATTGAGACATGGAATTTCACTTAAAAATTATTTACAAAATAATATTAAAGGAAATTTATACCGATATAAAACAAAATTGGGTACGACCAACTACAGAATATAATAAGGAAAAACAGGTTAAGATTCAGTTTGAGGAAACTCCATCTTAGCAATTTCCACTTGTTTTTCCTCGGTCACATAACGGTACCAAGCTCTATATTGCACGATGAGTTCCTTAAATAGTACAATTATATCAGGTTTGAAGTAAACTCTAGTTTCCATGGAATCTAGGTAAACTGGCTTGGAACCGGTTTGTGTTTCTTTCTTGAGAAGGAGAAACATCATCTTGATTTGGACAAGGCCACCAATACACTTATGGATGTTTTTTCTATTCACTTAAAGATATTCGTTGATGGAAATATTTCTAAACTACTCCAAGTATTCTGTGATCTCCTGTCTGACCTGATTCCCATGCTTTTCCTCAGTCAGTGATTTGATAGATTTGATCTTGGGAAATTTCACCATGAATTCCACATTGATATACAACCATGAATATGAGGCCTAAAATTTGGTAATGAACGAGGGAAAATGTTTTTTCTTCTCGATGAGCATTTGAACCTTTTTTTTTTCCAACTCTTCCCCTTGAATTTTCTCTATTATGCTTCTTCCTGTCTTCTTCTTCCATCCTCCTATAATCTTGTTCTTCCTTCTGCCACTATTGTGCTTCCTGCAAACTCTTTTCCCTCTTTGTTTTTTGTTTCTAGAAGCACTTTGAAAATGACTCGGATCCACTTTCGTCTTGTGTCTTTGATCTCCTCATGGGCTATGTGCAACCTTCCCGTTACCCTTTCATGCACTCGGTGATCTCAAATGATTGTATTAATTTTGTTGTGCTAAGTGTCTTTTAATTTTATAAACATGTTCATACTTGTCAAAGGATTTTAACCATGAATTTTAGATGATTTTAAGTGAATTAGAAGCATAAAACAAGCTTAAATAACAATGAACAATAGTGTAAAACTAAGAAATAACTCACCATATCTAGTTTACATAGCGAGCATGATGAAGAATTTCACCCCTCCTGGGCTACATCTACTGGTCCAACTCACAATGACATGCCCATCTTTCATTATGCTCAAAATTTTGTAAATACATGTAGTTACATTTCTCCAATGGTTGTTTTCTCTACACCAATGGCTCCATAAGGCTCCAATTAGTCTAAAATGACTGTTCATTCACTCAGAATGGGTGCAAATTTAGTCTCCTACACTTTTTCCCGCTACACCTAGAAAAAACTCCACTAAAACCCGGAGAACTCCACTTAAATGGAGTTAAATTGGTAAATTCCGGCAAGAAAAACTAGCCCGCCTAAACCACCGTCGAATAAACCGTGGCATTAAATTTAGAATTTGGGCGGTTGGGAACATGCACCCCAAACCGTGGTCTTCAAAGTGGTTAGCGGAACCATCGGAGCAGTAACTCACATTAAACCCTGTGGTTGGAAGTTTACTCGTGGTTTGAGTTCTATTGGTTAGCACCGATGATTGCCTTAACCACTCGAGTATAACATCACCACGTGACATATGTGGTGGAAACGTTTTAGCCTCACAATTTCATTGCCATCGGGTTTAATAACTATGCAATGTTTTTTGTTTGTAACATTCCATGTGAACGCATTGTGGGGACCGTCGGTGGGTTGGGATTGCCGGCGGTCCCCAAACCCCATACAGGAATCCATTAAAATTTAACAATAACCCAACTCATATACAGGTTAAGAATCACATGTAGCTTGGGAAGTGTGGTGTGTGCGTGCTCTTCCGAAGGTCGCGGGGTCGAGCGTTGCGAACCTCACCCAAAATTTTATAATGTTGTTCCAAGGCCACGTGGTGGCCTCAGTGGCCGGCCAAGTGGCATCTCCCGATTGGCTCGCAAAAAACGTACACCCCAATAGAAATATGACACTTCTCAACCTCGTGGTTGGTTCTAAGGAACATAATATTCGTCAAAATATTCCCCTTTTGCTCGATCGTACCTCCACCCCGCTGACTATGCATCCTAGTCAAACTTGTAACAGTTTTACATGTTTGGCATTTCGATTAGAATCCGATATCTCCCTCATACGAAATCGGTTTTTGGAACCGTTCATGGCGCCATAATCAGGAAGATGAGATCTATGCAACCATCCTAGTTTCAACCCAATGCTGTAACTTTGAATTTTGAGAAAAAATTTATGAACTCTTGATCACTCTTCCCCATTGGAAGATTTTGGACCGCAAAAGACTTGATTACCTATTCGGTAGATGAGGGTACAAATCCCTCACCTTTCCAACCTCCGTCCATCTTTCCTTTCTTGGTTTAGTGCCTTTGAGCCCAACTCGAAGGTAGTCAACACTTCCCCTCTTGGATGCTCTTGCCCTCGTCTCAAGAATTGTATCTTCTTTGAGCTCATCCAGAAATTTTGGTGAGAAATATTCAATAGAAAGTAGTTGGACATCACTTCCTTGATCATCAATCAAAGGTGGCTCATACAAATGTAAGTTTTCAACATTAACAACTAAATACATTTTCATATAAGAAGGAAAATCAAGTTGAAATGCATTATTACCAACTTGCCTTATGATCTTGAATGGACCATAGTGAATGGGTTTGATATTTTTACCTTCCCCTTGCATCCTTTCTTTGCTAATGTGCAACCATACCTCATCTCCCTCTTGATATTTGTGATCAATTCTATTTTTTTCATCCCTATCTTTGTATTTGTTTTGAATTTTCTATATGAGCGTGTCCCAACATACCATTCTAGTGACTTATCCGATTCATGTAGCGTTTTCTTTACCATACCCAAATCAGAAATCTTAAACATATATCCGTTCATGGCTAACAAATTCTCTAGCTTCAGATCGCGGTGACAAAATCCTTGTTTGTTCAGGTGCGCCAGCCCTTTCAAAATCTGAAAGCAAATGTTGCGCACTTCGTACTCTAACAAACCACGGCCTCTCCTATTCATGAGCTTTAACAAATCGCAGTCCATAAGGTCAAAGACTAGATACAATGTGGTTTCGTGCAAAATGACTCTGTGAAACCTAATTATGTTTGGGTGCCGCATTGATTTTAAACATTTCACCTCTGCAAGCTTCCAGATATCTTCTTCTTTATAAACCCTTTCATTCAATATTTTCATGGCATAAAATTTTCCTGTTTTCGTATCCACCGCCTTCCAAACGCTTCCGTAAGCTCCCGTTCCCAACATCTCTTGGATAACATAAGAATACTAACATTCCTGAACATGAAAATAGTCGTGTCCAAAATAATAACTTTTTTCTCCCATAATACAAGGATACTGTGAAATATCAGTCTTGTGTTACATCGCTCCTCTTAATTCGAGAGTTGTAACACCAAACTTAAAAACCCACTATTCGAATTAACTATTGAATCATATCAATACAGACAATTCGTGTGGTTATAATCAATTCAATAGAGACCGTTCATGTGGGTATCATATATATCACCACAAAAAACTATTTGTATTGAATCAATCGTTCGTTCATTGAATACAAATAGCTTTTGTCGTGATACATATGATAGGTTCAAATTAAGTGAGCGTTAGTGTATGTACATTTGAATTGTTCGGTTAAGGTCGGTCCTTGTTCCCCACACAATCAACTAAGATGGGTCCTTGTCCCACAAGACAAAGAATAAACAATAAACAAAGGTTACCTCATTTGCAAATAACCTTGAAATTACAAATATAAAGAAATAAGATAATATTATGTTTAGTCAACTTTGTATTAAGCATAGATAGGTGAAATACAAACACTTCCCTGGGGGTTATCTATATATATACGTGAATGAAGTAATGAAGAAATTTAACAGAGATAGTTTGTGCGGTTATTTATACACTTTCTTTGTGGGTGGGTTGAGGCTAGTTACTTAATTGATAATTATTGGTCTTAACCCATAAATATTTGTTGGAATAAATGAATTTTATACACCAATTTAGTAAGTGGCTTGTGTGTGACCATAAAATTATATATAATTATTACATCATAGATTGTGCCTCACCATAAAATTATATATAATTATTACATAATAGCTCGTGTGGAAGAGGGGTTCATAATTTTAATTTAATTATCAATAATTACTTAGATGGAATGTAGGGATTTAATTTCAATGGACTATTTCAGAATATTCTTAATAGTAGTTACACATCTTGTTGAGATTTATGTCCAAAGTATTTATCTTTTTTTTCCTATTTAATTAAATTGATTATTTAGAAAAAAAAAGTGATTTGAACAAACTTGATATGAAATGAGATGGATTTTTTCAAAGCATGTGGTATTAATAAGCACCATAATTTAACGAGTCATATTTACATGTTAAGAATCACCATAATAAAGTGGGGGGTAAATATCGATAGTTAAGAATCTTATTACATATTATTTTAAATGTATACAAATCTACCTCATATAGTAATCCTTTTTATAATAAATAATAACAATTTAAAACGAGTTATAATGTATTACTTATTTAGGAGCTCTACAAAATCATAGTTTTTTTTGTAAATTCTAACATATTTTTCTAATATTGTCCACTCTCCTCATGGATAAGTGTTAGTATGAATCTTTTGTCGAAGTGTACGAAAAAAGACCACTTTAGCTACGCATAACTTATAGCCCTAACATCAAATATGGCTGCCAATATCTTCAGATCTGCAGTTATTTGTTCAAGACAAATGCTGCAAAAATCCAGATCTATGCATAAAGAGACATTAAGCAGTAAAAATAAGGTTTTGCTCCATACATCCAATAGACAAGAAAAGAAAAATATTTTTGAAAGAATTTTTTTGTATTAAGGGCACCTGGGAGGAAAACAAGAAGGTGTCTCCAATTCTCCTCAATGGGATGGGTTCTTGGAAGTCCTCAAGCACTTTAGATCTAGCATTTCTCTCTCCCTGTTGGTGTAGAAAACCCGGACAAAGATAGAACTCAAAGGGAGCTCACACAACAAATAATGGAAAATATGACAATGATAATGGCTCAAAGTTAGACCAAGAGTATAGATCCGGAGTGATCTAATAGGCAACAAAAGGTGAAGAATGGTAGGAGAAACCCTCCTATTTATAACAAAATATTGGGTCATTCTAGATCTTGGTGCATGATTAAAATAACATTAACCAAATCTAGATCCACCTTTTATGGAATATTTTATTATATTTGTTGCAGGGAAAAAGTATTTGACTTGGGTCAAATCCGTTTATTTGTGAATAATAAATAAATAAATGATTTATTTATCATTTTAAAGAAGTGGTTGAAAGATAATCAAATAAATAATGATTTATTTAATTATTTATGGATGATTTAGTCATATTTAACGAGGAATATTATTTAAATAAGATTTAAATAATTATTCTTAGAAAATAATAAGATAAATAAAGATTTATCTAATTAATTTCTTTGTTTTGGGTTAAACATAACCAGGAATAATAATTAAATTATTGTTTAATTAATTATTCCATGAGGAAAAATCAAACAAATATATATTTGTTTAATATTTCCCTTTGGGGGTTTCCCTCGTTTAGACCATAAACAACCTAATAAATGTGTTTTATTAAGTTATTTTACATAGTGAAAGCAATTTTACTTAGGGTAAAATTGGTCTTACATGGTGTACTTGGGTCCATCTAATGATAATAGGTTAGATGACCAAAAAAATGGTGTAACAGATTGCCCCCCCAGACGTACGAGTGTTAGGAGAAAATCGTATGACCGAAGTACATTGTAAGAACTCAATCACGAGACATCAAAAGGGAAGTGAGAGAGAGAAATGTAAGGTAGACTAATGTGTCGAAGAACTAGACCCTCGAGGAGACGAGACTTACGAGTGCAACAAGTCTCTTTTTTATGAGAGGGTACCTGTGCTAAAGGCGGCGAGGGAGGCATACCTATGCCCGCCGAGACAAAGTACAAAAGAATAGTGTGTCCAAGTAAACAAGGGACCGAACCATAAAGTACGATCGGCATAAGCATGAGCCGGATAAAAAATACAATGAGGGATCCCATATACATGTCGTGCCTGGGATAATAGCCAAGACTTATACAATAATATCTCGAGTACATGAGATACAAATACAACCCAAATGCCCCATATAAGCGGGGAAGGGCTCACAAAAATCCGACTAATATATGTAAATCAAAGAAGCGCCGCAAGCGGCTAAGGCCAACATCATCAAATATATGGAGCCGCATCGAAGGCCGCAAAGAAGAGGTCATCCGAGCATGTGGGGGGCTACATCGCTCCTCTTAATTCGAGAGTTGTAACAACAAACCTAAAAACCCACTATTCGAATTAACTATTAAATCATATCAATACAGACAATTCGTGTGGTAATAATCAATTCAACAAAGACCATTCATGTGGGTATCGTATATATCACCACAAAAACTATTTGTATTGAATCGATCATTCGTTCATTGAATACAAATAGTTTTTTTGGTGATACATATGATAGGTTCAAATTAAGTGAGCGTTAGTGTATGTACACTTGAATTGTTCGGTTAATGTCGGTCCTTGTTCCCCACACAATCAACTAAGATGGGGCCTTGTCCCACAAGACAAAAAAACAAAGAATAAACAATAAACAAAGGTTACCTCATTTGCAAATAACCTTGAAATTACATATATAAAGAAATAAGATAATATTATGTTTAGTCAACTTTTTATTAAGCATAGATAGGTGAAATACAAACACTTCTTGGGGTTATCTATATATATACGTGAATGAAGTAATGAAGAAATTTAACAGAGATAGTTTGTGCGGTTATTTATACACTTTCCTTGTGGGTGGGTTGAGGCTAGTTACTTAACTGATAATTATTGGTCTTAACCCATAAATATTTGTTGGAATAAATGAATTTTATACCCCAATTTAGTAAGTGGCTTGTGTGTGACCATAAAATTATATATAATTATTACATCATAGATTGTGCCTCACCATAAAATTATATACAATTATTACATCATAGCTATGTGGAAGAGGGCTTCATAATTTTAATTTAATTATCAATAATTACTTAGATGGAATGTAGGGATTTAATTTCAATGGACTATTTTAGAATATTCTTAGTAGTAGTTACACATCTTGTTGAGATTTATGTCCAAACTATTTATCCTTTTTTTCCTATTTAATTAAATTGATTATTTAAGAAAAAAATGTGATTTGAACAAACTTGATATGAAATGAGATGGATTTTTCGGCATGTGGTATTAATAAGCACCATAATTTAATGAGTCATATTCACATGTTAATAATCACCATAATAAAGTGGGGTAAATATCGATAGTTAAGAATCTTATTACATATTATTTTAAATGTATAAAAAATTTACCTCATATAGTAATCTTTTTTTATAATAAATAATAACAATTTAAAATGAGTTATAATGTATTACTTATTTAGGAGCTCTACAAAATCATAGTTTTTTTTTGTAAATTCTAACATATTTTTTCTAATAGTGGCCCCTCTCCCCATGGATAAGGATAGAGAAGGGAATGGAAAAACCTCTTATAGTAAGGTATTCTCGTGAAGGAAAGCACCAAAATGGAGAAAAAAAATAGCATCCCAATTTCAAGAGGCCATGTCAACAAATGAAGACGAAGGAGTTTCCTCCCTAAGGAAAATTTTGAACCTAAATTTGAGGTGAAGTTAAGTAGGATTAATAAATTTATCTAGTATAATAGGAGTGGTACGGGAAATGACACAGAGGTGGAACCTTGAGCACTTTGCGGGGGGGGGTAGAACCATGAAGTGAGCTCATTTCTAGAGGGCCCATATTTGTCCAAAGTCGTCGAATCAGGGAAAATTTTATATCGATTCTCGCACCTCTCGTAGACACGAATCCAAAGGTGTTGTCTATTTGTTCATCGTAGGTCTCCAATTTTCGGTCACTTTCAGCGATGGAGGTATAAGGGTTTAATTTTTCATTGATGCTTGTAATTTCATTTTATTTTCCACTTACCGAAAGAGATCCTCCCCACGGATTGAGCAGGGGCTCGGAGACGTAGTCCCTCCTTGACAAAATCCGTTATCAATTTCTTGTCTTCCCCGCATGATTTTATGTGCTTCTCTCTTCTTATGTTCATGCCTTTTAATTTTCATGGTTAAGATGAAATTTTACATGTAATTCATTATTCCATCTCAAAGAAAAAATATCTTGGATCAAGTGGTATCACAGTTGGTATTTTTAGATTTGAATTGCATGTTTGTATGCTAACCGTAAATAGGATATGAAGAGGCGAAGGGAAGCTAAAGTCCTTTTATCCCAAAGAGGTACCTGCACATCGAAGAAGAAACATGGATGACGATGCTCGAAATGAGGAGGAGCTAACCTTCCGCAAAAGATTCTACACCATGGCAGATCGGGTCGAGAAGTTTTTCTTTAGGCTTGAGAAACTAGAAAAAGTAGGGGAGAATGCTTCAGAGAGATGAGGTTTGGCGCATGTATATGATGGAGGAGATCCATCTCCTTCTTCTTCTGCGTTTGAAAATTCTTCCTCCTCTTCCCACCATCATTAGAGGAATTCAAGAAATGCATCTAATAAACCTTTATTTAAATTAGATGTCAAATTTGATCTTCCCAGCTATTATGGTGAAAGTAATGCAAGAAATCTTAACAACTATATTAGGAAGATTGAAGTCTACTACATGATTCAACAGATCAAGGAGGACGAATGAAAGATCCAATTGACTTCTCTTCGGCTAAACAACACCACTCTTGTCTGGTGGGAAAGAAAATTTCAAGGCAGCCAAAATTTGGGTAACCTTCTCTACTCATGATCAAATTTTGTTTCTGCATTGAGAAACCAATTTTACCCTTTAGGTTATAAGAAAAGGGCATTAATGGAATGGAAACACCTAAGGCAAAGAAGAGGTCAAAATGTACAAGCCTTCACTGAAGAATTAGAAAACAAGCATTGAATTTTGGCATTCCATTAGATTCACGAGAGATTGTAAATAAGTATATTGATTCACTACATAATTACATAAGACATTCATTATTATTGTTTGAGCCACCTACTACCGATGAGGCCAGTGTAAAGGCCATGCCTCTAGAAAGAAGGGGAATGCATGAACAAAATGACCACCCAAAAAGAATTGCAGAGCAACAAAGAAAACGGGAGAAAAAATCCTATTGTACACATTGTGAGAAAGAGGGACATGATGAGGAAAGTTGTTGTAAGTTGCACACCGAGTTGAGATGTGAGAGGAATGACAAAAAGGGGAAGCAAAAGACCAATACCACTATGCACAAAAAACCAAGATTCCCGAATCGGAGGAAGATGAGAAGGTCGCAACTCGTCGATTTGCATGAGTTATACCAATTTACCCGATGTCTAATTCCAATGATGAAATTAAACTTGCAAAATTGTGGATCTGTTGTAGCCGCTAAACACCCTCCAAAATTTTTCTCTCTTCTAATTTTTTGAGCCCCTCATTCTTATGAAAAGAGAAATCAGACCTAAATTTACCTTTCCCGAACCTCGGGTCGCTAAGTCGCAAATATGGTTAAGTTTCCTAGGTTACGACCCCATGACCTTGCGACCCCCTAGCTTGCTACGTCGTTGGGTCCCACATCAGTCCGAAATCAAACATCAACGATCTCATGACCCTGCAACCCCACGACCCCTTAGGTTGCAAGGTCGCAGAGTCGCAAGGTCGCGCATCTCATTAATCCAACTCATTCACGACCTTCCAACCCTCATTAATTTCCCACATGTGCATAGACCAAAGTTTGGTCTCAAAGTGGACGTTAACCATCATCATCATCATCATCATCATTATAAAAAAAAACAAAATAAATTTAAAACAATAAATTAAATTGAAAATAAAAAAATTAATTTTCAGAAAAATAATTTAATAAATTAAAATAAAGAAATTTAAATTAAAAAAAAATATTTCAAATTGCTTATAAATTAAAAAAGAAAAGAAAAAAAATAACTAATTAAAAAAAAGATTATTAAATTCCAAGAGTCACTCTCCCGCCGAAGTGGCGATTTGCGACGAGCCGTGTGTGGGCAGGAGTCGTGTGCGCTCCGTGCACACGACCTCCATGCCCTCTTGGGCAACCCAAATATATATTTTATAAATTTAATTAATTTTTTTTGTTATTTTTTTTAAAGTAATTAAATTTTGTTTAAATTAATAAAAAATAAATTTAAATTTATTGAAATTATATATTAGAATCTTATTTTCCTTTAAACTTTTTTTTTAAAAATAAATTTATTTTAAATTAAAATTAAAATTCATGTTTCTTTTTTAGTATTTTTTTTATTTATTTTTAATAAATGTATTGAAGTTTAATTCTAATACAATTTTATATAATTTGATATTTAAAACTATATATTTTAAAACTAAAATTAAAATTAAAATTTATTTTTAAAATTATATATGCTGGGTATTAAAATTTTTAATAATATTTTTTTTTAATTTATTAAAATTTAATTATATTTTTTCTTAAATTTCCTAAAATTAAAAATATTTTTTTTTAATTTTAATTTTAATTTTAAAATTTTATTTAATTTTTAAAATTTATTCAAACTTAATATGTTCTTTTCCATTTTTTTTTAATTTATGAAAATATATTTTCTTTTTTATTTTAATTTAATTTTTTGTATTTTAAATTTAATTTAAATCTAAAAAAAACTAATATTTTTTATTTATTTATTTATTTGTTTGTTTTTTTATTTTTTAATTTATTTTTAAATTTTTTTAAATTTTAATTTTAATAATGTTTAATTTTTTTTGTTTTTTTTAACTTTTTTTTATTTTAAAAAAATATTTATATATATTGATTTTTTTTTGTTTTTTTTCACAATTATTTTTTTTTAAATGTAAACTTTTATTATCTTAGAATTTTAATTTTAATCTTCTTTTTTTAAAGTTTATTTTTTATTTTTTTTTAATTTAATTTTTTTTATTACTGTAATTTTTTTTATTTTAATTTTCTTTTTTAATTTTTAATTTTTTTACTAAATTTAATTTATTACTATAATTATTATTTTTTTAATTTTTAAATTTTTTCTCTTAAATATTTCAAGTTTTTTTTTAATTAATTTGTTATATATATATATATATATATATATATATATATATATATATATATATATATATATATATATATATATATATATATATATATATATATATATATATATATATATTACTTTGTATTTTAATTATTTTATTTGTTTTTAAATTTTATGTTTTTATTAATTTTTTTAATTATGCCATTTTTTTTCTTTAAATTGTGCTTTTTTTCTTTTTTCTTATTTTTGAATATATATATATATATATATATATATATATATTTTTTTTTAATTTTTATATTTACAAATTTATTTTATTTTATTTTATTTATTGTCATGTTTTCTAATTTTACTTTATGTATTATTACCAACATGAAAATCACCACTCTTAATAAAAAAAATTGTAATTCGGGATCACCACTTTTCAAAATCGACATGAAAATGATGACATTTGAAAAAAAAAATCATAAGGAAATTTCAACTGGCCAAAATATTCTCCAAAAAAAAGGGTTATTTTTCATCACCACTTTTCAAAATCAACGTGACAATCATGACATTTAAAAAAAAATCATAAGAAAGTTGATGTGCCAAAAAATATGCTTCAATAAAAAAGGGTGATTCTGCATTGAGACTTTTCAAAATCGGTTGCATTTTTTGCTACCTCAAAAAAATAGGTGCCAGGTAATTTTTTTGTTTGATCAGTAACTATTGTTTTCTAATATTGTCCACTCTCCCCATGGATAAGTGTTAGCATGAATCTTTTGTCGAAGTGTACGAAAAAAGACCACTTTAGCTACGCATAACTTATAGCCCTAACATCAAATATGGCTGCCAATATCTTCAGATTTGCAGTTAGTTGTTCAAGACAAATGCTGCAAAAATCCAGATCTATGCATAAAGAGACATTAAGCAGTAAAAATAAGGTTTTGCTCGATACATCCAATAGACAAGAAAAGAACAATATTTTTGAAAGAATTTTTTGTATTAAGGGCACTTGGGAGGAAAACAAGAAGGTGTCTCCAATTCTCCTCAATGGGATGGGTTCTTGGAAGTCCTCAGCACTTCAGATCTAGCATTTCTCTCTCCTGTTGGTGTAGAAAACCCAGACAAAGATAGAACTCAAAGGGAGCTCACACAACAAATAATGGAAAATATGACAATGATAATGGCTCAAAGTTAGACCAAGAGTATAGATCCAGAGTGATCTAATAGGCAACAAAAGGTGAAGAATGGTAGGAGAAACCCTCATATTTATAACAAAATATTGGGTCATTCTAGATCTTGGTGCATGATTAAAATAACATTAACCAAATCTAGATCCACCTTTTATGGAATATTTTATTATATTTGTTGCAGGGAAAAAGTATTTGACTTGGGTCAAATCCGTTTATTTGTGAATAATAAATAAATAAATGATTTATTTATCATTTTAAAGAAGTGGTTGAAAGATAATCAAATAAATAATGATTTATTTAATTATTTATGGGTGATTTAGTCATATTTAACAAGGAATATTATTTAAATAAGATTTAAATAATTATTCCTAGAAAATAATAAGATAAATAAAGATTTATCTAATTCATTTCTTTGTTTTGGGTTAAACATGACCAGGAATAATAATTAAATTATTGTTTAATTAATTATTCCTTGAGGAAAATCAAACAAATATAGGTTTGTTTAATATTTCCTTTTGGGGTTTTCTGTTTAGACCATAAACAACCTAATAAATGTGTTTTATTAAGTTATTTTACATAGTGAAGGCAATTTTACTTAGGGTAAAATTAGTCTTACATGGTGTACTTGGGTCCATCTAATGATAGTAGGTTAGATGACCAAAAAATGGTGTAACAGATTTCCCCCCAGCGTGCGAGTGTTAGGAGAAAATCGTATGACCGAAGTACGTTGTAAGAACTCAATCATCAGACATCAAAAGGGAAGTGAGAGAGAGAAATGTGAGGTAGACTAATGTGCTAAATAACTAGACCCTGAGGAGACGAGACTTGCAGGTGCAACAAGTCTCTTTTTATGAGAGGGTACTTGTGCTAAAGGCGGCGGGGGAGGCATACCTATGCCCGCCGAGACAAAGTACAAAAGAATAGTGTGTCCAGTAAACAAGGGACCAAACCATAAAGTATAGCCGGCATAAACATGAGCCAGATAAAAATACAATGAGGGATCCCATATACATGTTGTGCCTGGGATAACAGCCAAGACTTATACAATAATATCTGAGTACATGAGATACAAATACAACCCAAATGCCCCATATAAGCGGGGAAGGGCTCACAAAATCTGACTGATATATGTAAATCAAAGAAGCGCTGCAAGCGGCTAAGGCCGACATCATCAAATATATGGAGCTGCATCGAAGGCTGCAAAGAAGAGGTCATCCGAGCATGTGGGGGGCTACATCGCTCCTCTTAATTCGAGAGTTGTAACAGCAAACCTAAAAACCCACTATTCGAATTAACTATTGAATCATATCAATACAGACAATTCGTGTGGTAATAATCAATTCAACAAAGACCATTCATGTGGGTATCATATATATCACCACAAAAACTATTTGTATTGAATCGATCATTCGTTCATTGAATACAAATAGTTTTTTTGGTGATACATATGATAGGTTCAAATTAAGTGAGCGTTAGTGTATGTACACTTGAATTGTTCGGTTAACGTCGGTCCTTGTTCCCCACACAATCAACTAAGATGGGGCCTTGTCCCGCAAGACAAAAAAACAAAGAATAAACAATAAACAAAGGTTACCTCATTTGCAAATAACCTTGAAATTACATATATAAAGAAATAAGATAATATTATGTTTAGTCAACTTTGTATTAAGCATAGATAGGTGAAATACAAACACTTCTTGGGGTTATCTATATATATACGTGAATGAAGTAATGAAGAAATTTAACAGAGATAGTTTGTGCGGTTATTTATACACTTTCCTTGTGGGTGGGTTGAGGCTAGTTACTTAACTGATAATTATTGGTCTTAACCCATAAATATTTGTTGGAATAAATGAATTTTATACCCCAATTTAGTAAGTGGCTTGTGTGTGACCATAAAATTATATATAATTATTACATCATAGATTGTGCCTCACCATAAAATTATATACAATTATTACATCATAGCTATGTGGAAGAGGGCTTCATAATTTTAATTTAATTATCAATAATTACTTAGATGGAATGTAGGGATTTAATTTCAATGGACTATTTTAGAATATTCTTAGTAGTAGTTACACATCTTGTTGAGATTTATGTCCAAACTATTTATCCTTTTTTCCTATTTAATTAAATTGATTATTTAGAAAAAAATGTGATTTGAACAAACTTGATATGAAATGAGATGGATTTTTCGGCATGTGGTATTAATAAGCACCATAATTTAATGAGTCATATTCACATGTTAATAATCACCATAATAAAGTGGGGTAAATATCGATAGTTAAGAATCTTAAATGAGTTATAATGTATTACTTATTTAGGAGCTCTACAAAATCATAGTTTTTTTTGTAAATTCTAACATATTTTTCTAATAGTGGCCCCTCTCCCCATGGATAAGGATAGAGAAGGGAATGGAAAAACCTCTTATAGTAAGGTATTCTGTGAAGGAAAACACCAAAATGGAGAAAAAAATAGCATCCCAATTTCAAGAGGCCAAGTCAACAAATGAAGACGAAGGAGTTTCCTCCCTAAGGAAATTTTTGAACCTAAATTTGAGGTGAAGTTAAGTAGGATTAATAAATTTATCTAGTATAATAGGAGTGGTACGGGAAATGACACAGAGGTGGAACCTTGAGCACTTTGCGGGAGGGGGGTAGAACCATGAAGTGAGCTCATTTCTAGAGGGCCCATATTTGTCCAGCGTCAGAATCAGGAAAATTTTATATCGATTCTGCACCTCTCAGAGACACGAATCCAAAGGTGTTGTCTATTTGTTCATCAGAGGTCTCCAATTTTCGGTCACTTTCAGCGATGGAGGTATAAGGGTTTAATTTTTCATTGATGCTTGTAATTTCATTTTATTTTCCACTTACTGAAAGAGATCCTCCCCACAGATTGAGCAGGGCTCGGAGACGTAGTCCCTCCTTGACAAAATCCGTTATCAATTTCTTGTCTTCCTGCATGATTTTATGTGCTTCTCTCTTCTTATGTTCATGCCTTTTAATTTTCATGGTTAAGATGAAATTTTACATGTAATTCATTATTCCATCTCAAAGAAAAATATCTTGGATCAAGTGGTATCACAGTTGGTATTTTTAGATTTGAATTGCATGTTTGTATGCTAACCAGAAATAGGATATGAAGAGGCGAAGGGAAGCTAAAGTCCTTTTATCCCAAAGAGGTACCTGCACATCGAAGAAGAAACATGGATGACGATGCTCGAAATGAGGAGGAGCTAACCTTCCGCAAAAGATTCTACACCATGGCAGATCGGGTCGAGAAGTTGTTCTTTAGGCTTGAGAAACTAGAAAAAATAGGGGAGAATGCTTCAGAGAGATGAGGTTCGGCGCATGTATATGATGGAGGAGATCCACCTCCTTCTTCTTCTGCATTTGAAAATTCTTCCTCCTCTTCCCACCATCATTAGAGGAATTCAAGAAATGCATCTAATAAACCTTTATTTAAATTAGATGTCAAATTTGATCTTCCCAGCTATTATGGTGAAAGTAATGCAAGAAATCTTAACAACTATATTAGGAAGATTGAAGTCTACTACATGATTCAGCAGATCAAGGAGGACGAATGAAAGATCCAATTGACTTCTCTTCGGCTAAACAACACCACTCTTGTCTGGTGGGAAAGAAAATTTCAAGGCAGCCAAAATTTGGGTAACCTTCTCTACTCATGATCAAATTTTGTTTTTGCATTGAGAAACCAATTTTACCCTTTAGGTTATAAGAAAAGGGCATTAATGAAATGGAAACACCTAAGGCAAAGAAGAGGTCAAAATGTACAAGCCTTCACTGAAGAATTAGAAAACAAGCATTGAATTTTGGCATTCCATTAGATTCACGAGAGATTGTAAATAAGTATATTGATTCACTACATAATTACATAAGACATTCATTATTATTGTTTGAGCCACCTACTACCGATGAGGCTAGTGTAAATGCCATGCCTCTAGAAAGAAGGGGAATGCATGAACAAAATGACCACCCAAAAAGAATTGCAACAACAAAGAAAACGGGAGAAAAATCCTATTGTACACATTGTGAGAAAGAGGGACATGATGAGGAAAGTTGTTGTAAGTTGCACACTGAGTTGAGATGTGAGAGGAATGACAAAAAGGGGAAGCAAAAGACCAATACCACTATGCACAAAAACCAAGATTCTGAATCGGAGGAAGATGAGAAGGTCGCAGCTGTCAGATTTGCATGAGTTATACCAATTTACCTGAGGTCTAATTCCAATGATGAAATTAAACTTGCAAAATTGTGGATCTGTTGTAGCCGCTAAACACCCTCCAAAATTTTGCTCTCTTCTAATTTTTGAGCCCCTCATTCTTATGAAAAGAGAAATTAGACCTAAATTTACCTTTCCTGAACCTCAGGTCACTAAGTCGCAAATATGGTTAAGTTTCCTAGGTTGCGACCCCATGACCTTGCGACCCCCTAGCTTGCTACGTCGTTGGGTCCCACATCAGTCCGAAATCAAACATCAACGATCTCATGACCCTGCAACCCCACGACCCCTTAGGTCGCAAGGTCGCAGAGTCGCAAGGTCGCGCATCTCATTAATGCAACTCATTCACGACCTTGCAACCCTCTTTAATTTCCCACATGTGCATAGACCAAAATGAACCTTAGTGATGCTAATCATCATCATCATCATCATCATTATAAAAAAACAAAATAAACTTAAAACAATAAAATGAAATTGAAAATAAAAAATTAATTTTAGAAAATAATTTAATAAATTAAATAAAGAAATTTAAATTAAAAAAATATTTCAAATTGCTTATAAATTAAAAGAAAAGAAAAAAGAACCACTCAAAAAAGATTACGACCTGTTATCATCAAGTGGTGATTTATGGCGACTTGTAGTAGGAGCTGTGCGCCTCCACACAAAATGATGTCTTCATAACCTAAATATATATTTTATAAATTTAATTAATTTTTTGTTATTTTTTAAAGTAATTAAATTTTGTTTAAATTAATAAAAATAAATTTAAATTTATTGAAATTATATATTAGAATCTTTATTTTTAAACTTTTTTTTTTAAAATAAATTTATTTTAAATTAAAATTAAAATTCATGTTTTTTAGTATTTTTTTATTTATTTTTAATAAAATGTATTGAAGTTTAATTCTAATACAATTTTATATAATTTGATATTTAAAACTATATATTTTAAAACTAAAATTAAAATGAAACTTACTTTTAAAATTATATATGCCGCATTAAAATTTTTTAATACATTTTTTTAATTATTAAAATTTAATTATATTTTTCTCTAAATTTAAAATTAAAAATATTTTTTTTAATTTTTTAATTTAATTTTAAAATTTTATTTAATTTTTAAAATTTATTCAAACTTGTATGTTCTTTTCCATTTTTTTTTAATTTACAAAAATATATTTTCTTTTTATTTTAATTTAATTTTTGTATTTTAAATTTAATTTTAAATCTACATAAAAACTAATATTTTCAGTTTATTTATTTATTTGTTTGTTTTTTATTTTAATTATTTTTAAATTTTTAAATTTAATTTAATAATATTTAATTTTTGTTTTTTTAACTTTTTTATTTTAAAAATATTTATATATATTGATTTTTTTTTTGTTTTTTTTTCAATTATTTTTTTTAAATGTAAACTTTTATTATCTTAATTTTAATTTTAATCTTCTTTTAAAGCATTTTTTATTTTTTTTTAATTTAATTTTTTATTACCGTAATTTTTTTTTATTTTAATTTTTTTTAATTTTTAATTTTTTTACTAAATTTAATTTATTACTATAATTATTATTTTTTAATTTTTAATTTTTTTCTCTTAAATATTTCAAGTTTTTTTTCAATTAATTTGTTTTATTATTATTATTATTATTATTATTATTATTATTATATATATATATATATATATATATATATATATATATATATATATATATATATATATATATATATATATATATATATATATATATATATATATATATATATATATATATTACTTTAGTATTTTAATTATTTATTTGTTTTTAAATTTTATGTTTTTAATAATTTTTTTAATTGTTTATTTTTTTTCTTTAAATTGTGCTTTTTTCTTATTTTTTTTGAAATATATATATATATATATATATTTTTTTTTTTTTAATTTTTTAAATTTTATATTTTTACAAATTTATTTTATTTTTATTTATTGAAAAAAAAAAAAATTGTCATGTTTTCTAATTTTACTTTATGTATTATTACCAACATGAAAATCACCACTCTTAATAAAAATTGAAATTTTTAATTTCACCACTTTTCAAAATCGACATGAAAACACAGGTTCAAAAAAAAAAAATCATAAGGAAATTTCAATCGCCAAAATATTCTCCAAAAAAGGTTATTTTTCACCACCACTTTTCAAAATCAATGTGACAATCATGACATTTAAAAAAATCATAGGAAAGTTGATGTGCCAAAAATATATCAATAAAAAGGGTGATTCTAAGATGAGACTGTAATCAAGCTGTATTTTTTTGCATACCTCTTCAAAAATAGAAAGGTAATTTTTTGTTTGATCAGAATTGTTGTTATCTCCACCATCTGTTCACTCAAATAGATAATGATGATTATCAATATTTTCTTCTGTGTATGCTCCTTTGATCAATAACATGACATTATTACCATTGGAAGATTTTTATAAAGACCTTGAGAATACACTGCTGAATCTTATGCCTAAATAATGAATCTTGTTTTGATAAGAAACTAGTCATGTTTTCCTACAACTCAAAGTTGAGTCACATCAAAAGAGATGACTTAAAACACAACAAGATGGTTATGCCAAGTTACAATCACCATGGAAACTATTGGAGTCGCATCACACATCTCAACTCAAGAAAATAAAAATGGTCGAAGAGAGAAGAACCATGAATTTTTTGTATATCATCCATCAAATAATATCTCACACATGAAAACATGATTGTGGTCAACTTGATAATATCACTTATGACATGGATATGTCTCTATTCAAGTTTCCCGTCATGTCTCCTGTGTTGCTTCCATAATAACATCGTATATTCCTGAGGAATCTTATCGATGAGGGCCAATGTCTTGTGGCCTACATTTTCATTGATTTGTCAACTTTATGATCACCGATTAATAACTTTTGTTGTTGTGGAATCTTTTCTACTGATAGACAAGTCAAGTGGTATTGGATCATTGTGATTATGTATTTTGTTTCAATATGTCGTTACATTGTTTTGTTGTTTATATTTTTGAATACTCCTTTACTTTTGTTTTATAATCACATCCTTCCATTCAAATTTTGGAGCAGAATATATAGTCAAAGATTAGAAATTTCACTTTATATTATTCCTCCGAACTCCATACTATTTAGGTTATGATATAATAAAATACATGTAGTTAAATGCACTTCATTCTTATTGTGTGTTTCTCTTTCATGTTCTTACTTTTAATCTCTTGGTTTTCTTTGACTTTGAATAAAGTTATTTTTAGCTCCGGATGATGTTTCTAATCTTTTGTGAATGGAAAGTTGTAGTAACGTGCAACCCTTGTTGATCTTCATTTTCCTTGATTTGGTTTATCACTTTCTATTCAATGATTTTCTCCCATGGGAAAATGATCTCAATCATGTCTACAAACCCCACGTTTCTATTATTATTTTTAGGGATTCTCTTTCCTATATTTTGTCTGGCTTAGAGGTGAGATTAAGTGAATCATTAACACATGGATGACTATCACCTCGTGTTTTCAGTGTATATGGTGGTTAGCTCACCACCCACAGTGGCATATTCACATATTATAAGATTCCTGCTCACTCAATATGGAAATTATATTTACATGATGTTCTAACTTGACACAAGTGACATTATCAACTCATGGTGTCAAGATCCTACCAAGTTTCACCATCGCGTACTTGCAATCTACCTAAAAAAAATTATTAGAGATGTATATAAGTATTTTACAGCTACAAATTGTTGATTGTATGGGTGAAAGAAGATGAGGTGTTCAAGTGACAATTAAGATACATCAATATAGTGGTGATACCAAGTGTTTGACGAGAGTTGGATATATACACTCAATATTTCGATAGAAAAATGTACTTCAAATAGTAAACACTATTATTTCAATATCTATATATATATATATATATATATATATATATATATATATATATAATCTACACAAATGACTCTATATGTTTCAAAATTTTCATGAACCACAACATTCCCTAGTTTATAGTATACCAATATCAAAGTGTGTGTGTGTTTGTGTATGTGTGTGTGTTCCTTCTCGCAATTTATGTTTTCATGTGTTTTCCGCCCAAACGACTATGTGATCCTCAACTTATATCAGAAGAAAACCTACTCATCAAACATACGAATTTCCTACTAGCAAAATATTTAACTAAAAAATCATGCAATATTTCAACACTAAAAAAATTATCTTTACCAAAGAACACACATGTGTTCATGGAATATTAGAATGTGTAAACACCTTTGTACCATTATGAACTTTAACACAGATAAGTGACCAATTTAGGTTGTGAGGGGAGAAACAGGGAAGGATAAAGGATCTAAAGAGAGAGAGAGAGAGAGAGAGAGAGAGAATGATCATGATTGAGGAGCAGCGAAGAGAGAGTGAGTGAGAGTCATAATAGTAAGAGAGATAAGGATAATTGTGAGAATAGAAAGATGTAGTGGACATAGCAACACAGAGAGATAAAGTTGAAGGACATTGTTGTGGATGACAAGACTAAGCAAGGGAGAAAGAGACATTTATAACAAAATGAGAGGAGAGAGATGTAGAAGAGAGAAAACAAAGAGAGTGAGAGATAGAGAAAGGGTGGGGAAGAGAGAGGAAGCTCGAGACTCATAGATGATACAAGAGAAAAAGGAGAGCGGGGGTGAGTGAGGAAGAGAGAGAAATGATGATGGTGGGAGGTAGATATAAACAGAGAGAAGAGTGAGGGAATATATTAGGAGAGCTAGGAAATGTAGATAAATGAGAAATGGAGGAAGGAGGGAATAGAACAAAGGAGAGAAAGGGGTGGGATAAAGAGAAAATGAAGATAGGTGGGAGATAGAGATAGTTAGGAGATGCAGGAGGATAGGGAGGGAGAGACAAGATTGGGGGGATATAATGAGAGAGGGGGAAGTGAGGGAGAGAGAGATATACATGGGGGGGAAATAAAGAGAGAGAGAGAAGGGAGAGAGATAGAAGATTAAGAGAGAATATAAAGAGATAGTGATGGGGGGAAGAGATCAGGAGGGAGTGAGGAGAGAGAACGAGCTAGGGAGGAAGATAGAGGAAGCAGGGAGGAAGTATATATATAGAGAGAATGGATATAAGAGATAAGGCCTATGAACACAGAGAGAGAGAGAGGGAGGGAGTATATAAAGGTGGAGAGGTAGATAGAGTGAGAGGATGGGGGAAGAGAGAGAGACAGAGAGAGACGTGGAACAAAAGAGAAAGACTCGAGAGAGAGAGGGAGAGAATGAGTGAGCAAGGAGAGATGTAGATGAGGGTAGGAGAAAGAGAGAAGAGAAAGAAGGGAGTGTGGGGCGAGAGAGAGAGCAGAGGAGAGAGTGAGAGAGAAAGGAAGGAAGGACATAGAGAGAAAATTATTGAGGGTTTTGGCTGTGGGTCGAGGTACTAATAGAGGGAAGGAGAGAAGGAGAGAAGGAGAAGGAAGAGCGGTAAATTGGAGAGTGATGGAGAGACAATGAAGGAGGGCACAGAGTGAAGGAGAGTAAGAAAGAGAGAGAGAGAGGAGATAAATAAAATATGGAGAGAAAAAGAGAGAAAGAAAGAGAGAGACGAGGAGAGTGGGGAAAGTGAGAAAGTAAGGGGGGAAGAGAGAGAGAGAAGGATAAAGGTTCAGTGAGACAGAGAAATATAGGGAGAAGGGAGATATGATAGATAGTAAAAGAATAAAGAGAGAGGAAAGAATGGAGAGGAGAGAGAGAATATATAGAGAGGGTGAGTGAGATAATGTAGACATGGTGAATGAGGGATTATGGAAATGAGTAGGTAGACAAAGGGATAAGAGGTATATATAGTATATTTAGAGATACGTATAAGTTGGGTAGATAATGAGAGAGTGTTTAGGAGTGAGAAGCGAGAGAGAAGGAGGATGGTGGGGAGAGGGAGAGAAACAGAGAAAGAGAGAGAATAACAGAAAATGAAGAGGGATGAATAGAGGGAGAGAGGGACAGTGAGCGAGAGAGAGACAAGAGAGAGAAAATATTGAGTGGTTTGTTGGGAACAGTGTCAATAGAGGGAAGAGAGAACAGAGAGAGAAGACGGAGGAAGAGTGTTAAATAGATAAACATACAAGGAGACGAGGAAGGAGGGAGAGGAGGAAGGAGAGTCTTAGAGAGAGAGAGTGAACAACAAAATATGGAGAGAAAAGAGAGAGAAAGAAAGAGGGAGAGAGACAGGGAGAGAAGAAAATAGTGAGAAAGTAAGAGAGAGAAAGAATGAGAAAGGAAGGGAGGATAGATAGAGAGAGGAGGGAGATATGGAGAGAGAGAAAAGAATAAAGAGAGATATAGAAATATGTATAAAGAGGTTTTGGAAGGAGGGGATAAAGTGTGCGAGAGATAAGACACAGAGAGGAAGGACGGACAGAGGGAGAGAGCGAGAGAGAGAGAGAGAGAGAGATACAGAGAGAGGAGAGAGATAATGGTGGACAGGTTTTTTTGTGAATGAGGGACGCAAGAAAGTGGTAGTGAGTATGGAGGGGGAAGGAGATAATATTGGAGAGACAAACAGACAGAAGTTGGGGGAGAGAGAACGAGAGAGGTTGAGAGAGTGAGGAAACGAGAGAGAAGAGAGATGTATAAGAGAGAAAAAGAGAAAAGAGAGAGGGAGCGAGAGAGAATGGAGAGAAAGAGAGAGAGGGAGAGAGAGAGAGAGACATAGAAAGAGAGAGACACAAAGAAAACCGACGTACTCTCCTAATATTCTCGCCCCTCTCTCTATTTCATGCTCACTCACCCCCCCCATGTTTTTCTACTCAATTTTCCCTTTCCCTTTCCCCTCCCTCTCCTCACATTACCCCCCAGGCTTCCCTTCACTCTCATTTTCATCTCCGTCTTCGAACCTTACTCTCTACCTAACTCCTCACCCTCCCTCTCTATATCTCTCTTTGTTGTTTTCAATTTTCTTCTCTATCCCTCCCTCTCACATATTTTTTGTTTCATCCTTATATTATTCTATTGTATTCATCTCTCTTCCCCCATCTCACTCCCCAGTCTCCTTCTCCAACTTCATCCACATGTTTTCATCCATTTTCTATATACCCTCTCTCCCCAACCTATCCTTCCACAAAATTCCCAAATTGTTTATCTCTGCACCACTCAATCGATTCTCTCTACCCTGCTTTCCATCAAACATCCACCCTTTCTCTCTCTCTCTTTCTCATTCACACCCCCCACCCCATACCTTTCTCTGCTGATCCCTTTCTCTCTCACTACTCTCTCTCTCTACCCCCCACCATACCCACCTATCCCTCCCACCATTTATTCTCTCTCATCACCTTTCATTCATATTCTACCTTCCCTCCTTCCCCCTTCCTCTCTCTCTCTCTCTCTCTCTATCTTTGCCCACTCCTTCCCCTCCCCACCCCTCAAATGTCTCTCACACAATCCCTCTCTGTGTGTGTGTGTACATGCACCCAAATTTACCTCCCCACTCCTCACCTTTCTCTATTATCCTTATTATCTCTCTCTCTTTATACATCCCTTCTCTCCATTTATTTATCTCCATACTCTCTTTCTCTCTCTCTAACTCTCTTATTCTATCTATCTGTACCCTTTCCTTCCACCTTTATCTCTCTCCCTTCCTCACTATTCCCCTCTATTTAACTCTCTCGACTCTCTATCTATCTCTCTATTTATCTCCACTCTCTACTTATATATCCCTTTATTTTCATTCCATTTTTTACCTTTCCTACCTCTATCTCTACACACAATATCCCTCTCTCTCCCTTTTCTATTTCTATCCCCATATTCCCACATATCCTTCCTCCATCTCGTATCTGACTCATTCAATCTCAACCCCATAAAATTTCACACTTTCCTTGCCTTTTCACTCGGGTCTAATCGTTCTCGCCACATTACCAACCCCTCTCTCATATATTTGACTATACATCTCATTTATACAATTTTCTATCCTCTCTCCCACCTCTCTCACGTCCCTCCCTCCCTCTCTTCCTACCACCCTTTTTTACCTCCTGCCTTCCTTCTGTATCCTTTTATCGTTTTTCCTTTATCCCAATTTTTGACCCCTATTAAAAGCTATCATTTCAAGCTCCTTTAATATCATGTTGTTTATTTTCTATTCTCTTTTTTTTTTTCCTAATGTTCACCCCAAGTAATTTTTTCTCAAGCATTGCCACTTCGAACAATTAAAGAATTTATTAGTTATTCCATGGTTTGGTGAAATCATCACTTATCTTGACTTCTAAACTTTCATTCGCCATGCATAATCTCGAAAGAATAATAGAAAAGGATGTTTGTTAAAATCATTGCAGAAATGGAAAAGCACACTTCAATGAAGAATACTTTTTAAATTGAGTGTAATTTCATCGATCGAAGAAGTATAACCCTCCACACAGTCCTTCACAAGAAAGTGCTCTCTTTAGCACACATCTCATCATATGTTCTTCCTTTATGCATGGCATGAGAGATTTGTTGCATGTGTAAGCACTCCTGTAAAACAGAGCCTAAAGCAACTTAAGAAACTTTGACTAATCGACAAGGTAATTACATTAATACATTGCCAAACTTCATATCAACTATTTAATCATTATTTTTCATAATCATTCCAATATGAGTTGGGTACATACCAGGGAATCAAGAGACTCTTCATCAAACTCCCCACAAGTATGTTTTCACTACAAGAAAAAGAGACAATGGTGAGGGGTGAAAAATGTCACCATAAGTCACAGGAGCATTAAAAGAGCTCGTCACCAAAAATTGAATGTCACCAATGTGGTATCATGGAAATTATAGGTGTTGTGGTGGACATTCAAGGTCCATCACCAATAATGATTTATAATGATGTATAGTGACCCGTCATTTCATATGAGAAATGGTGACGATGTTAGCCTACGCCACTAAAAATTGAACGGCCACAGGCGTCACCGAGCATGGTGTAGGTTCAAGGTCATTATGAATATTGACTATAATGAGAAGAGAGCATCTGGCCACCATTTCATATGAACAACACCCATTTCTTGGTGAGGGACCTTTCATGGCCGTCACTATTGGTGCATATATATGGCGAAGTTCGTTGACCGTAACCATTTCAGTATTTGGTGAGGGTAAAATCATGATAAGATCATTGGTGACACTGCAAAGTCCATCACGAGTAATGACTATAATGAAAACAATTACTCTCACTCATTTTACATCAACAACAACGATTATTTCATGGTCGTCAATATTGATGTATATGGTAAGCTACAGGCCGTCATCACAGCATTTCATATTTTGGTGAGGTGTCGAAAAATGTCACCATAAGCTCATTGGTGATGGTCAAAAGAGCCTTTGTCACCTGCACTGACCAAGCTTATCCCATATGAATATCAGCACGATGAATCGAAACTTTCACCAACCTCTTGCTTGTAAAGGTGCTCTTCCATTGAGATAGCACCTTTAAAATTAGACTTTTAAAAATTATGACCTTGAAACCTTTATAGATTAAATTCTACAACTTTCAATAAATTAAATCAGCCCCAAATTCAATGTTAATTCCACCGTCATGAGCTAGCAATTGGAAAATGTCTAAATGCAACAGTTTTGAAGGAAGCTTCCACCACCCCTAACTACTAACTGCTGGAAATATGTGGACGTTAATTCACAAGGAGTGATTGGGGGCTCAAACTGTGAAGTAACATTCCTGAAAGAAATTTTCCACAAGTGAGCCTACAAACAAATTTCATGCTTATAGTTAACAGTGTACAATGAAGCCTGTTACATTGGTAATAATATGACTCAATTGTGAAATAACTTCGCAAATAAGTGTAAGAGAAAAAGTCAATCCTGGAGGTATTATGTGTCCAGATTGAGCATCACCGAGTCATCACTAGTTTGGGGAGAAAGTAACTTTTTATATGTTGATCGTGGAGTAAATAGAGGGTAAGTGATTTTTGTGCATGACAATGAAAAAAGTTGAATACAATGGGGAGTGCTAATGGAATAGAAAGCACCAATAGTTGTGCATGGCACTTTAATTGCAAATCGTAATAAGAAGGTAAATCTTCTAATGAAGAAATGATGTACTCAAGTATACTTTATAGTGATTAATTAAGCTCAAAGAACAAATGATGACAAGTGTACATTGGAGGTAGTCACAGGATTTGAAGTCAATTTTTCCATGAAACAAATGAATATGAGGCTCTTGCAAATGGTTAGTTGGGTCATATGTTCAAATTTAACAACAAAAATTATAATTATAATCATGAGAATTGGAGACAAAATGGAGGAAGGCTTTGGTTCGATCTCAATTAGCCACCAACAAAGGAGGAAGATAAGTGTAGTTGAAGCATAAAAGTAATGCAATTTTTTTGTTTTTTTTTGGAAATTTCTCAGAGTTTAAACCTACAAAAATGTACTCAAATATGACATCATATGTAGCCCCACTTTGAGAGTGATAGAGAACACACTAGCTTATAGGCATATGCAAGAAGGAGATCACACAATGTAAAAATTTCTCGAGTATTTGCCTTGTCCAAGCATGGACTTAATGTTATACTTATAGCTAAAAAAAGACTGAAGACAATCACACAAGCCCTAGCACATAAATTCAAAAGATAGAGGTTGATGATTACATCAAGCGCTCATAAATTCTGTTTGTCTTATAAAATCTTTAACTCCATCTCTATATATCTCCAATTATATTGTATGTCCAGATGGCAGCCATTAATAAAATTTAAAACCATGGATGTACAGAGGTCAAGGATTACCTTCCATGCTTAATAAATTCAGCTTGGCACAATAAAATCTTTAAATCCAACCTACATATGTCTCCAATTACATTTAAGGTCCAGAGACGACAAGCATTAGAAATGAAATTTCACAAACCAACATGCCCTTGCTCAAACGAATTAGACAAATATTAAAATCAATCGATCCATTGTGAAACAAAAGAGAATAACAAAGATAAAGAAGATCAAAACACTTTTAATAAAATAAATGTTAGTTACCATTTCACTTAACTGGGATAGTTTAACAAATTCATTATAATTTTGAAAACATTCACCAAATCTCAATTTATTAATATATGCATATTCTACAACAACTAATGAGACAAGAAAATATTACTATTGTGGAATATACAGAAGAAATTGAAAGATTTATCGGGAGGTAGAAAAATCCATAACTAACTATTTACACAAATTTGCATCGACTGATCAAGATGAACATCGAAACATCATGAATCTTAAAAATTTGTAGATATAAACCCATGTCAAAGAACTAATGTAAATATTATATATTATTTAGAAACAAGAAAGACATATTTACAAACATGAAGATGGATTACTAGGAATGTACAACTAATATTTGTCTCTATGGATGTAGCAATTTATCATTATTTCAGCAATGAGTAGACGGATATCCCAAAAATATCACCAGTTGCTAATAATAACAACCTTTATCAAGATGACAAAGGATAGAACAAACTTAAAGATGTTGGTTTTCCACAAGGTGATTATCTTCATTTAATTATTACATTTTCAGTGTCCAACATCATCTATCACCCAGCTGTTTTTCACACTATAACTTTTAAACAAATTTTCAGCCATCCTAATTAACCTCCCCAACAACACCAATTGAAAGAAAAGTAACACATCTACCGACTAAGAACGAGATCATCTAATGGCTCAACAAAGTGAGTTGGACTTAATATATTCAAAATCCTATTCCTATTTAAATAATGAATAAATGGTAAATTAGAAAACATCATCATGTGACAAGAGCCGTTTAGCTAAACTATTTAAGTATAATATTCATACTAAACTATGATGCATTCGAAATCTCGTTTCCTAGTTTTTAGAATGAATGAATATGTGGTGTCCGAGCAAAAACCACTATGAGACAACCATAGAATTAACTAAACTCATAATCGACTCTATCATAATTTGCAACACCTAATAGGCATAAGGTGGCCCATTAAAGCTTTAAATCTTTACAATTAAGGGTTTTGTTCAATAGTTGTGCTCAACTCAATACCTTTTTACTATCAAGAAACAAATATCCTATGGTTATCCTCAACTAATATTATGAAATATAGGGGAAGCGACACGGGCCCAATTTCCAATGCTGGGTACGATTGGTTTTTTCATAAAAAAACAACTTCTCAAAAAAGGCATGTTAAAGAGAGTTTGCATATCGTTAAGTACAACACTTAAAATTTATTAGATCAAATGTAAAGAGAAGAAAATGGATAAGAAAAAATTAGGTATGTATGAAATCAGGATCGAAAATTCATTCAACCTTCAAGTAGTGTATGGTGACATTCAGCATGTAGCCCATGTAGAGAAGAATCATATTATGTTTTTTTTAAAATTGATAAGTTCAAATATGATGTTTCAAGTCTTAGTAGATGCTTATAAATCTTATAAATTGATAAATTTCAGTTTAGGTTTCTAAAGTTGCAACGAAGATGCATACTCGTTGCTAGTGGCCATCGGCATACACATGCTAATTTCATAAGGTCTCAATTTTTCATCACCAGACCATATCATATTCTCTAAGGCAATTCTATCCATAACATACATGAGCAAGGCATACTAATTACGATTTGAGAGGCATATTTGTACTCAATAATATCAAAACAATCCATGACCAGCTATCAAAAGAACGGTTCTGCCTAAAAAGAGAGAATTGGAAAGTAGAATGTTTTCTCTAAATTTTTGAAGTTCAAGAGCGAAACAAAAGAAAGAGCTATCTTTACTTGTGATTTTAGGGTTTCATTTAATGTTTTTTTTTGCATGTATCCAGAGAAGAGGATGAATTCATGTTAAGTCTAAGGTAAATTTTCATGTTTTTCTCGAGGCTTGCATCCTGTCACCAAGGCAACCCCGTAGGCTGAATCTTGACCCTTTCTTTAAGCTAATATGAGGCTAATGATTACACACTTTTTCCAAGGTTCAGCCAAAGGCATATTTGAGGACTAATGACTGTGATTCTTTTAAATTTTCAGCACTATTCACTAGGGAACTGTGGCTATTTATTTCACCCTAATGGCGGCTCTTTGGCTTATTTGAGACACAAGAAAAACCTTTGGTTCTATATTATTTTTGTGCCTCTATAATAAAAGGGTATTCTGGACAATCTGTATAAACTTTGTCAGTTTTGTGGTTAAATCCCATTTTGCGCTATTCGCTAGAGTACTTTCCTCTATCCTGCCTGGATTAATTATTGACCTCTATGGTATTTTTCTAAGGTTGTTGGCACTTTCAAGGATGCAAGATATGAAACCATCATGACAATTAAACTCGAGATCATTTTTACGTACGTGATACTAGTGTTAGACTATACTTGAGCCTCTTCCAAGAGAGGATGTTTTGAATGTCATTGACAAAGAGAGGCCCGTTGGTATAATTGTGTCACTTAAGAGGCAAACACTCGGAACTATCTCTACCCATAGAACAACACCTTGATGAGTTTAAGCCCTGTGGTGCAAGTGGGGAAGGTCTTTTCAAATTTGGGAGACTTCTCTCGCTTCAATAGATGCTTTGGAGATAGGGAGAAGTTCAACAAATTTTGAATGAGACAAACAAGCAACCTCATGGCCACAAGAGTGATGAGGATGACTGAACAGCAAGAAAGGTTTGCTATCCTATTCGTTAGGCCTCATCGTTTTAGGTGGTCATGCAATGAAAATTGTATAAAGTGATGACAACAGAAGCATTACTAGAAAACCACAATAGAAGTGGACCTAGGCACAATAGTGGGCACTACCGATAAGTACCCTGCAGACAAGCCAGACATCGATGTAGATTATTCGATGTATTCTAAAGATATGTGTGGTCATTTGTATCATGGAGCACATTGAGCAAGGTGGCATTCTCGTGATTCAAAATTTTGTTCTATTCCTAAGGAAACAATGTCACCCCAGATACTTTTCATCGACAGATCATGGACATCCAAATTGGCAAAGAGCTTGGCGTTCGTGGACCGATGAATTGAAAATATGCAATCACACCTCATTGTGAAGTTACCTTCTGAAGCAAATCATAGAGCATCGCTTTTAATAATACTCTTTATTCAAAGGAAACTGTCACCCTTAGAAAAGTGATGTTGTGCTTTCTTATGTTGGGCAACTTTTCGAGACCTTGGTTTTATATGAAGTTATTCCAAGTCACGATCTCGTCAAGGAAGCAAACATTCCATCCTAAAATTTTCAAGGCTTGATGTACCTTCAATCCCGAACAAGTACAATCGGGAGAAGTGATGGCATAGAATTTAAATTTATGGCATTTTCCAAGGCACAAATTATTAAAATAAAAAAATTTCTTTTAGGCAATACGTTTTAAGTTTAAGTGATTTTACCAAACTATATTCTTAAAGAATTGCAAACAAAGAGTCTATTGAATCATTTTAATTACAACAATCAGCACATGGCTTGTTGAAAATGTATGAATTCCATGAAAGAGTTTTGAAACCCATGAAGAGCACCCACACAGATGGCATTATTAAATGGTTTGATTCTACAGCCATCGGTGATTGCAAATTCGTAGAGATGCATTGTTAGATCAAACAGATGGGTAGAAGAGACGAATGTGGAATTAGCATATAAAATTCCTATCACAACCACACTTGCCGGAGCTTTAACTTCTGCCCCACAGAGCATGAAGAAAGGATTCTTGAAGATGATTCCATTACAAGATTTTCCACTGTGAATCGTAGGAACAACCCAGAACCACAGCAGCTTCTTCTGTATGTTGATGCACTGCAGTTCAAATTTTTATGTTGATGTAATAATAGTTCTCATAAACTCTGCTAGCCTGTTAGAAGATTTTCATGAAAATAGAGCATTAATTTGTCTGGAATTTTCATCCAAAGTTTTCAATGAAAATTGTCTCTATTCAATGTTGGTGTAGGAATACTTCATTAGAACTATATTTTGTGTTCTTCTCAGCAAGACAAAGATTATAACAGTGTTACATGGTTTAAATGAGATTTAACCAAAAGATGTCTTCAAAAATTAAGCGGGGACAACAAAGAACTATATCTAACTTATTCTATTGGTAGTCAGTTTTCATGGTATATGCATGTTTCTTTCTTTTTTGGTTGGGACTGTGGTTATTTCAATTTATAATCCACTATTTAGTTCTTACCTTCTGGAATTTTTGTACATCGCATGGTCTCAAAACTGAATTGTTCATAATTCATTCCATGGCTCTTAAACCTAAAAATCCACCACTATCAATCCCACATATGTTATGTTAGTTACAAATCAGCCTTGATGTCTACAACATTTGCGCTCGTATTCACGTTACATATTGTGTAAGTGTATACTTCGTTTAAAATGCATATTTTCCATCTCCAGTTCTTTATCCAGACTTTCAAACCTTATTTTTCTGATCATTAAGCAATATTTTCTCAGATTTTCTGCACCAACTTATGTTGCCGATTTGCTGAATAGCTAGAATCTCATGTTGATTTCCTCATATAAGTATGTGATGATAGGAAGAAGAAAACAAGTCTTGGTGGAAGACACAGAATTAAAAAGAATAACTAATATGTCCTGCACTAGAGCAAAATCCATTTTCTTAAAACCTTGAAATCCAGGCTTAGTTTTGTGAAGACTTCAAAAGAAATTGATTTCAAAGGGAACATGATGAAGCCTATTTTTCCAAGTTCCCTAAGCAAGCAAGCAATCCCAAAACAGTGACATGTTCTTCACCATTGAAGATTCTCATAAGTGACTTAATAGTAATCTTTGGGAAAATGTTATATTGGTGAAAGGATGAGATGGAAAATGAAAGTTTGCACATATTTAGACATGGAACACCTTTCAATGTAATGGTCAAAATATTGGCAATACATGTTGGGTACATAAAAATAGGGGTTACAAACAAACTTTTGAGAAAGTATTCATCACATTATTTAAAAGGAGAGATTTGATCGTAGAGATAATTTTAACACTAATCCATGCTTGTTGGATTTGTAATGATTTTAATTATGTGGTATACCTTCAACATAGTGTGGTCAATGTGTTTTCAAGACATGCTTAAGAGCAAAACAATGAAGCACCTAGGAGGTACAAGGGGACCGAAACTTCGATAAACTACATAATAATCTTTTCTAACAGAGATTAGCTACAAAGAATTTCCGTAAATCGATTGGTACTTTCAATGGGACAATGTGATTTTCCACGTACTCGATGGTTAGACCAATATGACCAATAACTTTGGTAAAACACTTATCTCCTTTGTAGGTCCATTTTGGAGGGCTATAGTAACCTAGGAGGAGAAGGCAATTGATTGGGGTGCTAAAACTAATCAATTAAGACTATTGGTCCTTCACCATGGATTTAAAGAAATGCTTTACGCAAAGTAACAAACCATATTTTTGACCTCGTTTGCTTCACAGGTTAAATTTTCCATGAAATATATCATTGTTGAAGTTCATGGGATGAAAATTGTGAGTGAAAATGGAATAAAATCAAATTTTTATTGCTACCCATGAAACATGCTAAAGCAAAAGATGTGACCTATTTATATTCAACCTTAAAGGTTACAGTCCGCATTTTAATTTGATCATACTGTTTAAACAATTATATAAATCAGGACAAAATTATCTTCCATGGTTCACCAGTGGCAAACTTCAAAAGACAATTTGGATTAGAATACTATTCTTCATGAGGCTCGATACCAAGTTTATCTTCTTCCACAATGGAGCCACTTGTTGATTTTTTATTACTTTGTGATATTGATGTGACATTTTGAGTGATGTCAACATTTGTTGGAAAGAATTCAACATTTTCAAGGAGGCCCTCTTTGTCTCAGCACCCTAAGGGGATGTAATCATAAAAATATGGGCACCACCTCTCCGTATTCTTTATCCTACACCTTCAACATGGAGTACCGTGATGTACCACAAAAGTGTTGACCCACAAAATGACAAGAGAAGTGACCGACCACACAAAGACAAGAGGCATTGATAGAACGAGAAAATTTGCAGATACCTCGTAATCCAATGGAATTCTCATATTAAAGAGCATGTTTGTTGAAGCCTTCCAACAACCCCTACTTCTACTAAGATAGGAATTTGCTTAATAAGCCAACAATGTGGACACCTTGATTCATGCTTGAGAAAAGAACTATGGACCTATGATAGTTGTTCAGGGTACTCTGATCTATTTTTTCTACAATGGTGTAATCATAACATATTATTTTTACTACATTCAATCTTAGTAATGCAAGACAGATTATAAGGTCCCTCTCCACTCTACACCATGAAAGTGCAAATATGATGTTTTTGAGGAGAATGATCTTGGAATTTGTAAAGACCAAATTTGAATGACCTACCAATCTATAAAATGAGAAAAAAATAAAAAAGAAGATGGCCAAACAGCAAGTCATCCTGGACCTACGAAGGATCCCACACATTGATAAAAACCGTGATGATGTTTGATGTTATTCTTCGTCATATATCGGGTGAGAATATCAACGAAATATTCTTCAAGACCAAGCTTAGAGTCACAAACAAACAAAATAGATAATGCGTACCACTTCTTTGATAAGAATTAATAACCTCTATGATCAACAAAACAACTTGAAAACAAGTACAAGATCAATAATAAATCTTTAATGTTTTCATGTCTGCGGAAATTCTTATGTCTAAGGTGCTTATGTCGAGAAAAAAAGCTTTTCCACTTTTTACTATTGATGTTAAGGTATGATTTTATCCATGAAAATACAAACTAGAGTGAGTTGTGGTATAGAGATGAAAGAGAAAAATTCTAACCCTCACTATAAATATATTGAATAAAAAAATGGGACCTAGTATAGCCAGGAGACAAGAGAATTGGTGTTCCTCTAATCAATGTAATGCTTGGGCCATATCAAGTGTTTCAGTCAAGAGTTTAATAACTATGCTTATTAGTGTCCTAAAAGAAGGGGGACAAGTAGCAATAACAACGAAACAATATTGCCATAGGGAGAAAGGGAGTTTAGTCCAAGCTTGTGACATATCACATGATGTCATACATGGTTAGTAGCATCCATATGACCAAATCTCAAGACATGAGAAAGTACAATATGTGATTTTTATGATGATTTCAACATGCAACAACAAGAATGTGGGATCTATTCCACCCAAATTCCATTGGGTGACATTTTGAGCTCACTATGTTTTACGTACCCAGATTAACTAAAATTTCCTTTCAGATTTAGTAATGATAAACCCATGATATATTGTTGAGTTTTACACTCACTCTATCAAAATATATGCCCATATCCTAGTTGGGGTTTTGCTGCTGTGATTTGGAGAGGGTGACATGCTAGTTAGTAACATCTGTGAACCCTAGTATGAGAGATAATTTAAAAATTGGGCACAAGATAAAAATAGTACAAAATTTTAAACCCTATAAACCAAGAGTGCTTTCTAATTTTTTTTTTACACATATGGAAATCTGAAACACAAGAAGAGTTACATATTTTCTTAATAAAAAAAAATCAATTAATAGTATATTAGGACAAAATATTAAACTAATTTATTCTAATTAACATATCCTAATCATTTCCACACACAAATTTAAACCCACCAAACAACCTGAGATGTTTAAGAGATAATCAAACCCTCACCCTTGGGCCCATATTCACCGCAGGTTGCTTCTCAAGAGCCATTTACATTTTTGGCACCGCTTTTTAACTTCCCACTTTTTTGGCTTTTCCATTTTCATCGGAACTCCTATTAACTCTAATGTCTTTCCAAAGGAGTTGATTTTTAGTTTTTCTACATTGCAACAAATCCTTTAGGTTCTCGCTTATCAACAAGGCCTTCTTTGGACACTCTTAAGGGTCTTGTCTGGGGTTTTCATCAATTCCATTTGAGGGTTGATGTTTGTGCATGCTTCTTCAACGCTTTCTGAAGCCATGTCTCCATTTCAAAATTGTCAATATCCTTCAAAGACAGAAGAAATGAAACAAAATATTCATATAAATATTCATGAACAGTTATGTTGCCATGGGCTCCATACTCCTCTTATCTAAGCCTAAACAAGGCTAGTTACATCATACTTGTCAACCAAATGTAAGTAAACAAGTCAATGGCCCATGACCCGCATATTATCTCGAAGAGTAAAAGTTTGTCCTATCATGGACCACTAATGAGTACTGCTGTGTGTGTGGTTTACTTGAATAATAGTGACAAGTAAACCCTCGCATTAGCGTATAACAACAAAGGATGATTGTCCTCACTTGGTTTGGCCATTGTTGCAGATATTTTTCCATCACTTGGAAAAAATGTATAGTGTTTTGTTGCCTACTATGAGAAATAAATTGTCACAAACTAGCAAACACAATAAACATAAGGGTTTATCCTTTGAACCAAAGGAAATAGAATTTTTTTATGTATGTAGGTAATAGGACTGACCCTACAATCAAGTGGAAGCGTATGCATTACTTCAAGGATTAATGTTGACAAAGAACACTATTTTTCTTTTGATTTTTGTTGGTGATTTTAACTTTATTCATCATATATAGTTTATCTTCTTCCATTTATGTATGTCATGTGCTAGGAAAACAACCAATCAAGGTAATGGAAAATGAAGGTTAATTAGAATTCTGGGTGAATTGAGGTTCAATGAAGGATTAATGTTGACAAAAAGAACATCATTTTTATTCTTTCATTGTTGTTGGTGATTTAAACTCCTTTCATCATATACGTTAATTCTCTCTATGTATACTGCAAGCCTCCAGAAAGAACCAAGAATCAAATACAATGGAACATATGAGTGAATTTAAATTTGGTGAATTAGGTTCAATGAAAATTGATGGCTACTTCTTGACATTTTCTTCACAATTAAAAGGTAGACTTTCACCATGGGTACCATTTTTTAATAAAAAAATATGCACATGGAATTGAATCAAATGAAGCCCTATGCAATGGCACCAATCCATTTTGATTAATCATTCCATACCACTCAATGTGACAACTATAGTATGGGGAGTGTCATTTATGAAAAAATTGTCACATAACCCCAAGTATTAACAAACCATTCAAAAGGTGGCCTCTGATTTTGTAGACCTGATCATGCCAATGTCCCAAAATAAGAAATATATTCTAGTGTTCACCCATTTATTTTACAAATGGGTTGAGGCCAAGGCGTCATTCTAAAGTAAAAGAACCGGAAATTGACAACTTTATCAGAGATTTTTACTAGCCTTGCATAAGAGAGGTCATCGACTATGAAACACAATTCACTTCCAAACAATTGTAATCTTATGATAGTATCGCATTAGGTACCACTTACCTATACAACTTATGAAAATTTAACATTTGGAGTCGGTCACTTAACAATTGCATCTAAAAGTTTAATTCTAATGACATTTGGGGGGGGGGGGGGATTGTCCAAAACTCAGTTTCAAAATTTGTTACTTGCTCTAGACTTTTAATGGTGGCTAAGGTATTCAAAGTTAGTAGTTATGTAATATGAAGCCTAGTGGCTTAGGGTTTAAGGGATCATGGTTTAATGGGTTATGAGTTATAAGTGTAGGGTTAAAGGATTATGGTTTGGGGTTAATGTGGATAGAATGAGTGGTTATAAGCAGGAGCCAGGTTGTGACATGGCCCCTAGTCCCCTTATCACAAGTAACAGTGGGTCCCCCTATCAATTGCTTTTTCTATTGCCTTCATGCCCACTAGCCCTTTGCCCTCAGTCACAAGGCCCATCTCATTCCTCAATGTTAGGATTATAGATTTCGCATCCTCACTTTGACCCATCCATGATACCCTTATTTCCCTCTTTCTCATTCAATACACCAAAAACCCTCCCCCCAAAATTAATGGTGCAAATAAACATTTGGAGGTGGTCATTAGGTAGAATGAAAAGAATCTTAGCTAGGTAGGAGCCAAAAGAATTCAGTAGGAGCCGTAAAGTAATCAGAAAGTTGAAGAAACTCGAGAAGATGGAATTTGTAGCTTGCCAAGCCGGAAAACAAAATAACATGCTCAAAGAAGAAATTGAAAATGCGGCAATCAAAATCGTATGGAGCATACCAGTCCACAACATGATAGAAGTTATTGGAAACTACATGGCAATTGAAAGTCAGTGTAGATGGATAGTGAGTGAGTGATGTGATAATGTATAAGCTATGAATCATTTCTCATCTTGCTATGCATGTCATGATCATTGGTTGAACTTGGTGAGCAATCCTTCCAAACATAGCCAAGATGTATGTGGTCGTGTTGGAAAAGGTGGGAACTATTCATCATTTTGGAAACGACATGGATTTACATGTTCATATTGGTAAGTGAAGTGGTTGAAGATGTTTGTCAGGACAAGAGTTGATGTTGGTGGAGGTGGATATAGTGCATAGAGACTTTTGTCAAACATACATTTGATATGATTGAAATAAAAGTAATCCAAACGCATTCCCCGTACGTGAACATATTAAAAGAATATTACGATTTTGTAACTCTAGAAGATTATATAGATGTTTTGGTGTAAAATTGAAATAAAATATGAAATAATATGACAAGTGGATTTTTAGCCTCTCTACCAATTAGTATTCGTATTTTTAAAGCTCGTTTAGATTCAACCTAAGATGGTGATTTGTTGTGTTTATTCAAAGAAAATTGATGATGATTTCAAGAGGGAAATAAGTTGTCGAGAAAGTATCTTCAGAGGTGGAGCTACACCAAGAAATCCATTCGGTCTTTTGACAACGTAGTAGAAGGAGAAGACATTCATTTTGCTGCTTGAGCAGTAGATGGCCCCACACACCGAGAGATCGATAGGTTGGACGGCATTAATTTGCGATTTGGAAGGCTAAAATCCTCGACACCTAAAGGAGTACCAGATCAAAGAGCATGTGAAATGTCCCAGTTGTGCCCATACGAATGAATGTTTTAAACAATTTCAAAGAAAATCGTGCACAAGGTGCGCTCGATCATGATGGTGGAAGGATCACGTGGTACCACACATTTTCGAGAAGAGGACGACACATGATATGTTGAAATCTTTGACCACGTTGTATCAAGGCAGCTTCGTCCAACGGAAGATGCTTCTAGAGAACCAAATGCGGATGTTGCAAATGCACAAGGGAGAGGAGATTGATCCCTTCCTCTTCAGATTGCAGACGATCCGAGATCAGTTGATTGCCATGAGGGAAACTCCGGATGAAGGGCTCTTGGTGAGGACTGCCCTGAATGCAGTCACTGATGAGTGGGAGACCTTTGTCCAAAGCATCTTGGGCAGAGCACAACTCCCAAATTGGGGTGACATGTGAGCTATCCTTCGACAGGAGGAGGAGGGAGATGCAGCCCTAGCATCAAAGGGACAGCGGCAGCAAGGGAAGAAGAAGGACCTATCCAAGGTTTGGTTCTTTAGATGTGGCAAAATTGGACACTTCTCTAGCACTTGTCCTAAGAGGAAGGACAAGGAAGCTTTAGATTCCAAGGCAGCAACAACTAGAGGGGACAGTGGTAGTGAGGATGATGTGGCCATGAGTGCTCATGTCTCGAGAGAAGAGGTGGGGCGATATAGATCTATAGAGCAGCTACAGATGGAAAGGCAGGATCCTTGAGTTGCCCAAAATCTTGGATCACATACAAGCTACGAGAGCCTTAAGGAAATAACAGGATGATTGGAGCAGTGGGTGTATAAAATCATGGAGAAGCAGAGGCAGTGTTGGGACGCTAAAGTTTGGAGCAGCGCAGATGAGAGACAGTAGCGCAAAGGCAGTGCTTACGTAGTACAGTGCAGCAGACATCGCAGAGCTTCAGAGAGACAGCACAACGTAGCAGCAGAGGGTGCTTCAGTGATGAGATGCAACCCGACTGACTTTTCTGGTGATTGGGTGGTGGTCCTTCAACTGCTTACTTCTCAGTAACTGAGTTGTAGTGCGGCAGTTAGCAGTTATACGTGGCGGTGCTATGGGCAGCATGATGCAACAATTTGAGAGGGAGATGCAGTATAGATGTGGCAATGTCATTGGTAGTGACATGGGCAGAAATACAGAGAGCAACATCGCAGTGGATGGAGGTCAGCAGTCCAAGCATTGGCACAAAGACTGATGCCAGAGATCAAGGTGACACTTCAGTGGGGAACTATTGCTAGAGCACACTCCTCGCTAAGAGGGAGTGTTGAGATTTTGGGGTAGCATCGGATGTGCTCTAACTCCAAAACTTTTTGGAGGGGATAGAACACATGAGATCTCCAAGACCCAGAAAAGCGTTTGGAGAAATTCCATCTGGTGTAAAATTTATTCAAATAATTAAATTTTTTAATGGGGACCCTAAGTCTAACTTAGGGAAATTAAAAATATTAAAGTGAATTAATTTACACATGTGATGAGAACATTCTAAGTGACGTGGATCAAGCTTCTTTTAATCATAGCCATTGATTAGTGATAAGATCGCAGCCATTGATTTGTCAACAAGAAAAGTATAAAGGAAGGGCTTGGGGTCAATTGGAGAACACACACACAGAATCTAAGAGATCGAATTCTTCTGATGGAGCAGTGCTCGGACGAAGATCAGATCTGAGTGATTTAGAGAAGCAGTGAGGGGCGGATGCAGTGATTGGTCAGGAGGACCAAGAGTACAATGCAGAGCAAGGGCAAAAGAGACGCAGTGGAGGTAGTGCAGCCATCAGAGGGTGTGATGCAATCCCTAGAGAGGGTGACGCAGGCCCATGCAGGGGCAGCGCAGAGCCTCCAAGGAAAGTCTGAAATTCAACTAGAGACTATGGTTTCTGAGCCGGCAGGGCTAAAACTGGACTCCAGTAGAAGTTGATCAGCGCAGAGCAAGGGTGACATAGTCCCTCAGTCAGCGCCACGCAACCTTACACAGTGGCAGCGTATAGATTGTGCAAAGCTAGTTGGGGTTTCACTAGTGGCTCATCCAAATCAGCCAGGAATTGCGGGAGTGAGGTAAAACTCACATTTTCTTTGTAGCCAAGGTTTTCTCTGTTGGGTGAGCCGAATTATGGCACCCTAGATGTACTCAGAATATTGTTGCTTAATAATAATAAACCTTCATATCTGTTGCACCGGTTTTCCCGCAGATGGTTTTCCGAGGACATTTGTCCAAAAAATCTGTGTCCTTTGTCATATGTGCATGATGTTCAGTAAATGATCTGTATTTGTGTAGGTTGCTAGTTGTGTTTACCTTGATGTTTTTTTGAGTATTTTCAGTTAAATAACTTGTGCATAATAAAACAAGTAGGAGAAGTAAATCAATATTTAGCAGTAGGATTTTTGTGCTCAGAAATTTTCACAGTATACAAATCAGAAATAGACTAAGAACCCAATGGCATGCATTAACTCCATTCATTCTCTATGCTTCCCACAAATAAATAACATCAAAGAGTAACAAATATACAAGCAAAACGAAACTGCATATCAAAATGCACACTTGCATTTCTGACCCAAATGACAAAAACCTGCAAAGCCTCCAAACTAAACAGAGTCATCTCCACAACAAATGAGATTACTCACACTAATATCAAATGGAAATCAGTATACACTAGCACAGACACATCTAAAATTGTGTTTGATATGCACATCAATGTTCCAAAGCTCGAGGTTGAATATCTCAAATTTCAATATTTAATATATCAGTCATTTCTTTGAACTCAAGATATGCAATATTGACCCTATCGAAACCAAAATTAGATGGATTTGGGATATTATATTCGATGCACCTAAACTATTGACGGACCCACCCACCCCAAGCAAGATGTAGAGCATCTCACATATTTCGATACAAACACAAACAACTATTCAGTCAAATACCACATAGTTTATTCTTTTGGTAAGGATATGAATCAAACTAAAACAAGAATTAGAAGAAGAAAAATCATACCTTCGGTCCCTCTCCGCAAGTGCGTGTTCTAAAATTACAGTATATCCAATGTCACAATTGATGCATTTGCCAAATAATCCTAGCCCAGACAAAAATGGACAAACAAATCAGTATCACATGCCAGGCATAAGCAATCTCAAAGTAAGCATCTGGAAAAGTTCCGTTCATAGTGCCAAAATAATAACAGTAAGTTGAAGCAGTCATTGGTGATAGAAGCATAGATCTATGTTCCTGGATACAGTGGATTATCACATTAAGTCCCTTGGATTACAAGTTAGAAAGCAGCACCGAATACAACATACATCAACGGGTTTTTATCTATAGCTCTTTCGTGTTTGGACAGATAATAAGAAATTGAATACAATTCATGTGAAGGAACAGTTTAAGAAAATTCAAAGCACACTTCAAATTCAAGAATGCAAACTCAAAATCAAAAGAGCACATCAGAATCTCTAAATAAGATTTCATGATGTTCACCAAAAGATGAATCTTTGCAAAATGTTTGGCTCTAAAAGCAAACCATGGGAATCTGGGCTATGATAGATCATAGGAAGCTAAGACATTAAATCTATGGGATGCAGGATATCATTGAATTAACTTGTGAGTAATGATGATAAAGAGTCAAATAAATGACACCTACCTACCCCTTTTGTAAACAATAAGGCAAAAATTTTACAGCTGGATATGCTTGGAAAAAGGAGGGCATGGTTACCTCTACAGTGACAACTAGAAAATGAAACATTGAAACCCTGTGCACAGCAGGTTGCATGAGCAAATGATAATAATATATGTTGGAAAAGGACATTGATGTGTTTGAGATGAAAAAAACTGAAAAATAAGTTAGGACTGTTCATAAAGTAGTTCGAAACTGAATCCACTAGTTAGAAATTGTCCCCCACCAAACAACGCTTCAGGCACCACTCAATTCTACATTTGGTATCCAAATTATCAAAATTCAGTTGTGCATAATTTTGTTTTCTGTGATCAAAACATAGTAATAGCCACAAAAATGTTCAAAATGCAGAGCATATATACATACATTTTTGGTTTCTGCTTGAGGCCACGCGTTGCACATGCTGTGGCTAGGGTTCGAAGACCATACTCTAAATGGGGCAATCGGGATAATCAGACACTGCAAATGCACATACTGTTCTAGGGTTCGAAGCCCATTACAGTTTTGAAGATCTTAGAGATCGCAACATCAGCTTCACAAATGGCTACTACCATCAATAGAATATTGGATCTTTTCAATACTTTCTCTGATGGATTGACAGATAAAATCATGGAGTAAAATCTTAAAGATGTTGATCTCAATGTTAAATCTCAGGCACTCAATGCCCTGCTTCAAAATCGTCAACTCCAGGTTTTCAAGCAGGGTGATTTCATAGTTTAGAAGCAACAGACGAAAGAAGAATCTGTAAGGTTTAAGGGCCTCTCATCTGAAGATATGCTCATATATCAAGTCATAAAAAATTCTGGAAATATGGGTATATGGACAAAAGATATGAAAAGAGAAACAAATTTACAGCAGCCACAGGTTAACAAAGCATTGAAAAATATAGAAGCTCGTGACTTAATAAAAGGGGTGAAGTGTGTTTCTAACGGAGAAATGAAGGTTTATATGCTAGCAGAATTGACACCTTCAAAGGAGATAAATGGAGATACACAGGGCTAAACTTTGATATGGAGTTCACTAACATTGTTAAGCAATAGTGTTTGCAGTTCACCTTGCAGCAGGGTGTAGCCACTATTGAGAATGTTGCTAATTTTGTGAGAAAATCAAGAATATCAAAGGTGGAATTGAAGGTTGAAGAGCTCAAGCAAATGGGGATGTGGAAGAAGCGATAAGCACGGGAACTAGAGACTGCTGCTATAGAGGTTCCCAAGCTCAAATTCAGGAGTCGTCATCATTTACGAACATTCCTTGTGGAGTTTGCCCTGTCTTGCGAGAGTGCACAGATGATGGTCTGGTTTTTTATTTCCATGGCACATCAGCTACATTATACATGCAATAATTTCTTAAACTCTTACCTTCTTGTATGCCTCTCAATAGATGGAGGAGGGCCCGCCTTCTTCTTCTTGAAACTGAATAATCACTTCTTCATCTTTGCTCGAGTCGAACTCTTCAATGCATTCAGTATCGATGAGAGGGTGTTAAGGCTCCCCTCGTGTAGCTCTAGCTCTTCTCTACTGTTTTGGTAACAGAATGATGTGTGTTTAGTTTGCCCCCGTTTAGTTTGCCCGCCAATCCTCCATGACAATACCCTCTTGAAATTTTAATTGAGTGGGAGGGAAAATGGTTTTCGGATGACTCAAATCATTTTAATCGGAAGGGTAAATTTTTTTTATCCCAATATGATAATTTCAATATAATAAATATTTTAATTTCTTAAAAGTTATTTGAATATGGTAAATATTTTAATATTTTTCAAAAGAAAGGTGGATACTATGTTTAGTTTGCAAATCAATTTATTTTTTATGTTTTTTATTTTTTTTCATTGTATACGATTAATTTAGATTCATCTTCATTTCGAATTTATCAAGTGTCTAGAGATCAAATCTAAAGAGGTTTGAACCTCAAGAGATTTGATTCTTCCCTCTAGACCTTTGGTAGATCTAGAGTTAAGATAGATCTAGATTGGTTTAATTATTAATTTTATGTTTTTAATTTTTATTTTATTTTGATGGACTCAAAATGTTAAAGAGAACATTACACCATCTTTACCATAGTAGAAGAATTCAACACTATAGAAACCCTAGAGGCCCATGGAAAAATTGCAGGCGAAGAAAGCGTCGTAGTTTTGACAAAGAGTGAACAGGCTCTAGACAATGCTAGGCTCTAATATCATTGTCAAAATGCAAGATAAGATTAAATGGTAACCATGAGTTTTTTATGCACGTGATATATATTTTGTAGAGAGATGGTCACCATGATAAACCCTTTGAAGACACACAACTACTCATCAAATATGCTTTTAAGATGAGATGTTGATTGCTTGCTATTGGACCCACATGGAGAAGGAGGAGTTGGTGGATTATGAACTAGAGGAGGGGGGTTTTCAACAAATTTGGTCTAGTCCCAAGGATTTTATCCATTCGCATTTCAAAGTCAACTTAGAAAGTCACCATACCGCAGTTTCTAGGCCTACCAGATCTTTAGAAAGAAAAGTTAAGAATTCAATAGGCAACTATCTAGCGGTTCGAAGGCGCTAACCCTTGCTCCAGCCATGCACTATTCGGGTCCTTTAGTTTCGGCTAGCTTAGGGCCTGAGGATGTTTTTCAGGGGCTAGAGAACTCTTCTTGGGGTGTGTGGCTCTAAGTTTAGTTTCCCTATTGTCCCAGATATTGGAGGAAGACATACAATGTGCTACTACTTCCTTAGGGTTTTCAGAATTTTTTGAACACAGTGGGGGTTATTCACTCTCAGAAGCCTCTCTAGATTGTTTTCATGTAAATCCTTCATCTCAAGTGCCATCAGCCTCGCCCTCCTTCGGTGAATTAGTGAAGGAGAGCCTTGCCTCGACAACGGAAGAAGGTCAAACTAACATCATGAATGGTCTTGTGGTTTTCAGGGAGAAACACTCTTGTGAATAAGAAGGAATTATGATTCAAAAGGAGTATGAAAAAGTGAGGAAGAGGAAAATCAATTGTAGTGTCAAGAAGAAGAACAAAGTCCTGCTTTCTCTATTTTTGGGAGTCAACGTCACCATTCAAAATACTAAGGAAATGTCCCAAAAATCCTTGGCGGGGCAAGTAAGGGGTTGAAAATTTAGGTCCTCAACCCTAAACGTGTGGGCGGACATTGAAATCTTACCTATTGTAAAATTTTCTCCGTAGGTGTCACTGTTAGCCCAAGGTTAGATTCATTTGTGCTTCAAAGATGTAGCAGACACCCAGAAGGTACAACAAATGGTTTAGAAAACTGATTCATCTCCTATCCTTTTCAATTTCTAGATGTCCCTCTTCGATGCAAAGTAGGAGAGACTAGATATGGCCCTAGTCTAGGTTCATCTTCCAAGTCACCCTCCTACCTATTGGGATGCCCTAATTTTCAAAGATATAGGTAACTCATTGGGATCTTATTTAGCCCATGAATCTACATATTTAGAGATGGGGATTAAGACATACACCCATATTTTGGTTAATATGGACCTCATAGAAGGGCTTATAGAAGGCATGGATATCGAGATTGGGGTGGAGTGTATTCAGATATTGGGTTATGAAGGAATACCTTTTAGGTGTAGGCGGGGCCATAGGTATGGGCACCTGGCTAAAAACTATAAGCTTCCGTTTTCTTGCTTAGGACTATCCATCTAGAGGAAAGGACATATTAGGTTAGAAAAGGGTTCTGGATTGGAGGTTTTGGGCGTTGAGGAAAAGCTAAATGGTGCAACTCCTCTCTGCAACACATCCTCCAAGTCGTTGGTGACAATTGTCGAGGTATGGTGTTTATGTTGTCAGTTTTCTAGAAGGCCTACTAAAGGGGTGGAGTTTCATTTCCTTGGATGTTAATGGAAGGTTAGGGGGTTTAGCAGTTGGATGGAAAGCCATAAATATTTGGGTATCCAATTCTCGGGGTTTGGATTCTAGTTTTTCCATTGAGGACAGAGAGGAAGAAATGGAGGGAGACATGGAGAGGGAGGTAGTAACAAGGAAAGAAAGGGAGGGAGGGAAGGAGGGAGAGGGAGAGAAAGGGAGAGCTAGAGACTAAAAATTATGCACACTATTTATTTGTTGTTATTAGAACGAAGGTTTGAGATTGTATTTTGTTGAGGAAAAGGTGAGAGGAAACATTAATGTTAGGGGATGAAGTGGTTATGGTAGCAAGGAATATTTTAAATGAAACCATTTTTTTTCATGTTATAAAATGCCACCTATTTAAGCAAACTACAAATGAAGTTTAAACCAAGTTGTAAAAATCTAGAATCTTTATTAAATGTAAAATCATTTTATTCTTTAGAACTATCTAGTCTAGGAATGAAACTCCAACACCTTCCATTGACCAATTTTTAGTACACACTTCATTAGAGACCTCTTTTATACTCAATTTAATATCAATTTTATGCTTAAATGATAGGACTGCCACACAACTTCCCTCATTCCATGCTTTACTATATGCCTCTTATATATTCATAGCTTATTTATCATGTAGGAACCTCTAGGACATATGAATCCAACACACGACTCAACCCCTAAAAAATACATTTTATGCTTCCTCGTAATGAAGGGGTTTATTATAACTCTTAAAGGAAGTTCAGATTATTGGTTGTGGGTCGATCCAAACCTTTCTATTGAAGATATAGTTATGATGATGAGCCTTAGAAACTTAGCCTAAATCCCATGGAATGCTCTATATCCAACCCATAGCTAGGTTGATTAATCATATTTTATTATCCTTAATACCTTGTTTAGAATGAGATAGGTTCAGTATCGTGCCTAGCCTAGTCATTAGCCCATGTGATTCTCTAAAACTATGCTACATGCATTGATTATCGTACTCCTTAAAGGTCGGTTTTGCAAGTGTGATTTTTTATCTTTGACATCCCATCTTTCACAATTATCCCATAAATTATCTTTTTTTTCTGAATACAAAGAAGCACATATGATAGACCTTCAACATTCATGTATTTTCCTCAAAAATCGAGACACTCTGAAACAAAATTAGAGTTTTCATGTCATTCATTCAATATTTTGAACAACATGCAACTAATTATGGTAGGTATTGGAGTATTATGTTTGACATATATGTTTATATTTAGTTTCATTTTCTTTAGTCGAGATGGTATCAAGGAAAAAGCATTTGGCCATCGAAAAAGAGTGAACCCGGATCTGATATAATAAGTTCGGCTTAAAAATCTAGTAGAGTGGATAGAAGAATTAAATGTCAAAGAAGGGTATGGAATCTATGGCGAAGTCATAAAATTATGAGCAGAAAAGGAGCACCGAACTCTGTCCCAGACCTGGCAAGGAGAATATCGACAGGAAAATAAATTATAATAGGTCGATTTAAATTTTATAGTAGCCACCAAATTAGATTTTAATAGGTAGTCAAATAAATTGCTATGGCCGGTTAGATTTTCATCAAGTTTGATTTTTATGTGAGTAAAATTAATGTTAAACTCATTAGAGTATTAATCAAAATTATATTATACTTCTCTAATATAAGTAAGAATTCTAATTAATCAAAATTATATTATATTTCTCTAATATAAGTAAGAATGTTCATATAAAGAGGGAAAATGAACATGAGCTCAGAAATATCTATCAACCTTTAAGGTAGTGAAAATTATCTTTAAATCTATGAATAATGTTATCAATAAATTTAAGTAGGTATAGTTAGTTTCTTATTTTTGAGGAAGTTCATTTAAAGCTTAAAAATATCCAATTAGAAGGCCTTCACATGTGTTGTTAAGAGAGACATGGGATAAATTTTGATTAAAGGAATTAAGGGGTACAATAATATCAATGTATAGCACCTACTCAAATCACCAAGAATATATCCAAACCATCAAGATGACACACTTCTCTGAGAAAAATTATGAAACACCATGGAATAACTCAAATTAAAACTTATAGTCAATTAATCAATAGTTAGAACATAGTGTTTAAGTGAACACAATAAAAATAGTACACATTGGACATAATATCATATACACATGGATCATACATATCCAACTAAATGTGGTAGCTAAAGGAACTTCTTCCTACACATAGTGTCCTAGATGGATAAGGCAAGGTGTCATCAAACCAATGATACATTCATGAATTACATATAGATCCATATACCTTAGATGAAAAATGATCAATGTGACAGGAATCGTAGGGGTTGAGATGACAATCAAATTTTAAAATATCCTCTAAAAGCCCATATATAAAATGGGGTAACATATCCTATGACATCCAACTTGTGATATATGGTGGGAAATCCTTAAATTATATCTGAAAAAAGATGTCTCGTTGAGGTCTAGGTCAAGAAGAGGTACAATTCCTCACTAATTTGGTATCTCGTTGAGGTCTAGCTCAAGAAGAGGTACAATGCCTCACTAATTTGGTAGTTGAAGAAGTTTAAATCTTGGTTTGTCAATTTGGCCCTAAGTAGGTAGGGCAATATAGAAGGAGGTGACCCCCTTGGAAGAGTTCTAAAAGGGAAGGGCACATAAGGCCTTATATAAAGATCTAAATCCAAGTACCTCCCTCATAAAAAGTTCTAGACATGTATTTAAAGAATGTAGATAACAACTCATCCAAATGTTGATAAAGACAATAGAACATCCCTTCAATCTCATAATAAATGGGGGCATCTACAAACGGAAATGCTAGTAGATGTTATTAAGAATAGGAAGGTCATTATGATTCATTTCAACTCGACGCGAATGTAAACCCACTTTGAACGCACCAAGGGAGATATGAAGGGAAGCATCTGATACTCTTGAGTGTATGTGGTTAAACAAAAGGGCCCCCTTTCATTTGCATGAAGTGTTCCTGATACAAATCCATGTTACAGTTGAGGCCCTAAAAATATGAAGTCCAAGTACATTGAATGTATTGTCTATAATAACCTCTCCAACAACCTGACACAAACATATAATGATGTCATTTACATTTGAGGTGTAAATCACTTGAATTGTGTTACAACTTTAATCGCTCTCCAAAAAAGTTGTGCCATGCTTCCTTGTGATGATGCTTCAACCCTATTGGAGAACAACCTCACAATGTAAAAGGAATTTAAACATGATGTAACTTTAATAGTGCCCCACATTCACCCTTTGGCTCACTACCCATGGCTAATTTGAGGTTATTTCAAGCATTGATGTGGATAATATCATTTTATTTTCTCTTATGTATAGTATTCTACATTGACACAATTGAGTTTGTTTAACAAACAAAATATTTATATTGAGGGTTCACTCCTTGTGCATTAGGGCTAGACAGGCCTTGTCTTTATGAGTGATCTATTCATCTCCAACGCCTTAGTCCTTCAAATTTTGCACGTCGTTAGGCCCAATACACCTACCCTTCTACCAGTCTTGTTTTCCTTCACAAGCACAAGACTTGGGGCTCTTCTTTGATAGTCACCTAACAACCCTCCAACTGTACTTGGAATACCATTACTTTTCCCAACCATGGTCAATTATTTTACTGATTTAGTGCCCACAACACTGCCCTCATCTAGGGATCTTCAAAATTTCCACCTAATAGTGATTTGAGTCCTCTCAAAATCACTATTTTTGTGTACCAATTTCTTTGTTTTCCAATCTATGAACAAATCTGAACTACTCCTCTTATCATCCTTCTAACACTTTGTATATGCTTGAACTAGGGTCACAAAACATCCACTAAAAGTCGATTGACTAATTTTTTATAGGTTTCTTCAGATATTTGTCCAAAACTCTCTAGACAATCCCCCAAAATCAACTCCTCTTCATGTCCATCCATTCCGCATAATATGCCACAATTATTCTACCCAATCTTCTACTCAGGTTCCACCTTCCTTTGTATTTTCTATCTTCGCACATACTTCTGCAAACCATATTCCAAATTTGTGGTATATATTGCAGAGATAAACCTCTCTCCAAGGGTCCCGACCCCTCTTCTTCTACACATATTTGTCACGGTCTTAAGGGCATACCTTATAGATTGAACATGTTAAGAATAACAACCCATAGCAAAAATAACAACTCTTACCTCCATAAGAGACACAACCTAGCTCATATGGACCCATAGATTCTGGGAACTTCTTTAACTGAATTAGGTTTTAAGGGGTTAGGGTTAAGGATTTAAAGGTTTAGGGTTTAAGGGGTTAGGGGTTAAGGGTTTATAGGTTTAGGGTTTAGGGGGTTAAATGGGTTAGGGGTTTACTAGGGGTTTAGGGGGTTAAATGGGTTAGGGGTTAAGGGTTTAGAGGTTTATGGTATAGGAGTTAAATGGGTTAGGGGTTTAGAGGTTTAGGGTGTTAAATGGGTTAGGGGTTGGGAATTAGTGTTTAAGGGGTTAGGGGTTAAGATGATAGTTTCATTGGTCTCTGTTTGTGCAAAATAGTTGCTTATTATTTGCATCTCAATGTAACAATTTTGTAAGTATTGTTGCTTGTTGCCATGTCTTCTTTATTTATTAATTTATAGTATTTGTTAGCCATTGCTTTACATTTATTGATGAAAATTTCTATTGAAATCAAACCAAATGTATGTTCAATCTCCAATTTCAAACTCAGCCATAGTGTTGTCACACAATTTAAGTCCAGAGAATGGCCATCTAATGAAGTCTTAATAACCAGATTGCACCTCATGACTACTCTAGAAAATCTTAAGTTTGAGTGTCCCACATTCATGAGAAATTTGGCTCTTATACTCTTGCTCCACCTGACTGTGTCCTGAAAATACCCTTGTTTATTGCAAAAACATCCTAATTTTGTCAACCTTGTCCCTTAATAGACCAAGGAAACATATGTGACTGAGAGGAATGGAAAGCACTACAAATTTGAAGAGAGTACAAAAGACTAAGATGGTTTAAAGGATAAGCTTGAAGAATGTAGCAATGTTGAAACAACTAAAAGTTGTCCCAAACAAATAGTTGATAATGTGAAACCTTCTTCTGTAATAGTCAAGCAAGACTACATTCATGTGAGAGAAAGAAAAGGCCAAGCGACTGATAGGCATAGCCTGGAAGATAGGGTATGGTTCCCTCTTTTTGATGAAATATCTGATCTACATTTTGTCTATCAAAGATTAACCATTTTAACCTTGCCAACAAGGCATAATTAACCCAATCGTAGGTCCCAATATATCATGATATATATTAACTATAGATATATATGAGAAGGAATAATAAAGACATAAATTGATAGAGGTGGCGAGACAAGGGGAGTCACAAGGGAGAAATGGAGATAAACTGAAGGAGAGGGGAGAGAAGAAATGGAGAGAGAGGGAGGGAGAGTAGTGAGAGAGGTAGAGAAGGGTAAGAGAGGGAGATAGTGACACAAATATGGAAGAGGATGATGTTGAGAGGGCTTGCCTGGGTGACTTTGGGAGCAAACCGAAGGTGGTCAGAAAAAGCTCTTCTAAGTTACAAATCTGAAGAGGAAAAACTGGTGATGTATATGTGGTTGCTCAACCTGGGCTGTATGGAAAATCTTGGCTGAGAGTGTTTACCTTTCCGTGTCTTCAAAAAAGTAGGTTTTCTGGTCACAGAATAAGATCATGACAACATGTAGGTGATGGTTCTGTAGTAAGTTCTCAACCTTATCTTTAGAATGGCTAACAGAGAGGATCAGGTTTGAATACAGGATATAATTTGATGAATTTGGAGATTTAGAGTTGAAGAAAAAATTGTGGTGGTGTTTGGATGGGTGCTAATTTGTAGGGTTTTCCATTTTTATAATTTTCTTTGTTGTGCTTTCTACCATGCTACCTAGTTGTTTTCATGTTTCCCTAGCATTTTAACTTTTTCGATTTCTATCTCTCTATTGTTTCTTGCCCCATTTGAAATGTCATCCTTATTTGGTAGGTTTTTTCTTCAATATAGTGTGAATATTTTTCCATCACACAACTTCTGTGGGGTTTGTCCACACAAATAGCTTGTAAGGCCCATTCATCAGGGTATTTGATGAAATGAAATGATTATCGATGATCACCAACTAATGGTACCTGCAGAGATTTACTCTAACAATTCTACAATTTTCTTGTGCCAACAATTATACAACATTTTAACCTCATGAATTAGTCTCCTCTGTTCTCTTAGTTGATTCTATAAGCACTTATTGTTGTTGTCAAAGCTTTTACTCTCTAGTCCCATTGAGATATTTCATTTATTTGTGGACATTGATCTTTCATTTCATTTCTTCAATTTTTCTGACTGTTATGTGTTGCCTTTGCTCAGTTCCTTCTTTCTTACCTATGCTTTTTCTGCTTAAGCATTCCAGCCAGCCAAAGCAACAGGGGTAGCAGGAGCCACGCAGTCCAGCCAAAGCCCAGTAGGGGCAGCGCAGAGGCAACAAGAGCCACGCAAGCCCAGTTAGGGCAGTGCAAGGGTAGTGTAAGCCCTTCAGGTGTGACGCAGGCCCTTACTGAGCAATGCAGAGGCTGACACAAGCCAGTTAGGCTAACGTATAGGGTTCAAAGCAGTGTATTACTGTCGTTTTTATTTATCTGTTGGGTGAACAAATTTTGGTGCCCAGGATTGTTGTACTTAGATTCTGCATAATAATGAAAACCCTCCAAAGCTAGCTACACCGGTTTTCCCACATTGGGTTTTTTCCGGGGATAGTTGTCCAAAAAAACCGTGTGTCACTTTGTCTATGAGCATGTTATTCAATATTTGATCTGTATGTGTAGGTTGCTAGTTGTATTTACTATTTACTTCGCTAATTTATTGAATATTTCATAAATTAACTTGTAACTTAATTCAAGTAGGAGAATTAAATCAAGATACTGCAATAGGGTTTCTTAGATTAAGAAATTTTCACATTCCCTAGGTCTAGCCCCATTAGGTCACCTAGGGAAACAATTTCCCAGGAATATAGCTAGAGGAAAAATTCTATCTCCTAGAGGTAGCTGCGTTGCTCGGTGCCCTCACTCTCCTCAGAACATGGGCCAATTCCAACAGTGGAATCTCCTGATACCTCAAGCCCTAGCTCTAGGATAAAGTTTTTCCTAGGTGTTCCCAAGGATAGAACCTAGTAGGATCAATTTGACCTATCGAAGTAAAAACACTTGTCTGATCCTTTCCCATCACCTTATCCAGGATAGGAACATCATTGATTGCTAAATTCCATCCCCGAACCTGGGTTGGGTCCACTTGGCCCCGTGTGGTCCCATTTGGTGTCAAAGGCCTTTCATCAAGGACCATTTGGGAATCCAAGTTCCCAAAAGATTTTAGGGATTGAGAACTTCCTTCATAAGTCTTATTCTTCTCCCTCAACCCTTCAATCCCCCTCCTCTCTCCCTAGAAGATAATTCCCTTGCTTAAAAGGAAAGCAAGTCCCACTCTTTATTTTATCTTAGGGAAAGGGTTTCGAGGGCCACTTCCCACCTATTCATTGACCTATACTCTACAAGTGACTTCCTAAACTACCGGGACTCAACCCATCGGTGAAAGTCTGTGAAGAGCAAGGAGCCTTATTTGTGGTGATAATGGGCTAAGCCTCCATCGTTTCCCTTGTCCTAGCAGTTGCCCTCTTAGGAACCTCTTTTAGATCCACTGCTAGTTTGAGTGGTAACAAGTTGTTCAAAATTCCATTTGTGAACAACTCTTTGGTTGCCCACTTTTTCCGTACTACAACTCCAAGATGAGAAGTCCAGGGCTATGGAGGCTGCCCTTCTTCTCACTGAATCAATCCTCTACAATATAGTGAAATAGGGCTAGTTGGTTTGCCCACTTGAATGTTACTTTAGTCCTTCAAAGTCTGCACATCCTTAGGCCCTATACACCTGCCCTTCTACCAATTTTGTTGTCCTTCACTAGAACAAGAGTCGGGGCTCTTCTTTGACAATAACCTAACAACCCTCCAACTGTACTTGGCCTACCATCAATATGCCCAACCACAGTCAATTCTTTTTACTGATCTAGGGCCCACAATATTGTCTTCATCTAGGGTTCGTCAAATCTGCCACCTAACGAGAATTTTATCTTTTTTGTCCAATCTATTAACAAATATGAACTACTCCTCTTATCATACTTATAACAATATGTAGATGACTGAACTAGGGTCACAAATCAGCCACTAATAGTCCATTTACTAATTGTTTATAGGTTTCTTTAGATCTTTGTCTAAAACTCTATGGAAAGTCAACCAAAATCAACTCCTCTGCATGCCAATCCATTCTTCATATGGCACATTTCTTCTGCATGCTCAATCTTTTGCTCAGGTTCCACCCTCCTTTGGATCTTTTGTCTCCACACACACTGAATCTGCAAACCATCTTCCAGATCTGTGGTCTTTATTGCATAAATAAACCTCGCTGTAAGGTTCACAACCCATATTCTTCTACGCAAATTTTTCATAGTCTTAAGGTCATACCTTATGAACTAAACATGCTAGGAAACTGCCCTAACTAGGGAATTATACTTATGTACTTCTAATTGTTGTAGAACAAAACCTATCCACACATAGAAAAAACACAACTCTTCCCTCCATAAGAGACACAACCTAGCTCATATGGATCCGTAGATTCTGGGCATTTCTTTGACTGAATCTTGACATGAACTTCAGATCTCAATGTCGACCCTCAAACTAGGGTTAACTCAGTCAATATTATGCTTGCGTCGACTTCTGTTATGGCTGTAAATTACAGTGCAAGCCCTCCTCCATTTATGTTGGTCTTTATCACAGACCGTGCAGCCTACTAACAAACACAAGGCAAGATGGCATCAACCCTCTCTTCTATTTCATGTAGAAAATCTAACCAATGGGATTCAATATGATCTTGTAATCATGTACTAAAACAAGATGCCGAATCCTTCCTTCAATTTGTGGAAACAAAACACAATCGCACAATCACATATAAGTAAGAGAAACAAGTTATTAATCACACAACACAAGATGTATATGGAGAAGAAGCTACTCAAAACCCTCTATCTCTATTTTGTATTAAGTCAAGGAATCATGAAACAACACAATGCTTAATCTCTCTTAAGATTCTCTAGCACTCTGCCAATTGTCTCCTGCTGATCTAGGAAAAATCGGTCTAGTACTTAGCCAATTCTCAGCTTTCCTTCAGACTGCCTTGCACACGCAATTCCTATGGAATTATCTCCATATTAATTAGGAAAATAAACCTTCCTTGATTGCGCAATCCATCATGGCATCCCAATGACTTTATAATTGCACATGGAAAATTTTCTATAAATACAACTGATAGTTATGTTCCTCTGAACTGTGTTACAATAAGGATCAAGGGTCTTTTTATTATTTAAAATAAGATAAAACCCTAAACAACCAAAACCCTATCCTAAGGAGATGTAACACCAAGAGTTTATGGGCCCCGTTGGGGTTAGTTGGGCAGCCAACTTCCTAGGGTTGTAACTTGGTCATATGATCTTCGTTTGACGCACATGATACCTCGTTAAAAATATCTCTCTGAGGAATACAACTGCTAATATGATTTTTATTAAATAACCAAAACTTTCATGCCTAAAAAACATCTTTTGGGGCCTAAAAACGGCTTCGAAAGTTTAGAAGCCGAAAAACTGAAAAAATAGTAAATTTTGCTATAATTAAGGAAACTGAAAAACTGAAAGAGACAATGGCGAGGGCCCAAGTGGAATAGGCGGGTGGTCACCAATATCCACCTTGATCACCTTAAATCGAATTTCTTGAGTTAACTCAATCATCATGACTTAGTTAATTGACACAAGTTGTTATGAGACAAAATTACAATTTATTGTCCAATTTATTTAAGGGAAAAATAAATTAGACGCCTCACATTCCTCACTCTTGGTACATCAAAATTCCTCACCAGTGTGGGTGCATTTTTTTTTGTCCTTTCTAGTCTCCAATTTGACTGTTTCTTGTTGCAAATTTCAACACTCCTTCTTAATAAGAAAGGAATTCAATCTATCCCCATCCGGTACCTTTGGAATGTTCTGCATGCTACACTTCTCTAGTGTTGTTTGCATCTGAAACTCCTGAAGCTGAATATCCTCTGAACAACTGAATCAGTATAATGCATCTGTCATCAGAGTCTTCTGACTACTGCTAGATACTGCACCTGTCTAGTATTGGACTCTCTGCACTGCTGCTGACATCTACATCCGTGCCCTTTGAACTATTGCTAACTCTATTTGTGCTCTAGTATTTGACATCTGTGACTATGATTTCTGTCTTGCTGACATCTGACTACATCAATCTAACTGATCCTTCCTACTACTGATGTACTTTGGGCTCCTCATAGCCAGGTTCGATCCATGAGACATGCCATCTCAATGGACCTTGCCCAAATTTCTTATCTTGGGATTATGTCTACACATAACCCCACCTTACACCTCAAGGTATGGCTGCTCCCTCTTCCCATCTGGCTCGAAATTTCCCCCTCATGGAGGTCTCTGCTTGAGTGGACGCTTCCACTTGGTCTCCTCTCTGCTTCTCCAATTGTGGTAGCTACTCCACAACCTTCTGAGACTGCTTCTCATGAGGATGCATGTTGAGAGGTAATTTATGCTCCCTCTAAACCACCAAGTCTCTAACTTCTGCCTTTCTCCTCAAAGCTTTGCATGCATCCGGTACCTCAAGTGCATATAGGTTCTTGACTCGTGCACAGTGTAATTGTCCCGAAGTTACAAAAAGTTTCTAAAAAAGAGTTGATTTTAAATCGATGATATCTCCCTCATCCGAGCTCTGATTTGACCGATTATTTTTCCATTTGGGTAGATTTTCGCAAGGAATCCAAATATTCTATTTGTTTTCGAAAATTTTACACCAAAATATTCAAATATTCTCTACAAACTTGCCACCCAAAAAATTCCTGCTCTGATACCATGTAGAAAATCTAACCAACGAGATTCAATCTGATCTTGTAATCTACTAAAACAAGATACTGAATCCTTCCTACAATTTACGAAAACAAAACACGATCGCACAATCATATATAAGTAAGAGAAATAAATTATCAATTGCACAACAACATGATGTATTTGGGGAAAGCAACTAATCAAAACCCCTCTATCTCTATTGTGTATTAAGTCAAGGAATCATGAAACAATACAATGCTTAATCTCTCATGAGATTCTCCAGCACTCTGTCAATTGTCTCTCGTTGATCTAGGAAAACTCGGTCTAGTACTTAGCCAATTCTCATCCTTACTTCAGCCTGCCTTGCTCATGCAATTCCTAGGGAATTAAATCCTTATTAATTAGGAAAATCAGTCTTCCTTGATTGCGCAATCCATCATGGCATCCCAATGACTTTATAATTGCACATGGGAAACTTTCTCTGAATAAAACTGATAGTTATGTTCCCTTTAACCTCTGTCTCAACTGGGTATTCCTCGAAACTGACATGCATGCAACTATTAAGAGTGAATTATCAATTATCTTATTGATCACTCATTGTGAATTAAATCTAATTTAATTCACTGGACCTTTCACTAGCTTATCACTCAGTTGGAACTAGTTAAACTGATTTTAACTCATTTAATTGAGTTAATTACACTTGCACACCACTAATGCATCAACTTCAACTGGACCCCAAAAATATTAGAATCCATTTAGATGCCTCATATTAGACTCTCAACTCGAATTTCTTGAGCTAGCTCGGTCATCATGACTTAATTAACTGACACAAGTTGTTATGAGATGAAAATATAATTTATTGTCCAATTTATTTAAGGGAAAAATAAATTAGACGCCCCACATTCCTCACTCCTGGTGCATCAAAATTCCTCACCAGTGTGGGTGCATTTTTTTTTTTTTCCTTTATGTTTTCCAATCTCACTGTTTCTTGTTGCAAATTTCAACATTTCAGAATTTGATGTGGTCTTCACACAAAGACACCATTGAAATCACATGCCCAGATTCTCATGAGAAACCTCTCTTTAGCTTGATCTTCCAGAAGAGAACCAACAATATTCCATCCTACTTCCTAGCGCAAACTGACCATTAAGGTATGCAACATTCTTTTGAACCCTCACATGATGATCTTGCTCTTGGAGGATGATCATGACCTCCCTTTAGCAACCCTTACTTGGCCCTCGTAATCGACCTACTTTAGGACTACATCTCTCTTCACCCCCTTGATGTGCCAGATAGTGGGAATACATGTCAAAAATGCTAAGATGTGCCAAGATGTGCAAGGGTGTGTCAATGTGTGTCAGGGACTGTCAAGACAACAAAAGGGAGAAAGAAGTTAAAATACAAGGAAATGAACACATAAGAGGGTTAATAAGTCATCAATTCACCCCCTTGATGTGCCAGATAGTGGGAATACATGTCAAAAATGCTAAGATGTGCCAAGTGATAAGGCGTGCCAAGATGTGCAAGGGTGTGTCAATGTGTGTCAGGGACTGTCAAGACAACAAAAGGGAGAAAAAAGTTAAACTACAAGGAAATGAACACATAAGAGGGTTAATAAGTCATCAATTTACCTTTTCGAAGAGGGGCATGCTAGGCACACTAACACTAGCCGGCAATAGGTTCCAAGTGCAAAGTCTTAGTGCATTCTAAGTGCCAAGTATTCCTTTGTTGCTTCTCATCTACTTTCCAACAATTGATCATCACAAATAAATTTAATATTAAACCATGCTAAATCATACCAAGGCATCTCAACATATTCCATACATGCTAAGACTTTCCAAGCGCAAATATGTGTCAGGGACTAGTGTTATTCATGTTATGAAGTGGAAGGGAATGTTGAAGAGTGCTAAGGTGTGCTAGAGAGTGAAAATGCATGTTGATGAGTGTTAAGGAGTACTAGGAAAAAACATTAAGGGAGTAATAGGTAAAAATTAATGGAAGTTAATGAATATGAGGAACGTGTACTGCCAGAGACTAGTGTTAATGGTCAATGTTAGTTGTCATGCCAAGGATGGAGTGACAAGGTATGTTAAGCATTGGTAATGCATGCTAGGGAATATGAAGGCATGTTAATAATTCCCAAAGTGTGCTTGGGAGTTCCAGGGTGTGCTAGTTATATCATGTGCCAATTAATAGTGCCAATATATGCCAATACATGCTAGGTGCTAAGGATGTGGCACAGGGTGCCAGGGTATATCAATATGTGTCAAGGCAACAAAAGGAAGAACCAATAAGAGGGTTAATAAGTCGGCACTTTATATTTTTGAAAAGGGGCATGCTAGGCACACTAATAATAGGTCCCAATACATGCCAATTGGCATTGTGTGCCAAGTGCTAATGTATGTCAATGCATTCAACCAAGGTGTTCTAGGGCATGCTAGGGACTATATGCAGCATGCCAACACATGCTAGGAGAGTTCCATTTTGTGCTACCGCATGCCACCATGTGCTTGGGCATCAATGTCATCACAAGATGTTCTAGGTACAAATATGTTCCAAGACATGTGGGGTAATAAGAAATGTTAGTGTGTGCCAAAGCATTAATTTAAGGTGTGCCTAGATTGTTGAGGATTGTTAGGTCTTTCTCATTAATAGAATTTACAGAGCTCGATTATGTATTAAATAATATGTTTCCTACACACAATAGTGGAAATTTATCTAAATGGAAATTTCTAGATAATAAACTTAATAGATATGAATCATGTGTTGACTCATAGGAAATCTCTATTCGACTAGTCATTACTTGAGGGAAATGATACACGCTTATTATTTCTTAAAATTTTGACTGACCCTAACCACTATGGCCTTGGACATATTATAAAAAATGCTCAACAATAATGGTATTAAATCATTATATTTTGACAAAAAATATATTAACAGGCACATAGCATCATCAAAAACTCATTAGAATCATCAATGATGACGGACATTTTTTGATCGTCACCAAAAGTAACAAAAAGAGCATTGGTGAGGGTCATTAAAAGTTCGTCACTAGAAGTGTCACCAAAGAGAGAATTAGTGATGGGCCTTTAACGACCCTCACCAAAAGTGAAATGTATTTAGTGACGGACCATAAAGTACCATCACTATATACACTTATAGTGACGGTTTTTAGAGATCAATGACGACGGACATTTTTTGACCGTCACCAAAAGTAACAAAAAGAGCATCGGTGAGGGTCATTAAAAGTTCGTCACTAGAAGTGTCACCAAAGAGAGAATTAGTGATGGGCTTTTAACAACCCTCACCAAAATTGTCATTGAAAATGTCTTTGGTGACGGACCATAAAGGACCATCACTATATACACTTACAGTGACTGTTTATTAATTACCGTCACCATATGTGACATTGGTGATGGACCTTAAAGGTCCGTCACAAGCATGACCCTCACCAATGTGCTTTTTTCTTGTAGTGGCCTTATGTGCAAGCACCACTTCCACAAGTTGGACTAGTGAGAAATAATTCTGATGCTCATAGGTGGTAGCATGCTTCTGGTTCGCAAAAGGGTTTGATTCCTCCTCTACAACCTTCTCTACCCAGAGTTCATATATCAGGGAACCGATATGAAGTGGGCAAGGTTTCTGATGAGGACCAGTTGAAACAAAGACAAATTAAATCCATCTTTAATAAATTAACGCCCCAAAACTTTGAGAAAATTTTTGAACAGGTCAAAGAAGTGATCAAATCTGCATCATGTCTTCATGGTATAATATCCAAATATTTGACAAAGCCTTGATGGAGCTGGATTTTTGTGAAATTTATGCAAAATTCAGTTTTCAGCTTCTTGCCGAAATACCAAAATTTTATGGAGATAATGAGAAGGTTGTTTTCAAGCGAGTTATTTTGAACAAATGTCAGGAAGAATTTGAAAAATATGAAAGAGAAGAGGCAGAGTATGAGAAAGAAGAAGAGCATGGTGAAAAAATCTTTTCAGCAGAAGAAAGATGGGAGAGGAAGGCTGCAACATGAAGACGAATGCTAGGAAATATAAGGTTTATTGGTGAGCTTTATAAAGAAATTATTTTGACTAAAAGAATTAGGAATGCATGCATCAAGAAATTAGTTGGTGAATTTCAGCATCAAGAGGAGGAAAATTTTGAAGCTTTGTGCAAACTGATGAGCACTATCGGTCATATGATTGACCATTAAAAGGCCAAGGAACATATTTATGCTTACTTCAATAGGATGAAAAAAATGTCCAATAACCAAGGGCTTCCCTCTAGGCTTAGGTTCATGTTGAATGATTTGATTGATCTGAGGAGGAATGCATAGCAACAAAGGAAGAAATTTGAGGGCCCCAAGAAAATAGAGGAAGTGCATCAAGATGTTGTGCAAGAAATACATGGACAGCCATGCCACTCTCGAGGTACCAATATGGGACAATAGGGCAGAGACTTGTGACACTAGTTGATCATGGTGGGAGAGGACGGTCACCTGGGATGCCACCTTACATGGCAGGTACACAGACGGGTTCAATGCAACATATGGGTGGGATAAAAGGGCCACAACCCAATATGGGACCACGTGACCATGGATTCACCATTTAAGATGCTCGGATTGTTGACAAGGGTCCATTTGAAAATCAGTCTATGCCAAGCCCTTCAACACACAGGGCTTCTGATGATGGCCACTTGACTGTTGGTCCTAAGGGAGGTCTGGAAAGGAAATAAGAGGGAGGGCTCAACCTTTGCCATATGCTAAGAGTGCTCTACCAGATATTCCACCATTCACATCCTGAGTAATAGACAAACAGGTGTAGGTCCGATTTCAGGTTGCAATTTTGAGTAGATGCCAGTTGGTATGAGAGATGAAATTTTGACAAGGACTTATGCTGCATAAAGGGCTTTATTTTCAAAATCATGTGTCTAGGAAATAAATGTTTTGGGAAATGACATAAGAGAGTATAAGAATTCATACTTATAAGGTGACAAAGGTGGGAAGACAACAAATGGTGAATTTTAACTGTGAGAAGATTCTTCTAAAAGAACTTTGAGTTCACAACTCATTGAGGTTCAACTTAGGAAAAATGCTAAAATGAAAATCAAAGAATATTACAGGTGCATTCATTTACAAAGCTTCCATGCATTTTCGTTATGTCATTTAGAGAAGTCGACAAGTTTCCCTGAATTTTTCTTAATTTTGCATGACATACCATCCAGTGTGAGAGATTTGAAGGAGGGAAATTTTTTTGTAGATGACCTTAAAGCACCATTGTTCCATTCAACTATGGTTTCAATTTGGATATTAGATTCTTTTTTCAGGAAAGATGTTTAAATTGGTCTTCTCGGGAATCTACTTACACATTTATGCAAGTTTGTGCCTTTCTTGCTAAATCAAGGACAACTTACTGAAGGGTAATGTGAAATTTTGTATTTTTTCTTATTCAAGATTAAATTTATTTAAGGACTGCTACAATATATGGTCATTTTTTATTATGATTTATAACTATATATAATTTTGATGTTTATAGGTTGGAGATTGTACTATTTTAATTGGAGTATGCTACTATTGATGTGCCCAAGGCTCCGGAGTTCCTTGGTCATGTACGGTCAAAATCAACTAAGTTGATTCCATGTCATTACAAGAATTTTTCATCCTTCCTGGGAAACAAATCCATTGCAGAATAAGATTTTCCCAAGAAGGAATTTATAACATGAAACCAAAAAAATTGCAGGCAATGTTAGTTTGTCTTTCGAAGGCATATGATAGAGAAAGCTAACTTTATTTAGGGCTACTCATCCATATAGGGTTCAATGTGAAATTGGTTAGCTAGATAAAGAATTGTCTTTCCTCAATATAGGTGCAATTCTAATTAGTGGCTCAACCTATTATTCTATCATGCCTACAAGAGACCATGAGTAGGTATGACTAATGGCTCCTCTGCCATTTTTCACTATAGAGTAGGTGGTCTCAAAATAGTTATAATAGAGTCAAAAATAAATATAAGCTTGACACTTATAGAAATAGGATTTGCCCTAAACTTGACATATTTACTGTTTGATGATTATTTTTGCTTTTGGGTGATATGACCAAGGTAGATGCAATTATGCTGAAGGACTCCACCCTTGAAGAACTAAAATTCCTATCTTAAAAAATACCAACAACTGAGGAGCTAGAAGAATCAACACCATCTTTGATTTGAACCTAAATAGTATTATTATCTCTGAGTATTTCCCTAACCACAATGACCAGTAGATTCTCCTCATGGATGATTTCTCTCATTCTATTTATTAGTAAAATCCACAAAATGTATCCATACATTTGAATCTTGGGAAAAAACATATAATTGTTATCATTTAAATTATCCATATCTCTTGGAGCCCAAAAATCCATTTGATTTGGATAACGTTTATTTATAACCTCAAAAGAAACCTTATTACACTAGTAGAAAATGATGAAATTAGTGACTAGGTGACTAAAAAAGTTAGTCACTCCAATTATTTCAAGTGAATTACTACTAAATTTAAGCAATTTTAAGTGATCGAACTAAAAATGACTAACTTAAACGACTAATTTAGTCTAGGGATAAAATATACGACTAGATAATAAGTGACTAAATTAAAAACGACTAACTTAAATGACTAATTTAGTCTAGGATTAAAATATATGACTAGATAATAAGTGACACAATTAATAATGATTAAAGTAAATGACTATTATAGTCCAAGAATAAAATTATGACCAAATAAAAAGTACAAAAAGTATATGAATTAGTCAGTTATGTTAGTAATTTTTAATTGGGTCACTCCAAAAATGGAAAATTGGAATTTTGATATCGGAGTGTTACATTTCACTACATGGGTCTTTGAATCCATCTATAGTGTTAAAATTTTGAATCCTCTTTTGTTTCTAAATTTTGCAGTTTTAAATTTAAAGACAAATGGGTCTTTGAGTCCATCTGGAGTGTTAAAATTTAGAGACCTCTGTCTGCAATGTTAAAATTTAAGTAAATAGATTCAATAACCCCCTTAAAGAGGTCCATGAATCCATCTATAATGCTAAAATTATAACACTTTTATACAATCACTACTAAACCAACATAAAAATTGTTATTAAATTGATTAATCGCAACACACATTAACATTGTCAATATTATATATATATATATATATATATATATATATATATATATATATATATATATATATATAGTTATAGTTTGTCTCAATAATTATCATGATCACCACATTTTTAGTATAATTTAATTTTTAACAATTCAATATATAAATATAAATAGAATGAAAAAATGTATCACTTGAACATAGAAAATTAATCAATTTTTACTATTAACCAAAAGTGTTGATAAAAGAAAAACAGATCATTTTTTTTTTTTTCCCTCCATTTTTTAATATTCACAAATTTATTTTACTTTTAAACACATTTACATTTATTTTTCATTTTAAATTTCCCTCACACAGGCGTTTTTATTGTGAAGGCTCTATGAACATTCGTAGGTTGCACTGTACATATCCTCTTGTGGCATTTTTAAAACTCTCGCTCCGGCTCTCCGTTTTAACTCTGTTACGGTTACTCCTTCTGTACCCACTTACTACTACGAAAATTTCTAAGATCTAATCATCGATTCCCAAGCCCTTTATTTATCTTCTAGCCATAATTTCATTCAACCCAATCCCATCCCCTTGGTGTTTTTATTTAGCCCTAACTGCATTCAATGCTTCTGCTCGAAAGCTTCAAATTTCGGTCCGTGGCAGCGCATTTTCCAGCTTGTTTTATGGAGCTTTAAGGGGGATTTCCAGGTCTTCGAGAGCACTCAGAGCTCCTCACGGGGTTGGATGAGGAAATGGCTCAGAACATGGCAAGGACAGCGCATGTCAAACGATTTTGGTAGGTAAAATTTGCAGTGAGTTTTGTTCCTTTCCCAAATGATATTATAATAATTTTAAAAAATTCTAGAAGATTTGTTTAAAGAGGCATTGATCTGGTATTTATACCCTCATAGAAATATTAGTGTCTGAAAGATGAGTTAATGGAATCTTGGTATTATATTTGTTAAATGAAGCTTTTCCAATGCTTCGACTAGTAACTATTGTATGAAAATGAATGAAAATAACTGACTGTTCTTCCACATTGCCACTTAACGAGCTAATTAGAACAGATTTATGAAGCTGAAATGTTGGGAAGAAGCAATTATAAGAATCCATGAAGTCCCTATATCTCTTATTAACATTGTCACTGAAAAGTTGTGAAAACGTTGGGCACGTTAGATTTAGTCTCGTTGTTCATTTGTATTGATGTGAAGTGTACGGAGACTGGAAAAATAAAAAATTGATGGTATCTTTGGAGCCTCTGATGGAATCAAACTTGTTAATGGAAATGTATGAGAAACACAAAGCGACATCGACTGTGTGAAAATCCTTGAGATTGATGTCCTTTTCTCTGCGTTTTCATTGAGTGAAATTATTTAATTATGTGATAATTGTGGGGATTTTTCACCATGGTTTCATAATTTAGGTTTTAAATTACACGAGGATATAGGCAGTTGTTTTTTACTGCACGTACATTTCACATTTAGAATCACTATTACAAGAGATTTTATTACTAAAAGTCCTGGATCGCAGGAATCAACTTAAGAAGATAGGCAATCATATTCTCAACAAAGTTGCTTCATTAATCCTCTTTAAGCGTGGAAGAAAATTATAACATTTTTTGAGCTTTTTTACTGTGCTTTCAGTTCATAAAGGAATCTTTACTAGAAGTGAAAATCTATATTAATTAAGTCTCACTCAATTTTTACAATAGTTTAATATAGTTTGAAACTTGTTTTAGTATATATTGAAACCTGGTTTAGTATACATTGAAAATTTAAATATAAAATCTTTATTTTGGTAGAAATATGTGAAATTAATTTGGAAATCAGCTACACAGGGCCAGAGTATGAAAAACAGAGGCACAAGCATTGAACCAAATGCCACAAGGTGTTAGTCATAATAATGAATTTTTGAAATCAATGTCACTATAATTGTTATCAACAAATGGAACCCAAATTTTCACAGGAATAGTTGAGCTTCCAAGCAAAGTATATATTATGCTCAAAAAATTGAAACTGATGGTGAACCCTGGAGACAAGACAAAAGCATGTGACACACATCAGTCTTTTCTCTAAAGCAGTCATTATGTGTTGTAACTTTTTCACAACAAATAATGACTTGCAACATAAAGAAATAAAATGGCATTTTCTATGAGCAATAAGATCAAAAAATACCATTTGCCGATGAAATATTGATAAATTATGATGGTTTGATAATGATCCACAGATAAGGGTTTTTATCAACAAAGCCTACAATTTAGAGATTCATGGGTCTAAACTATAGAGATCTCCTCTACGTGACATTTTTAAAACTCCCGATCCCTCTTTCTGTTTTAACTACGTCGCCCTCCACTGTCCATGCCATTGGTGTTCTGTTTGCACCCTTGTGCAAATGCTAGTTATTAATTTGGTGGGAGATTCAACATCCAAATTTTCAATATATGTTTGGATTGCTGCTTTCAATGCATGTTTATGGGCTATTGTATCAAGCTGAGTTTTCTATTGTTATAAAATTAGGTGCATTAAGGGTATATTCGGAAGGGATTTTTGTGGTGGCTAGATATAGAATCGATAGATTTTCTTTCATTATTATATTGTTCTACTTAGTGGTATTGGACTACGGAGAAATGATTCATTGGGTATGCTAAGAATTCATATGCCCCTGTTCTGCTTAGGGGTGTATTTGTTCATTGTGGGATGGAAGGGAAGCAATTTCTGCGTGGCCAGATATAGAATCGATAGACTTTCTTTCATTATTATATCCTATAAGGTGTTGTGTACTATAGAGAAATGGTTCACTGGGTATGCTAAGAATTCATATGTCGTTGTTCTACTTCTTACTGCTTCTTGTTTAGGAGGGTAAGAAGAATTTTTTTGTGAGTGAGTTTTGTTGATAGAAGGATTTGGTTATTGACAAAAGTCCAGTTATGGGGATTTAGGGTGATTTGAGGACTTGTCTAGGGAATGTTATGTTGAAGATACCCTCTTATAATCAATATGGAGTCCAGTGAAGTGCCCCAACAAAATAAATCGAATGGAAATCCTGCAAGGCTTCCCCAGGATTGGCCGATAAGAAAAATGGTGCTGCCAAGAAGTGTTTTAAAGAAATAAATTCCAGGTTAATGTCTAAATCCATTTCTTATTCATCATCTTATGTTTCTGGTGTGGTTTTGCGGTTTGGGAATTCTGTTGATCCTAGGTACTCCATCACGGCATGAGGAAATATGAAAAGTGAGGAAGATCGGGCATAACTGGAAGAATTGTGTGGAATAAGTGGATTTATCCGGTTGGGGCATCATTTCTCTAGTTCTATTTATTCTCTGTAACTCTGACCTGATGGTATCCTAAGAATCCATCAATAAACGAGTAAGCTTCTCAATAAATCAAGATTTGTCAATCAAAACGAATATGCATCAAACTCTTTGTCATGGTCTCTATGGGTTAGTCTATGTAGGTGGGTCAACCAACCAAGTCTTACCTTATCTTATGTCTTTACGCTATGCTCACAAATTCTTACACTCACCCCGTAGCAAAGGTAAAGGAAGCAGCACCACGAGCACCAACACCTGTAGTTTCAAAGGGATGGACCTTACTACTCAGCCAGTCATGAGGCAAGGTCTAGTTAAAGTTTTAGTTATTTATCATATTCAGTTGATCCAATTGGAGAACCATAAGCATAACCTCCTAGGAGGTATGTGCGGAAAAAAAAAGGGTGATGGGAACAGATCCCACATCCTCACTAAGCACCATTCGCAGTTGGCATTAAGTCGGCTTTTCTCAACTATTGCTCCAGGAGGTAGGAGGAACAAGTTGTGTTCCGTAGCGGTAAGTTATGTCTGTAGGAACCAACCTTATGTTCTATAGCGGTAAGTGAGGTATTCACTGTGTTCCGTATTTCCAGGACACCTATTTATTTCTCTCTTATTTATTTCATAGGTAGCGGGTCCAAGTCAAATACGGTGGGGGCTATTTCCATCTAGCTAAGGTTAGCCACTTGGTATTTATCCCTTCCATGTTGGAGTAGTGAAATATGGAGTTTAGTTCTCCAGTTTGGGGTCAAGATTGAGCCTCAACAACATCTTAGCTAGTTTTAGTTTCTCCAGCTTTAGAAAAAGATTAGATAGAGAAGGAGCCTAGAGGGAAGGACCAAGAGGCAGAGTGGGCTTAGCACATGAGGCACATTAGGCTTGACGAATTGTGTGGTGCCTTGTTACACATTTGGTTCTATGTTGATTAGTGCACAAATTAGAGTTCGTCAAAGATCCTCTTTTGCAGTCTTCACTTGAGTTGCTGGTGATAATATCTCTTGTTCAGTCTGCACTTGAGTTGTTACAAAGAGCTAATCTCAAAAACCTACACATACAAGTTTAGCCTCAACGGGCTGTTAGCCGAGAAACCATAATCTAGGAATGGAACTACAACACCATTTACTTATTGCTTTTCTTTTCATTGCAGCCTGCCTCACAGTCCTGGAAGATTTGATGTATTCTCATTTTGGTTAACTTTGGATTCTGGACACTAGTCTAACTTTTGTCATCATTTCAGAAATATTTTTCTAGGAAATGTGAATCATTTTGTTCACAATGATACTATAGTAGCCCTGGAAAGTTGAACGAAAATGAAAATTCATGGTTGTGTGTTGATTATTGGGACTGGAACAATAACGTATGGCTTTACAGAAGATGGCAGAGAAGCCAGAGATTTTGGTGCAAGACTAGTATTGGGTGATTGGGGCGGGTGATTTTTACCATTGTTGATCTTTAAATAGCACATATATTGTAGCTTTACGGTTGACCTGAATTCACAAAAGAAAATTGAAAATGTTGATTTTGGACATGTATATAACTGTTCATTTTTTTAATGCAACTTAAAAGTGTGAATGCTATCTAAAGTAAGAATCCTTTGAAGTCAGTTCCATTTTATGATTTGGTGTTTTTTGTAAAATGTGAGGAACGAATTTGGGTGATGTTACCAGTAGTGTGTTTTATCCTATTGTCAGTTTCAATCCATGAAAATGCATATGGATCTTATGTGAAGAAGTGAAAACATTAATGTAGATCATCAGGACATTCTTATTCAACCGTGGCATGTAAGCTTTGAGATGCCATCCATTGTATATGCAGCTACAAGGCTTGTGGCTTTGGGAGAACACTAATCTTATTCTATAAATGCATGACATTGGTTTATGAAAATCTTATTTAAGTTGAACATAAAATAACTCAACTAACTATCAACTGATGAATTGAAATTTTAGAACAACTAGGAGTTGCACTTTGAATGCAGAAATTAAAATAAAGTGAATCATTCAAGAAACAATGTCACATAATCTTAATTGAATGATCGTTGCTACAAAAAATGGAACTACAAACACCAGCTACAACTACGAAAATAAATGAAACCATACAAGACATAACTAAAACCATGCAAGGGGAAAATACCACTCCTAGTTGCACATCCTAAGTGGGCCATTTTTCTGAAGGTCAAGGTGTTGAATCCATCACACAGAAATGCTACTCATGGAACCATAATGGAATAATGTATCTATGCTTTAAATGCATCATCTAGAAATTACAGAGTACACTTTAATTGTCTATATCTCTCTTATCTCTAACTTGAACCCTAAATGTGTTAAAACCAGAACTACTTATGAGGTAAGGTTGTTGGGTTCTTTGAAATTCCAACAGAATCCCAAAATACCCTAACAAATTCCTAAACTAAATTCCCAAATATAACCTAATAAATTCATGAACGAAATTCCCAAGTATAACCTAGCAACTTCCTAAAACCAAATTCTGAAGAATAACCTAACAACTTCTCGGAAATGCAAACTAAAAATTGCTGGAATTAACAAATTATACTTTTAGCTGGTGAGTTGATATTGTGGGGACTATGTTACCCTATAATCTGGGTGTGATGTGTCAACCTGGTTTTTGTTTGCGAATTCCACCCTAGAATTGGTGTGCTGTATAATTAAGAAATTTTTTGCAACTGGCCTAAGGAAGTGATTCTCGAGATTCTGCAATCGTCTTTAATCATTCTATGTAAGGAATTTTGTGGTAGGTGTTAATTCTACACTAAATGTTGATGAACACTGGTAACCTTCAACATATCATAATTGGCGAGAACTAAGACATTTCATTCAAAATATTCGTAGAGACTGTCAACACATTAATTTGGAATGAATTACTTTTCTTAAGCCAAATTTCTATAATAAGGTGGTTGAACAATCTAGAAAATTGGATGTGTTAGGTTTTTTATGCTCATGAAAATGTGAGTGGAAGATGAGAAAACCGAGACATTTATGAGGTTCACCATCACCCGCAAGATGAAGTTATTGTACACCCTTGTGCAATAAAGTTGTCCATGTCATTCGTATCTAATTTCCCCAAAATCATAAATTTCAAATGGATTTGTGCACTTTTTTTATTGATAGCCCATGACCGATTCAATTTACTCCAATTGGTCACATTCACTCTCTGCATTTATTGGATGAGTGCTCTTCCAATTCAAAATTGGATAGCATAGCAAGGGAAATTTGAATCCAAGTCTTATCCAATGTATTTCAAGATGCATTACTGTAAATTTTTGTAGATGTTCTATGCTCGATGCAAATTTACTTTTATAATAGCAATCACATAAACAGTTAAGTAAAAATGCTGATAGAACATACCAGTGGATCTATAGAAGACAAACCAGAAACAGGAGAATGTGTTGGTACGTTACGGCGGTCAGCAGGATGCTTCAACCAGCAAAGTATTCTTGGTCGGCCAACCCAGAATGTGTCAAAACAGTCCTCAAATCAGTCACCCAGTCAACTCAAAGTCGACCCCAGAAAAGTCAATGCAGTCTAGAAAAAGTCAACGCAGGGCAGCAACAATAAAGTCACCACAGATCCAACTTCGGTCAACCTTTTGACCTCGACTTTTGTGCCAATGAGTACGACCTTCAAAAATTGAAATCTCCACCAAATTTCAGCCGATTCGGACCGTGCATTGACCAAAGTCAACGCTGGTCAAACTTGCCCAGAAACCCTAATTGCAAAAATTTGCTGCAGTAAATTTCGTCCTTTTTTCTATAGTAGATTTCGTCCTCCTGCTCACATGGGAGATGAAACTACTTCTCAGATGCTCGTATATAATCAGAGGAGAGGATGTGTGATGTTGAGTGAGTGAAATGCTCTCCAACATTGACTGTATTTATATCCATCATTGAGGTGTGTGACACATCTGCGGGGGGTGTAAAACCTTAAGGCCGATTTGCACTTAAATTTATTATAAATAATAAATTCAAAATAAATGTTCTGCTCATCAGATTAAAATCAATTTTATATCGATTTTACACCTCTCTGAAAGAGGAATCCAATACAAATATTGGAATCTTCATCTGGGCATCACAAGATGGAGTTTGGACCTAGTTGTCCAAATTTAACAATTACAAAGCTAGTGTAAAGGTGAGCCTTGCGTATAGCTGGTTTGAGATTTGGAATTGATTTGGGTTCCCTTCTCTTCAATTCTTATGTAAGTTCATTCCTTCTCATTTGGGAATTCATAGAATGGTCACTTCAAGTATCAACAAAGGCTTTGAATTTCTCTAATAATTGTTGTTATTCCATTACCCATTGGATCTGAGAATGTGAAGCATTTTAGTAATGCTCATAGACAGCCTCTGTTGGGGCATCATCTCTGCTCAGACAAGCAACTCAACCTTGGATTTGTAATCGTTATAGGCCCACAATTCTTCAAATATTTGAATTTCATTCTACATAGTAGAGATAAATTCCTTAAAATACCATCCTCCATAAAAGGATGAAGAGTCCATTTTGTGAGCTTAGGCAGGACATAATTGTGTAAATATAACTCGCATTCTAAGTTTTGCCTCTCAGGAATGCCTATGAAATATCAAGAAAATACTTGGTTCATCCACATTAACAGTTGGTAGATTTGAAGCATTCCTCTCGAGTGAAATTTGAACCATTGCTCCTTAAAATATAAGGCGTACACTTTGGTAGGTGGCCTACAGGCGAACATTAAGGAAGCATAATCACTTGCGTTTTCATTTATTTCCTTAAAGTTTTGAGATTTCAGGGACTTTCTCTTTAATTTCTTCATCTTATTTCTCCCACTCCTTATTATCTTCTTTGAGTTACATAATTGTGCTTTGCTAGGCTACGTGTGAGATAACATACTTTTCTTTAAAGAATGCAATAGTCTGTTGATGCCTTTCAAGGGTTTTATATCCCTATTCATATGATTATGATTTTTCCTTCTATAAGCCAACCTCTGTAGCTACAATGCAACTATTTTAGGAGTTTCTCGAATTCTGCCAAAGTTTTCAGGAACCTGTGCTGGAGAAGGTAATGACACTTGACATTTAGCATCTGAATTTTCCACTACTCGTCACATGTAAACAAGAATTTCCCTTATTAGGGATTCCACAACACATTGTTCCATTCATCTCGATTTATCCAATAATTCTGTTTTGTCTATAGTAGGTGTCAATAATTTTGTAACATTTGTTTGGATTTATTTAAGAATCGCTGCCCCAAATTTCGTAGCAGATTTTGAGGCATGCCCTTGGGATTCTATGGCAGTGGCTGTCTTGGTCTTATTTTCTTCCTCCCCCTTTGCTATCTGCCTTTCTCCTGACTTCTGTATTTCTTGAACAATTCTTCTTTGGAACCATCTAACCAAATCTATGGCAACAACATCCGATCTCCTTGTTTCTGTGATAGTGTCTTGTGGCTTGGTCTAAGGTTTTCTTTAGTGTGCATTTCTGCACTCCCTCCTCAACACTCTCATTTTTCCTTTTAGCTGTTGGAGTTATAGTGAATTCCTCTCGAGTTACCTGTGGCCGCTTCCTCTGCAGGGTGGCATCTTTTTGACCAAGAGGTGGATTAGCATATGGTGTGCAAGACTTGTCAATTCACTTGCTGGATCTCACCAGCTATAATTTGCAGTAATTTCATCAAGAAATATAAGACAATGGTTTTTTAATTTTTCTTTAAATATGATACTAATTTAAAATGGAAAGTGAGTTGGAGATGGTGCTTTATCTTGAATTTTGAATTATGAATGGGATTATTTTGGAAATGGCGATTTTCACCATATGTGATGCTGCCTTATGAATGAAAAAGTAGTAAAATCCATTACAATGTTGATTTTTGAGTAGCTTGGGAGGTACTCCAAGCGCTAGGGTTCAAGGTTTGGGGGGAAAAGCGCCACAAGAGTCACTTGTGGGCTTGGAACCCAAGCAGGGGGTTTTGCACCAATCGTGTTTTGGGGCATTTCCATGAGCACATTTCTACATGTGTTGGATGAGGATGATAGATATTAGTGAGACAAATCTAACGCAACGAGAATCATCTGATTCCGAGTTGCAGAAGTGGAGATATGGATTTTTGAAGATTAATTGTGGGGTTGACACCATAAGTGTCAAGGTCGGCCTAAGGTTGTTTTAGGCTTATGACAGTTGGACAACCCCTATTGTGACATTGAAGAAGCCCTTCATTTATGGTATAAATAGAAGGTAGAGAGGAGGAATTTAAGCATCCATTTGTGCAACACACACAAGACAAGTAACTCATTGGAGGAGAGAGAACTTTATGTTCTAAGGCTGCCACACAGAGAAGAAAACCAGCAAAGGAGGAGAGGGCCGTTGAGGCCTAGTTTAGGGTCTGAACTGTTGGAGGGAAGGTTGAGTGCCTTTCTGGAGGCGCTGCTGCCATTTCAGGACTGTTCGAGGGCTAAAAAAAGGTGGGCAGACTCCTTGCAAGGCTGCTGCAGCCCTGCACATACTTGCTGTAGGGTGCCACAGCAAATTAGAGGCATGCTAAGGGCTAGAACAACCTAGAATTGCAGCAGCCATCTTTGGCCCCTCAAGGAAGGGAAACCACATTGTTTAGGAGGATTTTTGGGCACAAAGGAAGGCTTGTTAAGGGATTGTAGTGTGCCCTAACCATAATTAGGCCTAGGTTGTTGCAACCAAATCAGCCCTAAAAAAAGTGAGCTAAGGTATGTTTTTGAAGACATTCTTGTAGGTGTTGGATCTAAGTATTGGATCAATTTTGGATCGGTTTTGTTTGCAGCATGTGGGAGCCAATTTGGAGGCCTAATTGGGTGATCAAAAGCCTTCATCGGTGCATATCTTGCAGTGTAGTATTGGGTGCCACTGACCTGGTGGAGGGCAGTGTGTTGGCTACCCAAAGTAGCCCTAGACAAGCTATCTTTAAGTGACAAAGAGGAGCTAAAGGTTGTGTGAAGATTGGTGCTGAAGTGCATCACCTTGATGGACAAAGGTGATTGCTAGCCTTGCAGATTGGAGCTCGGGATTAGGCCTACCCAGAGAGCAGATTGGATCAGCCTGTGTACATGGTACAAAAGTGACGTGCAACAATGTTAGGTGGCAGCCCTCCTGGAGTCTCGATGCGTGGTCCTTTGAAGGACCAAGGAGCATCTAGTGAGCGGTATGGAAGCAAAGGACCGACAGGACAAGATACGGCATCAAAGTTGAAACAAATTTTGTCATTTTATCTTGTATACCATAATAATGTTGTATTATTCAGAGTTGGTTTAATATAACAAAGATTGGGGTTGTACATTATTGTACAATTTTGTTAAAAATTGTGAATACTTGTGCATGTGTGATTTAATGCTCTATATTTTCCGTTGTGCAAAGTAGTTCTGGTTGAGATTCTTGGTTTGGTAGCATTAGTGATTTTAAAACTCTAACCTATACCCAAGATTGTGTAAATTCAACATGGTATCAAAGCGTGTCTGGGCTATTTTGGAAGTCAATGAATCAAAGTTGTGTGCAGTGAAGTACGGCGTGAGAGGGAGTTGGTAACAATTGTAGGTGAAAATGTCAAAGTTGCAGGCAGTTCTTCGGTATGAGGATAGGTTGGAGGGGTTGTCCAACTATAGTCCACGAAAGGAAAGGATCAAGTGGCAATATAGATTCACCTCAAAGGAGGTAAATTGCATATAATGTCATATCATCATAACCAATGTCTCACTGTAATGACATTAATTGGTTTATGAGTTTGTTAAGAGTTTTTTCTAGGTATTTATGCAAGGCTTTGAAGGCTAAATGTAAGGAAAATTGTCTTCTCTAAGAATACTTTGGCTTTTAGCACGAAGCAAACAAGAAAATTTTTAGGTTCAAAGAATGGTACATAGAGGACTATCACAAAAGATAATTCTATGAATATCCGCAAATGACCAAAAAAGCAGGTCAATGAGCACCAAAAGTACAAAAGTAGTTATAAGTAGTGGGAGAGAAAAAGAAACTCCTAAAAGCCCAATAAGTAAGGAAAGAAACTATGAAATAAAAACAGTAAAATAAAAAGTAAATGACTCTATCCATCAATACAATGTAAGAGTGGCCTATTCCCCTCACATGAGAAGTAGACAAAGAGGCAGAAGATGAAAAAGAAGCAACCTTGAGACTCCCATAAGGTGAAGATTCCATTATAACAGAGGAAACTCCAAAGTTTAAATCTACCATAGAAATGGGGCCTATGCATTAGCAGAGGATGTCCTCAAGAAAAGATCAGAGTCTCAAAGCATGATGAGAGCATGTACTCTGCAATAATGTCAAGACATCCCTCAGGATTCTTGGTATGTGTAATGAAATTATCCTCTAACTCAATCTATTGTAAATGACACAACTCGTGAATCCTCTCATTAAATAGGACATGACAGTAGTCCACTCAAATATGGTGAGAACAAATCCAAAGCTAGCCAAGATGACTCCAAAGGCCATACGTCTAAAATCGCCAAGTATAATTTTAGTGGCATTGGGAGGGTGGCAGGGCATGGTGGGACTTAGCTTTTGATTTGGAGCTGTAGAGAGCAAGGAATGTGCATTTCTTCTTCAGGCATGCATACTGATCCTGAAAGAGGCATCCTTTTTCGAGTGATTTACAGGAACAAAGCATTCATACATATCGGCAGTAAAGACCTCTTGCTCAAGATTACAGAGTTGAGTTGCACTATTCTAGAGCCCAAATTATTTAAGATGAATATTGGTATGTTGAGGTCCTTCTGCAAAGGTTGGGGTTGGTGTTTTCGTTGGTCATTGCTGCCATGTGATTCTCACTCTTTATATTCAGTTATTCATCTAAGAAGTCCTCTTTTCTCAATTCTTAACACTCGATGGGTCTCAAAAAATAGAAAGGAATGTTGGGCATGAGGCATCTACACTGTTTGGACTACATGAATGTCATATACACTGAGCATTTTCATAGTGTTTCGATTATTAGGGGATTTTGTCTAAGGCCAGGTGGATCTAGACCATTCAGTCAAATGGCCTCTGTCCTGTTTTTCAGCACCTGGCTATAGTTAAGCACATTTTAAGGACTGTCGATTTGTTAGGGATTGTTGATTGGATTGAGGATATGGGTGCTTTTTTTTTATGGAAGGTACAATGTAAGCTTATTTTTGATCATGAGCCTAGCTCCTTATCTACCTTCAGTTCAGTCTAGAAGGTTGATGTCTGTCATCAATTGTTGGCACAAGAATTTTGTCAAATAAGATGCTAAATCTTTGGATCACATTGAGTATTTTGGTTTTCTTTCTACCTTAGTAGATCTTAAAAAGAGGTTATGATGTTCATTATATATAGTATATAATATATACCCTTCAATTTTTTTATCATTTGTTTGTAAATATTTTTCGGTAAATATAAGACATATTTTTCAACAAAAAAGCATAAGAACTGCATGGATATTGATTAAAAAATATGTTTTCATTGATAATAAATTTATGATTTTTGGAGTCTGTTATATTCAAACTCAGTCAACCCCTATTTTGATTCAACCCTGTTGGAAAAAGAAGTCTCCCACCTGATTCAAGTCAAACTCACAATTCGCTGAGTTTAACTCTCTGGTCTAGCGATACTGATACCATGTTCGTAATTCTGATAGGAGGAATTGCATTCTACCATTGCATGAGATTTATGACCAGGCCATGGTAAATTTTACTGTAGACTGTAGTTAATCAGAAAAGATTGATAAAGTGACTACCAACAGCTCTACTATATTACCACACAGCGACATTAAATCTTAGTATTTATTTATTTTTATTGCTTTGTAGACCTAGTCAGGAAAGAGTTCAGGCATTCTCTTACCATATGATATATAACTTGAAATTCCAGTCACTTTGACTGCAATTGGTCATTCCTGTATTTTACAAGTGTGAAGTTCGACTGTATACCCACATTGAGCAATAAGACCATTTCTCAACTACATGAAATTTTCTATGTGGAAAGACATATTGGGGCTAAGACTCAAGGGAGTCAATCCAAGTAATCTGAATGTACCATCAATAATATCTTCTTTGATCACTTGTTTCAACTCATACTTTTGTAAGAGATGACCAACATTAAAAGATTATTAGAAGGGGGGAAATGCTTAATAGAAATACCAATGCTATGCAACAAAAAAGAAGGCTCTAAAAACCAACATTGGTGTTGCCCAATACTAATATAAATCATCTCCTCTGACAAGCAGACAACTGAGTATATCCCTCTCCCTGGTGTTAAGTTTCCCAAACAGTGAATCCTATGAAGTAAGAAAACAAATCTGAAAATGCTCTCAAGACATAGATGATGGCCCCTAGTCTTCACTTCGAAGATGGCCTAAGGAACTCTTTGGTAAAGATGGATCATATGACAACCAAGAAAAATATGCAATACCAAAAGTATGATGTCAAATTATCAATCTGGGGTTCTTAAGGGGGAACAAACCAGATTAGCATTAGGGTTTCATTCTAGGGTTTTCTATCCCATTTAGGGTTTGTAATTCCTAGATTCAGACACCCTAGATCTTATGCAACAAATCCTTAATGCATGTAGACCCTTTATTAATTGCACAATCATACATACTGTGTAGTACGTACCTTTCTCTTCTATGATTACTTGGACGTTGCTGTAGGACCTTTTACAAGATCTTGATTTCAAGAGTTTTTAAGATTGCCTTCAAGATCCTCCTTCCCAAATTTGTTGCTACTAATATTCCAATTTATCCTTTATCCTTCTTCTAGATGCTACTATTTTTGAGGTGGAAAACTCCAAGGATGCCAAATCCAACATTTTCCTTCGAAGATACAATTGTTTTCATTGAAGTCATGATCTTCCTAAGAACAACTCCAAAACAAGATGCTCACCATAAGGTGACTATCTGTTGCTTATTGCTTTAGATCTTGGTTTCAACACCAATATATTTATTTCTCCAGCCTTGGTTCTTAGGGCACAGTCACTAATATTTCTTGTGACAAATATATTTTCATTTAATGGACTTATATTCTTTCCATATTGACCACTTCCTGGAGTAGAGATCTCAAACTAGGACTTTTACACCTTATAATATTTTAGAACATGCCTAAAAAGCCTTCCACTGAAGTTGGCCTAGTTTCCTCTACCAGATAATCACTATTTCTATTGCAGAGATCTGAAAGATATTTCGTTGTCTTTAATTGTGCCATTAATCTGCAATTTGAGGTCTAGAATCTTCTATAAGGTTACTTCCTTTTTCTGGAGTAAACTAAATGTAGCTTTACTTACTAATTTGGGCATCCAACCTTTTGTTACATCTCTCCACAACTGCTTCAACAGCTCTCTGAAATGTTGTGGCTTTCCTCCTTAATCTCTTATCCTATATGTTGTCTTGATAGGTACCTACAACACCCTGTTTAGGCTTGTTTAAGCCCTTTAATTATCCACTTCAGATCTACGACCTAGACTCCATAGGTTTGTGATCTCTTTGGCTTGTTTTAGTAAGAAGAACCACTTCAAAATATGCCCAAGGCAACTCCCTCTTCTTCGGCCTTGACTTTTCTTTGACTTGGCTTATTAATCTTGTAAGATGAACCCTAAAACATGTTTGTCCTTATTTAATTCTTTCGCTCTGTTAACCCAGGTCTGCGACTCCAACCACATAAATATTGACCAATATATATGCCCAGAACTCATAATTTCTTCCCTATAAGCACTCGGCCTTTCTTTAGCTTGAATACTGACCCTTTGAATCTAGAGAACTGAGCCTCTCTGCTTTCAAAACCTATTTCAGATTTCTTGAACAGGTTTGTAGGAATTAATAATGTGACTAGGGCTAGTTTTCATGCCCAAAATTCTGATTTATTACCTCTAGGAGCTTAGTCCTAGCCAATAGTCTTCTCTTGACGGTATTGAAGCCTTTAAGGATGATAAGGATCTTAAGGATCATCATGACTCAAGTACAATTATGAAGACCGACACTAGTTACATTCTTCAACACCAATCCCATTGGGACAATATAAAGTTGGCTCTTATAGATTGTGGATTGAGATTGACCACTATATTGATTGACTAGACAAGATCCATCATCTGTGCAATCTTCGAGAGATTGAGACGAAGGAGCATTTCATCTTTCGCTGCCTCATTTATTATGAGATCCATGGGAGATTTCATTGCTTGTTTAGGGGGATCCAGACCCTATCTAGTTTCTTCTGATACCTGACCAAAGATGTCTAGCCCTTTACATACAGAAACCCCTCAAACTTCATGTCCACTTTCTCTAGCATTCTTCTAGACTAGATCTTGTTGAAGGGATATATCCTTCTTTAGAATGCTTCCATCAGCGAGGGGATCCAAGAGATAGACTAATAGTAGCATTGCCTTGAAATCTAGATTTGTGTGGACTTGACAGACCATTCCCCTTCCCCAACCACTATTAAGGTATTGTGTAAACTATAGTTGTGTTTTATCACCTTGCATGACAAAGATTGAACCATTTTTTTTCCTCCCAGGAGTCGTGATGATGTTTTATCATTCCATGTTATTCCAATTTCACAATTTCTGAATCTGAAAGAGTAATAAGTGTTTAGACTTCAGATTGAATTTCTACATTCCTTGAATCTAAAATTGATCAGCAATTGAATAAGAAGCCTAGTTCTGACAACAGAACCAATGAGCATGCAGATGAAATTTTGAGGCCACTGATAGAGAACATAGACGTTTCCAATCCAAATTGCTCCCACTATAAGGATAATTGTTTCTTTGGTTTCCCTGCCTATTGTTGTATTTCAAGTAAACCATAGGCCAACAATAGAAATAACATAAGGACTAGGTCTCTAGGGATTGTATACATTCCATTCTGGAATAAGAAATGAAGTCTCTACAATGTTTTGAGGGGTTTTGATTACATGGAGAACATGTGTCAAGTATGCACTGCGGCAAGTTCTCAACAAAAAAAGACGCTGTACTTTTTATTGTGAAATATTTCCATGTCCAATCGTAGTTATTTGATCAAATTGCCATAATTCCCTTGAAATGATCTATTGACTCTTATGTGTCACCTTAACTCAGGATTTCACAATTTTAAAAGGTAAATATGTTATGGATTTTGCATTTGACATGCCTTTTAGGAACTTTCAATAATTGTTCAAAATTTCATGTTGCTTTTCATACCCTTAATCAAGATTGTTTGATAAAGACCATGCAATGTAACTACACTATGCTAATGAATAATACTTGTTTTGAATGTGCTCTCTAGTGTCACGCTTTAATGATCCAAATTCCAAAGCTATTAGCATCACAAGGAAACTAATTATTATTAATAACGACTTGACTATCATCTTGTTGTGCTTTGTTTGCTTCTTTGTAATATTCCTAATTAGCAGTTTGCTAATTATAATATTATTTTATTTTTTATATTTTTGATGTTTCTAATGTCAGGCAGAAATAAGATGGGTCGAGACCTACAATTAATAATTTAGGGAAAAGCTACAACCTACTTCAGTAGCCCACTAGGAAAAATTGTAGCCATAGTGGGGGTCCATGTGGCCAACAATCGAATGGGAGGCAGCGTGGGAGAGGCTCGATGGGGGCAGCACAATGAGAGGCTGGATGAGGGGACTGCACAATCCATGGTGGGCCCGAGGGAACGTTGGGGGCTCAATTGAAAAAAGGAAGTGAAGGCAGCTCATTTCCTCATTCATTCACCTTGTTTTCTTTGTCATTTTGACTGAGCACGCTTGCCTCGGGGGACTTCGAGTGCCTGATCAGGAGAGGAGTCTAGCCATTTTGTGAGGGAATTCCATAACAACATCAGCAGGAAGTGCGTAGTCCCCTTAGGACTGCGCAAAGGCAACACAAACTACGTAATGGTTGCGCAGTCAAGTCTTGGGGAAGTGATGAGAGTGCGGGTGAGAAGAGTTGTTCAACCGAAGGATTTGGAGGGGAGGCTAGCCACCTCCTACCAGGGATTTTGGTAGCATTTTGAAGGCATCTACGATCGGTTCCAACCAGGAGTTTGATTTCCCCAACGGAGCAGTGTACCAAGCTCAAAGGGGCCAATTTTCGGGGCCAAGCTTTCAATAAACCCTTCGTGGGTTTTTGTGGGTTTATTAAGGAGAATCCATTGTCCAATTCCTAGAATTTTCTGAGAACGAGAGGCAACCTAACCAGCAGTTCGAAGACAACCAATAGTAACATTTTCTGGGCTAGGCAGCGGAGTGATTGAGCCACACAGTTCTAGTTACGACAGAAGTTTTTTTTAGGTTGAGTTTGTCTTTCAACCTGCCTTGAGCAGGACTAGGTGCAATCCTTTCAGCACCTCACTTGTACTCTTTCCCGACAAATAATAAAATGGCTCAACATTGTTTCTTGGCTTTCAGTTTATGTGTTTAATGGTGTTTTTATGTTTTTTGTAGTTTCTAGTCTATTTTACTTTATATTACTTTCATTTTCCCTTTCGGGATATTACATTCTTCCTCTTTATCATACACATTATAATTCACTGGAAGGAAACTTAATACCAAAATTTTCAGCATTTTGGGTAGCAGTTTCAGAAAAGAAGAATAAAAGTTCTTCCAATGTTTCTATGAAGAATAATGTTGCAAATATTGGTGATGTTGCCAAGGTAGTTATCAACAAGAAGAATAAAAATAAGATTTTTTCGATAAGGCAAATGTTGCAGCTCCCACTAGTGATTTATATAATTCTTATAAGGTTCAAGAGGAGGAGGAAGATGTGAACCTTCCAGAACCATCCAAAGTAGTAACTGATGTTGTCAAGAGTAATACTTCCTCAAAAGAGCTTGAGAAGCAAGTCCTGAAAGAAGTGGATGATTGGGAAGATGCTGAGATTTCAACTCCTATGAGTCAAGTAGCTATTTTAGTTACAAAATTTTCAGGAGACAGAAAGTACTATAGTGATTTTTTTTTGACAATCAAGGATCAGTGCAAAGATCTACCAAATCAGTCCGAAATTTGTCTAGACATTGTTGAATTACTTGGAAATTCCCAAGCACTTGCAAGTCATGTAGGAGAGGCTGATGCATTAGCAAGCACCGCAAGAGGTCGTGAGATGCATCCGAGTGGGAATTATCTACTTGAACGTCATGGGAGAAATATGGCTAGTTTGGATGATGATAGATGGACCAAGCCGGTGGATGCTTTTGCTGCTGGCTATGATATGTGCATGGACGTAGGTCTAAGTGGTTCCTCTTCTATGTTTCAACTTGGTCAAATTTATAATACTGGCTTTGCAAGAAATACTTGTGCAACACAAATGAGTATGAATGGCATCCTTCTCGGAGGGCCTTATGTGCAAGCACCATTTCCACAAGTTGGACTAGTGAGAAATAATTCTGATGCTGATAGGTGGCAACATGCTTCTGGTTCACAGAAGGGTTTGATTCCTTTTCCACAACCTTCTCTTCCCACAATTCAGAAATCAGAGAACCGATATGAAGTGGGTAAGGTTTCTGATGAGGATTAGTTGAAAAAATGACAAATTAAATCCATCCTTAATAAATTAATGCCCCAAAACTTTGAAATTTTTTTTGAACAGGTCAAAGAAGTGAACATTGACTCTGCATCATGTCTTCATGGTATAATATCTCAAATATTTGACTAAGCCTTGATGGAGGTGACTTTTTGTGAAATGTATGCAAAATTATGTTTTTAGCTTGCTACAGGATTACCAGAATTTTATGAAGATAATAAGAAGGTTGTTTTCAAGCAAGTTCTTTTGAACAAATGTCAGGAAGAATTTGAAAAATATGAAAGAGAAGAGGAAGAGGCTAAGAAAGAAGAAGAGGATGGTGAAAAAAGCCTTTCAGTAGAAGAAATACGAGAGAAGAAAGTTGTAGCACAACGATGATTGCTAGAAAATATTGGTGAGCTTTACAAAGAAAGTATGCCGACCGAAAGAATTATGCATGCATTCATCAGGAAATTAATTGGTGAATTTCAACATGCAGAGGACGAAAATGTTGAAGCTTTGTGCAAACTGATGAGCACTATTGGTCATATGATTGACCATTCAAAGGCCAAGGAACATATTGATGCTTACTTTGATAGGATGACAAAAATGCCCAATACCCAAGGGCTTCCCTCTAGGCTGAGGTTCATGTTGAAGGATTTGATTGATCTGATGAGAAATGGATGGAAAGGTGGAAGGTTGAGGGCCACAAGAAAATAGAGGAAGTGCATCGGGATGCTGTGCAAGAACTACATGGACAGGGAGGTCGCTCTCGAGGTACCAATATGGGACATGCAGGTCAGAGACTTGTGAAACCACTTGATCATGGTGTGAGAGGACCTGTGATGCCACCTTACATGGCACGTGGACAAATGGGTTCACTTCCACATATGGGTGGGATTAAAGGGCCACAACCCCATATGGGACCACGTGACTGTGGAATCACCGGTCAAGATGCTTAGATTGTGGATTGGGCTCAATTTGAAAATCGGTCTATGCCAAGCCCTTCAACACACAGAGCTTTTGATGATGGCCACTTGACTCTTGGTCCTAAGGGAGGTCTTGGAAAGGGAATAGGAGGGAGGGCTCAACCCCTGCCATATACTAAGAGTTCTCTAGCATATATTCCACCATTCACATCTTCGAGTAATAGACGAATAGGTGTATGTCTGATTTCAGGTTGCAGTTCTGACTGGATGCCAGTTGGTATGAGAGATGAAATTTTGACAAGGACTTATGCTACAAAAAAACCTTTATTTGCAAAATCACGTGTCTAAGAAATAAATGTTTTGGATAATGACAGAAGATAGTTTAAGAATTCATACTCATCAGGTGACAAAGGTGGGAAGATTGCAAATGTTGAATTTCAACAATTGACAAGGTTGTGTCAATCATGGAAAAAACAAAGTGGTTGAAATAAGGGTCAAACCATGCCGCTAATAGGAAAATAAAACTGCGCGAAGAAGGGGTGGGCGACATTTTGGTTGGGAGAAAAGGATCTACCAGTATCACCTCGAAGAAGCACATAGTTTCGAGAGTAGTTTGCTAGGAGAGGTGGGAAGGTATTGTCGAAAGTAATTGGTGGAAGAACTATGTCCTGGACGCAAGCCCGCACTTGAAAAAAACAAAACCACAAGAAGCATAAGGTGGCAACTCACTAAAAAGGAAGCAACACGTGCTAGAATAGTCGACACCACTCAACTGTTGAGAAATCGCGAGGGAAAGGACACACAAATGGCCGATAGAAGTGCAGCTGTCAACATAATTAGTTTGTGGATGGAGGAGTGCTATCAGAGCTAGCTAGACCCGTGTTAGTGCAGGTTTAGTAGCCACCACACATGTGGTCAATTAGCCTAGTTGAAGTCATAATGATGTGTCACCAGGCACAATATGATCGAGAATTGGTGCAAATACAGTTGACAAGCCGGGAAGTGCATAGATCGTAGTCATAGGTAAGTAGGTAGACTGTCGGGTCGAGTGCAAGAGCTTGTGTCAAAATTCTTGCGCCTACATCCAAAATAGTCTTGCCTTCAAAATGGTGCACATTCTCAAATATAGTTTTTTAATAAGCATACATCCTCACGTGTCACATTTGGGAAAAGAGTTGTAAGGAATCTCCACAATTCTCTTACTGCCGATGTATTTCCTTGTACCAAATCACCAACATTTGTGCATATCCTTTACTAAATAGCCAATCTTTTCTCTCTTCAACATCTCATAATTATAATGAAAAATTTCCTCAAGATGGTGTTTATCAACGAACTCTGCCTCATGAGAAGGTGTCTCATCTGGAGGAGCAATTTTCTCATCAACATACCATTTTGAGGGTATTTATAAAGAGGATGATAGAATAAATTTAAGAGCGATAGTTAAAGATGACTTCATATTGCCCCATTTTTGTAGGTGAGGTGGGTAATGAGGCGTTGATGGATCAAATATCAAAGGAAGAATTACAAAAAAAATTTCACTGTTTCCAAAAGTATAAGAACCCTCAGCCACTTCATAGGACAATATAATTCTTCTAGGGGTTCTATGACTTCCTTCAAACATAGCAACTAAGAATTGCTGACAAATTACAATACACATGCAAGATTTGGGAGCTTTCAATTCAACATTTCAGGCTTTAATCCCAAAAATTAGACAAGAGTGAGATGATTTTAGACCCATATCACTATGTAATTGCATCTACAAAATCATTGCAAAAATTAGTGCATGTAGGGTCAAAATCCACTAAGTTGATTTTGTGTCATTAGAACAAATTTTCATCCTTCCTGGGAAACAAATCCATTATGGAAGAGGAGTAGCCCAAGAAGGAATTTATAACATCAAACCAAAAAATTACAAGCAATTTTAGTGATTTTGTCTTTCCAAGGCATATGATAGAGAAAACTGGCTTTATTTAGGGCTACTCAACCATATAGGGTTCAATGTGCAATTGGTTAACTAGATAATGAATTGTCTTTCCTCAATATTTTTGCAATTTTAATTAATGGCTCAACCTATCCTTCTATCATTCCTACAAGAGACCATGGGTAGGTATGAGTAATGGCTCCTTTTCTATTTTTGACTGTACAATAGGTGGTCTCAACAGAGTTGTAACAAAAACAAATTAGATTCAAATTTTATAGATATAAAAGATAAAAACAAATGTCAAAGTCTTTGTTTGATTGTTACTTAACTCTGTTGTGGGCATGTTACAGGAAATGTGATTGGAAAAGGGATGGGGAAACAATGCATATCACATCTTGGATATGGTTCATTCGTTGTTAGAGATCGCTCAACCACTTGAGCCACCAACTTTGGAAATGTTTCTAGTAGGAATTCCTATGGTTTTCAATGTTGTGAATATTTCATCTCATGGTTATTTTTGGCAAGCAAATGTTTTAGGAATGCCAGACACGACATTGGTGGACAGGTAAACAAATATTTTATAATTGCAATTTCCATTCCATGATATCCTCTCTTTATTGTTTGATTGTATTTTGGATGTTTCTTTTGATTTTGTTTTGTCTTTTAACTATGAAATTGAAAATACTTAGTATCATGTTCATTTAAACAAGAACAAAAGCTTAAAGATGAAATTAGTATTACACTATATTGATTGGAATCATTATAGCTATTTTGTGTTAAAATATTTTCATGACTATCAGAAAAGGTTACTTTCATGTTGTTATTTTAGTACATGTTGTTTATGTACTTGACTAAGTTCATGCATTAGAAAATGAAATGTTGTGAATAAAACAAGAAGGAGTAAACATCACTCTTCATATTATTTGTTTTCACAAGTCATCTACAACTTGAGCTTTTTAGCATATAACTTAGTTGACATGATTTTCCTAATCTTTCCTTGAAATTTGACTACTAAGTTACTAAGGTGTTCTTTTCTATATGTGGTGAAATTTTATTTGCTTTGTTTATACAGGTTATTTGGCCACACTATAGTGGCCATTATTGCCCCAATGAAGAAAATTTGTTCAAGTTTCTTTTTTGTATGGGGAAAAATGGGTTTGACATTGTTGATGTTGAGGTATATGTCGTATAAACTATTTATAGTCTAATTTATTTTATATTCTAGTATTCATTGTCTTTCATGTCTTACACTCTACATCGTATCTTCTTTTGTTTTCAGAAAATGAACTCAGTATTGATGGTAAGAGGCGGGAATTGAAAAAAGAGGGGAGTAATAACATTGGAGCGACAAATGAAAAAAGAGAGAGGAGAACTGGTCTTGTGATACCCTTAGAGCCAATATCCCACATAAGACACACATATAAAGACTGATGGTCAAGTATTCCGAGTTTGTGAATTCACCTACAATGCCTCGAAAACACAATGATAATGTTTTGAAGTGATGAAACATCATTTTGTGTGTAAATTGTAGTCCAAACAATATTAAGTTGGAAACTCATATTGTAATATTTTAACATTTCATATAATATAATTTATGTGGTTGAAATTATTTATAGTTGCATTTGATATTGTTTAGTATTCTAATTAACATATGCAACTTTGTGTTTTCATATTAGATGAACATGCACATTGTATGACATTTTTAAATCATACAAATTAATTTATGTTGATTAATAATAAACACAAAATAAATTAGAAACTAATAAATTAGTAGTTTATATTGATTAATGATGAACACAAATAAAATGAATATATGACTAAATTAGTTATTTATAATGATTATTAATGAAAGTAAATGAAATGAATATAAACTACTAAATTAGTCGTTTATATAAGGAATATGAAACTACCAAAAAAAGATAAATGATTAGTGCAAATGATAATTTTGTGATTACAAATAGCGACTAAATTTTGTATATATATGACTATTAGCAGCTAATTTACAGTATCTTATAACACGACCAAAATGTAGTCATATTTCTTTGGTCATTAATTGGTTTCAAAATATGACTAAAAATTGCATATATATGACTATTAGTAGCTAATTTACAGTATCTTATAACATGACCAACATTTTGGTCATATTTCTTTTGTCATTAATTGGTTTTCTCGGGTGATTATATAGTAATATATTTTGCTGTATATTTGGTCATTAGTTATGACAATTAATGACCAAATCAAAGATTAAATCAATGAATAAATCAATGACCAAATTAATGACCAGATCAATGACCAAATCAATGACTAAATTAATGATCAAATCAATGACTAAATTAATGGCCAAATCACTGACTAAATTAATGATCAAATTAATGATCAAATATACTACTAGACAACAAAATTGAGATAACCAATTAATGACTAAGCTAAAAACGAATAAAAGTTGGTTGCGTTATAAGATACTGTAAATTAGCTACTATTGGTCATCGACCGAAAAATAGTCGTTTATATGCAAATTTTAGTCATTTTTTTAGTAATTAATTAGCCATTTTCTACTAGTGTTATAAGTTGAAGGACCATTGTTTTCTCTCGAGTCTTGAAAAAGTAGGATGGAATGAAATTGGGTGAAGACCAGATCCAGGTTTACCATGTCAGAACCTAGGTTCATTGAGATGATGACCTTGGTTTGAAGATATCCACCATACAGACTAGGACCACCCATACTTATCGTTTCCATCTCTCTTTCATCATCAAGATTAACATACTGAGGAACTATAACTCGTGGAGGCCCATGGTAGTCATTACAATGTAATTTATTAGAATACATGTCATTTCTTATTATGAGATTTACCACATCAGAAAATGGAATCATTCACATCATTTTGAAGAAGTCTACAAATTAGGTCAACATAATTTTTTTCGCATTTACGAATTCCCTCGCATTTGTTGGTTCTTGAAGCTCGAGCACTTTCGTAACAAAAATAGGCAAAGTCAAACAACAAAAAATAGTCCACTCTCTTTTCATTTTCTAATATTATAATGAATTTTTATTAGAGACGTTGTTTGTTTGTTTGTTTTGGTTAGAAAAGGGTTTGTTCTTGGTTTTATGTGACTTTCAATTTATCATATGTATAATTTTGAGAAATGGGAAAGAATAATGTGTAACATTTATCTTGCATAAATTGATGCTAAATAAAAGGATACATAGTTTAACCAAGATACAATTCACTTTGGTAAAGGCGGAGGAACATCTTAAAAAACTACTTGAGAATACACCATATACAAATTTTGACCATAAGAAATATATGCATTTTTATTTTGTAGATATGTTCTTTTTTCTACCCAAGATATCACAACAAGAAAAATATTGATATTCTATAAATTGTTTGAGGATGTCATTGAGGTTATTTTTTTCTGATGTCCTATTTGATTGATACTTTCTCATATGTTAGGAAAGCTTTAAATATGAATTAATATGTTCATGAAACAAATCAAATTCAAAGTTTATAGATATAAAAGATAAAAATAAATGTCAATGTATTTGTTTGATTGTTACTTGAATCTGTTGTGGGCAGGTTACAGGAAATGTGATTGGAAAAAGGACGGGGAGATAATGCATATCACATTTTGGATATGGTTCATTCGTTGTTAGAGATTTATTAGACACCTAAGCCATCAACTTTGGAAATGTTTCTAGTATTAATTCCTATGCTTTTTATTTTTGGGATTATTTCACCTCATGGTCATTATTTTGGGCAAGCAAATTATTTAGGAATGCCAGATACGACTGTGAACAAGTAAACAAATTTTTTATAATTGCAATTTCCATTTCATGATATCCTCTCTTTATTATTTGATTGTATTTTGGATGCTTCTTTTGATTTTGTTTTGTCTTTTAACTATGAAATTGAAAATAATTAGTACCATGTATATTTAAACAACAACCAAAGCTTTAAGATTAAATTAGTATTACACTATATTGATTAGAATCATTATAGCTATTTTGTGTTAGAATATTTTCATGACTATCATAAAAAGCTACTTTCATGTTGTTATTTGAGTACATGTTGTTTATATACTTGACTAAGTTCATGTGTTAGAAAATTAAATGTTGTTATGAATAAAACGACAAGGATTAAATGTCACACCTAAGATTATTTGTTTTCACAAGTTATCTACAACCTGAGCTTTTTAGCATATAACTTAGTTGTCATGATTGTTCCTAAGATTTCCTTGAAAGTTGAATACTAAGTCACTAAGGTGTTCTTTTCTATATATGGTGATATTTTATTTTCTTTGTTTATACAAGTTATCTAGCCACATTATAGTGGAAATTATCACCCCAATGAAGAAAATTTGTTCGAGTTTCTTACTTGTATGGGGAAAAATGGCTTTGACATCGCTGATGTTGAGGTATATGTCGTATAAATTATTTATAGCTGTCTAATTTAGTTTATATTCTAGTGTTCATTGTCTTTCATGTTTTACACTTTGCATTGTATATTCTTTTGTTTTCAGAAAATGAACTCAGTATTGATGGTAAGAAGCATGTTTTAGAAAAATAGGGGAGCAATAACATTGGAGTGAAAAATGCAAAAAGAGAGAGAGGAGAACTGGTCCGGTGATACTCTTAGAGCCAATATCCCGCATAAGACACACATATAGAGACTGATGGTCAAGTCTTCAGAGTTGGCGAATTCACCTGCAATGCCTTGAAAACACAACGATAATGTTTTGAAGTGATGAAACACCATTTCATGTGTAAATTATATTCCAACCAATATTAAGCTGGAAAATCATATTGTAATACATTAACATTTATATTGATTAATGATGACCACGAATAAAATGAATATACGACTAAATTAGTCATTTATAATTATTATTAATGAAAGAAAATGAAACGAATATAAACTACTAAATTAGTCGTTTATATAATGAATAAATGACTACTGCAAATGATAAATTTGTGACTACAAATGAAGACTAAATTTTGCATATATACGACTATTAGTAGCTAATTTACATTATCTTATAAGACGACTAAAATCTAGTCATATTTCTTTGGCCATTAATTGGTTTCAAACGTTGACTAAAATTTGCATATATATGACTATTAATAGCTAATTTACAGTATCTTATAACACGACCAACATTTTGGTCATATTTCTTTGGTCATTAATTGGTTTTATTGGGTGATCATATAGTAATATATTTTGTTGTATATCTGGTCCTTAATTGACCAAATCAAAGATTAAATCAATGACCAAATTAATGACCAAATCAAGGACTAAATGAATGATCAAATCAATAGCTAAATTAATGACTAAATCAGTGAAAAAATTAATGACCAAATATATAACTAGACAAAAAAATTGAGATAACCAATTAATGACTTAGCTAAAAACGACCAAGAGTTGGTCGCGTTATAAGGTACTATAAATTAGCTACTATTGGTCACCGACTGAGAAATAGTCATTTATATGCAAATTTTAGTCATTTTTTAGTAACTAATTAGCCTTTTTATACTAGTGATCGTTAACGGCTCTAATGTACTATTAATTGCACCGGTACAGTTTTATTACGAGACACACCGGTGTTTTTAGTTAAAAAATGTACAGAATATCAGGAAAAAAAAAAGTGCAACTTTATTTTTTTGAAGTGAAAAAAGCGGTAAACTAAAAAATGAGTGGCAAATGATTTTCAGAAATCTAATTTCATAAAAACGTTCTTTAAATAGTAAAAGTTATTCATTATTTCATTATTTTTGCAAAATGTGTCACGGAGGAATTTTCACAAGAGAAATACCTGGAGCAAGAGAGCACGAGAGCATTGTGGAGAAAAAAAAATAATTTCGAACAACAACACTATTCAGAGAATCAAAATTTGAAACATCTGCTGATTCACGCAAAAACCCTGTAGTATAGTAAAATTGTTAAATTTTACTGTAATAATTATTTTTTTATAGATTCTGTTAGATTCAATACATGCATAGTAAAAATTTTAAATTTTACTATGCATTTTAATAACAAAATCATTTACAATCTCTATTCCTATTTACATTTAATTAAAATTTAGGAAAAAAAAATCCATTCTTATGTTAAGCCCTTACTTCTTCTTGTTTATGTGACTTCACAATTAGTTCTTTTCATTTTACATTTATAGGGTTGATATATATATATCTATATATATATATATATATATATATATATATATATATATATATATATATATATGACATTCCTAACCCCACAAGACCAACTTGCGTAGTTAGATCCCAATCCTTGTGGATCCCAATCCTTGTCTACCCTTGCGTAAATGTCTACCCTTGCATGATTTAAAAAAAAAAACTTTTGTTAATCGGTGCGCACTGTTTAAAATATCGAACCAATGTGCGATTTCAGTATAGAGCACTGGGCACGTATTGACAAAAAGCATTGTTTGATAAAAAAAATATTTTATTAATTTATGTTTATGTTAATCGGTGCTCTAGTATTAATATAATGCACCGGGTCTCTTATTGACAAAGAGTATCATACAATGTTTCTATTGTATTGGCAGTGAATTTTTAAGAACCAACTGCTTTTCTCTGCGTAAGTTGTGAAAGCCGTGTCAGGTGTCTAATTTAGATAGACACACTGTTTTCTTGATTTTTTTTCTTACTTGAGAAGTATGTGATTTAATTATAAAATATACTAATGAATGGTATAGGTTTTATATTGATAAATAAATGGGTGTGAAGAATTCAATTAACAAAAATTCTAAGAACACATCCATAAAAGCAAGAAAAGAAAGTTCTTTGCAAATTCTTTACAAAAATTATTATTTTTCAACTATATGTAAGTTTAACTAATATGTATTGTTTTTGTGTGTATCAACTAGAGCCACAAAATGATGAAGCTCGATAAGATTCTTTCTGATCTAAGAATAGAAGAGCATAAAAGCTTGATGGAAAAATTGCAGAAGGATGAATGAGTTGAATGAAAAAATACTATAGATCCAATATTAGTTTCTTTTTTGAATTTTAATTAATAATATACTTAAAAATATTAGATAACATGTTTCAAGCAATATATTAATTCATATAAGTTTAATTTTCTACAGGGACCAACAACGAACAAAAGGAATGTTGTTCCAAGAAAAGAAAAAAAATAGAACATGCAAATGAAAATGAACTCCTCCTTAGCTCATCTGGAGTGGTGTTGGAGGTTAACGAAAGGGGGGAAAACTTCTACAAAATTTTGAGGGATCTAGTGGAACGAATGTATAGATGTTCTTTCCACTTAAAATACAAAAATAAATCCAATGATTTCAAGAACCAAATTTTATTTAAAGTACAAGAAGAGTTTCTAGAGAATTGGTCAATGAGACATGTCACACTTTTAATAGAAAAAGCGTACAACAACAAAAAAGAAGGATTGAAAAAGTAATATTCCTTTAATTTTTTTTCTAGAATTATATGTATAGAGTACTACAAAGCAATCATTTATAAATATCATTTTGTTATATTTAGTTTTAATATATCAATATAAAAATTAAATAGCTTATTGTCATGTTACTTTTTTAGGAAGATTACGAAAATCTCAAACGATGAACGAGATGATTCAAAAATATCCTAGTAGGAATGTCCAAAAAGGCGTACAAGGATATGGTCAAAGAAATGGACATAATTGCATCGCACACGGAGCCATATCAAAAACAACTTGCTGAAAATGTAATATGTAATCATTGAATTTTTCAATTAGGTATACTAAATAAATAATTTAGCATTAAATATTAATGTTCAAGAATTTTCTTGTAAAAAAAGAAAAGAAAATGGAACCCATTCAACACATAAAACAAGATGACAAGGAAGAAAAGGGTTGTTATTTATGTTTATGTGTAATTTTTACTTCCTTATAACAACTTAACTAGATTTCATTTTTGTATATTTTAAGTTGTTTTATATCAATCATCATTGAATGTCTTCAAACACGTGCCAACATACAAAGAAGAACCATAGGGAGAATTGATTGACATTTGGTTAAATATGGGTTGTCAGTATATGTTGGGATATCGGAAATTAATTATGGAATTTGTAAGTATCTATCTTGTTTTACTTAGCTTCGTCTATAATTAATATAACAAAAAAATATTTTATATTAAATCTATGATTTGTTATGGGATATAAATTTACAGGAAACAAACTATGGAACCGCGACAACAAATGAATTGTTGAAAGATGGCATGAAATTTGGTTTTGAAAGAATGTGTATATTTCACGAGTCAATTCTTGCTATGGTACATTTCTTTTAGATTTACATTGATGTATATTATTTAATATTGAAATTTTCATTATTTTCACCAATGTATATGCTGTCATTACTCATTATTTTTATGTTTGTAGATGGAATTTTAAGAAGAAGAACACAATCAACACAATGAAAAAAAAATTCCTCCAAATAACCCAAGTCATGGAAGTAGCTCAAGCAGTGACAACAGTTCGAGTGAAGAATGATGATCAATATGTTTGGATATCAAAGCAAGGCATTTTATTTTCTGAAATATTTGTCTGTGAAATCAGACATTTTGTTTAATGTAATGGACATAGTGTCCTAATTGAAAGACAAAGGGATACCAATAATTGTCCCATTTTGTATGACAAAGAGTTTCTTATTCATATATATATATATATATATATATATATATATATATATATATATATATATATATATATATATATATATATATATATATATATACGTTTTAATTTATTCTATTGCATTCTCGATTGTTGATGTGAAATGTTACACCGCTGATTAAATACATGGTTGATTAAATATTATAATGAAGAGATGCAAAATTTGATGATATGATACAAAACATTCATCCAAACATCACATCAAATTCACTAATAAAAAACTAATTGATATGAATATTGTTATAAGATATGTGTCTACTTATGATGAATAATGAATTTTTAAAAACCACAATAATCGCACTATCATAGGTCGATGTTTCTAAAAATAGAAAATAAAAAGCGGTGTGTGTGTGTGTATGATATTGAGCACCGTACCAAATACCAATACCAATTAGAATTCCTGGTGTGCTTTATCGATGACTATGACCCGGGAGGATAGGCGTTGCAAGCACCAGTATGGTTTGCCTTTAACGTGTCAGTGTGTTTTTATAACTTAACGACCCAGTGAATTTTTACACCTTAACGGCCTGATGTGTTTTTATGCCTTAACGGCACCGGTGCATGCACCTTCTATCGCCATTGTGAATATTTGTGGGTGACATGCACTGGGACGTTGCTCAACACCCCAAGTCTTTCGAAATTTGTTTTCCATCTTGGTGCTTGGTATGTTTATAGTACCTATGCATACAGGTTAAAATTCACTGATGCGTTCACACATGAAGTGCACACCAATAAGAAATACATTTGTAAAAACCTCTGACCACCTAGCTTTTTTAGTTGTTCTGAAGCTCCATTACAAGCTCCACCGAAACCTCCATTACCAAAAATGGATGTTACAGCAAATGTTTTTTTGACGATTTTGGAAATTTTTATAACACTGAAATCCTCCTTTCTAACCTCTGCTAGAGGGTCTTTTCCTTGTAGTGTCATAGAAAATGATATTCCTAAGCCTCCAATAGTTGATGCTCAAGATCTAGCTAACTAGAAGAAGAATGTAGCAAAGGCGAGAATGATACTACTCTAACGAGTTCAATATCATATTGTCTCAAACCTCCATGGGAAGGAAAATCCATGTGCAATGTGGAATGCCTTGACAAACTTGTTTCAGAACAACAATGACCACAGGAAGCTGGAGCTGAAGGACAAGCTCAGGAAAATCAAGATGGAGAAGGGTGACACAACAATAAAGTACTTGACCAAGTTCACCCAATGTTGGGATGAGCTTGGGAGTGTTGGTGTAACAGTTGCTGAAGATGATATGGTCATCCTAACACTTCTAGGCCTTCCCAAGGGTTGGCACGACTACCGGGATTCGATAAATGGGAGGGAGAAAATACCAGAGTGGGAGTGTGTGTGGTTCGACTAGGTGCAAGAAGAGATAAGATGAAACACCAGAGATGGATTCTCATCCAAGAAATATGATGAGGAGAATTATTCCTTGGATGGAAAGGAAAAGAAATGGAAAGGGAATAAATCCCATTCCATATCAGATTCTGGCCATACAAGTAAGAAGAAGGACTTGTCAAATATTAAATTTTTTCACTGTCACGAGTTGGAAGAATATGCCATGAAGTGTCCGCAAAAGATGTCTGACATGACCCCCTTAGGACGAGTCACAGGTGAAGCTATTTCTTCACAATTCAAGTTGGATTTCACCCTCTTTGCATGAATGATGACATCGGTGATGGGTAGTGTGTGGTACCTGGATAGTGTAGCCTCATTCCATATGATAGGTAACAAATAATTCTTCAGCAACATGGAGGAGAAGGACCTCCAAATGCACATCGAGATGGGAGATGATGGAAGGGATAACATGACCGACATTGGTATTGTTACTTTTAAAAGGGATTTTTTTTCTCCTCTCACATTGAAATATGTCATGTATGTTCTGGGTCTGATGAAGGATTTAGTTTCAGTTGGTACGTTGGAATACTATATCTACGATGTGATATTTCACAAAGGAAAGGTGTTCTTTTGTCACATAGCCATGGGAAAGGTGAAGAAGATCGAATTTCAGGTGAATAACCTCTATAAATTGGATGTATAATATTGTGCTACATTGAGCACAAAAGTAGAGAAGGTGTAGAGCTGAGACATTGGTGAGTTGTGAAATAAAATATTGGGCCGTATGCACCATGGAGCTTTGAATATCATGCAAAAAATTTCTAAAGGGCTTCCTAAGGGTGCACTATAGCAGCATGATACATGCAGAGGGTGTACATTGGGGAAGTACACCAAAGCCACCTTTTATCATAAGGGCAGATGAGCATAAATGATACCTGAAATATTTCACTCATATGTGTGTGGATTGTTCTCGACAGACTCCACGGCCAAGAAAAAGTATTATGTGATATTTATAGATGATTTTTCACGTAAGTGTTAGATACACTACAAGGAAAAGACCCTCTAGTAGATGTTTTTGAGGAACCCCTTATAAAAATAGCCAAGACATCCATTTTTAGCGGAGGTTACTAGAGGAGGTTGGTGGGTGGACGTTTTTGAGGATGATTTTCTTCTGCTACGTTTATCATCCTAAACCGCACTGGTGCGTTCAACTAGCAAAAGCACCAATGTGCACGAAACATTGGCACACTGGGACACTGTGCGTTCGATACAAACCCACCTGGTGCATCACATTATTGTAACACACCAATTCTTTACAAAGATTCCACACTGGTGCATCCTAAAACCCCACGCCAAAACTGGAAAAACTTAGTGTGGTTTTAAGAAACCACACCGAGGCGTCCATGAAACCTGTGCACCATAACAGGGTTAAATAAATAAAAAAAGTATGCCCAAAAATCTGCATTTTTCACTTTTTTAGTGCTCTAGAGCTCTCAAGTACCGGTGCAAATTTACCTTGCGTGAGGTGCCCTACCATTGGCTCTCCCATTGCATGCACTACTATTTTCCATTGCCCATCATCTCTATTTTGAATTTTCCAAAATGGTGGGAAAATTTATTTTTGCAAATTCTACAGCCAATATGCCTCCTCGACGGCCAAATGTACAAGTATTTTCCTTGTTTTTCCATAGTTAAACCTTTTAGCAGATTATTTGTCTAAAATAGCTTAAAAATCACCTAATTGATAAAATAAATTCCTGCACGGTGCACTGAAGCCGTTCGAATTGCACCAGTTCATGGTGTTGCCTGTAAATTTACAAGCCGCACCACGACCAGTGCTAACGATATCCACACCGATTCTGGGGCGGTACCAAAACGATGAAAATTAAAAGAAGGTGCGGTGCGGTGGGTTACCCTGCTGCACCGTTGACCATGTTGAATTGCGGGAAGTCGGTGCGTTGACGGAAATATCTTCCCTGGGGTGGGTAATTTTGTCAGTGCACCCCCCCCTCCTTTGAACTTGACATAGTCAACAATGCGGTCATGTAAATGCCCACACCGTTGACTATTTAGTGATGTCAAGTGGGCGATGTGCTTCCTAAAGTATACGCCCCAGGGTGTATAGTTTGGTCAGTGCACCGCCCTCCCAACACTAGTCCATAGTCAACGGTGTAGTCTATTATACCACTACATCGTTGACCTTGTAACAATGCCACGAGGGTAGTGCCCTAAAAATTTGTAGGTGCACCACCTCTAGTGCACTGAAAATTTTCAAGTGCACCACCTCCGGTGCATGACAAAAAAAGACTCACCATTACTGGTGCATGCCTGTTTTTTGTGGCACACTGACAACATTTTTTTTTTTAGTTTTTCAAAAAAATTATATATGTATATTCCTAAATACATGTCTCATTTAAAAAAAAAATTGTATCTAATATGTCAATCATTCAACTATGTGAAAATAGTGAAGAGAGGGAACAACAACAACAATAGGTGGACCAATATAACATGGTTCACCTATCGGAGGCATGAGAGAGGGAGAGAGATATGTACCCTCATCCTATTATAGCAGTCGCCTAGGGGATCCTAAGGAAAATAGGCCTCCTCAAGTTCTATGAGGAGGCTACCTCCCTAAAGGGCCATGGTGTGTTTTTGTGACATCTTATTCGCATGTGGAATGCCCACCTACAGGCTTTCCAGGTTGGTCCTCACCAGTGGTACGTGCCCACTGAGGAGGAAATCTATTTCATTATTGGCCTATCAAGGAGTGGGGTGGATTTTACCTCGTTCCTAGAGGTCCCCGTCGGATATGCAACACGGAGTCATTTGGTGTACTCCCAGAGATACATTAGCATGAATATACTATCTCCTTCAAATTTTCAAATCTCTGGAGGCTAGTTACGTATTGCTTTATTTGGTGGAGAGGAGGTGAGGTGCCTCTCACTACTGATTTCGACCATTACACACCATACCAGTGATGGAAATGCATTAGTTTCCCACTTTTATTTTATGTTGATTCTTTATTACAGGAGCCATGAATTCTGAAGTGGTCTGCCATTTTTTGCAGCAGTTATGTACAACTTTAGATAAATGACGTGCTCAGGCACAAGGGAGGGTAAAATTCCCTTTTTCTTAAGAGATATTTCGTTTATTTTTTTAGAGGTTTCTAGAGATGAGGCCTACTTTTGTTCGGCCCCCTCATAGGTGGATGCTGCATGTACGGATACCGATGTGGGGACAAATGATGCCCAAGAGGGGCAAGTTAGAGTTTTCCGTGAGGATATCGCATTATGCACTGGAGTTGCTATCTAGTGTTGATGAGCATCCCTTCGTTCTGGTCCCCTATCCGTATGCTAGTTTGGATTGACGAGGGAGTGCCAACATCCTCTTCAAAAATGACGAGCCACCAGATGATAGAGGTAATATTATTGTTTTACTTAAATTTATTCTAACATGTTCTTTAACTTGTTTTTATTAAATTATTTAATGAAATTGTCTAATTATTGTTTTGTACTTATATATATTTTTGAGACATTGGGTCATTTGATGGCGATGAGATTCCATTGCCACCAAATTATCTAGGTGTAGATCCTAATGATGATCAGGATATGGCATATGTCGAGGATCAGGTCGGTGTAGACAGATCTGGTCCTCATCATGCGTTGGTACTACCTTTTTCTAGGCATAGGCCTAATAGTAGATTTAGGTGGAGTTGGGCGACCAACTCTGTGCATTGTTTGTGGAGGTGGGAGACAATCCTGCCAATATGAGAGAGATACAGGCAAATGCTACACTCGTACAGATGTGGAGAGGCATGTCGCGTGACATGTTCACCCTGAAATGACATGTCGTAGGAGCTACGAGCTTAGTTACGTGGTTGAGGAGGGCCCTTAGATCTAGGCATGGTCGAGATGCAGTACATAGACTGTCAAGCAATGACGCATCATATGATGATCACGATTAGGGGAGTGATCATTGTTCACCTCGCACCACAGATGAGCAGCCTGCAGCATCGACCAACAGTCATGATGGAGACTAGGCTAAACCATCAACATCGATTCAGCCCTCTCAGCCTGCAACATCTAGCATTCATGATCATGAGCAGGCCGGACCATCAAAGTTGAGTTATCATGATCACCAGCCTATAGCATCCAACAATACTCATGATCATGAGAAGGCTGGACCATCGACCATGTCAATTCATAATGAGGAGCCGACAGTTGATCATGATCAGCATGAGGCGCCACCAGATCAATAGGCACGTGATGATCATAATCTATATGAGCTTGTCGAGGCTACACCATTGATTGAGCAGGCCTTGACTAGAACTACTATTGATGATGTACCACCAGCTGATATTAGATATGGTCCATGTATTTTAAGTTCATGTTGTAGTTGAACTTAATTTACATGTTGGTGATCATCATGATGTGAATATTGTTAGGTCATGTTAGATATGTTCATTTAGTGTGCAGCTTGCAGATAGATGTGTATGTGATAGCAGTTATTTGACATGAGATGTGTATTTGATGTTTATGTTGTGATGATGTTATACAACGCTAATTTTGTTTTGTTAGATGATCATAATCATGATGATTAGATGATGTTAGATAATTTGAATGTGTTTCATAGTCGAATATGATGTTTGTAAGATGGTTATCATGATCGTGATGTTTATTTAATCTAATATTAAATCATGATATTTATTAAATATTATGTCATGATTGTAATTGATATTTTAATTTTAATTGTATGTAAAATTGTAATTGTATTTGTAATTGTAATTATATGTAAAATATTTTTAAAATTTTAATTGTAACTGTAATATTTAATTTATTGTGAAATGATTGTAATTGTACTTGTAAAATTATAAAATTATAATTGTATGTAAAATATTTGTAAAATTTTAATTGTAATTGTAATATTTAATTTATTATGAAATGCTTGTAATTGTATTTTGAATTGTAATTGTATATATGTAAAATTGTAATTCTAATTCTAATTTTATGTGAAATTCTAACATTGTAATTGTAATTGTAACTGTATGTGAAATTGTAAAATTGTAATTGTAATTTTATGTAAAATTATGAAATTGTAATTGTAATTGTAATTGGACTTTTAATTGTAATTGTACCTGAAATTGTAAAATTGTAATTGTAATTCTAATTCTAATTGTATGTAAAATACCTGTAAAATTTTAATTGCATTACCGTGAAATGATTGTAACTGTAAAATTGTAATTGTATGTAAAATTCTAAAATTGTAATCGTAATTGTAATTTTAATTTTAATTGTATGTACAGTAACATCATTGTCCCCAACTAGGTATACTTTGATTGACCTCCAGGTTCAAAGAGAGGGGTGACAGAAGCAAATTTAAGGCTTTCGAAAAAGCTGTCAACGATATGCGCATCATCTCCTAGCTGATCATCGTTTTGAAATGCATCTAACAACATTGTCTCCATGGCAGTCATATCCCTTAAGTAATCATCCATACCAACCTCTATTTTATTGCCTCCATTGCCAGCTTGTGAAGAAATACTATTGTTGTATTAATTCCTAATTGGTGAATATGGATGTAGTGGGGATTGAATCGGTGATTGATTCAACCATTCTTGGTATTGTTCCTCTCCAATTTTTTCTCTTAATTCAGTATTCTCTCGATTCGAGATTTTCATGATTTGAAACGAAAGATGGTAGGTAGGTCACTTGTCATCACTAGAATCCTAATAATTTCAAAAAATATATTTGAGCATGATTAGTACAAAATCTATGATATCAATTAGTAAGAACATTGACAACGCGTGATTAATTTTTTTGATTGTGTTGAAATAATTAAATTAATACACAAAAAAATTATTATTACCATCACTCTCCCGGGATTGTGGCTAGAAGATGCAATATTGTTACAATTGGCAGGGTGAAGCGGCTGTCCATTTTCATCTACCAAATGTGCCTTGCAATATGTTGCTCTTGATAAGAGCTTCCAACGTTTTGGAGTTGTTTGAATATTTTGTGCATCTAAAATCAATTCTGAATATGCATGAACCTACAAATTTGTATGCATTATAAATTTTATTAAGCTAATTGACATGGATAAAAAACATAAATTCAATTAGATATGAAAATATAAATAAAATATGGAGTAAATAGTACGTCTCGAGATGGATAGGTGGATAGGGAGAACTCCTTGATGGACTTCGAGAAATATTATGGAAATAGATGGATTTTGAATAATTTTCATTTGATATAATTATGATATTTTCTCCATGCATTTGAGCAAAATGAACAATAAATTTTAGTGCACACACCTAAAAGTAATTTCGGTGCCTTAAAAATGGACTTATTGTTATAGATTCTTATGTACAAATAACCACACCAGTGACATATTATTTACTGATGCATTGGTGCGGTGTTATTAATTGATGCACCGATGATGAAAAGAAGAAAATAAAAAATGCGCAACGTTATTTTTTTAAAGTGAAAAAAAATGGTAAATTGAAAAATTGGCAGCAAAATATTTTCAAAAATCTAATTTCATAAAACAATTCTTTAAATAATAAACACTTTTCATTATTTCACTATTTTTGCAAAAAATTTCAGCCAGAGATTTGCACGAGACATACCTGGAGCAAGAGAGCACGAGAGCATTATGGAGCAGGGAAATACTTTCGAACATAACTATTCAGACAATCAGAATTCCAAACCATTGGTGATCCAAACCTTGTAGCATAGAATTCCAAACGATCTCGTGATTAAATTTTATTGGTTTTTTACATTTTGTGCAAAAATTTTTACACAGTAAGTAAAAAGTTTAAATTTGTTGTTCATTTTCAGAGGAAAAAAATCCATTTTACCCTAAACCCTACATTCTTTCTTTTTATCCCCTTGCTTCTTCCTATTTCTGTGATTTCAGAATTAGGGCTTTTCATTTTATATTTATAGGATTTCTATTTCTATATATATAGGCCTATGACATCTAACCCACGGGACGACTTGCGTAGTGAGATCCCAATCCATGTCAACCCTTGTGTGAAACTTAAAAAAGCTGATTTTTTTATCGGTCTACCTTGCGTAACCAAGCGGACCGTGCACATACTGTTTGATAAAAAAATAAAAACATATTTTTTTAATTTGTGCGCCATATCTAAAATAGGGCACCAGTGCTCTATTTCATTACAGCGCACCGCACATGTACTATTTGGAAAAAAAAAATTATTTTGTATTAATCGATACACCATGTAACATATAAGGCACCAGGTCTCCTTGTTGACCAAGAGAACCGTATGGTAATCCCCTTTTTGCTCAAGGCATTTATAAGAATAGGCCACACCGCCCCCTCCACGACACCATATATTATAAAAACTAACACTAGATGATTTTTTATTATTTTTTCTATGTTAATCGATGCAGTGGTTACATATAATGCACTGGTGCTCCTTGTTGACATAGAGAACCATGCGGTGTTTTATACTGGCAGTGCGTTTATAAGAACACGACACACCGACGTTGGTGCGTACAATATGAAAAGCGCACTAGTTTCTTGATATATTTTTTTTTACTTGAAAAATTGACGATTTATTTATAAAATATATTAATGAATGATATGGTAAAGGTTTCATATTGATAAAGAAATGGCTGACAAGAGACCAAGTAACAAAAATACTGATAACACATCAAGAAAATAAAAAAGGCGAGTTCTTTGTAAATTATTTATAAACAATATTATTTTTGAACTATATGTAAGTTTAACTAATATGTATTGTTTACTGTGTATCATGCAAAGCCTCAAAATGACGAAGATCGATAATATTATTTCTGATCTAGGACCAGAAGAGCGTAAAATCTTGATGAAAAATTGCAAAAGAATGAATGAGGTGAACGAAAAAATACTATCGATCCAATATGAATTTCTTTTTTTAATTTTCATTAATAATATACTTAAAATTATTAGATAACATCTTCAAACAATTTATTAATTCACATATGTTTAATGTTCTACAGGGACCAACAACTCAGAAAAGAAATGTTGTTCTAAGAAAAGAAAAAAATAGAACATGCAAATGAAAATGAATTACTCCTTAGCTCATCTGGAGTGGTGTTGGAGGTTAATGAAAGGGGGGGAAACTTTTACAAAAGTTTGAGGGATCTAGTGGAACGAATGTATAGACGTTCATTCAACTTACAATACAAAAATAAATCCAATGATTCCAAGAACCAAATTTTATCTAAAGTACAGGAAGAGTTTCCAGAGAATTGGTTAATGAGACATGTTAGACTTTTAATAGCAAAAATGTATAACAACAAAAAATAAATAATGAAAAAGTAATATTCCTTTAAATGTTTTTCTAGAATTATTTATAAATATCACTTTTGTTATATTTAATTTTCATATATCAATAAAAAATTAAATAGTCTATTGTCATGTTACATTTTATTTTCATGTTACATTTTCAGGAAAATTATGAAAATCTCAAAAGATGAATGAGCTGATATCAGAAATTGGCCAGTAGGAATGTCCAAAAAGGTGTACAAGGATATGGTCAAAGAGCTGGACAAAATTGCATCGCATGAGAAGCCATATCAACAACAACATGCTTCAAATGTGGTATGTAATCATTGAATTTTTCAATCATTAGGTACAATAAATAAACAATTTAACATTAAATATGAATTTTCGAGTATTTTATTGTAGAAAAGAAAAGAAAATGGAACCAATTCAACACATAAAATATGACGACAAGGAAGAAAAGGGTTGATATCTAAGTTTGTGAGTAATTGTTACTTTCTTATAACAACTTAACTAGATTTCATTTTTGTATATTTTAAGTTGTTTTACAACAATCATCATTGAATGTCTTCAAATAGGTGCTAACATACAAAGAAGAACCATCAGATGAATTGATTGACATTGGGTTAAATATGGGTTATGAGTATATGTTAGCATATGAGAAATTAAATATGGAATTTGTAAGCATCTATCGATCTTGTTTTAATTATCTTTGTCTATAATTAATAGAAAAAAACAATATTTTATATTAAATATATGATTTTTTATGGGGTATAAAACTTGTAGGAAAAAAATTATGGAACTACGCCAACATATGAAATCTTGAAAGATAGCATGAAACAAGGTTTTGAAAGAATTTTTATAGTTCATGAGTCAATTGTTGTTATGGTGCATCATTTCTTTTCGATTTACAATGATGCATATTGTTTAATATTGCAATTTTCATTATTCTCACCAATGTATATACACTCATTACAATTTATATTTATGTCTATAGGTGGAAGGTGAAAAGAAGAAAGCAATCAACACCGTGAACAAAACATTCCTCAAAATAACCCAAGTCATGGAAGTAGCTCGAGTAGTGACAATAGTTCAAGTGAATAATTATGATCATTATGTTTGGATATCAAAGAAAGGCATTGTTATTTTTGAAATATTTATCCATGAAATCAAACATTTTGTTTAATGTAATGGACATAGTGACCCAATTGAAAGAAAAAGGGATAACAATGACTGTCCCATTTTGTATGACAAAGATTGTCTTATATATATATATATATATATATATGTTTTCATTTATTCTATTGCATTCTCCATTTTCGCTGTGAAATGTAACACCAATGATTAAATTTATGGATGATTAAATGTTATAATGAAGCGATGTGAAATTTTATGATATCATATAACAAATTAATCCAAACATCACATTTAAATGCACTAAAAAAATTAATTGATATAAATATTGTTATAAGATATGTGTCGTCTTTTGATGAATAATAGATTTTAAAAAATCGCAATAATTATGATATGATATAACAAATTAATCCAAACATCACATTCAAATGCATTAATAAAAATTTAATTAATATGAATACTGTTATAAGATATATGTCGACTTTTGATGAATAATGAATTTTAAAAAATCACAATAATTACACTGTCACAGGCCGATGTTTCTAAAAAATACCAAATGAACACCGGTGCATGTTAGTTACAGTACACTGGTGCGTTTGTATCATGTAGCACACCATTACGTTTCTACGACCTATGGGCACCGCACAAATACCAATACAAATTATAACTCTCGGTGCATTTGTGCGATATTGTGCACCGATGCATTTATGTGAGACTACTCACCGGTGCGTTTGTACAACCTATGTGTACTGCAAAAATACCAATATGAATTAGAAAAATCGGTGCATTTGTATGATACTACGCACTAGTGCATTTATGTGAAATTACTCACCGGTGCATTTGTACGACCTATGGATATCGCACAAATATCAATACAAATTAGAAAAATCGGTGCATTTGTGTAATACTGCGCATCGGTTCATTTCTATAATACTACGAACCGATGCGTTGATATGACCTATTGGCACTGAACAAATCCAAATACACATTAGAATGGCTCAGTGCGTTGTATCACCTACAATGCACTCGGTGTAGTTTTAGACTTTTACGGCCCGGTGCATGCACCTTTGACCGTCCCGAGGCTACCGTCTAGATGGCATGGACCAGTGCGTTGACACCTAAATAGTGCACCGATGAAAAAAAAAATCTGTAATAACCTACGACCGCCTAATTTTTTTAGATGTATTGAAATTCTGTTAGAAGCTCCGCCAAAACCTCCATTACCGAAACTGATGTTGTAGAAAATGATTTTTTGAAAATTTTGGCCTATTTTATAACACTAAAAACCTTCTTTATAACCTCTGCTAGAGGGTATTTTCCTTGTAGTGATATTCTTCATGCAAAAGAAATACGAGACGTTCTCAATTTTTTTTGAATCTGAAGCACTTGTTTAGAAAGATACATGAAGGAAAGTGAAGGCTCTCAGGAGCGATAATGGTGGATAATATGTGTCGAATGAGTTCAAGAAATTTTTTGCATCAGAAGGCATTCGATGGGAGTTAATAGCACCCCATAATCCACAATAGAATGGGGTTGCAACAATAAAGAACAAAAGTATTATGAGAGTTTCACAGGTGATGTTGCATGATTAAGGTCTGTCATTGCACTTGTGGGCTAAAGCATACACCATAACGATATATGTGCAAAATAAGAGTCATCATCAGATTATCGGGATGAGTACATTGAAATAATATTTTTCAGGTAAGAAACTAGTTGTTGCACACTTCTAAATCTTTGTTTCATTATTTTACTATCATGTTTCGAAGGATGCATGGAAAAATATTGAACCAATAGTTGGGTCGGGCATATTTGTGGGGTACACTAATACACCTCACAACTATCAGGTGTTCCTGTCATCTCATAAGATGATAGTTGTTCATAGAGATTTAAAATTTGATGAATAGAATTCCATGAGAATTTCCCTTAAGAGGGAGATTCAGTTGCATACTGATGAGGAGATTTTAGCTCAAAAGGAAGAACTTGAGGATGTTCTGGAGCAGCCACAAGCATGGGAACAGAGAGTGGAAGAAACCACTCATGTAAGTGCATCCAAATATGGGATAAAGTACACCAGATAGGCCAACATGTTGATGCACGATTCTAGAGAGAATGTGGGATCACCCACATCACAACGCAGGTAGAGGAGGTCACTAGATTTGTACACTGGCTACATGGATATGATGAGCAAAAGTGTAGGGACTGAACCATCCTCATTCAAGAAAGTAGTGAAGCAACCAGTATGGGTTGATGCCATGGTAGAGGAGTATGACTCCATTAATAGTAAAAGTGCATGGGAAGTTGTCCAAAGACCAGAGGACAGGTCATTTATATGATCCAGGTGGATATAAAAGGTGAAGCAAGCAATAGATGGGAGTGTGAAGATACACAGGGCCAGATTTGTGGCCAAGGGGTTCTCTTAGGCAGAGGAAATTGATTACTAGACATTTTCTCTAGTAGCAAGGTACTCTTCAATTGGATCTATTCTATCACTTTCAACCCAGATGGGATGGAAGATACATTAGATGGATTGGAAGACAACTTTTCTCAATGGAGTGATTTAGGAAAAGGTGTACATAGAACAAGAACAAGGATTTGAGATCTTCAACAGAGAGTCGCATGTGTGAATACTCAAGCGAGAATTGTATGGATTGAAACAAGCACCTTCTGTTGTACTTTCATAATCCGACATTATGGTTACCAAACCACGTTTAGGAAGAAAGGAAAGATGTTAATAGACAATTTTATTAATCTAACTGAGACAATCCTCTTTTCTTTGTTTAAATCACACAGTAATTTCCATTGACAGCTGTGAGTTTGGATAACTGTGATTCAAAGGTGTCATCTCTAAGATTCTAGGTCAGTTTATAACACCATATCATAATTTTAATTGACTGCATAACCCCTAAGTCATTCACCATTTAATATTACCATAGTATTGTATGCCATTACCCTTGAATCATAGCTACATTAAAACATACATATGAAATTTGGATATTCATGTTAATGGCTTGGGAAATCTAGCCTCCATAGTCGATTCAATAGAGGCAATGTCTTCGAACTTCATATGGGAATCATGGAAAATCCATGGGTTTTCATGGAATATGTGGATTTTTTTTACATACCCAAGGGTAGCAACAAGATCTCCCTCAACCCTAACTTCATTACTTTACGTTGTTGCTATTCTAGTTTTCTTTTTGTCTAAAGTTGAAGCAACATCATAGGTTCTGGTCGCTGCCATGAATTTCTTAGTTACTTTTGACACCTGGGTCTGGAAGTAGGTGATATTGCCTCACCTGTACCAAGGCAAGACTTTTCACCAAAGAAACTATTTACACGGGTTCTCTCCTTCCTCCATAGATATGGATTCAACCGACAAGATTGATCATTACTCTGCATTATTTTTCTTTGGTATCGGATCCATCTTATTGAATTTTTAAATTTAACTACTGCTGTGTAGAAGGATAGAGGACTTAAATTCAGATATGAAAAGGAATCAGTAACAACAGTAATTTTTTGTTGTTTTGAGAAACACTGAATGTCACATTTAAACCCTACAAGCTCAAAATTTGCTTAATGGCCATAGCCATTGTTCTGTGTTTTGCATTTAAATTTTGTGGTTTAAGACCACACAATCCTCAGTTTTTCACTCATTGTCCCTCACGCCATCATCCTCTACATTTTATTTTAAACCCATACCCGTTTGCATTAAAATCCACCAACCCTCATTACTCCCGCCATTTGTTTTACTGCCAGTCTTTATTTTTGAATGGGCCATGTCACAGAGGTCCCTACATGCCACCGTAGCCACCACGGGCTCCATCGTTAGCCAATCAAATGGCTATCGCGTAGATTGGATGCCAACGTCACCAGTCCTTCACTAATGCAAAGAACCAAACCCACTGCCAAGTCACAAGGACGTGTGGACCAATCAGATCTTATCGCGCAATTTTGGAGTTGACGTCACGGAGTAGTTTTGGTATGTGATAATTTCATCAAATAGAGTTCAGTTTTTGTTTTAAAGTCTAGGGGTCCCACCGCTGATCAATCAAATCGCGATCGCATGGGTTTGGTCCCTGACGTCATAAAAGGGAATTGGTATGCGATAAATTATGCATTGGAGTTTAATTTCCAGTTTTGGATTCCATGAAAAAGGTTAAAAACCTTGGTTTAAAGTTTTATTTTATGTGGCAGTCGTATTAAGGTTCAAAACCTTATTCTAAAATTTTCCTTTATATTTTTTTTAAATTCCACGATGCAAGTCTTTTGATTTATTCATATATATATATATATATATATATATATATATATATATATATATATATATATATATATATATATATATATATATATATATAGATATTATAAACTTTCAAGTTTATAATATGACATGGTGCATGCACCTTCGACCACCCTGAGGCTACTGTCTAGATGACATGGACCAGTGCGTTGACACCTTAGTATTGCATCGATGGAAAAAAAATCTGTAATAACCTACGACGACCCAATTTTTTTAGTTGTATTGAAATTACGTTAGAAGCTCCGCCAAAACCTCTGTTACTGAAAATGGATGTTGTAGAAAATGTTTTTTTGACAATTTTGGCCAATTTTATAACACTAAAAACCTCCTTTATAACCTCTGCTAGAGGGTATTTTACTTGTAGTGATATTATTCATGCAGAAGAAATAAGAGAGGTTCTCAATTTTTTTTGAATCTAAAGCACTTGTTTAGAAAGACACTGGAAGGAAAGTGAAGGCTATCAGGAGCGATAATGGTGGATAATATGTGTCGGATGAGTTCAGGAACTTTTGTGCATCAGAAGGCATTCGATGGGAGTTAATAGCACCCCATAATCCACAACATAATGGGGTTGCAAAAATAAAGAACAAAAGTATTATGGGAGTTTCATGGGTGATGTTGCATGATTAGGGTCTGTCATTGCACTTGTGGGCTAAAGCATACACCATAACGGTATATGTGTAGAATAAGAGTCCTCATCAGATTATCGGGATGAGTACATCAAAATAATATTTTTCAGGGAAGAAGCTAGTTGTTGCAGACTTCCAAATATTTGTTTCATTAGTTTACTATCATGTTTCCAAGGATGCATGGAAAAATATCGAACCAAAAGTTGCGTCGGGCATATTTGTGGGGTACAGTAATACACCTCACAACTATCGGATATACCTATCATCTCACATTATGACAATTGTTCATAGAGATTTAAAATTTGATGAATATAATTCCATGAGAATTTCCCTTGAGAGGGAGATTCAATTACATATTGATGAGGAGCTTTTAGCTCAAAAGGAAGAACTTGAGGATGTTCTAGAGTAGCCACAAGCACGAGAACAGAGAGTGGAAGAAACCACTCATGTAAATGCATCCAAATATGGGATAAAGTGCACCAGATATGCCAACATGTTGATGCACTATTCTAGAGAGAATGTGGGATCACCCACATCATAGCGTAGGTAGAGGAGGTCACTAGATTGGTACACTCGCTACATGGATATGATGAGCAATATTGTAGGGATTGAACCATCCTCATTCAAGAAAGTAGTGAAGCAACCAATATGGGTTGATGCCATGGTAGAGGAGTATGACTCCATTATTAGGAAAAGTGCATGGGAATTTGTCCCAAGACCAGAGAACAGGTCATTTGTATGATCCAAGTGGATCTAAAAGGTGAAGCAAGAAATAGATGGGAGTGTCGAGATACACAAGGCTAGGTTTGTGGCTAAGGGGTTCTCTTAGGCAGATGGAATTGATTACTAGACATTTTCTCTAATAGTAAGGTACTCTTCAATTAGATCTATTCTATCACTTTCAACCCAGATGGGATGGAAGGTACATTAGATGGGTGTGAAGTCAACTTTCCTCAGTGGAGTGATTTAGGAAGAGGTGTACATAGAACAACCACAAGGATTCGAGATCTTCAATAGAGAGTCACATGTGTCAATACTCAAGTGAAAATTGTATGGATTGAAACAAGCACCTTTTGTTGTACTTTCACAAGGCAACATTAAGATTACCAAACCACCTTTAGGAAGAAAGGAAAGATGTTAATAAACAAGTTTATTAATCTAACTGAGACAGTCCTCTTTTCTTTGTTTAAATCACACGGTAATTTCCATTGACATTTGTGAGTTTGGATAAATGTGATGAAAAGGTTTCATCTCTAAGATTCCAGGTCAGTTTATAATACCATATCATAATTTTAATTGACTACATAACCCCTATGTCATTCACCATTTAATATTACCATAGTATTGTATGCCATTACCCTTGTATCACAGCTACATTAAAACATACATATGAAATTTGGATATTCATGTTAATGACTTGGGAAACATAGCCTCTGTAGTCGATTCAATAGAGGCAACGTCTTCGAACTTCACATGGGAATCATGGAAAATGCATGGGTTTTCATGGAATATGTGGATTTTTTTTACATACCCATGGGTGGCAACAAGATATCCCTCAACCCTAACTTCGTTACTTTACATTGTTGCTATTCTAGTTTTCTCTTTGTCGAAAGTTGAAGCAGTGTCACAAGTTCTGGCCACCACCATGAATTTCTTAGTTACTTTTGACACCTGGGTCTAGCAATAGGCGATGTTGCCTCACCTGTAATGAGGAAATACTTTTCACCAAATACGCTATTTACACAGTTTCTCTCCTTCCTCCATAGATCTGGATTCAAATGATAAGATTGATCATTACTCTGCATTATTATTTTTTGGTATCGACTCCATCTTGTTTAATTTTTAAATTCAACTACTGTTGTGTAGAAGGATGGAGGACTTAAATTTAGATATGAAAATGAGGCAGCAGTATCAGTATTGTTTTTGTTGTTTTGATAAAGACTCAATCTCGCATTTAAACCCTGCAAGCTCAAAATTTGGTTAATGGTCGTAGCCATTGTTCTGCGTTTTGCATTTAAATTTGTGGTTTAAGACCACACAATCCTCAGTTGTTCACTCATTGTCCCTCGTGCCATCATCCTCTGCATTTTATTTTAAACCCATACCCGTTTGCATTAAAATCCACCAACCCTCATTACTCCCGCCATTTGTTTTACTGCCAGTCTTTATTTTTGAATGGGCCATGTCACAGAGGTCCCCACATGCCAGCGCAGCCACCACAGGCTCCACCATTAGCCAATCAAATTGCTATCACGTAGATTGGATGCCAACATCACCAGTCCTTCACTGATGTAAAGAACCAAACCCACTTCCAAGCCACAAGGACGCGTGGACCAATCAGATCTTATCGCACAGTTTTGGCGTTGACGTCACAGAGCAGTTTTGGTATGTGATAATTTCATCAAATAGAGCTCAATTTTTGTTTTGAAGTCTAGGGGTCCCACCGCTAATCAATCAAATCACGATCACGCGGGTTTGGTCCTTGATGTCATCAAAGGGAATTGGTATGTGATAAATTATGCATTGGAGTTTAATTTCCAGTTTTGGATTCCACAACAAAGGTTGAAAACCTTATTCTAAACATTTCCTTTATATTTCTTTTAAATGCCACGATGCAAGTCTTTTTTACTTTAGCCTTATATATATACGGTTAATATATATATATATATATATATATATATATATATATATATATATATTATATAAACTTTCAAATTTATAATATATATATATATATATAAGTTCAATAGTTTGTTTTTAAATTTTTTTTTTAATACATTGTGTCATATAAAACGAAATGAGCACGAAGGCTAAAGTGTTGACTGTGTGAAAGGTTTTTTTAGAGAGCGGGAAGGAAAAAACACAGTGTGGTGAAAAACAGAGTATAGAGAACTGTGTGAAATTT